>CM046357.1:1060132-2260132 GCA_025436335.1 Bursaphelenchus mucronatus | reverse complement strand
AAAAATCAGCATAAACATTGAAGGTGACTGTCTCCTCGTTCTATGCCATAAACCGTTTCCCACATGGTGACATCTTATACGGCAAAAAACAAAAAATCTTCAAGACACGTTTCATCGTATAAAATGTCGCCCTAATTCAAAATTCTCCCCAAGATCTTCACGAACTCTCTAACCCGCGCACCTTTTCGATTTCGAAACCTTGGCTCGATCCAAACCTTGTAATCTGTGGTATGTTGTAATTGGTATGGGTCTCTAATATAAATCCCCTCTTTTCATGGTCGCTTCCACCGCTCGAAACATGGCCCACGGTCACAATCAGGTCCGACAGCTCTTCTGGAAGATTCTCCAATCGTTTGAGGGCTTCAAACGCCGCAGGGAGATTAATAATTCCATTTCCGTAGTCCAATTTGGTCAATTTCGCGGAATCCAATGGTTGGGCCGAGTTTTCCATCGCCAACTTCAATTTGAGCGGTGACATTGGGATGTTCGTCGCCTTCGCTGCACTGAGGAGACATGCCGCGCATCCGAGTGCATTCGGCGCCGCCATGGAGGTGCCGTTTTTGCATTGCGCCGCATTTTGCGAATAAAGGGGCATTCCGGCGATGGCGGCGCCCGGAGCCGTGAAATTAATGCCCAGCCGGCCGTCGGACGTGGGTCCACGCGACGAAAACTGAAGCATACAGGTCTCGCGTTTCTCCGAGGTACCGTAGAGCACTTCGGTCGCGTCCTCCGGGAGGATGGCGCCCACGGAAATCACGGCCGAAGTTTGGGCGGCCGGATCGCAAAGACTGGACAAGGCCGGACCTTCGTTGCCGGCCGACGCGAAAAACGAGATTCCTTCGTCGTAGATGAGCTTGTTCAGGTATTCCAGAAGTGTTCCGGTGGGGTGAACGGCCGAATGGGCTCCGCCATAGGAGAAATTCACCAAGTCCACGCCAATTTCCGCGCAATAATTGATCTAAAATAAAAATTTCAAGTTAGCAAATATTAAATTGCGGCGAATTAAAGCAAAACACAACCTAATTGGCTTATTAGAGACATAAAAATCAAGTCTACCCCAAAAAAATAAAAAAATCATAAATTTTTTTTAAAAATTTTAGTCATAAAACAATCAAATTTTGTGCCTAGAAACTTTATTACATCTACACAATTGCGAATATTCTCATTTTGACTTCTTAAAAGCACAAAAACCCGTTTCAAAATCGAAAAATCATCAAAATTTCACCTAAAACAATATAAAATCTCTCCTACCGCTCGTGCAAACGCCTGTCCAAGCGATCTTCCGCGATTTCGGTTGTCGCCAATAACTATAGACACGATTTGAGCGCCAGGCGCCAACCCGCTACATTCTGGTTGGTCGGGATAGAAGGCGGCAGCAATATGTGCACAGTGCGTTCCATGAGACCCGGAGGGCGTTGTGATTTCTAATAAATTCCCATCGTTTCGAATAACCAGACAGTAAGTCAGGGAGTCTAAAAATGGAATTCAAAACATTTTTTAAAACCTTTACCTTCAGCTGTTAAAAATCCCCATTGTCTTTCATGTCTAAAGTCCGTCATTGGAGTGCATTTTGAGAGGTCTCCTTGGAAAGTGGTATCCAGACAGGCTCTGAAATTGAATAAGTTGGACGCTGATTCACTTTTATATTCTATATCTCACTTTAATTTTAACAAATTCGAAAAAAAATTGAAAAAATACAGAAATTAGACCTAAAACAATGTTTTTTGATATTTGAACGTCAAAAAAATTCTTTTAAAAGACACTCAGCTAGCTCGAAAAACTCAGACGGCCTCACATTTTGCCGATAAAACTATTTCTTACATAAATTTTCAACTCAACTTGAAAAAATAAAATTTACCTTAAACAATATTTTTTAATATTTATACCCTCAAAACAGCAAAATAAAAAAAAGTTAGGTCTCTCCTTTGAGGATTAACTCGTATTTTACCTATTCACTTCAATTTTACTCGCATTTTTTAGTTCAATTTGAAAAAACTAAAAAAAGCAAAAAATTCGACCTAAAACAATGTCTTTGGCCAGTTTTAACCTCAAAAAATCTAAAAATCCAATCCGATTTACCTCCATCTCTCTCCGTCATGCCAAACCACGCAATCTAAAGCCGGTCCGGAATCGATTTTGCTTCCGAAATTCCTCAGATATTCCAATTGAAACTCCAGATCCCTTCGCTTCCATTTGTCCGTCAAATTATTTGAACTTTGCCCTACGGCAATAATATGATCGTTCAATTTCTTCAAATTCTCGGCGATTAGTCCCGAATGTCGTTGGTTGAGATCGTTTTCGAGCCGAGATTCGCGAATTCGAGTCAATAACTCGGGCGGGTAGAGCTCGAACAGCCTCTTCAAACCCAGTCGATATTCGCCGGAGGGGTTGGTCCAAGTCTCTGGGATCTGATTGATAGATTAATCAGCTCTTCATCTTGCCCTACCTTCAATTTCCTTCCGCTGAGACCAATAATTTCGCGGTTTTCATCGACTCTTCGGACTTCGGTAGTAATCACATCGCCCGAGCCGGTAAAATTGACGGCATCAATGATTTTCGGAAGCCCAGTTGATGTAGTTTGAAGCCCCGGTGCCGCCAAGTCGACTCCCATGTCAAGAATTGCAATAACAGTGCCGCGACCATCAAATTCCGGATTTCTTGCAAGAAAGTCGGGCTGAAACGGCAAGTGCAATATAAAATGGATGAAAAGGAAGGGAAAATAGATTATTTTCATGGACTTTACGATAGATCAAGCTAGAACAGACCTTAATCCAGCTGATTTGCCTTATTTTAGCGAGCAATTTACTCAATATTATCCCATATTATTTTAGGTAAAAAATAGGTATTGATCAACTAAATCAATGTAAATACACAACCCCAAACTCTAAAAAAGCTATGAAAAAACGCAAAGAGCTGTGAAATTACCTGTCCAACAATATCCTTCGGAATAAGCTGATGAATCGGCCATTTTTCATCTTCCCCATCATAATCTGCACTCATTTCTGATGGATGCCAAAAAGTGCTGGAAGAAATTACAATCCTGACACGGGAGAAGTGTTGAGAGCCTTAGGCCTAAAAATACTACGGTAAAATTTCAGAAAATCCAATAAACTGGCGCAAAAACAAAGTGAACATCATGATTCAATTGTCTGAACCTAAAGTAATATCCAAAAATTGATGGCAATCAAATCCAAAGAAGGGTCTTGGAGCATCTGAGACGGCCAGCCAAAACAAAGTCGTTTTGACGATCCGAGTCTGAGAAAAAGGTCAAAAAACAACATTAAAATTGGCGGCCTTAGACGGTCAGGTGGCGGAGGAAAGGGATGAAAGAACTGAGCAAAAAAGAGAGTAATAGAGGAAAATTTGGCTTCATATTGTCAATGGAGCTGTTTGGAAGTCAATTAGACATACTTAGAATAATTTTGGCCAAGAAAAATAAAAAAAGTCTGAAAGGAAAGAACTTGACACTTAAGGGTCAACTCTCACCCTACAATTTAAGATTTTTCGAAATGACCGAAGTAAAAATGGAAAAGGTGTCGACAATTCCTAAAAACTATTTTAACTCCCAGTTAGATTAATTTCCTCCGTTACATCACTTTTATTCACGCTATCAGCGATATTATACATCGTAACTCGCAAAAAATTTCTCGTTTTCAACGAATTTCCCCGCTAATTTTACTGTAAACAAAGACTTGAGGCCTTCAATGAATTCCTTTGGTCGTAATTAGCGATTGCATCAGATTTAACACATGGAATCAAAAAAAATATCAAAAATAAGCTTGTCTCCCCTCTAAAGTAATATTATAGTAAATTAAACCTTTCAACTTTTATCATCTGTACAATTCAAGCCTTCCGAGGGTATCCACACGATGACCCAAATGGTTTTTGTTTGATAAATTTTTGTTCGAACGCTCTCGCCTCGAGGGACGTTCGAATAAAACGCGAAAAAGAGTCGGATGGGCGGTGCCAGGCCGCACGGCTCTCGCCCCGGCTCTCGGAATCGAGTCTATGTGCAGCGAAGTGCACGTGAACTACTTGTCTACGGCTATTTTTGAGAGAAAGATTAGGGTTTTTGAAGGAAAAGTTTACAAGATTAGGGTTGGATGAGGTCTAAAGTAATATGGCCAGTGCTTGCAGCGGCATGCTAGGATTTCCTTCAGATTTGGCTCAAAGAATGTTCATGGGCCACATTACAATCGCTAAAAATTTTGGCTTAGGTTTTCAAGTTAGAGCCGAGATATTCAACAGTCTTTGCAGACGAGAGACTACGGAAAATCAAGAGAGACGGAGAGAGATAACATTTTTTGGCCATTTCTCTGCGAATTTCGGCCAGAAATTTTTTTTTTCCAAGATTTTCTACACTGTATTTCTGACAGAATCATATAATATCTTTATGCCTTGAAATTAAAAAAAATTTTTTTTATTTTTTTCGACCTAAAATCTCATTTTGAAAAAAAAATCTCATCAATTTTCACGTGTTGGTCTGAGTGTTTCCTGACCAACCGATCATCGTATTTCCATTGTCTCGGAAAAGGAGAGCGACGCACTTTTTGATGAATTTTTGATAATCATTGATAATCACCACGAGGTCAGCGGGTAAAAATAAAAAACGTGGAGTCAGCAAAGCAAAAGAAAAAAGTTTTTCAAGCAATTTTAGCACAGTCTTTGACAATGCCTTCTGAACGAAAATGAAAGCACCTCCAAAGCCAAAAAAAGCTCGTACCTTAAAAGGACAGTACAGCTACTTTTGAATTGCGCTTTTTACGGCGTGTGAAACGAAATGTCAAAAAGTTTCTTTGTCTACTGTACCAATAACAACGGAAAAAAATAATGGTGACATTCTACATGCTTACTAATAATTATTTTACTGCTTGCAATTTGTGAAACGCACAATTCAAAATTAGCTGTTCTGGCCCTTTAAGGCTTACAAGCCTCACTTCTCAAATTCACAGTGGAAATACCCAAAGGGCGACGCTCAGATTTTGATGAAACTTAGCACAGATTTAGACTAATTTTTTCTAAGGCATATGCGAAATTCCTAGGATGCGCTTTGCAGAAACAGTCGAAATTTTGAAGTCAAAAAAAAGTGTGGAATTCACTTTTTTGCACATTTTGGCACGAAAAGTTTTGCCCCTATTTCTACCATAGAGGGTAATATTTCCACATAAAATCAATTTTTTCCGCACGGAACTCGCAAAGATTTGGCCAAAAAGTGTTTTTCTCTCTGGACGCTCTCCCCGTTTCGCGCACTATCTCGGTCGGAAAGGCCGTTGGCTATCTCGGCCCTCCCTGTAAAGCAAAAGCCAAAATTTTCAGACATTAATATGTTCTAAACACAAAGTGTGAGTAAAAAAATAAAAAAATGAGAGCGTCGCACTCGCGTGCGAAAGTGCGGAAACTACCGAAATTTTCTTGTGAAAAAGATAAAATTTTTTTTGATTTTTGGCATGACATAATTCTGCTGTCAAGGACAACGTTTCGACCAAAAATCAATTTTTTCCGCACGGAACTCGCAAAGATATGGCCAAAAGGTGTTTTTCTCTCTGGCCGCTCTCCCCGTTTCGCGCACTCTCTCGGTCGGAAAGGCCGTTGACAATCTCGGCCCTCCCTGTAAAGCAAAAGCCAAAATTTTCAGACATTTTTACACGGCTAATCGACAATTTGTCGGCAAAGTTTGAAGATCCTTCAACAGTTGTTCTTCAAGAAATTTAACTTGATTTTTTTCGGTCAAAAAACGTTTAGACGCTCAAAAAATCAAAGTATTGAAAAGAATTTCCAGCAAACCCGGGCCACCGTCCTCCTCGGGCCCTCAAAGAATGCCTGGCCCCAAGAACGTTTGGCCATTTCTCAATTCCCTAGCCGAAAAAACAATCGAAAAGCCCCCTCGTTGGTCTCGCTTTTTCCTCCACACATTTTTTTGGCTCCAGACAAAAAACGAAACGAGCTCGCGACAAGAAAACGGGGGGTTTTTGGTTGAACAATCGCCCAAACGACTCTCGAGACTCCGGTTCACGTGCTCTTCGTATTCCCGTCGCACAAAGGATGACTAAAAATGGAAATGGGGCTGGTAGGCTCTGGAATTGCAAAATTACCGGCTTTTCAAATTGAAAAAATACAGGAAAGGGATGAGAACGGAAATTGGTAGTGCGAAAAGTCGGTTTGCCTACCCTCCAGTTGGGGCAGATTTCGTTTGGGCCAGATCGGCTATTTGCCTATGAAGCCTAAAAATAGCTAGCCGAAAAATCAGACATGGCAAAACGGGCCGGGCCCGGCCCTTTTTTTTGTTTAAAGTTTTTACTTTAAACTAACATCATGACGTTGTTCGCAGTACTCGAATTAGTCCAAAAACGTTCTAAAATTTAAAAATCGATCAACCCATACCCAAGATATTGTTGATTTTTCTTGATATTATCCATGATTTGTCTTTCGGCGAAAAAGATGTTCAGATATTGGAAATATATGCAAAAAGCTGAAAAGCATCAAAAATTTGAAGATTTGGAAATGATAATCAGAACCTGAAATTTTTTGTCCCAAATTTTGATGTTTATTTGATTTTTTTAAAGGTCGAAAAATCGAACCACAGGTGTTCATATCATAAGAGTGAATATAATACTTCAGATGGGCTGCTCGACTGTCAAATCCATCGTAGAAATTCTAGAGAAAGCAAGAGAAACTTTAAACAACCGTAGTCAAAAAAATTGTTTTGCGAAAAAATTACAACAAAATGCCAAAAAAAATTTGGCACCTAAATTTTTCGTTGCAAGACAAAAATTTTGTTTTTGAAAAAAAGGGCCGGGCCGAGGGAGCCCAAAAAAAGATAGGCCCTCGGCCCGGCACGTTTAGAGTTGGGCCCGGCCCTTTTCAAAATTTCCAAAGCCCGGCCCGGCCCCCTTGCCATGTCTGCAAAAAATTAAAACGGGCGTTAAGAATCTGACTGACAGCTAAATATTTTTAAATCGCTAGCCAAAAACCTAGATTGGCTTGCCAAACTGTCAGAATGACTCTAAAACTCTAAAAAATTGCTAGCCAAACGGTTGGAGCGGGGGGTGAAACATTTAATTAAGCTAAATTTTATAAATCGCTAGCCAAAACTGTTTGGCTAGCAATTTCAGGTTTTTGACTAGCGATTTAAAATAAAATTTAGCAGTTAGTTAGATTCTTAACGCGCGCTCAAATTTTTTTGGCTATCTATTTTCAGGTTTCATGGGCAAATAGCCCATCTGCCCCAAATGAAAGGTTGCAGTCGGTTTCTCAATTTTTTTTTTATTTTTGATAAAACTGGTGAGCAAAAAATAAGTTTTTTGCCTGTCTAAAGTAATATTACAGTAGATTGTACCTTAGAAAGCATGCAGAATGTCACCACTATTTCTTTTCGTTTTTATTGGTACAGTAGACTAAGAAACTTTTTGGACACTTCGTTTCCACGCCGTAATGCCCACAATCCATTTTAGAAGTCCAAATCGGCCATGGTCCCCGGGCCGGACTATGTCAAATTTGCTTTGGCCCGGCCCGTCGATATCAATTCACCCGGCAAATATAACAATACCTAAGATTGGACAAAAAAAAAGTTAGAAAAGTGTTGTAAACCTTTAGAAAATGATCGTATATAGTTGTGTGTAATTTCTCTGCCTGTATGATGGGGTTTTGACACTCTATTTTTGTTTGCTACCACAATTTCCGCTTCGAGACTCTAAATTTTGTCTATTACGGGCGGATTCTGGACAGGGCCGTTTAAAATTGGCTTCGGCCCGGCCCGGCAGCCATGTCCAATACCTGTGCAAAGTGCGACAAGCAGACTTTTTTGATTCATACGCTATCACGTCGAATCTAGATTGCTTATCAATTCCTGAAAATCTTAGCTCCCGTTTTGCAGGAAGAGCCGAGATATTCAACAATCTTTGTGGCCGAGAGACTACGCAAAACGCGGAGAGCGGTCAGAGAGAAAAACGCTTTTTGGCCATATCTTTGCCAATTTCGAATAAAAAAAAATTTGTTGACACGTTGCTTTTGCTTCGGCCCGAGAGCCATATCTATGATATTATACTTGCTATTCAAATTCGAATAATTTTCCTTTTGTATTCACTTTTAAATACAAAGATTCTATTTCAATAAGCCACGTGAGGTCGCATGATCGCTATATAAATAATGAACAAGTGCGAAGCAGAATCGCATTTCTACTTTGTAGTGTTGTAAAAAAGAATCACAATTTTTTTATCGGACTAGATAGATGATGACATTTGTCAGGTTTTGAAGAAATCAGCTGAACAGGTAAACGTCAATTTTTTACGTAGCTTGAAATAAAAATAAAACACCTTTTCAAGCAGATGTTGAACTGATAAAAAATGGGTCACACGGAAAAAAGGAACAGGATTAAAGGCAGTTATAATATTTAGTACACTTATACTAGTCGATCTGAAAAGTTGCTGAAGTGATTTTTGACGTTTGCACTGTGCGAAAAAGGTCAAGGTGCAGGTGACAGACGAAAAAAGCCTATTGCACCGTGCAAAAAGCAAGAAATTGCACAGTTAAAAGGGAGGTTTTGTTTTCGCACAGTGCATGTCGCAAAACATTTCGCTTTTTATTGCCGGCGCACAGTGCGTTTTGCTCTTTTTTCCCTATTTGTCGCTCACGCACCGTGCATTTTTCTGCTTTTCGCACAGTGCGAACTTGAAAAGCAGTCGCGGTGCGAATGCATGCAGCGGCGCAGTTGAAAACTTTTGAAAAAGATGAAATGCACTGTGCAAGAAAGTGTGGGTTCAAGCTACATTATAAAAAAGCCTATTGCACGGTGCAAAAAGCAAAGAAATTGCACGATGCAAAGGGAACATTGGTTTTCTCACAGTGCATGTTGCCGAAATCAATTCAGCGACTTTACGGACGGCCTAGTAGAATGTTTCAGTAGTTATATCGTGTTGTTATTGATATATAAGCAATTTTCTGGGCATTTTGTTTCACAAGCCGTGGTTCATAAGTATAATATGTAACTGTAATTGAACTTCAATGACCTCAAAATTCTCGAAAAAACACTCCCATTTCGCTAACAGGGGAAGTACTCCAAGTGCGACGCTCAGATTTTGATAGAACTTGGCACACATTTGGTATTATTTTTTCTACGACATATGCTAGTCTCCTAGCTCGCGCTTTGCAGAAAAGACCGAGATTTTTATACCAAAAGTTAATGAAAATGTGAGACTTTTTTGCGAATTTTAGGTATGAAAAGTTTCATGCCGATTATTACCATAGAGGGTAATCTTTTCACAAAAAATTAATTTTTTCGTCGCGAAACTGGCAAGGTTATAGCCAAAAATTGTTTTCCCCTCTGACCGCTCTCCGCGTTTCGCGTACTCTCTCGGCCGTAAAGATCGTGAAATATCTCGGTTGCGACCGAGAAGCGAAAGCTAAAATTTTTAGGAATTAATATGTGGCCTATGCCTGACATGTGTGCCAAATTCAAATAAAATCCGGGCGTCGCAGTCGGGGTACTTTCGTTGTAAGATAAATTCACTCCCTCACCCCAAACAAGGACATAAAACAGAGACGAAAGCAACGCCCCACCTTAACCATAAATTTACGTTGATCATAAAGCGGCCGTGTCTCGTAATTCCGCAGAAGAATCACAAGACTGTCAGGTGGAAAACGCACCGAATACCGCGCTCCGCGACACAAAAGGAAACCCGTGATGACGAGGGTAAAATCCCCTCCTCAAACACGAAGAAACGAAGAAAAGCGAACAAGGGAAATGTTTCAAACAGAAAAATAAATGTTCGTTTGACCTTTGCGAACAGAGCGATCCGGAGAGATTGAGCGTCAGCAGTCTTGGAACGATAAACAAGAAGGAGATTGGGAACGTCAAAGAAGTGAAATACATCTGGCAAAAAGTTTGAAGTCTTGAGATTCGAAAGAGAGCCGAAAGAGCAAAGATTTGGATAAGTCCGTTAGCAAAGTGGGGTGATTTGGCCGACGTGCATAGCGCACGGCAATATAAATTGAAAAAAATGTCTCCCGCCAACTTTGATTTTTTGTCCAAACGAAATGTCACAATTCACAAAAGAAATAAAATAATTCCGAGAAAAATCTTTTTCCATCAAAAAAACCCCACGACACGCCATTTTGTCGTAAGCCAAAAATTGGAAATAGAGAAAAAGCCAAATTATTTGCACATTTCGTCTTTTTCGACAAAGTGTGAAATATTGAACGGAAATTTTAAATGATAAGAAGGTCGTTGTTATCTTGACTTTTGTGTTTAATTTTGGGTATATATATTAAACGCTGTTTTTGCGTTTAAAACATTGTTCCTTCACTACTCGTTGGTTTATTATTTATCGAGGACGACATGAAGTCACGAAAAGTTCATTTGCGACATTTCGTTTCATTTCAATCGATACAAAGTGAGCGACCTCCGAAAAGGGGCGGAACACTCCCTGGGTTGCCGTGCAGCGCCAAGAAAAAGTGAGGGTGCGAGTGGACATGGCTCACGGGTCAGGCAAGGCAAATTTCAAACGGCCCGGCCCAGAATTGGCCCCTAATAATTAAAATTCAGAGTCCGGAAGCGAAAATTGGGTTTTTTTTAATCGAAACTGGCAAAGATATGGCCAAAAAGCGTTTATCTCTCTGACCGCTCTCCGCGTTGTTGCGTAGTCTCTCGGCCGCAAAGATTTTTGAATATCTCGGCCCTTCCTGCAAAGCGGGAGCTAAGATTTTCAGGAATTGATAAGCAATCTAGATTCGACGTGATAGCGTATGAATCAAAAAAGTCTGCTTGTCGCACTTTGCACAGGTACAGACATGGCTGCCGGGCCGGGCCAAAGCAAATTTTAAACGGCCCCGTTGAGAATCCGCCCGTAGTAACTAAAATTCAAAGTCTGGAAGGAAAACTTGTGGTAACGAACAAAAATAGAGTGTCCAAACCCCATCGTGCAGGCAGAAAAATTACACACAACTATATACGACCATTTTCAAAAGGTTTACAACACTTTTCTAACTATTTTTTATCCTATCTTAGTAATGGTATATCTGTCGGGTGAATTGAGATTGACGGGACGGCCCGGCCGGGTCCAGGGCCGGGCCAAAGCGAATTTGAAACGGCTCCGCCCGGGAGCCATGTCTAGAAAAGAGACAAAAGCGGACAAGATTATATGGCCAATGCCCAACATGTATCTGCGCTAAATTTGAAGGAAATCTGAGCGTCGCACTTGTGGTACACTTCAAGAAAACCATTTCCTTTGAATAAGGTCCAATAAATACGGAACGACACAAGAAAAGTCGATTTGGAAAATATTTATCCTAGTTTTTCGTTAATTTATGCGACATTTCGTCCTTTTTCGATTGTTTCTGTAGCGTTTCGTTTCGTTTTTTCTCAGATTTATCGAAAGGAAACTTTTTTTTCTTGACGTGTGGTACTTCCTTAGTGAAAAGTTATAAAAATTACGTTCCAACTTTGAGCCAAATCCTCATCCAATTTTCGGTTCTTCTCTCCGCACACATCCCTTCTGAGATGGAGTCGTTATGGAGCCGTTTAATCCGGTTGATGACGTCCGCCGGCTTTTATTTTACATATAAAAGACAGCAAAGCCCTTCAACCGGCTACAAAACCTCGGGCGGTCCGCTTTTTAGGCCGATTGTCGGTTGTAAATGCGGCGAAATGGCATCAAACTACCGGGTAAGTGGTTGTAAGCGCTGTGTAGCAGCGAATTGTAGCAGCGCTTTGTAGCCTCAGGGCATTTCAAAAGTTTTTTTGAGGGAAATATGTAATTTTCGCATGTTTACGGGGGGAAATGATGTTTCGCAGAGCGAAATGAGCTTGTTTATCAGGTGAAAGTTGTGTATGATGTGGAATGGAGGTTTAGAAATACGTTTCTGCACATGGCCAAACGTAATTTTTGAGATGTTACGGGACGAAACCGGGCATACCGTGTTGGTTTATATGTACATGGGCTTTTTGATGTTTTGAATAAGTGATGTTTTTGGGTATTATAGTAATTTTAGAGGTCTTAAGAGAAACTAGTTAGTTCTTTGAGTTGCTGGAGTAATTTTCGCAACATGCACCGGAAACAAAAGTTCAGTTTGCACTGTGCAATTTCTTGCTTTTTGCACGGTGCAAAGGCTTTTTTCGGCTGTCGCTCGCACCCTCACTTTTCCTGCACAGTGCTTGTCGCTAAAATGACTTCAGCGACATTCCGGACAGACTGATATATTCAAGGTTCCTAGTTCGCGCTTTGTAAAAACAAATGACATTTTTTTGTTCCAAAAGTGGGCTAAGATTTCACATAATCTTGTCAGTGTATCCATTCCTGTATGTATTATAATAGCCAAAAAAGGTTGAAAAAATATATATTTTTCAGCAAATTTTTGCATGACAAGTTTTATAGCTATTTCTATTGCAGAGAATAGTATTTTCACGAAAAATTAATTTTTTCTGCGCGAAATTGGCCAAGATATGGCCAAAAAGTGTTTTCCTCTCTGACTGCTCTCCGCATTTTTCGCGTACTCTCTCAGCCGCAAAGATTGTTGAATATCTCGGCTCTCCTTGCAAAGCGTGTGCTAAAATTTTCAGTAATCGATATGTGGCCTATGCTCAAAATTTGTGTAAAATTAAAAGAAACTCTGAGCGTCGCACTTGGCCATTATCGCAAATGCAATTTCTCTGCAAATTTATGCAAATTTTTCCTTAAAAAAAGCCGTCGTTTTTTTTTGCAGGCCATTTTGAACCACGCCTCCACTGAACTTTCTCTTTTCCATATGGCTTCTGAAAAGCCCTCTAAGCAGCTTCAATTTGCCTTAAATTTCACTGTCATTACTATAATGAACATCACCTCTTTTGTCGCACGAATCTTGACATAAGTGGAGAACACATCTTGTTTGTATTTTCGGTTGTTTTCATGCCCGAATTTCCTATTTTCGACGTGACAAAAGTATTTCGACGCCGCAGCAAAGCCCCTCATTCCCGTGGCTTCGTATTTTTGTTTTGGCCTCTAATCCCCCCATTACGTCCCAAATTATTGCGTATTTTAAGGAAGTGTGACCTCGCACGTGGAACTAATGGGGTTTTGAGTTAAAAGGGTTTTAATGTAAAATACGGCTAATTCAACAACTTTGATTGAAATTGGAAATTTTAGGAAAAATAAAATTTTTTGAGAAAAAATCCCTTTTTTTGCGAAAAAAAGATTTTTTCTGAGAAAAAATTGCGAAATCAAACAATTTTTTTTATTTGGGTAAAATCGGTGGTTTCTAATTTGACATTTTTTGACACTCTTGGATAGTTTTTGATGCATTCGGTACTCTTGGATACTTCTTGATACATTTGTGTACCTTTGGATACTTTTGGGTACATTTGGGTTTTCTTGGATACTTTTTGATACATTCGCGTACCTTTGGATACTTCTTGATACATTTGTGTACCTTTGGATACTTTTGGGTACATTTGGGCTTTTATTGACATTTTTTGATACTTTTGGATACCTTTAGTAGCAAGAATATAAAGTTTCCCACTCCATTTTTTTTATCGCCCACCAAGTTTACCTTGACTTTTACCACTTCTCTTCTACCCAACAATTAATAATCCGTGTCTTGTAATTACTTTGGGGTAGATTCAAATTTCTATTCAAAGGACGTCTAAATTTTCCTAATCCTTGAGCAAATCCTCTTTAATCCCATGTGGGTATAATTTCAGGTAAATTCGAATGTACTAAATTTTGGGAAAAGTCTCAATTTTGTGCATTTTTTGACATTTTAGGGGGAAATTAGGGCTTGGAATATGAGAATTACGACAAATTAAATTTTTTTGGGATTTTTAGTGATTTTAAGAAAATTTTAGATTTATGCAAATTTATGAAAACTAAAAAATTAGCATAAAATTTGAAAACAAAATAATAAAAAGAGTGTTTTTAGGCGTTTTAACCGGATTTTTGAAAAAAATTTGCTTTATTCAAATTTATGCAAATTTCAAAATTTCAAAATTAGCATAAATCTGAATATTTTTGTTAAGACAACGACCTACACCTACCAAACGTTCTTTTCAGACTTTTTAAACTGTTTTTACGCAAAATAACATTATGCAAATTTTCAAAATTAGCATAAGTATCGAATAATTTCAGTTATTATGCAAGATCCCGAGTTCGAACGGGCTATTCGATATTTTCAAGACAACCCCGATAAATTGGAGGAATTCATAACCAGCCCAAACTACATCTCCAACGAAACGTTTCAAAGATGGGCCGTCGAAAGACATCAACAACTCAAATGGAAGACCGAAAGACGCCAATTATTGACGTCCTATGTGGTAAGGAGCATTGGGCTATGTATCTTGTGCCCAGACGTTCGCTCCATAAAGTGCGTAGACTTTGTTTTGTCTTTTGTCGCCGGCGCACAGTGCATTTTTCCCTTATCCGTATTTGTCGCTCACGCACCGTGCATTTTGCTGTTTTTCGCACAGTGCAAACTGCCCGCGGGCCGCGATTTTCAGTCCGGCCCTACTCGGGAGCCATGTATAGTTGTGAGAAGCTAAAATTGATGAAGCGACAAGATAACATCGCAAACGCATAGTGCAAAAAAAAATTTTCTGAAAAGGGCAATTGAAGCTTATGTCGCGCGATGAAACTGCACAGTGCGAATGTCCTGCCTAGAGATTTTCTCAGCAAATTTGAAATGGCCCGGCCCAGAATCAGCCCGTAATAAACAAAATTCAGAGTCTGGAAGTGAAAATTGGGGCAGAAAACAAAAATAAAGTGTCGAAACCCCATCGTACAGGCAGAGAAATTACACACAACTAGATACGATCATTTTCAAAAGGTTTACAGCGCTTTTCTAACTATTTTTTCATCCAATCTTAGTAATGTTATATTTGCCGGCCGAATTGATATCAACGGGCCGGGCCAAATTTGAAACGGCCCGGGAGCCATATCTAGGTCGTACTCGCTGTTGATGATAATTAATTACCTATCTTGTTCCAGACCCCCGCCGGTCGAGCTCAAGCTCTTCACGCCCTAGCCGCCTGGTCCAAAGATCCTCGCCGCCTGACGTACGAACTCGGCGTTACGTGCGCCCAGCTTTGCCGTTGCAGCGATTTCGAGGTCCTAATCCCAATCTCGAAGCCGGTCAAGAAGCGGACGGCGTCCGTGTCCGATAGCGCAACTCAGAGCAGCAATGACAACGAGGAGAACGGAGATTTCGGGTCAATGTGGAGGAAGTTGGTGCTCATCGATGGCCAGATGCTGTTGCGAAGGCCACGGGCCAACCGACGGCCTTCGCGATACATTCAGCGGTTGATTGATTGCAATGATAAGTTGTTGGGTAGGTGGGAAAGACTTAGGTAAACAGTTTGTAATGTGTAAAACTTGGCGAAAATACTTTCTTTGAATGGTATACATGTCACTCATACCACACATATCAATGCCTAAAAACTTTAGCTCGCGCTTTATAGGGACAGCTGAGATATTCAACGATCTTTGCGGCCCAGAGAGTATGCGAAAGGCGGAGAGCGGTCAGAGAGGAAAACATTTTTGGATATCACTTTGCCAGATTTGAGTAAAAAAAATTAATTTTTTGTAGAAACATTACCCTCTATGGTAGAAATAGAAAAAAAAGTTTTTTTTCGCCCTTTTTTTGCCAACTTTCGAGATAAAAATCTCGGTTGTTTCTGCAAAGCGCGAGCTAAAGGTCTCGGAAATGTCTCAGAAAAAAATTATCGAAATTTGTGCCAAGTTTCATCAAATTTGAGCGTTGCACTTGGAGCATTTTAAAACACCTTTTCAAGCAGATGTTGAACTGATAAAAAACGAGTCACACGGAAATAAGGAACAGGATTAAAGGCAGTTATAATGTTAAGTGCACTTATACTAGTCCGTCTCAAAAGTCGCTGGAGTGATTTTTGACGTTTGCACTGTGCGAAAAAGGTCAAGGCGCAGGTGACAGCCGAAAAAAAGCCTATTGCACGGTGCAAAAAGCAAGAAATCGCACAGTGCAAAGGGAACTTTTGTTTTCGCACAGTGCATGTCGTCAAATTTTGTGCCTTTTTTTGCCGGCGCACAGTGCGTTTTGCCTTTTTTCCCCTCTTTGTTGCTCACGTACCGTGCATCTTGAAGTTCCAAGTACCAAACAAGTTATCTAGGCCATCCGGAAAGTCGCTGGGGTGATTTTTGACGTTTGCACTGTGCGAAAAAGGTCAAGGTGCAGGTGACAGACGAAAAAAAGCCTATTGCACGGTGCAAAAAGCAAGAAATCGCACAGTGCAAAGGGAACTTTTGTTTTCGCACAGTGCATGTCGTCAAATTTTGTGCCTTTTTTTGCCGGCGCACAGTGCGTTTTGCCTTTTTTCCCCTCTTTGTTGCTCACGTACCGTGCATCTTGAAGTTCCAAGTACCAAACAAGTTATCTAGGCCATCCGGAAAGTCGCTGGGGTGATTTTTGACGTTTGCACTGTGCGAAAAAGGTCAAGGTGCAGGTGACAGACGAAAAAAGCTTATTGCACGGTGCAAAAAACAAGAAATTGCACAGTGCAATGCGAACTTTTGTTTTTTCATAGTGCATGTCGCAGACATCACCCCAGCGACTTTACGGACGGCCTAGTATTCGTTTTAAAAGGGTTTTGTTGTACGGAGGTCCATTTTTCCCTGAAATAGGCATTGAGACCTCTGAAATTGTTTCTTATAAATAGTTTTTTGCTGTATGAAAGTTTATTATACAAAGATTATACCGTGTCGTTTCAATTGTGCCTTCTAATTCTCTTTTTTTCAGCGGAAATTCATTTCTACACGGACATCAACGATCGCGACGCTCAATATATGAACGTGCTCAGCAATTGGGGCAGCACTATGATTCATTTTACCCAAGTAAACCTTTTAACATAATATTTCATATTCCATTTTTCGGTGGTAACAAAACTCCAAGCGCCCAGCATGCCCTATGCGAACGAAAGGTCGCGGGAAAAGCAATACAAACGACTGGTCGACTTCCTCTTGGATGTGGTCAAGTCCATCTTCCAAGACATGAATACGATGGACTCGGTGATTCTCAAGATTATGCACTTTGCGCAACGACTGGTCGAAGCCGACAGAGCATCGCTGTTTTTGGTCGATTCGAAGCGAGGAGAGTTGTACGCACAAATGTTTGACATCAAAATGGAGGACGCCAACACAGAGGATGAGAGTCAAAGGGTGGAGATCAAGTAAGCAGAATTGGGAGGGTGGCAAATGTATATATATATATTGACTGATATATATATATATATACATATATATCGGTCTGTCGGCAAAATAATCAGCACTTTGTCGCATCAACAACCACGTCGCCCCCGAGAAAATGCACTGTGTCGCGGAAAAATCAAATTGTTTTTTTGCTTTAGCGACGCGATCGGCGGGACACCGTGCTCATTATTTTCCCGACAGACTGATACTACATAGTCGGCGCAATAATTCGTGAAACTTTTTTGCAGTGTGCGAGTTATTCGTTTGCACTGTTTTTTCACTTTCTGCACAGTGCAGAGTTTTGTCGCTTTTTCCCTACGTTTCGTGCTTTGCACGGTGCAAAGAACGGACAAACCCATTAGTCTTTATCGCAGAGTAGTGATGTCGCTGCGACATAAGCATTTCCCGCAAATTGATCAGCGGCAAAGGTTGTCGCAACGAATTTTGTCGCCGACGGTTAAACGTTAAAGGTAGCCACAAAAGTTTATATGCCAAAATTCGCAAAGAAATGCCTTATTTTTGTCCACCTTTGACTTAAAAATCTCGGTTGTTTCTGCCAAGCGCAAGCTAGAGGTCTCGGATATGTCTCAGAGCATTACTCTAAATTTGAGCCAAATTTCATTAAGCTCTGAGCGTCGCTGTTGGAGTACTTCCCTTGTAAGAGCTTGATTTTGAGCTGAAAATCTCGAATAATCTTGTATAGTCATCGTTTTCCTTCTCCTTCTACTTACATTGACTGTTATTTCAGATTCCCCATCAATAAAGGGATTGCGGGCTATGTGGCGCGAACAGGGCAAGGCCTCAACATTTCCGACGCCTACAAAGACAAGCGATTTAATCCGGAAGTGGACACGCAGACCGGCTACAAAACGAAGACAATCTTGTGTATGCCAATTTTTATGAGAGGACAGTAAGTTGAAATTTTTTCTTTAATAAAAAAAATGTTGTTTGAAGAGGGTTGTGATTTGGACAGAATTTTTCAAAATGACGTCAAATTACGGTCATTTTCGTCAAATTGTGTCAAATTGCCGTCCTTTCGGCTGAAGCTATCTAATAATAAAAAAACATTGTTTAAGGTAGCATAGGAGCGTCAAACAGGTTTAAGCCCATGTACAAAGTAAACAACGGCTTATAACAACAAAAAAGTTGTGTAGACCCATTTTCGGATCATCTTCCTCCTTTTTCCCGCTGTCACTATTGTCCAAATTCTCGTTGATGAATTGAGTCAGTAAAACTTGAGGCTTCTTACAGTAAATTTCAAGAATTTTTGGCGTCCAAAATTTTCGTTGCGGGAAAAAGTCACGATTTTTTGGCAAAATTCTAAAAAATTTCCCAAAAAAATCAATTTCAATCAAAAATGACAGAGCAATTTGACATAACAAAAATGACGGCAATTTGATTTGACATGACGAAAATGACGGCAATTTGACATAACGAAAATTACGGCAAATTGACATAACAAAAATGGCGTCAATTTGAAATGACAAAAATGACGGAAACTTGACATGACAAAAATGACGGCAATTTGACATTACAAGTATAACGGCAATTTGACATGATGAAAATGACGGCTATTTGACATAACGCAAATGGCGTCAATTTGACATGACGAAATTGACGGCAATTTGACACCGTGACTGACCGTCAAGTTGACTTACGGCACAAGCCTACTTTTTAATCGATCTACTGTATAACAAATGTAATTGCAGCGTGATCGGAGTGGTGCAAATGGTCAACAAGCAGAACGGAACCTTCACAGACGAGGACGAGGACAATTTCGAAACGTTCGCCGTCTTCTGTGGGTTGGCCTTGCATCATGCCAAGTTGTACGACAAAATCCGACGATCGGAGCAAAAGTATCGCGTGGCTTTGGAGGTGTTGGCCTATCACAGCGTTTGCAACCGAGACGACGTCATGAAGATCAAACGCATCAAAATCAATGACACTGTCCCGGAGCTGGATCGGTGGGTCTTTTGAGTGGCGTACAGCCCAACAAAGTGTAAAATAGCACGGCAGGTTTTGTTTTCAGCTTCGACTTCAATGGCTACACTTTGACGGAGCTGGAAAAGCCCTTGTATGCGGTGTACATGTTCAAGACACTTTTCAAGGATTTTGTGTGAGTTGAGGAGCCACAAAAAGTTTCGACACGTTAAAATACGTTGAAATTCTCTTTAATTAGTGTTTTTATAAAGTGCGTAGACTTTTTTACGCCTTTTATCGGCAGCGCACTGTGCATTTTGCCTTTTTCCCTATTTGTCGCTCACGCACTGTGCATTTTGCTGTTTTTCGCACAGTGCAAACTGGAAAAAGCGGTCTGCACGGTGCCAATGCACGTAGCGGCACGTTTTGAAAGGAGCTCACGTCGCGGCGATTGTGCGAAAACTCACGCAAAAGGGTGAAATGCAATGTGCAAAAAGGGGTTTTTCGTCTTGCGACAAAAAGTCTGCGCACTTTATGGAAACACTAGCAGCTGTAATACGATTAAATATCGGTCCGTAGCGAAAATAATGAACACAATGTTGCTGCACACGTCAAATCGAAAAGGGAAGTCTTCAAGTTGACGATTCGTTTTTACTCTAACCGCTCTCCACGTTGCACGTTCTCTCTCGGCCGCAAATATTGTTCAATATCTCGGCTTTCTCGGGAAAGCGCGAGCTAAAATTTTTGAAAATTTATATGTGGCCTATGCCCAAATATGCGTCGCACTTGAGGCACTTCCCTTGTGAGGGAAATCCGCCTTTTTCCCAAAAACTCCCATTTTTATCGGTTCTTTTTCAAAAATTCTGTACACATCGCACGTCAAATCGAAAAGGGAAGTCTTCACGTTGGCGACTCTTCTTTGACACTTCGCAACATTGAAGAAAATAAATTTTTTGGGTATCTAAATTTGCGATTTCTTGGTAGAATTTGCTCAAAAGTATCGAAAATTGTTGGAAAAAAAATTATTTTATTATGTTTTGGCAGTTATTTTGCCGTTTTCCGTCAAATACTGGCTATAAACTAGGGTTGTGATTTTGACATAATTTTTCAAAGTCACGTCAAATTGCTGTCTTTTTTGTCAAATTGCGCAAATTACGTGAAATTGCCGTTGTGTCGGTCGGAAGATGGCTAACGGTAAAACCAACACTACTCAAGGTAGTATAATGCCTTCCAACATGTTCAAGACCATATAAACATTAAAACAACAGTTTATAACAAGAAAAGGAGTTTAATAGACCTATTTCGGATCATATTCTTCCTCGTTCCCGCTGTCACTATCATCCAAATTTTCACTGATGAATTAAGTCAGTGAAACTGGAAGCTCCTTGCAGTAAACTGCAAGAATTTTTGACGGGACAGTTTTTCGTTGCGGGTCAAAACTCTCGATTTTTTTAGCAAAATTGTAAAAAATTCCACAAAAAATTCAATTTGACAAATCAAAATGACAGAGCAATTTGACATGACGAAAATGACGGCAATTTGACAACTTGACAGACCGTCAACTTGACGGGCGTTGCAACCCTGCTATAAACGTAAATCAAGAAAAAAAGCGGCAGCCAGGAAAATAACTTTTCGCACGTGTTGCGAAGTGTCAAAGACGAATCGCCAACTTGAAGACCTCTCTCTCTCTTGCTTTTTCGGTTTGACGTGCTGCGCCGATTGCTGACACAATTCATTTTTTCGGCGGAGACGCAATTGTCGCTGCGACATTGTACCTTTCGTTACTGACTGATAGAAGTAAGAACACTGTTTTTAGTCAAATCGAGCCGGACGACGTAATTCGCTTTGTGTTGACAGTTCGCAAGAACTATCGGATCGTACCATATCATAATTGGACACATGGCTGGACGGTGGCGCATGCCATGTTTGTGTTTCTCAGGAAGACCACGATATTCGAGCCGCATGAAGTGAGTGCTGTCGATAATCTTGCAGTATGGTCGGAGGGCCTTACTCGGGCGTTATGTCTCTCTTATTCCAGGCTCTTGCCCTATTTGTTGCCGCGATTTGCCACGATTTGGATCATCGAGGGAAGAACAACGCGTACATGAAAACAATGTCCACACCGCTTGCCGCAATCTACTCAACCTCAGTGATGGAGCACCATCACTTCAACCAGACCGTTACCATCCTCCAGCACGACGGACACAACGTGTTACGGTCGCTGCAGCCAACGGATTACAAAAAAGTTTTGGGTCTGATCAAACAACACATTCTGGCGACCGATCTGGCCTTGTTCTTCCCGAATAAGGCCAGATTGAATGAGCTGGTGGCCAAAGGAGAGTTCACTTGGGAGGATAACAGTCATCGGTATGTAATAGGATGACTGGTCCGTTCGCAAAGCTGCTAGAGTGATATTTGGTGCTTGCAGTGTGCAAAAAACGTCAGGTTGCGAGCGACAGCCGAAAAAAGCCTATTGCACGGTGCAAAAAGCAAGAGATTGCACGGTGCAAGGCAAACTTTTGTTTTCGCACAGTGCATGTCGCGAAAATCACTCCAGCGACTTGACGAACGGACAAGTATTACAACCCACGTCAAATTGAGAAGGGAACTCTTCAAAGTTTGGCTTTTCGTCCAACGATTTATTGGAAAAATTATTTTTAAATTTTCCCGCTAGGTATTACCGGTAAAAACAGGTCTGAAAAGGATTCATATAGCTTGAGAATGGTAAACTTTGTCAAAAAAGACCTGGTTTTTACCAAATTAAACAAGAAATCGGTCGAAAAGATCTCTCGGATCCCATATTTGTCACGAAATGCCAAGAGTTCCCTCCCTCTTGCTGTTTCAATTTGACGTGCAACGGGTCTTTTGATACTCAAAGACATCTCGGTTCTTCTTCAAGACGCCCCAGGATTTTTGCTAATCGTAAGGAAGTTTGGGTAGAATAAAGGCCAATATTTGCCTCGTTTGCGTTTATCGGTCTCTTGCTGATTTGAGTTTCCTGTTGCTGCGATAATTATTATGCCAATTGCACCATGTTATACTTGTCCGTTCGCAAAGTCGCGGGAGATATTTTTTGGAGTTTTCACTATGCAAAAAAAGTGAGGGTGTGAGCGACAGCCGAAAAAAGCCTATTGCACCGTGCAAAATGCTAGAAATTGCACAGTGCAAAGTGAACTTTTGTTTCTGCACAGTGCATGTTCCAGAAATCATTCTAGCCGCTTTCAGGACGGACGTGTATTATAACGGGTCTTTTGATACTCAAATACATCTTGGTTCTTCTTCAAAACGACCCACGATTTTTGCTGGAAGTTTTGGTGAACGCCAAGATTTGACTCCTTTTGCTTTTCCCGAACTCTTAATTACCCTTGAATAGCAGGTTTTTGGCTAGTCAACGTTTAACACCGATTCCAACCGTTTGGCTAGCAATTTCTCGAGTTTTACAGCCATTCTTACACTTTGGATTGCCAATACAAATGTTTGGCAAGCAACCAAATTTTTGGCTGCAATGTCGCCTCATTGGTCAGATAGTCAAACAATTTCGCAACATTGGCTACATATGTTAGGCAAAAAGCGGATCTGCCCCAAATTGGTTGCAAAAATTTTGCGAAAGTCCCCTCTGGCTGAAATATAATAGTTAACGCCAATTGCACCAATCTATTTCAGGCTTCTTGCTCAAGCTCTGTTAATGACTTCCTGTGACCTGGTAGCCACCGCAAAGCCTTGGCAAGTCCAAACTGAAACTGTTAAAGTCATCTTCGAGGAGTTTTATGAACAGGTCGGTGATTTATGAGAATTGCTTTGTATCCCGTACCAATCTTTTTCACATCCTATGTATATGATCTTCAGGGCGACGCCGAACGACTCAACGGACGCGATCCCCAACCAATGATGGATCGAAGCCATGCGAATGAGTTGCCTCAAATGCAAGTCGGATTCATCACCGGCATCTGTGTTCCTTGCTATCAAGCCATCTCTCAGGTGGTCCCTGAAGCCAATGAGTTGAGGGAGCGGTCAGAGTAAGGTCCCATGTGCAGGGATTGACATGATTTTAGGTACAACCTAAAGAAATGGAAGGAACTTGCTGAAGAACAAGAGCAAAAGAAGCCTCAAGAGAATGGTGGTGGATAAGGTTTCGGAAAAACGTTGTTTATGACAAACTAGGACACTTTTACTCTGCAATGTGCATCTTGATAATAAACGAAAACAAATTTCAAGCTGTGTTTGTTGGTCTTCAATCTGTGGTTTACAATTTTTAATAATTTTTCAAAATTACAGCAATTAAATTTCCCAATAAAAGCGCTAATACGCTTATTAAAAACGTATTTGCTCTAAAAATTGCAAAATTATCATAAATCTTCCATTAAAAACGGAATAATAATTAAAAGTTTGATGATTTATAAACCAAAATTGGGGTCTTAATGCGACATTCTCTTCGAAATGAAGGTATTCCTTCTATTTTTGGCTTCTTTGTCCGCCATACAAGCCCAAAACAGGCTGTCGTTGTCGTACCAGAACTGGTGCAAGTCCTTGACTGAGACGTTCAGGCAGCAAATTCGAAACGTCCTCGCGGACGACCAAAGCAGGGTTAAGATGCTGAACGACCAGTTCATTATGATCAATCATAATGTGAGTGAAAAAATGAGGCAGAATACTTGGCCGCGCGAGGAATTTTGAAATGTTTGCACAGTGCGCCATGTCGCACAGCGACGCGTAAAATTTACGGTGCACGCCGACCACGCACAGTGCGAAACTTTGGCAACGCGATCGGCGGAGCGACACTCTGCTCATTATTTCCCCGACACACTGACACTACTCGCACTCAAAAGTTCGGACAATTTTGCACCGTGCACTTTTCGTTGTTTTTCCGCGGTCATCGCCGCGACTCCCCGTTTTCACCCAAGCGACATGCACTTTTCCGCGCGGCGACGCCAAAGTTCACGCGCGACGTCGGCGGCAAAATTGTCTGGACTTTTGAGCGCGAGTCGTAGATCGTCCGTAAAGTCGCTGGAGTCATTTTCGCGACATGCACTGTGCGAATACAAAAGCTCTCTTTGCACTGTGCAATTTCTTGCTTTTGCACGGTGCAATAGGCTTTTTTCGGCTGTCGCTCGCACCCTACCTTCTTTTGCACAGTGCAAACAACAAAATTCACTTCAGCGACTTTCCAGACGGTCTATTAATGTGGACAAGTCTGGGAAACGCATATCAGTTTTGGATTTGGTTCGCGGCCGCGATGAGCCGAGAGTAGAGATGGCTGCGGGCCGGGCCAAAGCATGTTTGAAACGGCCCGCGGACTGACGTGGCGGCCCGGCCCGGAACCGGCCCGTAATAACAAAAATTTTGAGTTTGAAAGCGAAAATTGGGGTTGCAAACAAAAATAGAGCGTCAAAACTCCATCAGACAGGCAGAGAAAGCATACAAAACTATATACGAACATTTTAAAAAGGTTTACAAAACTTTTCTAACAATTTTTTTTATCCTTTCTTAGTGATTTTGTGTTTTCCCGGCGACTTAAAAAGAAACAGGCGGGCCCGGCCCGGCCGGGCCGAAGCAAATTTGAAACGGGCCGGGCCGGACCGACTTTGGCCTGGCCCGTGGGCCAAAATTTTTGGCCGGGCCCGGAGCCATGTCTATCCGAGACCTTCTACTGCGACAAGTCCGAATTAGTTCTGCGACAAACTGATATCTTTAGAACACACTTTTTTAACCGCCTCTTTTTCAGTACATGGACATAATGGGCGTTTATCAACAATGCTACAACGATTTCATGTGGTGCAACCAGGAACAGCGCAAGATGCGAATATTAATTCCAGACACACGCAAATGCTGCGAGAGATGTCCCGATCTCGATGTGTATAAGGATCCCCGACGTCAGCAGTATCTGCAGGAATTGATCCCAAAAATGAAAGCCAGAGGACTATGGCCTCCGGGAAGAGGCGAACCGGTCTAAACGTTCTTCGTACTATATAATCCGTTCGCAAAGTCGCTGGAGTGATTTTGGCGACATGCACTGTGCAGAAAAAGCGAAGGTGCGAGCGACAGCCGAAAAAAGCCTATCGCACGGTGCAAAAAAAAATTGCAATAGTGCAAAGGGAACTTTTGTTTTCGCACAGTGCATGTCGCGGAAATCACTTCAGCGACTTCACGAACGGACTTGTATGATTTTTTGAGTACATAACAATCGTAGCGATTTATTTTTCAATAAAATTACTTTGTTTCGAAAAAAAATTAAAGCGACCGTACAGCTACTTCCGAATTGCGCTTTTTACGGCGTGTAAAACGAAATGTCCAAAAAGTTTCTTCGTCTACTGTACCAATAACAACGGAAAAAAATAATGGTGACATTCTACATGCTTACTATTAATTATTTTACTGTTTGCAACTCTGTCGCCTTCGTTTTCGTTGCAGGACATAACAAAACTTTTTTGACATTTCGTTTTACACGCCGTAAAACGCGCAATTCAAAAGTAAAAAAAATTGAAAATATTTTAAAAAAATCGGTTTTTTAATTTAACAAATATAATAAATAGCTTCTATTCCAAAATTTTTGCTTTATTTATACTACTTTCCAAATTTACAAACAATTCTTAAAAATATTAAATAGAGAAACAAAAAAAGAAAAAATTATGAAATATCACAATATTAATTTTGCTTAAGAAAACCTGATTTGCTCTGTTTTGATAATAAATATAGACTTATTAGAGAGAGGATATATATCTGTGTTGGCTGGAATAAATAGGTAGAATTATGACGTCATCTTCAAGGTCCGTTGACGACTTTCTTTTTCGAGGATTTTGCGCTCCCGCTCAATGCGCTGCTTGATGGTCTTGATCTTCTTCTTGATTATGGCACGATCCGAGTGGTTTTGAATCCCCATGGTCTGAAATGACACAAAGAAGTCTATTTAAGTGTCAGAAAACTTATAAATATGAAGAAAATTTAAAATAAAGCCATTTTATCCAAAAAGTATCAAAAAGTATCAAAGATACTTTTTGATACTTTTTGGGAAAATTGTATGTTTCAAATGAAAATAGTCTATTTTGTGCCGTTTGTGTTTTTTTTGTTGTTCAAAAAAGTATCAAAAACAAGAATGGATACCTTTTGAGAAAAAACTTTGCATGTATCATGGATACTTTTCGATATTTTTTGGGAAAACTGTATGTTAATCTGGCAATAATCCATTTCGCGCAATTGTGGCTTTTCAAGTCATCCAAAAAAATATCAAAAACAAGAATGGATACTTTTTGATATCTTTTGCGAAAACCCGTTGAATTTTATCTGGAAAGATTTTTTTGTAATTTCCGCTTTATTTTCAAAAACTGTTACGACCAAAAAATGAAGAATTGTTTACCTTTAGTTTGCTTCCATCCAAATCCAAGAAGCGGGGTCCAGTAATTTGATTGACAGAGAACTCGGGAATATATTTATCCAGTCCCATGTGAATCAAGAGCTGACAAACTTCGTCGATGTTCCATTGAAGAACTTGGAGACCCTGAAAATATCCAAATTAAAAGATCGTCTGCATCGGCTCGTTAAGAAATCTTGACATGTTTGCACGGTGCGACGTCGCGCAAAAAACTTGTCGCAGAGCGACGAGATAAATGCACAGTGCACGCCGACCACGCACAGTGCAAAATGAATTATTTTGAAAAAGGAAGCGAATGAAACTGCACGGTGCGGTTTTCATTTGCACTGTGCGGTTTGTCGCAAAAAACCACTTTGGGTTGTTCTCCGCACAGTGCATGGACATGTCAAGACATTTCGGAACTATTTAGAACCATTCGTATAAAAAATAAGTCCGAAAGTGCCAAAAGTGGTTTTGGATACTTTTTGATACTTTTTGCAAAAATATTGGAAAAAAAAGCAATTTTAGTCTTAAAAAAGAAAATCTCGAAAAATCACCAAAATCTCACCTGCGCCTCCACATTTTCCCTCCAGAATTCGTTTTCGCCATGAACGTAGCGCTTCCGCAACGAGAACAGCATTCGTCGTTGATGATGGAGGAACTTCTGCGGGACGGCGGGAGAGGTGGGCTCGGAAATTCGAGGGATGGGCGAGTCGCACGCCGACGACGGCGGCATATAACGCTCTTCGCCGTATTCGTCCAGATAGTAGGCACCACCCATGAAACGTTCGTACACATGCGGTGCGGCACTGAGTGGGATGGAGCGGGGCGTCTGAAAATTGGGGTTTTTGAAAAATGTCGACAAAACATAGAAATTCGTTTTTGATTTTGATGAAACTTTGGAACAAATTTTTAAAAAAGTATCAAAAAGTATCCATGATCATTTTTGATACTTTTTGTTTTTTTGTAAGGAGAATTTCTTCTTCATTCTTCAAAAGTATCAAAAAGTATTCACAGTCATTTTGGATGGTTTTATGTTTTCGAAATGTGTGAAACCCTATCAAAACATTAAAGAAAAATAACTTTTTTTCAAACATTTTCCGTGAAAAAGTTTCGTAGTTTTTGCAAAACTAAAAAAAACTCAAATAGGTCTCAGAAAATCCTAATCTTATCAAGCCCAAGAATCTTCTTTGTACTCCATTTCTATTCAAAACAACAACAACAAAAAAGTGTCAAAAAGTATCCAAAAGTATCCAAAAAGTGTTAAAAAGTATGCATGATAACGTCTGTGACTTTTCGACTTAAAAGAAGGTTTTGTGTTCACCCAGATTAAAAGGCTAGAACAGCTACTTTTGAATTGCGCTTTTTACGGCGTGTGAAACGAATTGTCAAAAAAGTTTTTTGTGCCCTGCAGCGAAAAAAAAACGGCAAAATTGCAAACAGTAATATAATTATTAGTAAGTATGTAGAATGTCACCATTATTTTGTTCCGCAGTCATAGGTACAGTAGATAAAGAAATTTTTTTGACATTTTGTTTCCACGCCGTTAAAAGCGCGATTCAAAAGTAGTTGTACTGTCCCTTTAATTTGAATTTGCGCTAAATTTGGTCAAACTTTGAGCGTCTACATTTTTCAAAAAATAAAAAAAAAAAATTTTTTAATTTTTTTTGAAGATTCAAAAATTTTTTTTCTTGATTTTGTACCAATTTACAGTACCCTCAACAATTTTTCGACCACATTTTTGGTCCCTATCGCTATCTACCGTAGTAAATTCAAATCGACTTACCAATCCAGCATGTCTAGCGCCCCTGGGCATGGGTCGATCGAACTGTTCATGGGCAAAGTGCTCTTTTTCGTGTCTCATTTTTGGCTGCGGCTTTTCCTTCTTCTCCATTTTTTCGCTCGTTTGCTTTTCGTTTTGCGGCGGTAGCGGCGGCGGCTTGTTCGGTACGTCTTGCGCAACCCGGTCCACATTCTGCCGAGTTAATGTGTCGTCGTTGGTCTGCACGGCGTTGTTCCTCTTTTCCCTCGCCACAACCGTCGCCAATTGCTCGCGCAGCCGACTCAGCTCGGTTTGAACTTGATCCGTGCGCGTCTTGTCGTTCATTTCCAGCTTCTTTTCGAGCTCCTCGATCCGCTCTTTCATCTGGCCCAGCATCGTGCCGTAGTGCTCGTCCTTCTCCCTGCAAAACGGAGGATTGGTAGAGTCAGATAAGGTCGGACGAAAGTGCAATGCACCTCAAATCGAAAAAGCAAAACAAAGGGAAGTCTTCAAGTTGGCGATTCGTCTTTGACACTTCGCAACATGTGCGGAAAATTATTTTCCTAGCAGTAGTTGACGGAAAACGTTAAAATAACTGCCAAAACATAATAAAATAATATTTTCCAACAATTTTCGATACTTTTCAGCAAATTCTAACAAGGAATTGCAAATTTAGATACCCAAAAAATTATTTTTCTTCAATGTTGCGAAGTGTCAAAGACGAATCGCCAACTTGAAGACTTCTCTCTCTCTTGGTTTTTTAGACTTGTTTTGACCATTAATACCTAGCGGGAAAATTTTAAACTTAATTTTTCAGATAAATCTTAAGACGAACAGCCAATTTGAAGAGTTTTCTTTTCGATTTGACGTGCGGTGGGCAGAGAATTTATGATGAAGAAATGGTTTTACCGATAAAAATGGGAGTTTTTGGGAAAAAGCGGATTTCCCTTACAAGAAAAGTGCCTCGAGTGCGACGCTAACTTTTTTTATGCATATTTTTGGGCATAAGCCACATATCAATTTCCAAAAGTTTTAGCTCGCGCTTTCCCGGGAAAGCCGAGATATTCAACAATCTTTGCGGCCAAGAGAGTACGCAAAAGGTGGAGAGCGGTCCGAGAGAAAAACACTTTTTGGCCATAAAAACTGATTTTCTGTGGAAACATTGCCCTCTACAGTGGAAATAGCTATGAAATTTTTCATGTCTAAATTCGCAAAAAGTGACAATTTTCTCGGTCGTTTTTGAAAAGTTCGAGCTAGGAGTCTAAGGTAAGTCTTAGAAAAAATTGATAAAAATTTGTGCCAAGTTTCATTAAAGGGTCAAAACAGCTACTTTTGAATTGCGCGTTTTACGGCGTGTGGAACGAAATGTCATAAAAGTTTTTTTATGTCCTGCAGCGAAAGCAAAGGCCACAGAGTTGCAAACAGTAAAATAATTATTAGTAAGCATGTAGAATGTCACCATTATTTTTTTCGTTCTTATTGGTACAGTAGACAAAGAAAATTTTTTGACATTTCGTTGCCACGCCGTTAAAAGCGCAATTCAAAAGTAGCTGCCCTTTGAAATCTAAGCGTCGCACTTGGATTACTTCCCCGTTTAGCCCATTCTCTCACCTCAACTTGGACTCCTGATCTCTTTCGACTTCGATCAGCTTCCGCTCTCGCTCTTGATAACTTCGCAACATTTGTCTGGCCTGATCGTACTTTGTCTCCAACTGATTGTAATGCGTCCGAGTGCTCTTGAGCACTTCCTCCATCTGGGTGGCCTTCTTGTTCGAGTCCTGGAGTTCCACTTCCAGCGCCTGGATTCGGCGTTGGATTTCCGTCGCTGGATCGGGCAGTTTTGGAGGCAGCGCCGGCGGCAGTGAATTCTCTCGGAATCTTCGGTTGAGGGCTTCATCTTCGTCCTCGGAGTCGGCCACTCTTCCGTAGGGCGATTCGCTCGGCACCTTCGAGTAGATGTTGTCGTTGTCTCGTTGTTTGAAGGCAAGTTTCGCTCTGTCCGAGTCCAACGACTGCTTGATGAGGGCTGCGACCTCGCTGTCCTCCAGATGCGGGTCTCTCGCCACGACAAACTTGACCTGGGCCCCGGTGCCGCGCAAGGTCTGCGCCGCGAACAGTTGACTCACCCCGACCAACGAGGTCCCGTCGACGCTGACAATTTGATCGCCCACCTGGATGCGGCCGTTCCGATCCAACGCCGAGCCGGGCGTAATGCTCTTTACGAAGATCCCCAACTTCTCCAGCCCAAAGTCGGCGCCAACTCCCATCCCAATAATGCTGAAGCCGAGGCCTTCGTGGCCCTTCTCCACGTCCACCTCGAACAGCTCCATCTTGTCGAGGCGGCGCTCCAGCTCGTACTCGGCCGACGAAGCGTACGGGTCGATCTCGTCGTTGCGGCGATCGTACTCGTCCACGCCGTGCGTCTTGAACACTTTGATGGGCGCCGTGCTGAACGACACTTTCTTCGCGCCGTTGGCGTCGCGATCCGGCGACAGTCCGCGAAGGGTTTCGAAGCCGCCGGACAGAGTGGAGTCGGTGGACTGGTTGCGCGGCAATGTCGAGAAGACAGGCATCTTGTCGTTGGTGCTGTTGGAGAGTTGATTTAGGGAGAAGGAGTTGATGGGAGGACGCTGAAAAAAAAGACAATGCACGTCGAAAGCGAAATTTTCAAAGTTTGGCTTTTCGTCCAAAGATTTATCGGAAAAATTATTTAAAAATTTTACCCGTAGGAATTACCGGTCAAAACAGGTCTAAAAAGGATTCATACGTAATAGGATGACTGGTCCGTTCGCAAAGCTGCTGGAGTGATATTTGGTGCTTGCAGTGTGCAAAAAACGTCAGGTTGCGAGCGACAGCCGAAAAAAGCCGATTGCACGGTGCAAAAAGCAAGAGATTGCACCGTGCAAGGCGAACTTTTGTTTTCGCACAGTGCATGTCGCGAAAATCACTCCAGCGACCTGACGAACGGACTAGTATTACAACCCACGTCAAATTGAGAAGGGACCTCTTCAAAGTTTGGCTTTACGTCCAACGATTTATCGGAGAAATTATTTTAAAATTTTCCCGCTAGGAATTACCGGTCAATACAAGTCTGAAAGGGATTCATATAGCTTGAGAATGGTAAACTTTGTCAAAAAAGACCTGGTTTTTACCAAATTCGACAAAAAATCGGTCAAAAAAGATCTCTCGGATCCCATATTTGTCACGAAATGCCAACTTGAACAGCTTTGTCCCTCTTGCCTTTTCGATTTGACGTGCAATGTAATTCTTTGAGTCAAAATATTATATATCTGACAAAAAATTTATTGAAATAAAATTTTATACAGCGAACTTTTGTAAAAGAAAAAAAACTCCATATAACAAACAAGTTTAGATGTCCTAGGAGTCAATTTTTTGCCTAAATGGGTCTTCATAGTCTTTCTATAACAAATATTTTTTTGTTTTGCTGTCAAACCTCTGTATAACGAACAAGACCAAAAAATCTTTGTTGTAAAAGGGATTTAGGGTCCGGTTTAGCCTAAAATTAAGTTTCAAAACCTCCAAAATTGTTTGCAATTAAGAGGTTTTGTCATACAGAGCTCATCATGATTTTTGATGGTTCACAATTGATTTTTTACATATTACAATTAAAAAATTACGCAAAAAAATATTAAAATCACCCAAAATTTTAAAGGATTTGTTTTTTATAATAAATTTGACGGAAAACAAACGGGTTTTGCAAGTCTTGAGGGTCATATTAGCATGTTTTGGAGTATGTTGTAAAAGTCAGAGGCGTAGCTAGGGGGGCATGGGGATACCCCCAGCCAGGGGTCGGCGAAAAAATGAAAAGGGGTAAAGGAGGAGCAAGGCTAATTTTTTCACAGGTACTTGGTCCCAAAAACCTCCCTCCCCCAGACCGACTCCTTAGCTACGCCCCACGTCAAATCGAAAAAGCAAGAGGGAGGGAACTCTTTGGCATTTCGCCACAAATATGGGATCCGAAAAATCTTTTTTGACCGATTTCTTGTCAAATTTGGTAAAAACCAGGTCTTTTTTGACAAAGTTTACCATTCTCAAGCTATGTATTGTTTTCAGACTTGTTTTGACCGGTAATATCTAGCGGGAAAATTTAAAAATAATTTTTCCGATAAATCTTAGGACGAAAAGCCAATTTGAAGAATTCCCTTCTCAATTTGACGTGCCCCTGGTATGACTGCGCAAAAATTTGTGAGCTGGGCTTTGACATCGAGGGTAGACTTTGAACTATGGTCACACTTTGGTACAACGAATCGCCAATTCGCTTTATTTTACAGTAATCCTCACCTGATCCCGGTGCTGTTCCAATGCTCCAAATTGGAATGTGTTCTTTGCCGATGGGGAGTTTGGACTGCCCGACTGTTGGCTCGGCCTCGGTTCGGATGGCACACTGTCGCCGGATTCGGACGAGTTGTGTTCCTCTTCTCCCTTTTCGTTTTCAACGCCGAATCTGCGTTTGTAGAAGGACGGGTCTCTCCAATAAGGCTCATACGAATTGTTTTGGGACTGTTTTGAGGTCACCGACGGAGGAGTGTAATTTGGTGGGGAGTCGGGAGACTCTTTGTGGCGGCGATTGTCCAGAGTGGTGCTTTTGTAACTGAAAAAAAAGTTTTTTGATGAAAAATATGAAACTCTGTATATAACGATCAAAAAAAAGTCAATTAATGGCATAAATGAACCTCCCTACAACGAAACCTTTCTATAGCATATAAACTTTTGATGCACTCGGCGAGTTTTTGTCCTAGGCAGGCCAAAAAGTCTTAAAGCGACAGTACAGCTACTTTTGAATTGCGCTTTTTACGGCGTGGAAACGAAACGTCCAAAAAGTTTCTTTGTCTACTGTACCTGTACCAATAACAACGGAAAAAAGTAATGGTGACATTCTACATGCTAACTAACAATTATTTTACTGTTGGCAACTCCGCCGAATTCGTTTCAAAATACTCGGGCCATAACGTCCCGACAATTTTATCGCTGATGTCGCTTGGGTGCGGTCGCCCAAAAGTGCTTGTCGCTTGGGTAAAAACGGGAAATCGCCGCTACGCGCGCGAAAATTTGAAAAAAACGCACGGTGCAAAATTGTTGGGGCTTTATGGCGCGTGTAGTATGTCGTAAAAAGCGTAATTCAAAAGTAGCTGTTCTGGCCCTTTAACATGTTTTATACACGGTGCGGTCGGCGTCGCGATGTGGCATTGCGCGACAACCAATCAGCACAGTGCAAATGAAAAACGGACTGTGCAGTTTCGCGCGATATAAGCGCTGATCGCCCTTTTCAAACGAATTCATTTCGCACTGTGCGTGGTCGGCGTGCACCGTGCATTTGATTCGTCGCCAATCTTCAAACGGCGACAAAACAAAATGCAGGGCGACCATGCACAGTGCAAAATCAATTTTCCGAAAAAGGAAATCAAAGTTTATGGAGCACAGTGCGTTTTCATTCGCACCGTGCTTATAGTACCGCGCAAAATTGCTTCGCACAGTGCGAGGCAATTTTGCGCGGCTTTTTGCCTTGGAGACCACCGTCAACGCGGCCACTTGGTCGACCACAACGACGATGGGAAGACCCTATTCGGAAAGTTGCAGGACCAGGGTGGATGGACATGATGACAACGACTGAATGGACTCGCCGGTTTACGCTATTCACCTTATTCACCTCAATATAATTTCCTTTAGTGATATAAGAATAAATAAATGATAAAAAAATGATAAATGAATGTGCGAAAACATGACAAGACCTTTGGGCAAGTCGATGACGTAAAGTTATCCCCCGCTGAACTCACAGACTGTTCGGTTTGTTCGGCGGCGCCAACGGCTGCCCGATTCTTGGCAACGAGTTGGAAAAGGTTGGCGGCGGCGGGGTGTCGCTCTGAAATTTGCTAGCCACATGCTTCACCAGACCAGTGGGTGCTCCGAAATCGGTTCTGGGCGACTTTGTGATTCGGTCCAAGTCGTCGGCCAACTGATTGAAGTTCTTTTGGACTTGACTTGAGGGCGACGAGGGCTCCGGTTTTAGCGGCGTCGCGGGCGCGCTGTTACTGTTCATGGCGGTGGGCGACGAGGCCGCCGATGATGTGGTGGTGTTGGCTGAGGAGGTGGGAGAGTTCGGCGCCTCTTCGGCGGCTGGAAAATAAAAATATTAAAATAAAAACATAAAAAAAGATAAAAAATAACCGATTTTTTGACTAAAGTTTTTGAAAAACCTATCAAAATGTATCCGTGATAACTATTGATACTTTTTGAAAATTTTTTCCATAAGTATGAGACACATCAAAGTCTGGACTAGACATGGCTCCCGGGCCGGGCCGTTTCACATTTGCTTTTAGCCGGCCCGTCGATATCAATTCACCCGGCAAATATAACATTGCTAAGATAGGATGAAAAAATAATTAGAAAAGTGTTGTAAACCTTTTGAAAATGATCGTATATAGTTGTGTGTAATTTCTGTGCCTGTACGATGGGGTTTCGAGACTCTATTTTTGTTTGCTACCCCAATTTTTGGTTCCAGACTCTGAATTTTAGTTATTACGGGCCGATTCTGGGCCGGGCCGTTTCAAATTTACTTTGGCCCTGGAGAAAATCTCTAGGCAGGACATTCGCACTGTGCAGTTTCATCGCGCGACATAAGCTTCAATTGCCCTTTTCAGACCATTTATTTTGCACTGTGCGTTTGCGATTTTATCTTGTCGCAACAGCAATTTTGGCTTCCGAGAGAGCATGTTAGATGAGGAGTTCGAGGAAGAGAAAAAAACGTTTTTTGCGAATTATTTTTCAGATTTTTTTCCAAATTTTTAACAAAACGCGGCAAATCCCAATTATTTTCCGGACAGACCGATAATAAAGTTAAAAAAAAAGTTGTTTTGACTTGTGCAGTTCGACAACTCCACAAATATTTTGATAAAAAAAGTTGAAAAAAGCAAAATTCAATTTCGGGAAAAAGATGAATTACGTCTTCAATTGTATGCGGACACTCCGCATTACATAGATATGGCTCCCGGGACAAGGCAGGTTTAAAACGGCCCGGCCCAGAATCGGCCCGTAATAACTAAAATTCAGTGTCTGGAAGCGAAATTTGGATAGCAAACAAAAATAGGGTGTGGAAACCCCATCATACAGGCATAGAAATTACACACAACTATATACGATCATTTTCAAAAGCTTTACAACACTTTTCTAACTATTTTTTTCATCCTACCTTAGCAATGTTATATTTGCCGGGCGAATTGAAATCGACGGGACAAATCAAATTTGAAAACGGCCCGGCCCGGGAGCCATGTCTGCTCTGCACACATTATTTTTGACTCTTGGACGATGCGATTTCCGCCTTTCGCGCTCCATCTTTTTAATTAATTTGCGAGGGGTCACTACGTTGTCTTGATGGGGTAATAATGGAAAATTAATACATGAGCTAAGTTTTGTTGCAAAATACAATACGTCGCGCGCTGAAATGTTACGTTTTCTTTTAAAACGTTAAAAGTTTACTGATTTTGAGGAAATTTACAAGGAAAAGGTTCCAAATACGACAGATTTTCTTTTAATTTTGCGCACACGTTAGGTATAGGCCACATATCAATCCCTACAAGTTTTAGCTCGCGCTTTACACGGACAGCCGAGATATTTAGCGACCTTTGCGGCCGAGAGAGTACGCGAAATGCGGAGAGTCGTCAGAGAGAAAACCCACTTTTTTGCCATTTCTTTGTCAATTTCGCGCGGAAAAAAATTTTTTTTATGGAAACATTACCTTCTACGGTAGAAATAGCTTTGAAACATTTCATGCAAAAATTCGTAAATAAATGTCATATTTTTGCTAACTAAAAATCTCGGTCGTTTCTGCAAAGCGCGACTTAGGAGTCTATTAAAAAATGAATAAATTCTTATCAAACTTGCAGCATTTCATCTGTAAATTTCGAGAAAATTGGAATATGCCCTGAGGCATTTTTCTGACTAATTGTAAACTAAAAATTTTTTGCAACATTTTTGTACTTAAAAAACTTTTATTCAGTTTTCACGTCCCTGAATTACTCAAAACAAATTTTTGGAAAAGTTGGAAACCCCGGGAAATGTGGGATACATCCAATTCATATCCACTTGTCCGCACCCGCCGCTCCTCTTTACTCGAAAAAGTAAATGCGAGCGGCCCCCAAACGGTTCTGTAAATTTTGCCAAACTTTTTTTTCTTCCTTTCGTTTGCGTCAAAATTCTCGCGGGAAAACGCCCTCCGGCAATGTCGGCGCTTTGAGTGGGCGGATGTTTGAAATCGCAAAAAAGTTTTCGGAATAAAAATAAAAAAATGTAATTTTTGGCCGAATTTTTGATGGAATATGGGAGCAGAAGGCGATGTGCAAATAATTTTGAGGTCTATTTTTGAAAAGCGAAAAATTAAAGTTTAAAAATTTTAAAAATGCAAAAAGTTGAAGTTTCTAAAATTTTAAAATTTTACAAGGAAAATACCCAAAGTGCGATGCTCAGATTTTTAAAAAACTTTACACACACGTCAGACATAGGCTCCATGTCAACTCCTGAAAATTTTAGCTCGCGCTTTGCAGCGAGAGCCGAGATATTTAACAATCTTTTCGACCGAAAGAGTGCGCGAAATGCGGAGAGCATTCACATAGAAAAACACTTTTTGGCTGTATCTTTAACAGTTTTCAGAAAAAATGGATTTTTAGTGAAAACATTACTCTTTATGGTAAAGAATATGAAACATTTTAGGTCAGCCGAAGATATTCAACGATCTCAACGGATTAGATAATCTCCGTAATTTTGTCTAAGAAAAAAATAAAATTCGAAAAAGAAATTTGGAAAGCAAAAAATTAAAAATTAAAAACAATTTTTTTGAATGTCTTTCAAAATAAAAAGTTTTTTTTTATTTTATTTTTGATTTACTTTGAATTTTTTAAAACTTTTTCAACAAAAGTAAAAAGAGCAAAAACTCAGACGTCAAATGTAATTGGGAAATCAAATAAGGCCATAAAAGTGTTCAAAAGTTCCCAAAGACGGCTGTCTTTAAAAAAAGTGGAATTTGAATTTTAAAAGCTACAGATTTGTTGTACGAAGCTTTGTCTTATAAGGAAAGTTTTATAAGGGCCAGAACAACCACTTTTGAATTGCGCTTTTTACGGCGTGTGAAACGAAATGTCAAAAAAGTTTTTTTTACGTCCTGCAGCGAAAACAATGGCGGCAGAGTTGCAAACAGTAAAATAATTAAAAGTAAGCATGTAGAATGTCACCATTATTTTTTTCCGTTGTTATTGGTACTGTAGACGAAGAAACTTTTTTGACATTTCGTTTCCGCGCCGTAAAAAACGCGATTCAAAAGTAGTTGTACTGTATTTTTATCTCCAACGATCCTTGCAAATTGAGTCCTATCCAAAATTTTGCTCAAAAAAATAACTTTGTACTCTCCTTTTAAAGTGGGCCGCTCAAATTTTCTTTACATTTAAGGCACAAGTCCCCAATGGGTTACATTTCAATCCCTTAAAATTTTAGCTCTCGCTTTACAGTCGCGATTGAGATATTCAAGAATCTTTGCTTCCGAGAGAGAACGCAAAACGCGGAGAGCAGCGAGAGAGAAATACGCTTTTTGGCCATATCTTCGCTAGTTTTGCGCATGAATAACTTTCATCCTGTAGACAGTGGAAAGAAATTCTATACGACAAATTTTCATGCAACGAAACCTGTCTACTAGTCCATCCGTTGAGTCGCTGGAGTGATTTTCGCGACATGCACTGTGAAAAATCAAAAGTTCCTTTTGCACTGTGCGATTTCTTGCTTTTTGCACCGTGCAATAGGCTTTTTTTGGCTGTCGCGCGCAACATGACCTTTTTCGCACAGTGCAAACATCGAAACTCACCCCTGCAACTTTCCGGATGAACTAGTATAGCGAACAATCCTAGAGGTCTCAGGAAGATATTTTATTCCAAGATAAATCTCCGTACCATAAAGTGCTTCTATAACGAACAAGATTTTTGGCCTTTGGCAATTTGTTGTACAGAGGTGACTTTCAAGGACAAGGTTTTTGGGACCAAAATTTTATCCCCCCTTACCCCTTTTCATTTTTTTCGCTGTCCCTTGTCCCTGGCTGGGGGAAGGGTACCCCCCCCCCCCCATGCCCCTATCTACGCCCCTGTTGACTCCATCGGAAAGTTGAGTTCTTGATTTCTTTTTTTTTTCTGTTTTTGCAAGCACCCTTTTCTAAACTCAGATGTGATTCACCACTCAAACTGTGACAAATTGATGTTGAAAAAGTCGGAAAACAAGGAAAGTTGTCTTCGGCAATATAAATCTTTGCAAAACAAATTGACTTCGTAAATACAGGGGGAGGACCAGCAAAACACGTCGATAACAGCCTAACTTCAGAGATCTTGGAACTTAATTTTATGCTCAAACTAACTCTAACCCCCTTTTGCAACAAAATCTTTTTAACGCTGTTCGTTATACAAGGATTTAACAGCAAAACAAAGAAATGATTCGTTATAGAAGGACTACGGAGACGTATTTTGGCAAAAAATTGACTGCTAGGACCTCTGCAATTGTTTCTTATAGAGAGCTCTCTTTTACAAAAGTTTGTTGTACGGAATTTTACTGCAATTAATTTTCTGATGGATATATTACTAAATATATATTATATAATACTCTAAAAACGAGTCGCGCAGCGACGCAGTTAGGCTACATCCCGACGCAGATTGCTTTTTGGATATATTATTTAATGTATATTATATAATACTCTAAAAATTACATTGTCTTTTTTCAGCGCCCTCCCATTAACTCCTTCAACTCCTTTAGCGCCCTCCCATCAACCCCTTCTCCTTAACAACGAAACCTTTCTATAACAAATAATTTTTTGGCCTATTGCGGGGTAACCTCTGCACAACAAAACCCGTCGATAACAAAGTAATCTCAAAAGCCGGCATAGTCAACATTAAACCAAAACGAACCTCCTTGCAACAAAACCCTTTTATAACAAACAAATTTTATTGACTTTTGAAGTTCGTGGTACTAAGGTTTGGGCTTGACAGAGGCGTAGCCAGGGGCGGGGGTACCCCCCCAGCCAGGGATCGGCAAAAAAATGAAAAGGGGTAAGGGGGAGTAAGGTAAATTCTTTCACAGGTAGCTTATGTATGCCCCCCTCCCCCCCCCTCCCGGATCGACTCTTCAGCTACGAACCCTTGCTCGTTGCACAAATTTTTCAAATAAAAATACATGTCCACAAGTGTCTAAACTATATTCAAAATCACCAAAAACTAGGAATTGCATCTTGAATGTCCCCAAATTCCCTCGCCAAATCCATTGGCCATTTAATGGTTCAAAACGCCCAAAAAGGGGATTTTCCGAAGCCCCGAATCTCCCGAAAGCATTTGGCCAAAAAACCGGGCCATGATTGTTTTAACGGCACCACATTTCCTTCGAAATTCCTCAAACATGTCAACGGGGCGTGTTTTTTTATTTCCTCTACGCTCTTACGAGAGGAGTTTAACTGGCGGGGGAAGGGGTATAAATTTATATACATAAAGAACGAAAGAACGAAACATAGAAGACGAAAAAGAGGAAAACGAAAGAAAATGTGGTCGAAAAATTGTTGAGGGTACTGTAAATAGGTAGAAAATCAAGAAAAAAATTTTTTTTGAATATTCAAAAAAATTAAAAATTTTTTTTTTATTTTTTGAAAAATGTACGCTCAAGTTTTGACCGAATTTAGCGCAAATTCAAATTAAAGGGACGGTACAACCACTTTTGAATCGCGCTTTTTACGGCGTGCAAACGAAATGTCAAAAAAGTTTCTTTGTCTACTGTACCAATATCAACGGAAAAAAATAATCGTGACATTCTACATGCTTACTAATAATTATTTTGCTGTTTGCAACTCTGCCGCCTTTGTTTTTGCTGCATAACATAATAAACTTTTTTGACATTTCGTTTCTGCCTCAGAGGAAAAACTTTCCTCAAAAAAAAGTTTTCCACACGAAATTGGCAGAGATTTGGCCAAAAAGTGTTTTTCTCTTTGACCGCTCTCCGCGTTTTGCGTGCTCTTTCGACCGCAACGATCGTTGAATATTCCGGCTGGTCCTGGAAAGTGCGAGCTAAAACTTTTGGAAGTCTAAGCGTTGCCTATATGCTCAACGTGCCGGGGTGCGGCTGAGGACTCCCCCCCCCCCTCCCCCCCGGTCGGTCTGGGGGGGAGGCTTTTTAGACCAAAATTTACCTTATACCCCCCTTACCCCATTAAATTTCCCCTGGCTGGGGGGGGGGTCTCTCCATGCCCCCCCTAGCTACACCTTGAGGGGTTGGTGTGGGGAGGGGGAGGTTTTTGAGACCGCATATATGCTGCCTGTGAAAAAAACCACATTAGTCCCCCCTTACCCCCTTTAGTTTTTTTGCCGACCCTTGGCTGAAGGGGATCCTCCCCCCCCCTAGCTACGCCCCTGCCAACGTGTGTGCGAGAATTAACCAAAATCTGAGCGTCGCTTTCCTTTGTGAGCCGCTTTCCTTCAACTCCACCTCCAACCGCCTTCCCACAATCCCGGCCCGGTAAATGACCAAAATAACGCCCTCAAACCGAAAACAACCCCGAATTGGGATTCCCCAACAGGACCTCATCTTCGCATCCCACCTCCGACAACAAAGACGTATCCAGAAGAGGCGGCCGGAACAAAACTCTGGCCGAATTTTGTTGTCCTGAGCGTCTGAAGAAGTTCGAAGACGAACAGGAAGCGGGCACAAAAACGCGTACATTTAGAATGACCGATAATCCGCGGGAGCGGTAAATACGCGCATTCAACGGGATTTATGAGCAACGAACTTTGAAGCGCGCTCTACGGAGATGGATTTTGAAACTTGCAAAAATATGGCAAAAAGTGTACCACAATACCACAAACGAAAGTTTAAGCTGCTGTAAAAATGGTTTAAAAAGACAGTATGTACAGCTAATTTTGAGTTGCGCTTTTTACGGCGTGGGAACAAAGTGTCCAAAAAGTTTCTTTGCCTACTGTATCAAGAATGACGGAAATAAATAATGGAGACATTCTACATGCTTACTAATAATTATTTTACTGTTTGCACCTCTGCCGTTTTTGTTTTCGCTGCAGGACGTAAAAAAACTTCTTTGACATTTCGTATCATATGCCGTAAAAAGCGAAATTCAAAAGTAGCTGCACGCAAATTATCGGGATTTTTTCTTCGGAAATTGAAAAAACAACGGATTTTTTGCAAATTTGACCATGACATGTTTGATACTTATTTCTAGCGCAGAAGGTAGGGTTTCCACAAAAATTCATCTTTTTCCGCACGAAACTTGCAAAAATATGGCAAAAAGTGTTTTGCTCTCTGACCGCTCTCCGAGTTTTGCGTACTCTCTCATTTGCAAAGATCGTTGAATATCGCGGCTCTCCCTGCAATGCGCGCGCTAAAATTTTCAGCAATCCTGAAGTGCTTACTTTGAGCTTAATACATTACTGTCTTCGCTTCTCCACTATTCCCAGAATTCTCATATTTCTTGAGTCCCCTACGCGTATTGTCCCAATTATTTAGCAATAGAGCATATTCCACTCGCTTTCTTCCCATTTTAACTCTCTAAAATTAGTCTGACGTCTTTTTTTGCATTATATCTATTTTCGGATTTGTCATCATAGAGCCAAAGGCATGACATAACAGTCTGTAGCCAAAATAACGAGCACAATGTCGCTGTGCCGATCGCGTCGCAAAAAAAAGCAATTTGACTTTGCTGCGACAAAATTCATTTTTTCGCAGCGATTGTCGATGCGACATTGTGCTCATTATTTTCGCTATAGACTGATATTTGGACGTAGAAAAAATTATTCTGTGCTGGGAGTAGACATGGCTCCCAGGCCAAGCCATTTCAAATTTGCTTTGGCCCGGCCCGTCGATATCAATTCACCCGGCAAATTACTAAGATAGGATGAAAAAATAATTAGAAAAGTCGCAGAAACAAAAAACAATTTGACTTTGCTGCGACAAAATTCATTTTTTCGCAGCGATTGTCGATGCGACATTGTGCTCATTATTTTCGCTATAGACTGATATTTGGACGTAGGAAGAATTATTATGCGCTGGGAATAGACATGGCTCCGGGCCGTTTCAAATTTGCCTTTACCCGGCCGGTCGATATCAATTTGCCCAGCAAATATAACATTACTTTTCGGGACAGAAAGTCCTAAAAATTTGTCGCGCGCACAAAATTTGTCGCACCGAAAAAATCGCGCCGAAAAAAATTCGTCGCGCGACGTTAATGCAAAAAACAACTGTGCTAAACTTTGTTTTGCTAAATTCCACAAATTTTTTTTTTATCTGAGGGCATCTTAGACTTGGCTTCGGCTTATTTTGGCCCGGCCCGTCGATATCAATTTGCCCGGCAAATACAACATTACTAAGATAGGATGAAAAAATAGTTAGAAAAGTGTTGTAAACCTTTTGAACCTTTTGTTTCCGGACCGGGCCGTTTCAAATTTGCTTTGTCCCGGCCGGTCTATATCAATTCATTGTTAGAAAAGTGTTGTAGACCTTTCGAAAATGATCGTATCTAGTTGTGTGTAATTTCTTTGCCTCTACGATGGAGTTTCGACACCCTATATATCTTTGTTTGCTACCCAAATTTCGCTTCCAGACACTGAATTTTAGTTATTACGGGCCGATTCTGGGCCGGGCCGTTTTAAATCTGCCTTGGCCCGGCCCGGGAGCCATGTCTAAGGGTAACTGTACAAACTTCTTGTTCTGTATCGCCCTACGGCCACGTTTGTCACACTGCTAGACGCCAGGTCAAAACGTTGGCCCGCGGCCGTTTCAAAAATTTGTTTCGTATGTTATAATACCAAAAACCAATGTAAAAAACAATAGTGTAAAATCGTATAAAAACTTTTGAAATTTGAGCTTCAAATGCAATTTGGGAAAGGACTCAAAAACCTCTCCGCTCCCACGGCATTTCTCATAATTTTAAAGCCCTTTTCTTCTCGTCAAAGAGAAGATGCATGACCGTTGTAAGCCGAGCCAGATGTCCCAAATGTTTTTGCAATCCATGTTGCACATGTTGTTTTGGCTCGTTATTGCTGTTGAGGGAAGAGAGGGGATTTGTTTTGAGAAGAGTTAAATTTGCATTAGGGTTTTTAGTGATAGTTAAGTCTATTTTAAGCGTTTTGTAATTTGTATCAAAAAAGTATCAAAAAGTATCCATTAGTATCCAAAAAGTTTCCATAACAACTACTGAGAATAAAATTGAGTAAAATCTTTTTTTGGTAATTATAAGGTTCATTTTTTAGCGTTTTGTAATTTGTATCCAAAAAGTATCAAAAAGTATCCAGTAGTATCCAAAAAGTTTCCATGACAACTACTGAGAATAAAACTGAGTAAAATTTTTTTTGGTAATAATAAGGTTCATTTTTTTGCGTTTTGTAATTTGTATCCAAAAAGTATCAAAAAGTATCCATTAACATCCAAAAAGTTTCCATGAGCACTTTTGAGACATAAATTAAGTAAAATATTTTTTGTGGGCAGTAAAATCTGCTTTTAACGCTTTTAACGTTTTGCACATTTTTTACCAAAACATATCAAAAAGTATCCATTAGTCATGGATACGTTTTGATACTTTTGCGCAAAAAAACGTTATTTTTTGCTACAACTGCATTTTTTCGTAATAAAAGTCGAATGTTGAGGAGTGTTCGTTTAAAAAATCTCGACGGTTTCTGCAAAACGCGGTGAAAAAGTGTAGAATTTTTCGTAATAAATTTTGATTATCGTATGTTAAAATCCTCAACTCACAATGTCTGAACATCTCTGCCGGCTTTGGCGGAACGGGCGGTGGACACTTCGGAATGGAGTGGAACGACGTCGCGAACGACTCCCCCAACGCCGCATGCACACTGCTGCTCATCATGTGGCGGACGGGGCGCGGAGAGTAGAAGCTGGGCAGTTCGCGCTGATGCTTCTCCAACTGCTCGAAGATGGCCTTAGTGTGCGAGAAGCGGGCGCGCGCATCGTCGGCGCACAGTTCCGGCGAGTCGAGCATGCGGATGGTGGGAGGGTCGCGTTGCAGCGAACGAGCGCGCTCCGTCGAATGTTTGGGCGGAGGCGGCGGCGCTTCCGAGATGTAGCTCATAAACGGCGAAGAGAGAATGTGGTCGATATTTTGTTGCAACGGTAAATGTGAGGCTATGGGATTGAATGTCGCGCCGTTGTGAGCGGTTTGGAATGGGGAAATTGATGGAAGGGACTGTTAACTCTGAGATGTCTGTAAAACAAGAGCAAATTAATTATAAAAGCAGTAAAAGTTGCTATAAGTAATGAACACGCGAAATAAATGGACACAACACGATAAAATGCGAATAAAATTGACAAGGTATTATAGATACCCCAAGTGCAACAACTCGATCTCCACCATATTTCGCCTATTCTCTCCAAATATCCCATATACTAATCCCTGAAAATTTTAGCTCACGCTTCGCAGAGTCAGCCGAGATATTCAACGATGTTTGCGGCGGAGAGAGTACGGGGAATGCGGAGAGCGGTCAGAGAAAAACGGGGCTTTTTTTCGATTTCTTTGACAGTTTCGCGCAGAAAGAAATGATTTTTTGTTGAAGTTACGGGCTACGAAACTTTGCGCAACATATCCTTAGGTTGAATTTGGATCTGTTATTACGCTCACCGTCTGATCATAATGATATCTCTGTAAGACAATCTCCCATACAACACAACCTTGTTTATAACGAAGAATGGAGTCACACGTCAAGAAAATTTTTTCCGTAGCGATCGATAAAAACGAAACGACACAAAAAATATCGAATTTCACAAAAAATATTTTTTTTTTCTGAAAGAATTTTTATTTTGTCGCCCGATAATTTTGTGGCGTTTCGACATTTTGGGAAGTTATTGAAGGGAAAGAAACATTTTATTCTATTTTTTCTTGACGTGAGTCAAAAGTGTTGATTTTAGGCTAACATGAACCTTTATACGACGAACACTTTCTATAACAAACTTATTTTTTGGCTCCTTGCGATTTGTTGTTCAAAAGCTGTGATTGTATTTTACCCGTTGCACGCCAACCGGAAATATAATAGAAGAAAAGCGTTCCCGCTCACTTTGGAGTTTCGTCCCAACGAAATGTCACAATTGACAAGGGAAATAAAATAATTCCGGGTAAAATTTTTTTTCTAGGATTGTGGTTTTGACAGAATTTTTCAAAATGACGTCAAATTGTATCTTTGGCGGGACAGTTTTTTGTTGTGGGTCAAAATTCTCGATTTTTTTGGCGAAATTCTAAAAAATTTTCCCAAAAAATCAACTTGACAAATCAAAATGACGGAGCAATTTGACATGACGAAAATGACGGCAACAGCTTATAACAACAAAAAAAGTTTAGTAGACCCATTTTCGGATCATCTTCGTCCTCGTTCCCAATGTCATTATCACCCAAATTCTCGTTGATGAATTAAATCAGTGAAACTGGAGGCTTCGTACAGTAGATTTTAAGAATTTTTGGCATAAAAATTTTTTGTTGCGGGCAAAATTTACAACTTCTTGGCAAAATTCTAAAAAATCCCCCAAAAAATCAACTTGACAAATCAAAATGACGGAGCAATTTGACATGACAAAAATGACGGCAATTTTGACAACTTGACAGACCGTCAAGTCGACGGGCGGCACAGCCCTGATTTTTCCACCGAAAAACCCGACGAAAAATTCTTTTGTGACATTTCGTTTCATTTCAATCGATACAAAGTGGTCGGATCGTCGAAAAGAGACAGGAAACACGTCAGGTTACCGTGCGTTGCAAGCTACCTTCTTCGTATGTCAAAAATTTCCCGGCGAGATCAAACCCTCTCCAAACACTCTTCTTCCAAACGCATTTCATCCCCCCCCCCCCCCTTTTTGCACCAAAAATTGCCATGTCCGGAACGAGAAAATTGGAGCGAATTTCCTTAGGGACTCACGGAGAAAATGGCCAATGGCCAAGAAACCGCTTAGGGGTTTTCTTTGGAGGGGGGGGGGGGGGCTAAATGAGATTAATGTGACGACGAAAAATGGCGGGATAAAATTGGAAAAATTGGATTATATGTAGTGTAATATTAGCCGTAAAGATTTGGGAACGTCGGCATCTGCAAAATTTTGGAGGAACATTGCTTTGCAGGGAAAGTAATCAAAGTGCGACGCACGTCAAATCGAAAAAGCAATACAGGGGGAAGTCTTCAAGTTGGCGATTCGTCTTTGACACTTCGCAACACGTGCGGAAAATTATTTTCCTGGCTGCCGCCTTTTTTCTTGATTTACGTTTATCTCAAGTATTTAACGGACAACAACAAAATAACTGCCAAAACGTAATAAAATAATTTTTTCCAACAATTTGCGATGCTTTTCAGCAAATTCTAACAAGAAATCGCGAATTTAGATGACCAAAAAATTACTTTTCTTCAATGTTGCGAAGTGTCAACGACGAATCGCCAACTTGAAGACTTCCCTTTTCGATTTGACGTGTGACGCTCCCGTTTTCTTTTAATTTTGGAGAAAAATTGGGTTGAGGCCACGTGTCAATTCCTGAAAGTTTTAGCTCACAATTTTCAGGGAGAACCGAGATATTTAACGATCTTTGCGGCCGAGAGAGTACGCGAAATGCGAAGAGCGGTCAAAGAGACAAACACTTTTCGGCCATATCTCTGCCAATTTCGCGCGGAAAAAGTGATTTTTTGTTTGAGGAAAGCTGGTCCTTTGATGCAGAAACAATACTGAAGCGATCCATGCCGAAAATCAGAAAAAACCGCAAAAAAAATTCTATTTTTGCCAACTTTGAAGCTGAAAATGTGGCGACTGCAAATTTGGGGCAAAAATTGGAGGAAATTGGATTAAATTTGGGTGGTATTTTTTTGGATTTCATAAATGAAGGGCTCTTGCAAGAAGATGAGAGCGAAAATTGAATGAAATAACAAAAAAAAGTTTTTTTTTGGGCAAAATTTTGGATAGGATTTGCAAGCATCGATGGAGTTAAAAATACAGTACAGCTACTTTTGAATCGCGCTTTTTACGGCATGGAAACAAAGTGTCAAAAAAGTTTCTTCCTCTACTGTACCAATAACAACGGGAAAAAGTAATGGTGACATTCTACATGTTTACTAATAATTATTTTACTGTTTGCAACTTAGCCGCCTTTGTTTCCGCTGCAGGACATAATAAACTTTTTTGATATTTCGTTTCACACGCCGTAAAACGCGCAATTTAAAAGCAGCTGTTCTGGGCCTTTTAACGGGGTTAAAAATGTGTTGCACCTTTTTCTACCGTAAAGGGTAATGTTTCCACAAAAAATCATTTTCTCGGCGCGAAACTATAAAAGGTATGGACAAAAGTTTTTTTTCTCAGACCGCTCTCCGCCTTTTGCATACTCTCTCGGCCGCAAAGATTGTTGAATATCTCAGCTGCGGCTGTAAAGTGAGAGCTAAAATTTTCAGGCTTTGAAGAGGGGTCTAGCGAGAGTGTTTGCTCTAAATTTCAAGGCATGATACAGTTTTGTAAAATACGAACGTGAAGAATAAAGCTCCAACAGAAAACTATAGAATAGTCTAATTGCAAGATCTTATATTTTTGAATACACTAATCAAAGATCACTCCAATCCCGGGCAAATCGCTCAAAAAACATTTCCAAAATAGCCCTCTCCATAAAAGTTATGGCCAAACAAAGTCGCTTAGAGACGGGAAACAAAACGCCGTGCCGGTAAACTCCTCTCCCAAGATAATTCCCCCTCAGGCCATGCCCTCGATATTTATGGCCAAAAAAAGTAAACAAACCGAACACCCGCCATATTAGTCGCCACTTTCCCTAATAAGGGCTTAATTTTGTTGTAAAAAGTTTTCGGCCGCTTTCGGCCGCCAAAAATTGGCCAATTCAATTTTTTTCAATTCTTGAGGACATAAAGCAAAATGAAAAGCTTTTTGTGAGTGCGCGAATGCGGGAAAGAGAAGAAAGCGGCCGAAAAGCGGCCGCAAAATGTGAAAGAATAATCCCGAGCACGCGAGGAAATTTGAGAGTTAAAAACCGGACACGAACATATTTGCATCATGTTCTGCGTGGTGTGAAATTGGAGGTTTTTGAATTTTGAAATGGAAAGTGAAGGAAAACAGGGCTTATGGGCGTGGCAACGAAATGTCCAAAAAGTTTCTTTGTCTACTGTACCAATAACAACGGAAAAAAGTAATGGTGACATTCTACATGCTTATTAATAAATATTTTGCTGTTTGCAACACTGCCGTCTTTGTTTTCGCTGCAGAACATAAAAAAACTTTTTTGACATTTCGTTTCCCATGCCGTTAAACGCGCAATTTAAAAATAGCTGTTCCGGTAGTTATGCTTTAAGTGCGACGCACAGATGTTGCAAAACCTTAAATTTTCAAAGAAATGTGCCGGATTTTTACCTTGCGCTTTGCAGAAACTACCGGGGTTTTTTGGAATGAAAAGTTTCAAACATATTTCCAAAAGAGCAATGTTTCTACAAAAAAATCAACATTTTCTTTGAAAAGTGACGGATATCCGGCGAAGAAGCGTTTTCCTCTTCGAGCGCTCTCCGCGTTTCGCGTACTCTCTCGATCGCAAAGATTGTTGAATATCTCGGTTCTGTCAGCAAAGCGTGAGCTAAAATTTTCAAGTATTAATGTGGGCCTAAGCAAAGTGCGTGCAAAATATAAAGTAAAGGTCAGCGTCGCACTTGGGACCCTACTCTTAAAAGTCCAGTTCGCACCGTGCGCGGTCGGCGTGCACCGTGCATTGTACTCGTCGCGCTGCGACAAATGTCTTGGGTGACAGCGGTCCGTCCCAACATATCACGATTGTTTGGCCCGCCTAAAACAGAGGCTTGGCCGTAGAAATACTTCTATTAATATTACATAATACCGTCATCTCTTCCCTTCTTCCCAGTCAATCAAAAGTCCGTCCAACGTCATTCCGATGCTCGCCAAACCTATAAATATGATTGTTATTGCCAAAACATGGCGCTCTTGGCCATCGACATTCGGCCAATAATTCCGGTTCCAAAGTTTTTGAAAACTTTTCAAAAAATAATAAAATTTATAAAAAAATTTTCGAAAGCAAAAAAAATTATTTCCTTTTGCCGGAGGGTTTATGTTAAACGGGCGAAAAACAAGCCCGCCATTATATAAAGAGGAGTCCCATATGGTGTTAGAGGGGACGAGAGCGGGGATTTGGTCTTATTGTTTTTATGCAAAAAATATTGGAAAATTGGGTTTGAAAAAAAACGAGGAATTTTGAAGGAGTTCAGGGCACGACATAGCGTGAAAAATTAATTAAAGGAAAAGAACAACCACTTTTGTATTGCGTTTTTTACGCCGTGCGAGGCGAAATGTCAAAAAAAAGTTTTTGGATGTCCTGCAGCGAAAACAAAGGCGGAAAATTGCAAGCAGTAGAATAATTATTAGTAAGCATGTAGAATGTCATCATTATTTTTTCCGTTGTTATTGGTACAGCCGACCGCGCAGAGTGCGAACTGGACTTTTAAAAATAGGGTCCCTAGTCCGGCGCTGAAAGGCGGGAATAATGGTGTCATTCTGCATGCTTACTAATAATTATTTTACTGTTTCCAACTCTGCCGCCTTTGTTTTTGCTGCAAGACATTAAAAAACTTTTTTGACATTTTGCTTCACACGCCGTAAAAAGCGTAATTCAAAAGTAGCTGTTTTGGCCTTGTAATAGTCTACGGGGCAGAGAATGATGTCCTAGAGGTAACTATAATTTCAGTTAAAAAAAGGATAATTGGAGCTGAAGGACCAGAACAGCGACTTTTGAAATGCGCTTTTTGCACCATGTGAAACGAAATGTCAAAAAAGTTTTTTTGTCCTGCAGCGAAAACAGAGGCGGCAGAGTTTCGAACAGTAAAACAATTATTAGTAAATATGTAGAATGCCACCATTTGATCCGTTGTTTCCTTAAACTTTGCACACAATTTTAGCATAGAATAAGTATTAGTCCGTCGGGGAAATAATGAGCACTCAGTCGCTGCGCCCATCGCGTCGCTGAAATGAAAAATTGTTCGATTTTCCCGCGACACAGTGCATTTTCTCGTCGGCGATGCGGCTGTTGATGCGACAAAGTGCTCATTATTTTCCCGACAGGCTGATATCAATCAATGAAAATTTTAGCTCGCGCTTTCCAGGGAGAGCCAAGGAATCTAACAATCTTTGCGGCCGAAAGAGTACGCAAAATGCGGAGAGCGGTCAGAGAAAAGAAAATCTTAAGTCACACTTTGCAGGGATAGCCAAGATATTCAACAATCACGGTTTTTGCCATTTAATGCAAAAAATCGCAGAAAAAATCACATTTTGTCCAATTTTCGACCTTGTTTCTGCAAAACGCGAGTTCTCACGTAAGCCTTAGAGCAACTTAATCTAAATAAATGCCAAGTTTCATCAAAACCTCAGCGTCTTTGAGTAATTTTTCAGCGAAAAATCATTCTCCCTCCGCAAACCCTACAGTATTTTCTCTTCAACCCAACGCTCCTTCAACGTCACTTCTCTCGCATTACAGCGGCATTCCAAATCCCCCCTCCCGCAATGCGTGGAATTCCGAAAACAAAAAATTCGCAAAAATAAAATTGCGGGAAGAGAAGGGCCCGTGAAGCCGTACGCAGTCTTCATAAACTCGGAGGGGGCATTATCAAGCCTCCCAATCACCGGCGGAACATCGCGCCGAACATACGCCGACCACAGGGGGATTAGGGGGGGAGGGGGGACGAAGAGGGGCGACGCCACCGTAAATTTGCGCCGTTTTTGACATTTCCGCCAAGAATTTTACGACGCCTTAACCTTGACAATGATATAGTAGGAGGGGAGGGGGCGAAGGCTAATTTTAGAGAGCCAAAAATATGGAGGCGGTAAAACTGAGGGACACTTGGGAAGATACTATAATTACATGCAACTCCAAAAAATGTATTTGTTATTCTAGTCCGTACGCACAACGTGGCCTTACTATTAATCACTTTGTAAAGTCGCTGAAGTGATTTCTGGCATTTGCACTGTGCAAAAAAATCAGAGTGCGAGCGACAGCCGCAAAAAGCCTATTGCACGGTGCGAAAATGAAGAAATTGCACAGTGCACACGGAACTTTTGCTTTCGCACAGTGCATGTCGCCGAAATCACTCCAGCGACTGTACAAAGTGACTAATAGTAAGGCCACGTTGTGCAGAGTGAAATAGGAGTTTGAACGACAGGGTAAGTACATATTCCCAGCTAGAAATCACTGCAATCATGCTAGGCGTTTGCACTGTGCTAGACATAGCTCCCGAGGAAGGCCGGCCCGGGCCAATGCAAATTTAAAACGGCCCGGCCCAAAATCGGCCCGTAATGACTAAAATTCAGAGTCTGGAAGCAAAAATTGGGGCAGCAAACAAAATAGAGTGTCAAAACCCATCATACAGACTTAGAAATTATTATACACAACTATATACGATCATTTTCAAAAGGTTTACAACACTTTTCTAACTATTTTTTCATCCTATTTTAGTATAATATTACTCGGGCCTGAAAGTCCTGACAATTTCCACGGTGCGGTTTTTGTGTGTCGCTGCAAAAATTGCAAAAAAAGTGCTTTGCACAGTGCGTTTTGACAGAAAAACAACATTTTGCACGGTGCACTTTGTTGTTTTTGCATTAACGTCGCGCGCGACGCATGTTTTTCGACGCGATTTTTTCGGTGCGACAAATTTTGTGCGCGCGACAAATTCTTAGGACTTTCTGTCCCAAATAGTAATGTTATATTTGCCGGGTGAATTGATATCGACCGAACGGGTAAAGGCAAATTTGAAATGACCCGGAGCCATGTCCACTCCCAGCGCATAATAATTCTTCCCACGTCCAAATATCAGTCTATAGCGAAAATAATGAGCAAAATATCGCATCGACAATCGCTGCAAAAAAATGAATCTTGTCGCAGCAAAATCAAATTGCTTTTCGTTTCTGCGACGCGATCGGCACAGCGACATTGTGCTCGTTATTTTGGCTACAGACTGTTATGTCATGCCTTGGGCTCTATGATGACAAAACCAAAAAGTCATATAATGCAAAAAGAAGGCGTCGGACTAATTTTAGAGAGCTAAAATGGGAAGAAAGCGAGTGGAATATTCTCTATTGCTAATTGGGACAATACGCGTAAGGGACTCAAGAAATATGAGAATTCTGGGAATAGTGGAGAAGCGAAGACAGTAATGTATTAAGCTCAAAGTAAGCACTTCAGGATTGCTGAAAATTTTAGCGCGCGCTTTGCAGGGAGAGCCGCGATATTCAACGATCTTTGCAAATCAGAGAATACGCAAACTTCGGAGAGCGGTCAGAGAGCAAAACACTTTTTGCCATATTTTTGCAAGTTTCGTGCGGAAAAAAATGATTTTTTGTGGAAAGCCTACCTTCTGCGCTAGAAATAAGTATCAAAGTTTTCATGGTAAAATTTGCAAAAAATCCGTTGTTTTTTCAATTTCCGAAGAAAAAATCCCGATAATTTGCGTGCAGCTACTTTTGAATTTCGCTTTTTTCGGCATATGATACGAAATGTTAAAGAAGTTTTTTTACGTCCTGCAGCGAAAACAAAAACGGCAGAGTTGCAAACAGTAAAATAATTATTAGTAAGCATGTAGAATGTCACCATATTTATTTCCGTTATTATTGATACAGTAGGCAAAGAGACTTTTAGGACACTTCGTTCCCACGCCGTAAAAAGCGCAATTCAAAATTAGCTGTACATGCTGTCCTTTTAAACCATTTTTACAGCAGATTAAACTTTCGTTTTGTCGTATTTTCCCTCAAAACAAATTTTCTACAAGCCCAAGGCCCCCCCCCTTTTCAATTTTCCAATTTAGCACCTTATTATCCTCCAACAAACGGTTTGTGATGTCACGCTGCGCAAAATGCCGACTTCCTCCCCCAAATTTCCCCCCCCCCCCTTTTTCCCATTCAAATTTATTACAAACAGCCGGCTTGCAGCCCTAAGGCGTTCAGCCATCCCTTCTCGTCTCATTAAGCGCATAATTGGACGGCGTTCACGTGTAATTGAACCACTGTACGAAAATCTCGCCTGCGGGCAGTTTTCGAGGCAGCGAGATGTTTTGGGGCGCCTTTGGATTTCGCAAATCTTCGCCCAAGGCCATCGCCGATCAGCGAAAATTATGATCGATGGAGCCGCGAACTCGGAATGATATAGAACCTGATTGCAACGAAATTTCGGAGCGGAAATTTCGAAACGATCCGAAATTACACATAGTTAAAGGGTGGTGGAATATGCAGAGATGAAAAGGATAAGAAGAGTCTAGAAATCTCGAAAAATCTTGAGAATTTTGGAAGTTCCCAAGAAATGAAAGTTACAAAGGAAGTGCTCCAAGTTTTTTTTAATTTGGCACACATCGGGCGTGATTGAAGCCGAAGAGTCCCGCCGAACGAAGAGTCCCACCTTTTGAAGCGTCCGGTTTTTGGTTTTTTGCTAAAACGTAGGGTGACATTTTATACGATAAAAATTTTACTTGATTTTTTCAATACGAAGGGTGACAGCTTATATATACAATAAAAATTTGACATAATTTTTTCAATATGAAGGGTGAAATCTTATACGATAAAAATTTTGCTTGATTTTTTCAATGCGAAGGGTGACATCTTATACGATGAAAATTACAGACGGGTTTTTTGCTGTTGCAAAATGAATTGAAAAAATCAAGTAAACATTTCATTGTATAAGATATAAGATGTCATTCCTCATTTTGAAAAATATCTGGACTCTTCTGTACAGCGGGACTCTTCGGATTTTTCGAGACTCTTCGCCTGCGACGGTCAGGCGTAGGCCACAGATCAATGCCTGAAAATTTTGCGTCGCGTTTTGCAGCGGAGCCGAGATATTCAACAATCCTGGCGGCCGAAAAAAACCCATTTAGAGCCATACTTTTGCCAGTTTCGTGTTGAAAAATATTATTTTTTGTAAAAAAATTGCCCACTGCGGTAGGAATAGCCGTGAAACCTTTCATGACAAAATTCGCAAAAAAAATGTCACATTTTTGCCGACTTTCGGTTCAAAAATCTTCTTCGTTTCTGCAAAGCGCGAATTAGGAGTGTCGAATTTGGCTTTGAAAAAGTTAACCTAGTTTTGCGTCAAATTTTATCAAAAAAATAGTCGCATCGACAGTCGCTGCGCCGCCGAGAAAATGAGCTTCGGTCGTATGGCTACCGTAAAGGGTAATATTTCCACAAAAAAATCAAATTTTTCTGTACGAAAAGCGGCAAAAATACCGCAAATATTTGTCTGTCGCGAAAATAATGAGCCCTTTGTTGCATCGACAGTCGCATCGCCGCCGAGGAAATGAATCGTGTCGCGGCAAAACCGAATTTCTTTTAACTTCCGCGACCCGATCGGCAACGACATTGTGCTTGTAATTTTCTGTACAGACTGATATCAACATGTCAGCGTGGGTCTCCAGACTTTAACTACCCAATAATGACCGTATTTTACCCAAAAAGATGGTGCCATCCCATGAAAAAAAGAAAAAAATGCCTTTTCCAAAAAAAAGGAGATCCAACAACACATACACGAAGATATACACATGTACTTGTGAGAAGCCAATTGCTACCTGTCGCACATGCCGTTATTACTCCCCTTTGAAAGTCTCGAGTTCCGGAAAGAGCGAAAAACCCCAGGATCGGAGAGAAAAGGCGTTTGCCGCCGGGCGTTTTCTCAAACGTTCGGATCGAAATGACGGCTAATAAACGGCGGAAAGCGCGGTCAGTCGAAGGGTTTCGCCAATGGGCGGAAAATACATATGGGTGTTTTTTGCAACAAAACGAAAAAAATAATAAGAAAATGATCGTCACAAGCCTTTGGGAAGACATACGAAGTAGGGTTGTGAGCTTGACAGAGTTTTTAAAAATGACGTCAAATTGTGTCTAATTTCGGTCATTTTCGTCAAATTGTGTCAAATTGCCTTGCGTTCGGTTTGAAGCTGTCTCATCATAAAAAACGTTGTTTAAAATGGTATAGGGGCTTGAAACATGTTCAAACACATGTAGAAATTAAAACAACAGCTTATGGCAACAAAATGAGTTGTGTAGACCCATTTTCGGATCATCTTCGTCCACATTCTCATTGATGAATTGAGTCAGTAAAACTTGAGGCCTTTTGTAGTAAACTCCAAGAATTTTTCTCGTCAAAATTTTTCGTTGCGGAAAAAAATCACGATTTTTTGGCAAAATTCTAAAAAATTTCCAAAAAAATTCAATTTTACAATCAAAATGACGGCAATTTGACATGACGAAAATGACGACAATTTGACAACGTGGCAGACCGTCAAGTCGACGGGCGGCACAACCCTAATAAGAAGCTTTTTTGAATAAATAAAGTTTTCGTGGCGGGACCAAAAATTGAGAAATAAAAGTTCAAAGAATTTCCGCAATATTTCGCGTAGATAGCTTCAACCGAGTGCAGATAAATCCTTAAAAATTTTAGTTCATGTACTACAGGGGCAGCCGAGATAATCAACAATGTTTGCAGATGAGTCACTACGGAAAATGGAGAGAGACGGAGAAAAAAAGTGAAAAAAATCAAAAAATAAAATTTTTATAGAAAGATGTCGTTGTACGGAGGTTTATGTTGGCTTAAAATTAACTCTTGCGACGTTATAGAGAGGTTTTTTGTATGGGAGTTTGTTGTATTTAAATATTATACAAAGGTCCTAATGGAACTCGTCGCTGAGTGCAGTAAAGCCTCTACACAACAAACCTTGCCTACAACAAACAGCCTTAAAGGTCTTAAAAACCAATTTATATTGAAGATCAAATACCAAATAGATCCCCCATACAAGGAGACCCCTCTATAACGACTAAAGTTTTATGATTTGTTGCACCTGGTCCCTGTGGTTAATGTCGTAGCCAAAAAGCGATGTATTGAAACTTTCAAACATTGTCAACAGCATTCAGACGTCCTTGGAACGTCACGAACCAATGAATCTTCTTCATGCCCATCTCTTTTCCCTCACAATTAGCTCATCCGGCCTCTTCTCTGCCCCAAAAATAGCCGCCACCCGCGAAATTAGCGGGCCCTCCGACGACTCTTTGGCCAGATTACACAGCCCTTCGCTCGCTTTTACCCCTCTTTTTTCCTCACTTTTCTTGTTCGGCCTTTGTCTCCGAGGGGTTTTGTGGGCCGCTTTTGGCTTTTTTCGCGGCCACTGGCCACTCTTCTCTTCCTAATAACCGCTAGATCCCCTTGAGCAATTTGAGGAGGAAACAGTGAGCCGGGAATGTTGGGGAGTTGCGTGATATTTGATATGGATATGAGTGAGAAATTGATGGATTATCGACGGATTAAGGGTCAATATTGAATGAGGCATGGACAGCTGTCATAACGGGCATTCTTCGGTTATGAGGAGAGGGGTTGGGCCGTGAAAACTTGAGAGAATGGCAAAATAAAATATCCAGAAAATTGCTTTTTCGATTGTACCAATAACAATTAAAAATTATGGTGACATTCTACAGGCTTACTAGTCATTTTGTTTCTATTTGCAAATTTTCCTGCGTTAGACATGTTTTCGTCGCGGGAAAAAAATTTTTTTTTGACTTTTTTTTTCGAAGCCACAAGAAAGTACTTGCTATATATTCAAAAGTAGCTCAGCTGGCCTTGTAATTTTAAGATTGTAAATTTCAGGGTCGATTACTATCACAATGTGCAGTGTTTTTACAAAAAATCCGATTTTTCCCTGCAGCAACAAAAAAGTTATGCGCAAAACCCGTTTCTCGGCAGTGGGGCTCTCCTCATTTCGCGTGCTCTCTCCAAAAGAGGGGCCAGTGAATTTTGGATGCCGCTAAAGAATGGGTCCAGAGGTTTCGTTGAGTATCAAAAACATCCAAGTCCGCAGAGTGATGAATACAAATTCTTGGATTGTACAAAAAAAGATAAACCGTGGGTTAGTCACGTTCTTCCAGACGGGCTTGCTAATATTCTTCGGAATACAACTTTTTCAAAGATGAATCATGCAACAAAGAGTTGAAACAGTGACCCAGCGCCTTTTTTAATAATAAATTGGACTCTGTCTGCAGAAGAACTCCATTACAACGAAGCCTCGCTATGACAAACAATTTCAGGGGTGGCAAGAGTATAAGTCGGGCACTGGTACCCTAAAAGTCGGACGTTTCGTTATGAAAATTGACGCGCCGCACCGAAATTAGGTACAGAAGAGCGCCGAGGGACTATATTTTGCCTCAGGGCAATAGCGGATTAGAAATGAGACTTTGCTTTTGAAGGGACAGTACTTTTGAATCGCGCTTTTTACGGTGTGGAAACGAAATGTCCAAAAAGTTTCTTCGTCTACTGTACTAATAACAACGGAAAAAATAATGGTGACATTCTACATGTTTACTAATAATTAAATATTTTACGATTTGCAATTTTTCGCCTTTGTTTTTGCTGCAGGGCATAAAAAACTTTTTTGACATTTCGTTTCATACGCCATAAAAAGCGCAATTCAAAAGTAACTGTTCTAGCCTTTTGAGTACTAATCGAACCTTTATACCACGTATTTTACCAAAAAATTTTACGCTAGCCACAAACTACATAAGTTTATAGCAAGAGAACGGTTTCAAGTGCGCCGCTCAGATTTTTCTCAAATTTTGCACACATTTTGGGCATAGGCCATATATCAATTTCTGAAAATTTAAGCTCGCGCTTCGCAGCGAGAGCCAAGATATTCACCATGTTATGGATGACTTCAATTCCCACAGAAATTTGAATAATTCGATCACTATAAAAGGAATGGTCGTCCATAATTACATATATTCTCTTCTCGGCTGTCTCGTTCAGAGCGGTCGTTATCGTGCTAATTGTGAATAAAGCTAAACCCTATTTGTGTCTAAGTGTGTGCGATCCTTTATAACCGGTCTTTGCGGCCGAGAGAGCACGCAAAACGCGGAGAGCGGTCAGAGAGAAGAACACTTTTTGGCCGTATACAAATGCTTTTTTTGAGATTTCGCTTCAACGCCGTTAAAAGCGCAACTCAAAAGTAGCTGTTTTGGCCCTTTAAGTGTCGGGCACTATGAGTGAACATGAAATTTAAAAAATTTTTTTTGAAAATCACGGAAGAAGAAAGACAATTGAATAAATAAATTTTCAAATACAATACACTGCCATAGTTACCTACACAAACAACAAAATATTTGGAAATTTCTTTCTTACGAAGACGACTTTTAGCGCCAAAACAACGTTCAGGAAGAGGCCATAAATTAGAGGAACGGCGTTGCAATGTTGCTGACGAATGGACAAAAACTGGCCGAAGAACACTGTTTTCTGAGAGAAGATTTATCTTGTCCTGAGGTGATTTATAAGCTCTTTGGAGAGGAGAAAATGGACAAAGGGAGTCATTAGCAGAAAAGTAATTAATTTACAGGAAAATGGTCGCAAGTGCAACGCTCAAAAATTTTTTTAGACTTTGCACGCATGTCAAACATACTAGTCCGTCCGGAGAGTCGATGGAGTGATTGTGGCGACATTAGACATGGCTCCCGGGCCGGGCCGTTTCAAATTTGCTTTGGCCCGGCCCGTCGATATCAATTCATCCGGCAAACATAACATTACTAAGATTGGATAAAAAAACAGTTAAAAAAAAGTGTTGTAAACATTTTGAAGCTTTTGTTCCCGGGCCGGGCCGTCTCAAATTTGCTTTGGCCCGGCCCGTCGATATCAATTCATCCGGCAAATATAACATTACTAAGATTGGATAAAAAAACAGTTAAAAAAAGTGTTGTAAACATTTTGAAGCTTTTGTTCCCGGGCCGGGCCGTCTCAAATTTGCTTTGGCCCGGCCCGTCGATATCAATTCACACGGCAAATATAACATTACTAAGACTGGATGAAAAAACAGTTAGAAAAAGTGTTGTACTTAAATTTAGAATCATTTATTTTAAAACACATGCCAATTTTGTGTGGAAAACTTTTTTTTTTGAGGTAAGTTTTTTCTCTGAGGCAGAAACGAAATGTCAAAAAAGTGTTTTTATGTCCTGCAGCAAAAACAAAGGCGGCGCAGTTTCAAACAGTAAAATAATTATTAGTAAGCATGTAGAATGTCTCCAATATTTTTTTTCCGTTGTTATTGGTACAGTAGACGAAAAAACTTTTTGGACATTTCGTTTCCACGCCATAAAAAGCGCGATTCAAAGGTGACTGTACTTGAAACCTGACTTCAGACTGTAAAATACGTCGTACGCGTCTCTATCCTCCTTTGCAAAGCGGGAGCTAAAATCTTCGGCGATTGATACGTCGTCTATATCCGACATGTGTGCAGAATTCAAAGTAAATCTGTGCGTTGCACTTGGAGTTCTTCAAGGGACGACAGTACAACTACTTTTGCAGCAAAAACAAAGGCCGCAGAGTAGCAAACAATAAAATAATTATTAGTAAGCATGTAGAATGTTACATGCAGACTGACTGTCACTATTATTTTTTCTCCGTTGTTATTGGTACAGTGGACAAAGAAACTTTATGGACATTTCGTTTCCACGCCGTAAAAAGCGCGATTCAAGAGCTGTCCCTTTAACTACAACTTTGATAAGACTTGGCTAAAATTTCGGATAATTTATTCTAAAACACATGCCACATTCCGAGCTCGCAATTGGCAGAAACGGCGGAGATTTTTAGGTCAAAAATTGTAAAAAATATGGCATTTTTTCGAAGTTTAGCATGAAAAGGTTAAGAGCGATTACTACCGTAAAGGGTAATGTCCGAAAAGTTTCGTTTTGTTTCTGTACCAATAATAACGGAAAAAAAGTAATGGTGACACTCTACATGCTTACTAATAATTATTTTACTGTTTGCACCTCTGCCGCCTTTGTTTTTGCTGCAGGACGTAAAAAAACTTCTTTGTTTCATATGCCGTAAAAAGCGAAGTAGCTGCACACAAATTATCAGGGTTTTTTCTCCGGAAATTGAAAAAACAACGGATTTTTTGCAAATTTTGCCATGAAAACTTTGATACTTATTTCTAGCGCAGAAGCTAGGGTTTCCACAAAAAATCATCTTTTTCCGCACGAAACTTGCAAAAATATGACAAAAAGTGTTTTGCTCTCTGACCGCTCTCCGAATTTTGCGTATTCTCTGATTTGCAAAGATCGTTGAATATCGCGGCTCTCCCTGCAAAGCGCGCGCTAAAATTTTCAGCAATCCTGAAGTGCTTACTTTGAGCTTAATAACCGCCTTTGTTTTTGCTGCAAAAGTAGCTGTACTGTCCTTTGAAGAACTCCAAGTGCAACGCATAAATTTACTTTGAATTTTGCACACATGTCGGATATAGACGACGTATCAATCGCGGAAAATTTTAGCTCCCGCTTTGCAAAGGCGGAGTTGAAAAATCTCGAAAAATCCCAAAATTCGTAAAAACAAAATTTATCGCAAATCCCAACGCAGATATTAAAATATGGAGAGATCCCAAAAGAGAAATTTGGATTCTCGACCGTCGTCAGCTTTTTGGGTTTAAGAAATTTTCTCGTCGCCTTATCGCCGCAACGAATCTCCCGGCGAATTGCGGGAAGAGAAGAAATTCTCCGGCTTGTTATATTAATTAATATTTTATTTTCATTTTTGGAAGGAATAAAAATAATTTTCTTTAGATTTTTTTTTTAAAAAAAAATTTAATTTAAAAAATCGGAAAATTTAATCAATAAAAACGTAATATTTTGTGTCGAATTTAAAATTTGTTTAGAAAGAATAAAAAAAAACAAAAATATTGCTAAAATTTGAAATTCAAAAATAATATTTTTTAAGTTTTTTGCGATTTTCAGCCAAATATAATAATTTCAAAAATTTTAATAAATAAAAAAATGAAGTACATACTAGTAGTATTATACTACTCGGCGCAAAAAGTCCAGAAAATTTGCACTGTGCGGATTTTAAGAATTTGCACTGTGCGGTTTTTAAGAATTTGCACTGTGCGGTTCGAAAATCGCGAAAAAACGGCTTCGCACAGTGCATTTCGACCCAAAATCATCATTTTGCACGGTGCATTTTGCATTTTTTGCCTGACGTCGCGCGCGATTCCCAATTTTCTCAGCGACAAATCATTTTTTTCGGCGTGCGACAAAATTTTGATGCGCGATAAATTTTCAGGACTTTTTGCGCCGAGTAGTATTTCCATAAATTATGTAGACTTTTTTCGCTTTCTGTCGTTGGCGCACAGTGCATTTTGCCTTTTTTCCCCTATTTGTCCTCACGCACCGTGCATTTTGCCGTTTTTCGCACAGTGCAAACTTAAACAGCGGTCTGCACTGTGCGCGCGTCAGGGCAATTGAAAAAGCTTACGTCGCGGCAATTGATGCACGGTGCAAAAGCTTGCGTAAAAAAGGGGAACTGCACTGTGCAAAACAAGGGTTTTTTCCGCCTAGCAATCTAACGTCTACGCACTTTATGGCAACACTAGTAAAAATCGGAAAAAATGTGAACAATCCAAAATCTACAAAAAAATAAGTTAAAAAACAATTAATATTCAAAAAAAATTAAAATCGTTTATTTCCAAACCCCAAAAAAATTCTCCACAGAAAATTCAAATTTCGCCCTTCCAATGTTTCCGCACCCCGCACTTTTGCACTCTCATCTCGCATCCTCGCAGCTGTTCCGAAACGCGGCCAAAACATTTCAAAAAAAGGACGAGAATGGACGAAATCCGAATGAAACAGCGCCCTTTCAGCGAGTGCAAGGAATTGTTGGGCAATCGGGACGAAAAGTGCCGAAAATATGCATATGCTCGCGCATTAGAGGCTAAATTTGCATATTTTCGAGTTTACAGGGAAAATTAAAAATAAAACAATGGCTTTTTTCGCCATTGTTTTACCTAAAAGTCTTGCAAGGAAAGTACTCAATGTGCGACGCTTGTATTTTGATGAAGGTTGGCACAAATTTAGAACAACTTTTTCTAAATCATATGCAAGATTTTTAGCTCGCGTTTTGCAGAAACGACCAAGATTTTTAAAACAATACTTGGCCACATGGTACTTCTTTAGAGTAATTTTTCCACAAAAAAATCAATTTTTCCACATACGACACTGTCAAAGATATGGCCAAAAAGTCCTTTTCTCTCTGACCGCTCTCCGCATTTTGCAAACTCTCTCGGAAAAATGAAAAAGGGGTAAGGGGAGAGTAAGATAAAATTTCGCGCTAAAAACTTTTTTTTTGCAGGTGCTACTTGTGGCCCAAAACCTACCCCTCTCCAGACCGACTCCTCAGCTACGCCCCTGACTTCAGATGGAAGTGTAGATACAATATGCAGAATAAACTAACAGAAACCAAAGCAAGGGAAGGGTTCAAAAATTTTAGCTCACGTTTATCCGGGAGCCGAGATATTCAACGATCTTTGCGGCCGAGGGAGTTCGCGAAATGCGGAGAGCGTTCACAGAGAAAAACACTTTTTAGCCATATCTTTGCCAGTTTCGTGCGGAAAAAAATGATTTTTTATCGGAACACTGCCCTTTTGAGTTGAAAATGACACGAAACTTTTCATTTTATTTTAATTTTTCAAAAACAAAAAAAAGACATATTAAAGCTCTTCAAGGCGATAGCAAACAAGCTAAATGCATGATCTAATAATGGGACAACAGTAAATACAAAACGTCAAAAAAAAGTCAAAGTCAGCATTTCGCCGTTTTCTTCGTTACTTCTGTCACGCCATTCACACATTTGGTTTCAATGTCTTCGCAGTAGAATTGCGGTGATCTCGGTTCTACACGTTTGGACCGGAAGCTCAGTCGACTGAAAGTTCTATTCGATTTCTCATCGCAATACTGTCCCGCCCATCCTTCATGACAAACACAATTGTATTCGATGTCGATGCCATTGATCTTCTTTCCACCGCAAGAGTCATTGGGGACACAAGCATGAATCTTCTCCGAGAGGACTGAAAAATAAACTCTAATTAAAGTTGGGTTGCAAGTTTCGGGGTTAAGTAGTCGGAAATTGTGTGGCCCAGCCGGAAGGTTGGGCTCAGCAGGTTTTCTCGGCTTGCCTCGATTCATATCAGGCATACCACGTCAAATTGAAAAAGCAAGAGAGAGAGAAGTCTTCAAGTTGGCGATTCGTCTTTGACACTTCGCAACACGTGCGAAAAATTATTTTCTTAGCTGCCGCTTTTTTTCTTGATATACGTTTACAGCCAGTATTTGACGGAAAACATCAAAATAACTGCCAAAACATAATAAAATAATTTTTTTCCAACAATTTGCGATACTTTTCAGCAAATTTTAACAAGAAATGGCAAATTTAGATACCCAATAAAATTATTTTTCTTCGATGTTGCAAAGTTTCAAAGACGGGGCATAGGCATTGCGTTCAGCCCACTGCTGCCTTAATCAAGAGAGATTTTGCCATAAAGTCGTTGGAGAGATTTCGGCGACATGCACTGTGCGAAAACAAAAGTTCTCTTTGCACTGTGCAATTTCTTGCCTTTTGCACCGTGCAATAGCCTTTTTTGGGCTGTCGCGCGCACTGTGACTTTTTTAGAGTAGCGTATGTCAAAAATCACTCTAGCAACTTTCTTGACGGCCTAGTACTACTCGCGCTAAAAAGTCCCGACAATTTTATCGCCAATGTCGCGCACGAAAATTGGAGTGCGATCGCGGAAAAGTGCATGTCGCTTGGGGAAAAACAGGAAATCTCCGCGACGGTCGCCGAAAACAAAGGAAAATGCACTGTGCAAAATTGTCGGGACTTTTTGGCGCGAGTAGTACTAAGTGCAATGCAATATCTTTTTTTGGCTGTCTTTCGCAATGTGTTTGCACAGTGCAAACGTCAAGAATGTACTAAAAAAGTCGACGACTTTCGAGGTAGTCCGTCCGCAAGTCGCTGAAGTGATTTCGGCGACATGCACTGTGCGAAAACAAAAGTTGGTTTTGCACAGTGCAATTTCGTGCTTTTTGCACCGTGCAATAGGCTTTTGTTGGCGGTCACTCGCACCTTGAGAATTTTTGCACCGTGCAAACATCAAAAAATCACTCCAGCGACTTCTTCTAGCAGGTTCATGCCTCATAAAGACCAAGAAACACTTACCGATGTTAAAAGTCATCACATATACTACCATCACTGCCAAGAATAAATTTGAAGACATCATAATTCTCTAGTCGCTATAGATGAAGACCGCCCTTAAAATGGCCAGTAAACGGCCCGTATTTATACTGCGTCGTTATCAGCAAAGGTTTTGTAAGCCTCCAAGATCAAAAAGCAAAATATATTTTGGAGTTTTTGACTCATTTGTTTGTCGTTTTGTGTTTATTTATGTGAAGAAATGAAGGGGGAGCGTGACCGGAAATTTGTCAACATAATAAACGTTCTGACGTTAGAAGACGTACATCAATGTCGTCCCAATTTATGGTGTGTGGTCATTTTGATGTGGGGGTGGTAGAAAAAGAAGGTTGTCGCAAGATACAAAAAAGCCATCGTTGAAACAAAGCATAAAGTGCGGTAAAATGTCTTTGCAACAAATCGCTTTTGCAAGCGAAACGCTCGAAATACGACGCACGTCAAATTCAGAATGGAACTCTTCAAATTGGCTTTTCGTCCCAAGATTTATCGGAAAAATTATTTTTAAATTTTCCCGCTATATATTACCGGTCAAAACAAGTCTGAAAACAATACATAGCTAAAAAATGGTAAACTTTGTCAAAAAAACCTTGTTTTTTACCAAATTTGACAAGAAATCGGTCAAAAAAATTCTCAAATCCCAAATTTGTGACGAAATGCCAAGAACCTCCCTCCATTTTTCGATTTGACGTGCGACGCTCCGATTTTATTCAAATTTTGCGAACATTTTGTGCATAGGCGACATATCAATTCCTAGAAAGTTTCAGTTTGTGTGATAAGCCAAATTGCTGCGTTCCGACTCACGTCAAGTCGAAAAAACAAGAGAGACGGTCGTTTGGCATTGCGCAACATCTGCGAAAAATTATTTTCCTGGCCATCACCTTTTTCGTTGATTAACGTTTATAGCCAGTATTTGACGAAAGACGGCAAAGTAACTGCCGAAACATAAGAAAATATTTTTTTTCCGACAATTTGCGATACTTTTCAGCAAATTAAAACAAGAAATCGCAAATTTAGATACCCAGAAAAACTAATTTTCTTCGATGTTGCGAAGTGTCAAAGACAAATTTTCAACTTGAGGACTTCTTTTTTTGATTTGACGTGCGTCGCACTTTGAGCACTTCGTTTGATATCTCTTTTTTCGCATTGCAATTGTTTGCCATTTCACCTTACCTCATCTTACGCTGCATTTTTATACATTTCATCCACTTCTAGACACTTCTTTGAGCCGCTCGCTCAATTGCCTCCATAGCGCAGTCGGGTAAAATTCCGTGCAGAGCGGGCAAATGAGGACCAACAAAAAGCCGAGTTCTATACCACATTACTATGTGTGTTGTGTAACACAATGCGTATGACTTGTGGTAAATGCGAATACCGGTGAAGCGATTAAAATACTGATGCTCTTTTGTCTTTAAAGAGACAGTGCAGCTACGTTTGAATCGCGCTTTTTACGGCGTATGAAACGAAATATCAAAAAATGGCTTTGTCTATTGTACCAATAACAACGGAAAAAATAATAGTGACATTCTACATGCTTATTAATAATTATTTTACTGTTTGCAACTCTGCCGCCTTTGTTTTCGCCGCAAGACACAAGAAATTTTTTTTGGCATTTCGTTTCACACGCCGTAAAAAAGCGCAGTTCAAAAGTAACTGTTCTGGCATTTTAATAATGGGCTTTGAAGTGCGACGCTCAGAATTTTTTTTTAACTTTGCACAGACGTCAGCCATACACCGCATACAAATTACTGAAAGCTACCTGTGAATTGCGCTTTTTACGGCGTGTGAAACGAAATGTCAAAAAAGTTCTTTATGTTCTGCAGCGAAAACAAAGGCGGCAGAGTTGCAAACAGTAAAATAATTATTAGCAAGCATGTAGAATGTCACTGCCGTTGTTGTTGGTACAGTAGGCAAAGAAACTTTTTGGACATTTCGTTCCCACGCCGTTAAAATCGCAATTCAAAAGTAGCTATTCTGGCCCTTAAATTTTGTTGTACTTCAAAAAAATTTTATGCAAAAATATGATTTCTCGTTGATGTGTTTCACGTGAAAATCCATTTCACAAGCGATTACCTCACAAAAATTTTAATGATTTTATCAATTGCGAACTTATCAATAATTGATGACGAGGACTGTAATTTTGGCCTCCGCACTCATTCGTCTGATGAAACTCCAAAGATAAGGCCAAAATTGGGTGCGGAATGCAAAGAACGTTCGAATCAGCCGATTCTGAAAATGTATGCAAAAAAGTAGGGTTCGAAAGTACAGTGTCTTAGATGTAGAGCAAATTTGAAAACAATAAAAGCCTGTATACGTATGTATAACGAAAAATTTTAGATGTAGAGTCAATTCTTGGCTAAAAAGGGAATGCTTGAGTACGGGGAATGCGGAGAGCGGTTAGAGAAAAACGGGTTTTTTTTTCGATTTCTTTGACAGTTTCGCGCAGAAAGAAATGATTTTTTGTTGAAGTTACTGGCTACGAAACTTTGCGCAACATATCCTTGGGTTGAATTTGGATTTTTTATTGCGCTCACCGTCTGATCACAATGAAATCTCTGTAAGACAATCTCCCATGCAACGCAACCCTGTTTATAACGAAGAATGGAGTCGCACGTCAAGAAAAAATGTTTCCCTTCAATAGCGATCAATAAAAACGAAATGACAGAAGAAATAACGAATTTCACAAAAAATATTATTTTTTTTTTTAAAATTTTTATTTTGTTTACCGATAATTTTGTGGCGCTTCGCTTTTTCCGATAATTCCCTGTGTCGTTTCGACATTTTGGAAAGATATCGAAAGGAAAGAAACATTTTCTTCTATTTTTTCTTGACGTGAGTTTATCTTGCGGTTTGCATAACCGACCGAGATCTTTAAGTCGCAAACTGGGAAAAATCTGACATTTTTTTCAAATTTCGGTATGAAAAATTTCGTGTCTATTCCTGCCGTAGAGGGTAATGCTTCCACAAAAAATTATTTTTTTTACGCATAATTGTCAAAAATATGTTGTGAGACGGGTACACGTTTCTGAATCGCTCTATCGTTGAAGAGACAGTACAGCTACTTTTGAACTGCGCTTTTTACGGCGTGGAACGAAATGTCTATAAAGTTTCTTCGTCTACTGTACCAATAACAACAAAAAAAATAATAGTTACATTCTACATGGTTACTAATAATTATTTTACTGTTTGCAACTTTACCGCCTCTGTTTTCGCTTCAGGACATAAAAAACTTTTTTGACATTTCGTTTCACACCCTGTAATACGCGCAATTCAAAAGTAGCTATACCGCGGTATACTACTCGAGACATAAAGTCCCGACAATTTTATCGCTGATGTCGCGTGGGTGCGGTCGCGTAAAAGTGCGGATCGCTTGGGTAAAAACGAGGAATCGCCGCGACGCCCGCAAAAATTTGAGCAAAATGCACCGTGCAAAATTGTCGGGACTTTATGGCGCGAGTCGTAGCGCATACCGTCTCTTTCAACGAATGTTTTTTTTTTTGGCTACGCATTTGGTGGCATTCGAAATGCGTCTTTGATGCAGTCGGTGACGCTTTTAACTACTGGTTCCTGTCCGGCATTTAATGTATTCCTGAAGGTTTCAGCTGGCGCTTTGCAAGATATTAAGCAATCTTTGCCGCCGAGAGAGTACGCGAAATTCGGAGAGCGGTCAGAGAAAAACACTTTTTGTCCGTATCTTTGCCAGTTTTGGAGGGAAAAAATTGATTTTTTGTGGAAACATTACCCTCTATGGTAGAAATAGGTATGAAACTTTTAAACCCAAAATTTGCAAAATAGTGAGTGTCACGTTTTTGTCAAAAGATTTCAAACGTTTCTGCATAGCGCGAACTGCAAAAAGGTCCGATTTTTCCGTCCATGCCAATTAAACTTTGATGCCATCCGCAAACGACGCCGCTTCCACAACAATCGCCCGACGTCTCCATCAAAAGGTTGTACTTTACGAACCGTTCCATCAACCCATCTCCGTTGCAAATGTTTCATCTTCCTTTACAACCGCCCCGCTTTTTCAACGCTCCGGACGCGCACTTTTCCACCCGGCTCTTTCAGACAATACTCTCGTCGTTCGGGGCCGATACGACGTGTTTACTGCGGCGTCCGAGTCATGATTAGAATGTAACGTGTGATTGGGGCGGCGGCTTAGAAGGTAACTTGTCAATAAGCATGTAATTCGTAGTCGAAAACGCGCGATTTTTGATTCTTCAGCAGTTTCGAGGGCCCCGAAAATTACATTCCCAAAAAAGGAGTTCATTTTTTGGGGTAATCAAGTTAGACTTGTCAGTTCACAAAGTTTAGTGTTTATTCCATGGTCAAATTTAGCTCTTTTTCAATGATGTGGGTGCTAAATTAAGTCAATTGAATTGAAAATTCAATTGATAAAATTTTCTATTAATTTGAGGATTTTTTGTAAGGGATATGACGAATTTTTAAGGGGGGATTAAAAGGCCAAAACAGCTACTTTTAAATTTCGCGTTTTACAGCGTGTGAAACGAAATGACAAAAAAGTTTTTTTATGTCCTGCAGCGAAAACAAAGGCGGCAGAGTAGCAAACAATAAAATAATTATTAGGAAGCATGTAGAATGTTACATGCAGACTGACTGTCACTATTATTTTTTCTCCGTTGTTATTGGTACAGTGGACAAAGAAACTTTATGGACATTTCGTTTCCACGCCGTAAAAAGCGCGATTCAAGAGTAGCTTTATTGTCCCTTTAACTACAATTTTGATAAAACTTGGCATAAATTTAGAATAATTTATTCTAAAACACATGCCACATTCCGAGCTCGCATTTTTAGGTCAAAAATTGTAAAAAATATGGAATTTTTTCGAAGTTTAGCATGAAAAAGTTAAGAGCGATTACTACCGTAAAGGGTAATGTCCAAAAAAGTTCCTTTTGTTTCTGTACCAATAACAACGGAAAAAAAACAATGGTGACACTCTATATGCTCACTAATAATTATTTTACTGTTTGCAACCGCCTTTGTTTTTGCTGCAGGGCGTAAAAAAACTTTTTTGACATTTTGTTTCACACGCCGTAAAAAGCGCGATTCAAAGGTAGCTGTTCTCTCCTTTTAAATCTTGCACACAAATTGGCCATACCTATATCGCATATGAATTCCTCAAAATTTTAGCCCTCCCTTTGAAGCGGCAGCCGAGATATTCGACGATCTTTGCGACCAAGAGAGTACGCGAAACGCTGAGAGCGGTCAGAGAGAAAACACTTTTTGGCCGTATCTTTGCCAAGTTCGGAGCGAAAAAAAGATTTTCTATATAGAAATATTGCTATCTTCGCTAGAAATCGCGTCGCACAAAAGTGCCTCATTTTTTCCATTCTTCGACCTAAAAATCTCGGTTGTTTCTGCAAAGCGCGAACTCAAAATCTTTCATATACGTAAATTTCTTCGAAAATATTAATTTAAATTTGCCGCGTTTCATAAAAATCTGAGCGTCGCACTTGAGCATGTACTTCCTCTGTCATCCCATATACCGTAACCCTCCCTTCCGGTTTACTGCATTTTTTATTTCTTAAAAAATTTTACAGACAACGCCCGAATGCCCTCAATGTTTTTATTTTGCGCGACGCTGAAGTTCATGTGCACCTTACACAATGTTTAGGCGTTCGACGTATTTACGTGTCTTATCAGCCGATACAAACTATTGGCGGTTGTGTGACGTCAGCAGATTTGGAATGACTGAACTGCAAATGTAATGAGAAGATGACAAGTTGCAGCTAAGATTAGTCTTGTAAAATACGTTGAGAGCTGGTGGTTTGTCAATACTACATACAAAATACGATAGCAGCAGCAGCTTTGTGAAGTCTTCTTTGCAGAAAAGCTATGATATGTATTATATACATATACATATACTTCAAACGAATAGAATCGACAGAACAAATTTGTCCGTGGCTTGGCGAAGGGGCCAGGCTAGATATGGCTCCCGAGCCGGGCCGAAAATCGCGGGCTGGGCCGGTAGAGCTCAACCAGGCCCCGGGCCGTTTCAAATTTGCTTTGGCTCGGCCCGTCGATATCAAGGCGACCGGCAAATATAACATTACTAAGATACGATAAAAAAAATTTAGAAAAGTGTTGTAAACGTTTTGAAAATGATCGTATATACATAGTTGTGTGTAATTTCTCTGCCTCTATAATGGGGTTTGGACACTCTATTTTTGTTTGCTATCCCAATTTTCGCTTTCAGACACTAAATTTTAGTTATTACGGGCCATTTCAAATTTGCGTTGGTCTGGCCCGGCTTAACAGCGGCCCGGCACAGCCCAGAAGCCATGCCTAGACCGGGCGGGGTAAAAGCAAATCTGACATGAGCCAGGACGATCAAAAAAATCGTCATAGACAAAATTATGCACTTTAATTTTGAAAACTTGATGATTTTGATGATGACCCCCTGACAGGGAAAATACTCCAAGCGACACGCTCCGATTTTCCTAAAACTTGGCACACGGTTTAGGCATAGGCCACATATCATTTTCGTAAAGTGTAAGCTTGTGCTTTTCAGCTTCAGTCAATATATTCAGCAATCTGTGCGGTCGAGAGAGTACGCAAAATGCGGAGAGCGGTCAGAGAGAAGAACACTTTTTGCCCACAGCTTTGCCAATATCGCTTGGGAAAATTTGATTTTTTGTGGAAACACTGTCTTCTACAAAAGAAGCTGGCAGAGCACTTTTGAGGCTTAAACTGACAGGGGAGGTACCCCACAAATTTAATATTATTTTTTCTAAAACATATGAGAGGTGACATTTTTTCGCAAATTTTGGTACAAAAAGTTTCGTGCCTATTTCTACCAAAGAGGGTAATGCTTGCACAAAAAATCAATTTGTTTGTACGCAAAATTGGCAAAGATAGAGCCAAAAAATGTTTTCCTCTCTGACCACTCTCCACCTTTTCCGTGCTCTCTCGGCCACAAGGATCGTTGAATATCTCGGCTACGCTTGCAAAGCGCAAGCTAAAATTTTCGGGGATTGATATGTCGCCTATGTCTGACATGTGTGCAAAATTTAAAGAACACCTGAGCATCGCACTTGGAGTACTTCCCCTGTGAGTCTAAGCAGCAAGTTGTTCGTTATACGAATACTTTGTTCGTTGTACCAACCATACATTCCCCATCTCCAAGACTCCATCCTGCCGCCATCAATTCTTCCCCCCCCCCCCCCCCCCCACATCTCCGTTCAGCCCTTTCGAACAATCGGAATTTCCAAGACAATTTTTATATCCTTAATTAAACCTGACCATTTTTACAACCCTCTCCATCCGCTGCCCGCTTAATTTGCGCCTTCCTACCGTAGCCCCCTTCCACATTAAACTCTTTACTTTGACTTTTGTTTGCATACCAACTTTTGTCAATTTTGTTTCAGTTAGAGGCAAAAAACTTACTATGTTCGCAGACGGGTCGTGTTTCGTTTTTGCGACGCAAGTCCGGAGTTGAAGTGAGGGCCCGTACAAAAGGTTGAAACGTTGGCTGAGGTCTTTTTCGAATTGCTTTCGAGTTAAAAAGTTCAATTTGCCATTTGATTTTGATTGCGATTCGCTGTTTACTTTGCGATTTCTCAATTTTTTGGGCGGAAATGACTTACAAGGGAAGTACCTCAAGTGCAACGCTCAGATTTTGATGAAACTTGGCAAAAATTTTGATTAATTTTTTACGAACATATGTGAGACTCCTAGCTTGCGCTTTGTAAAAACGACCGAGATTTTTTGATCGAAAATTGGCAAAAATGTGACACTTTTTTGCGAAGAATTTCGCCATAAAACGTCTGGTACCTATTTCTATCATAGAGAGTAATGTTTTTGCAAAAAATTTATGTTTCCTGCGCGAAACTGACAAATTATGGGCAAAAAGTGTTTTCCTCTATGACCGCTCTCCGCGTTTCGCGTGCTCTCTCGGCCGCAAAGATTGCTAAATATCTCAGCTCTCACTGCAAATCACGAGCTAAAATCTTTATATGTGGTCTATGTTTTTGCAATTTTTGCCGATTATAAAGTCGCCAAAAGTTGCTTCCAGACGTCGCGAGAGCAAAGAAATGCGTTCCACAGCAGAGCCAACGTTCTCTGAGCTCCACGGCGACAAGGAAGTTTTCCCGGTGACATTGGGGGTTCATGTACTTTCATTTCGCCGTGAAACGAATGAAACAACGTGGTGTGACGATGCCTTTGCTTCAAACAACCCTGTTCGACTTTTGATACGCACGTCTTCAGCGGTATATAAGTGGAGTAATATATTATTATATTTCACTCGAGAAGGGCAATTTGTGGGAGAGGAAGGTGTTTTATGGAGGAATTTTCGTAATAGCACTCTCATTTCTCTTCCAAGCTTTAAGTGTTTTTTCTGCATAAATAACATATTAATCTCTGGAAGGTTTGGCTCGCGCTTGGTCGGCGCTGCCGTGATACTCAACGATCGTTGCGGCCGAGAGAGTACGCAAAACGCGGAGAGCGGCAGAAAAAAAGCATCTTTTTGTTATATTTTTCCAGCTTTGCATCTATTATAAAACTTGTTTCTCAGCCCGCGCGTTGCAGTAATGCATGGGAATTTTGGATCGTAAGGCTGCAATGATACAACAGTTTTTAGCATATTTAGGCATTGCAAAATTACCGCCAAAAAGTGTTTTTCCCTCTGACCGCTCTCTGTGTTTTGCGCACTCTCTCGGCTGCAAAGATCGTTGAATATATCGGCTCCTCCTGAAAGTGCGAGCTAAAATTTTCAGCCATTTGAATGCAATATATGCCTGACGTGTTGGCAAAATTTAAAGAAAAACCTGAGCGTCGCACTTGAAAGTCCTCCCTTGTTAAAGGGCCAGAATAGCTTCTTTTGAATTACGCTTTTTACGGCGTGTGAAACGAAATGTCAAAAAAGTTTTTTTATGTCCTGCAGCAAAAACTAAGACGGCAGAGTTGCAAACAGTAAAATTTTTACCAGTAAACATGTCAAATGTCACCATTATTTTTTTTGTTGTTACTGGTACAGTTTCCTGTCCTTTGTTGTAACACGGCCATAACATTTTTATTATGTTATGGCAGTATTTTGCCGTCTTCTTCCTAATACTCGCGCTTTGCAGAAATGACAGGGGTTTTTAGGTCGAAAGTTGAATGAAATATAAATTTGTTTTGTAAATTTTGACATAAAAAGTTACATAGCTATTTCTACAGTACATCGCAATGTTTCCACGACACATTTTAAAAAAATTATAATAATTAAGTCGATTGTTAAATGCATCCTTAGCAGTCTTAAGATTAGCTCTACTTTGTTTTAAGGGCGCAAAATTCTGTGACATTTCGTTCCCGCGCCGCAAAAAGCGCGATTCAAAAGTAGTTGTACTGTCCCTTTAATCAAAATTTGATTTTGCACACATGTCGCACTTAGTCTTCTTATCTATTCCTGAAAATTTTAGTTTGCGCTTTGCAGTCGCAGCCGAGAAACTCAACGATCTTTGCGGTCGAGAGAGTACGCGGAACGCTGAGAGCTGTCATAGAGAGAAAAACACATTTTGGCCCTATCTTTGATAGTTTCGCACGGAAAAACCTTGATTTTTTGTGGAACTATTACTCTTTACAGTTCATGCCATAATTCAAAAAAAATATCACATTTCTGCCAACTTTCAATTCAAAAATCCCGGTCGTTTCTGCAAATTGCGAGCTCGGAATCTCGCATGTGGTTTAGTATAAATTATTCGAAATTTATGTCAAGTTTCATCAAAATTGTAGTAATTCCCTGTTAAAATTCGTGATATCTCTTACTAAAAATTTGCAAATAAAGAGAAAATTCTACATATTAATTCAATTGACTCAATTTAGCACCCACATCATTGAGAATCAAAATCTGACCCTCAAATTTCTCGCGCCTTTTTTTAACTCTCAATTTGCCCCTTCTCCACTCAACTTTTCAAACACTGACTTTGCTCGCTCAAAGGGCTTCCCCACTTTGACAAAATTTCTACCGTACCCCTGTCTACCCTTCCCGGTGTTTCTTAACAAAAATTCGCTTCGACCTTAACCTTTCAAATCCAACATTTTTTCGTCTAATCGCCGTCTGATTCCTTGTTCTTGTACTTATTTTTAGGCGAGAAAAAAAGCGTTGAAGACATGTCTGAATTCGTAATCACACTTTACAACAAAATCTGTAAACGGGTCCGATGGAAACCCGCCAGTTCGTTCGAGATCATTTGATTTTGACACGTGAGATTGAACCTTTTTCCGCTTTTTTATTGTGTTTGGTTGCAAGATCTTTACTTTTTATTGGTTTTTGTACTGCTTATTGTGATTTACAGTGCGATTTTTTTTCAATTTCTGCCAAAAATTTTTATGTTTGGAATGGATGTTAAACATTGAAGTGACCGCTAAATTTCTTAAACCGCTAGCCAAAAAAGTGGGTGGATTGGCTAGCCAGTTTTTTTGAAATAACAGCCAAATTTAACAAATCGCTAGCAATTTGATTTAGTTGACATACCAAACATTTTACAAACACTCTAAATTTTTTACTAGCGATTTTGGAAACTCCACACCATTCTAACACCGTTACTAGCCAATCCAACTCATTGGTCAGCTAGTCAACCATGGTCCTCATAACAACTCCTGAAAATATTAACTAGCGCTTTGCAGGGAAAACCGAGATGCTGAACGACCTTTGCGTCCGAGAGAAAACGCAAAACGCGGAGAGCGGTCAAAGAGAAAAACACTTTTTGGCCATAATTTTTCCCGTTTTTGACCAAAAATTTTGATTTGTCGTGGAAACATTGCGATGTACGGTAGAAATAGCTATGAAACTTTTCATGTCAAAGTTTACAAAAAATTTTTATATTTTATCCAACTTTCGACCTAAAAACCCCTGTCATTTCTGCAAAGCGCGAGTATTTGGAAGATACTGCCATAACATAACAAAAATAATTTTTTCAACATTTTGCGATACTTTTCAACAAATTCGAACAAGAAATGGCGAATTTAGATACCCAAAAAATTACTTTTCTTCAATGTTGCGAAGTGTCAAAGACGAATCGCAAACTTGAAGACTTTTCTCTTCGCTTTGACGTGCACTGCCCCTTTTCTTTTGTTTCATTCTTTTGAAAAGTTTTGTTTTTTACCTTTTTTTTTATATTTTTTTGTAAATATTTTGGCATCGGTAATCACAGTAACATTACTGCAGTAATCTTGTCAAAAACTGTTCGGTTACAATCGGAATTCATTTCCATTTTCAAGGCCTTTCTCTCACCTTGTACTGTAGACTTTGGCTGTGCATTTCGTGTTTAACATTGCTCATGTTTACTCGCTCGTTGGTCGGCCGGATGGAGATTGCACTAACAACAATTTAAAAGCTTGCAGTGGTTTTGGTGCAAACAGTACGGTAGGCAGGCGGATATTGCAAAACGTGTTTAAGGAGCGGACTGTTTTGTCGGGTTTGAAATAATTTTTTTAAATCTTGCCTGCAGCAATTTCTCTGTATTTTTATTGAAAAAGTTAGAACAACTTCTTTTGAATTGCGTTTTCGACGGTGTGTGAAACGAAATGTCAAAAAAGTTTTTTCTGGTTGCAGCGAAAAAAAGGCGGCAGAGTTGTAAACAGTAAAACAATTACTAGTAAACTTTGTGTAACATACTACTAGTCCGTCCGGAAAGTCGCTGGAGTGATTTTGGATGTTTGCACTGTGCAAAAAGGTGAGGGCACGAGCCAGACATGGCAAATCGGGCTATGGGCCTAAGCCCGGCCCGGTAAAAGGCAAGCCCGGCACGGCCCGTTTTCAAAATTTTTGAAGCCCGGCCCGGTTGTAAAATTTTGTTTTATCTTTAGACAGAAAACCCGCCAAACCACCTTTTCTGTCGAAAGCAAAATCTTGTTTTGGCAGAAAACCAAAATGCCAGACAAAAAATTGGCATCGCAATTTTTCGTGTCGGGGCCAAAAAATCGGAACCGCGCTTCGAACCTGCTAATAGAAGAAGTCGCTGAGTGATTTTTTGATGTTCGCACGGTGCAAAAATACTCAAGCTGCGAGTTACAGCCAAAGAAAGCCTATTGCACGGTGCAAAACAAAAGAAATTGCACAGTGCAAAGCAAACTTTTGTTTTCGCACAGTGCACGACACGGAAATCACTCCGGCAACATTGCGGACCGACTAGTAAATGTGTCGAGCATTGTTACGCGCCTGGGTCGGGCCCGTTCTCAAATTTCCGACAAGCCGGACCGTTTCTCATGGCGCCGTGACGCCGGCGTCACGAAGTGCCTTTGTTTGTGGCATGCTATAATATCAGCAGAGAGGAAATGAAAAACGCACTGTGCGTTTTTCATTCGCGTGACGTAAGCTTGGATTGCCCTTTTCAAAAGAATTCAGGCTGGGGTGGGGAAAAAGCAGGTAAGAGGGGACCAAGGTAAGAAAAAATTTTTGCAAGCCCATTGTGACATTTGAGGTCTAAACATAGGCAATCTCCCACAATTTTGGTGCTTTGTTTTGGCCCTGCCACCACCAATCATCGTACTGTTGACTTTATTTACACTCATAATCAGTGTTTCCATAATCCTTTCTGTTTATATCACGTGTTTTTGGCTCGACACCTGAACCCAGCTTCACTTCGACCAATTTCCTGATAAAAGCCCTAAAAAATCGTTGGAAATGCACGTTGCCGGTGTTTTCCCCGTCTACCGTAACCACGGCTCCTTAAAAGCTTCTTGTTTGGTGCCTGAAGCAAAAAGAAGGGAATTGCGTGTTTTTGAGAAAAACATTGGGGAATTTTCACGGAAAAGGCGCTAATTCGCAAGACGGCGACGGTTCAAGGGCTGAGATTTGGTTAAACGACTTAACGGGCGGGTACTTAATTCAATTACCCAAGGGGTTTTCATCATGTGAGGGTCGGGTGAGAGGTCTTTTCCTTCTTACTGATGTTTGTTTTGAGCTCAACGCTTTTTTTTGGTAGCCTCACTCGGTCAGATGTTACTCATGGAAGAGGTGTGGGATTTTGAGGGGCGATTGATAATAATATTTATATTTACTGTACTCACAGGTGAAGTACCACAAGTGCGACGCTCAGATTTTGATGAAACTTGGTACAAATTTAGTATTATTTTTTTAAGATTTGCTAAATCTCTAGCTCGCGCATTCCAGAAACGACCGAGATTTTTAGATTGAAAGTTGGCAAAAATGGAACATTTTTTTGCGAATTTTGGTATAAAACAATCGATACCTATTTCTACTATAAAGAGTAATGTTTCCACAAAAAATCAATGTTTTCTGCGCGAAACTGATAAAGATATGATCAAAAAGTGTTTTTCTCTCTGACCGCTCTCCACGTTTTGCGTACTCTCTCGGACGGAAAGATTGAACACCTCGGGTCTCACTGCAAAACGCGAGCTAAAATTTTCGAAAATTAATGTGTGGGCTATGCCTCGTGCGTGCAAAATTTATAAAAAATCTGAACGTGGAGTACTTCACTTGTTATATAGAATGAAAAGTCTACAAATTACAAAACTTTTCAAAAATTTTTAGCTCCCGTTTTGCAGCCACAGCCGAGATATTCAACAATCTTTGCGACTGAGAGAGTACGCGAAACGCGGAGAGCGGCCAGAGATAAAAAACACTTTTTAGCCATATCTTTGCCAATTTTACGTGGAAAAAATTGATTTTTTGTGGAAACATTACCATTTACAGTAGGAACAGGCAAAACTTTTCCTTTCAAAATTTGCAAAAAAACCGGCGCGCTTTGGTCAACTTTTGACCTAAAAACAGCAGTTGCTTCTGCAAAGCGTGAGCTAAAGATCTAATGTCTTACAAAGTCCACTCCTAATTTGTCCCAACTTTCTGAACAATATCTAATATGAGTCATGTCTTGAGAATTCCAAATCCCCTTTTTTATTCTTCCTTAAACTAAAAATCTTTTGAAACTAAAAAGGAAAACAAACCGTTGTTTTGTTGCGTAGATGGTGTTTATGACCTCTCTTCCGGAGGTGCTGTTGGTGATCAAAAACGAAGATCAATTTTTTATTACTTTGGCGAATTGCCCAGCGGAAGTATAAAATAGAAAATAGAATCTGGTTTTTGTACTTTTACTATTACTAGTCCGTCCGAAAAGCCGTTGCAATGATGCTTGGCGTTTGAACTGTGAAAGTCATCAGTATGATGGGGTTTCGACACCTTATTTTTGTTTGCTACCCCAATTTTTGCTTCCGGACTTTGAATTTTAGTTATTACGAACCGATTCCGGGCCGGGCCGGGTCGAAAGGTTGGCCCGCGGGCTGTTTAAAATTTGCTTTGGCCCGGCCGGCCCGGAAAAGCCGGGGACAGCCGAAAAAGCCTATTGCACGGTGCAAAAAGCAAGAGATTGCACGGTGCAAGGCGAACTTTTGTTTTCGCACAGTGCATGTCGCCGAAAACACTCCAGCGACTTACGGACTGCCATTTTTTGCGTTGTTAAGGTTTAGTTTGATTTATTTTTTATTTTTTTTTAGAAAAGTAGTATTAAAGAATATATTTTTCTTTTTTATGGCTTCAATATCTTAAAAATTTATTTATTTTTTTTTGATTTTTCCATTTATTTTTTTACAATCAGTTTTTATTTTTATTTTTTTTTCAAAATGATCTTCCTTAACATTGTGTTTTTAGGTGTTATTAGATTTTTTTATCATTTCATTTTTTCTGAATTTAATTATTTTTTTTTATTTTGAAAATCTTAAAAATTTTAATTTTCAAAAAATTTTGTTTCAATTTTCGGTCACAAAAAAGGGTCAAAGGGAGTGGCGACTCTAATATTATCCCTAGGGCTTTTATCTGGAATTGCTGATTATGCAAAAAGTCTTGTGATTTTCCGCAATTCTTTGATATAAAAATGCTCTTCTCTCCAAGGATTTTTCCAAAAGTTTCTTTTGATTGTTCTTTAATTATTGTTTCGCTCACCTTTTTTAGACTGCGGTTTCAAAGGGCCAGCTACTTTTGAACTTTTACGGCGTGGAAACGAAATGCCCAAAAAATTTCTTCGTCTACTGTACCAATAACAATGGAAAAAAATAATTGTGACATTCCACATGGTTACTAATAATTATTTTACTATTTGCAACTCTGCCGCCTTTGTTTTCGCTGCAGAACATAAAAAAATTTTTTGACATTTCGTTCCCACGCCGTAAAACACGCAATTCAAAAGTAGCTGTTCTGGCCCTTTAACTATTTTGTGGAACAGCAAAAGTTGTCTATAACCAACAATTTTTTTTATGTAACCTATAAGGTTTGTAGCTTACAATTAGGAGCCGGTCTGGGGGGGGGGGGAGGTTTTTGGGACCACAGGTTAATTTAATCCTCCCTTACCTCTTTTCATTTTTTTGGCAACTCCAGGCTGAGGGGGTCCCCCATGCCCCCAAGCTACACCCCTGTCCCATGCCTCCGCCCCCCCCCCCTAGCAACGCCCCTGTTAGCTAACGGATCGCAAGTGACTAAAAAATGATTTGTTATAGAAAGGTTTTGCTATATAGAGGTTGCTTTTGACCTAAGATCGACTCTCGGGACCTCCGAAATTGTTTGTTACAGACAGGCTTTGTTGTAGAGAGGCTAAAATGTATTATTGAGAGACCAACAAACTGTCTACAACACAACCTCTCAGTAGCGAACAATTTCGGAGGTCTTAAGAGCTAATTCAAGATCAAAATGAACCTCCGCACAACAAAACCCCTCTATAACAAACAACTTTTGGGGGATTTGTGGCCTGCACATTGACCTTTGATCTTGTCAGACACAAGCCAGAGCTATGCCGCTATAAACATCACAGTTTACCAGGGGAAATGTTTTAAAATGCCCTTTGCACGATAGAAAACGGTCTTCTGGAAGGGTCGACTAAGCTAATGGCTACTATTTTTAGTAACCTTTCACTTTACCTTTTGTTCAAAGGAAGTAAATAAAAAAACGGTTATTTTTGGAGATACGTTCATTTTCAAGCTATTTATAAATAACATAGCTTCTTGTCCGGGTTCATTTAGCTCATTTTTTTCTACATATAAGAGATTTTTGCTGTTTAAATTTACAAGGGAAGTACGCCCAGTGCAACGCTTCGATTTTCTTTAAATTTTGCACATAAATTGGGCATAGGCAACGCATCAATTTCTAAAAATATTAGCCCGCGCTTTGCAGGGAGAGCCGAGATATTCAACGATCTTTGCAACCGAGAGAGTACGCAAAATGAGGAGTGCGGTCACAGAGAAAAACACTTTTTGGCCGTATCTCTTCCAGTTTTTGAGGGAAAAATTTTTTATTTGTCGTGGAAACATTGCGCTGTACGGTAGAAATAGATATGAAACTTTTCATATCAAAATTTGCAAAAAATGTCATATTTTATCCAACTTTCGACCTAAAAATCCCTGTTGTTTCTGGAGAGCGCGAGTTCGGAAGTTCGCATTTGTCCTAGAAAAGATGACTCTGAATTTGTTTCATCAAAATCTAGCTGCACGTCAAATTGAGAAGGAACTCTTCAAATTGGCGTTTCGTCCTAAGATTTATCGGAAAAATTATTTTTAAATTTTCCCGCTAGGTATTACCGGTCGAAACAAGCCTGAAAAGAATCCATAAAGCTTGAGAATAGTAAACTTTGCCAAAAAAGACCTGATTCTTACCAAATTGGACAAGAAATCGGTCAAAAAGATTTCTCGGATCCCATATTTGTGACGAAATGCCAAGAGTTCCGTCCCTCTTGCTTTTTCGATATGACGTGCGTTTCGCGGTCGCGTAAAAAGGGACTTGGCAACTTTCTGCGTTTAGCGTACGCTCTCGGCCGCAAAGGTCGTTGAAGATCTTGGCTGACGCTGCTAAGCTCGAGCTAAGATTTCCAGCTTGGAGTGCTTGCTTCGGCCGCAAGGATCGTTCAAGGCTCGTACCAACCGACAGTTCGTTTAGCATTCCTCTCCTTTTGGGGATGCAATATAGCTATTGCATCTTGCTTTTTCGATTTGACGTGAGCCGTCGCACTTGGAGCACTTCCCCTTTTTAGTTTGTGTTTTCGATTTCCGCCCCTTCTCCGGTTATTGTCCCCTGCCAAAACACAATTCAGTCCATCACCGCGTCTCCCACAACATTTACAACGCGCCTCACATACCATTACATTACAATTTGCATTGATTGAGGTGTTTTCTTTTTTCCAGGGACTTCCGCTGGTCGGGACGGCTTTTGTTTGGACGAATGGGTGCTCCAGAAATGTCATCGCGCTATTTCTTCCAGCTTCACATTCACGTGAGTGGTTATTGATGATGTAACAAACGTTAAACAGACGTGGCACTCTGAGGTTTTATTGTAAAAATCTTCGGTTTGAAAGTGCAAAGTGAAGGGAGTACTGTATCGAGTTTAGGGAAAGGTGAACCGTTCTTTGGTTTGTTAAAAAAAACGTTTTGGAAAGGGCAAATTTTTCGTATATTTTATTGTATTAGTATGTAATAGTAAATTATAACCTAAAACGAATTGCAAGGGCTGAAGAATTGGTTCGTTGTAAAAGGTTTTCGTTATAAAAAGGGATATGTTTTGTAGAGTTTCCCTAAATCGACTCTGGTGACCTCCGAATATGTTCGTTATAGGCAGGCGGTGCTGTGGGGAGGGCAAAGTATTAGGTATATATTATGAGAGACCTCTGTACAACAAAACCTCTCAATAACGAACAACCTTTCTCCAAGATTGTTCGTTAAAGGCAGGTTTTATTGTAAAGAGTTTTCATTGTATTATTTGAAATACAATCATAATAGAAGCTCTGTAAAACGAAACTCCGTACAATAAGACCTGTCTATAACGAACAGTTTCAAAGGTCCTGAGAGTCACTCTAAAGCCAAAATGCACAACAAAACCTTTCTATTACGAATAAATTTCCTTGCGATTCGTTATACAAAGGCTTGACTGTGTCAGCATGACCTCCGTATAAGAGCCGATGACCTTATAGCATCATTTTCAAATTTTAACCGTTCTCCAACTCCAAATCATATGTTTTGTTCGCTTATCTGCGTCTTTTGATCCAAATACGTGGCGGTTGACGCAGAAACGACGATCATATCCCACGCCATTCTTGTTTGAACAAGGTCTTTGAGCATTCGCGAAAACAGAATGAATCAAAATTGTTTTGATGAATTTGGATTTAAACTCTCGAAAAACAAAAATTTGTTGCAAAAAATTGGGTCAAAATAAGCGGATTTTGGAGAAAATTATAGGAAATTTGATCAAAAAACTGTAGCATAAACTATAGTACACGTAAAAAGGCAAAAGAGAGAGAACTCTTGGCACTTTGTCACAGCTTTGGGTCCAAAAAATCTTTTCTGGTCGATCTCTTGTCCAATTTGGCAAAACCCAGGTCGTTTTTGACAAAAATGGACCGTTTTTGACAAAAGTTTGACCAGCAAGCACTCCAAGCTGGAAATCTTAGCTCGAGCTTAGCAGCGTCAGCCAAGATCTTCAACGATCTTTGCAGCCGAGAACGCACGCGGAACGCGAAGAGTTGCCAAGTCACTTTTTACGCGACCGCGCACCGCACGTCAAATCGAAAGGGCACAAGAGAGGGAAGTCTTGGCACTCCGTCACAAATTTGGGTCCGAAAAATCTTTTCTGGTCGATCTCTTGTCTAATTTGGCAAAACCCAGGTCGTTTTTGACAAAAGTTGACCATTTTCAAGCTCTCTGAATTTCTTGAGACTTATTTTGACCGAAAAAATCTGAAGAAAAATTTGCAAAATAATTTTTCCGATAAATCTTTGGACGAAAAGCCAACAAGAGTTCTCTCCTCGGTTTGACGCGAGCTTTAGCTTGATCCTTCACGTCCATATGTCTCTCTGCAACAACGCAGACCTCTGTACAACAAAATTATAGGCGGCAGAACCTCTCTATATCGGGTAACCATAGCGCTAAAAGGCCAGAATAGCTACTTTTGAATTGTGCGTTTTACTGCGTGTGAAACGAAATGTCAAAAAATTGTTGTTGTGTCCTGCAACGAAAACAAAGGCGGCAGAGTTGCAAACAGTAAAATAATTATAAGCAAGCATGTAGAATATCAACCTTACCTTTTTTCCGTTGTTATTGGTACAGTAGACGAAAAAACGTTTTAGACGTTTTGTTTCCACGCCGTAAAACGCGCAACTTAAAAGTAGCTGTTTAACATGAGGCTTGTATACATATGTATTATGTAATAATTTTGATATTACTGCACGTGGTCTCGAAATAGTCTTCCTTATACAGTGATTGACGGAGTTTTTGTAAAAAAACGTATTTACCCTCGAGAATGTTCGCAATTTGGTCGCGGAATTGACCTTGATTTTGTGGATGTCTTCTCTCCAATTTAGAAGCAATTTCGTCTTTAAACAGCTACTTTTGAATTGCGCTTATACGGCGTGGGAAACGAAATGTTAAAAAAGTTTTTTTTATGTCCTACAGCGAAAACAAAGCCGACAACATTTCAAACGGCAAAATTAGTATTGCAAAAATACTAGTGCGTCATGAAAGTCGCTGGAGTGATTTTTGCTGTTCGCACTGTGCAAGAAAAGTTAAGGTGCGAGCGACAGCCCAAAAAAGGCTATTGCACGGTGCAGAAGTCAAGATATTGCACAGTGCAAAGTGAACTTCTCTTTTCGCACAGTGCACGTCGCGAAAATCACTCCAGCGACTTTACGAACGGACTACTATAGCTAAACCACAACAACATTTCCAGAATAATGAAAAAATCTTTCAGAAAGCCAACCTCCTGCTGGCCGCGTTCCTCTCAATATGCTACAGTGTTTCCTTCGCCGCCACGTTACAGCACGCGGTTCACAACGATTTGATGGACATCGGATGGATTGGGGTGTTGTCGGCAGCGACGGCTATGTTAGCATATTTAACGCTTCTTTTGGGGAATGTGCTGCGAGTTTATTGGCTCTACATCCCCGCGTTGTTCTATTCGGTAAGTAAAAAAATTAAAACGTTGCAAACAGGCAAAGTACCCCAAGTACGACGCTCGCTTTTTTTTAAATTTTGCATAAATGTCAGGCATAGGCCACATATCAATTCCTAAAAGTTTTAGCTCGCGCATTTTCAACTATCGTTGCGGCCGAGAGAGTACGCAAAAGGCGGAGTGCGGTCAGAGAGGAAATCACTTTTTGGCCGTTGCCAATTTCACATGGAAAACATTGATTTTTTGCGGAGGCATTATTCTGTAGAGTATAGTACGTAAAATGAGGAGAGTCGTCCCGCGGAAAACGTAGTTTGGCCATAATATGCAATAGCTATATCGTCTACCCCAAAAGGAGAGGAATGCTAAACGAACTGTCTGTTGATACGAGCTTAGAACGATCTTTGCGGCCAAAGCAAGCCCTACAAGCTGGAAATGTAAGCTCGAGCTTAGCAGCGTCAGCCAAGATCTTCAACGACCTTTGCGGCCGAGAGCGTACGCGGAACGCGGAGAGTTGCCAAGTCACTTTCTACGCGACCGCGCACCGCACGTAAAGTCGAAAAAGCAAGAGGGAGGGAACTTTTGGCATTTCGTCACAAATATGGGACCCGAGAAGTCTTTTTTGACCGATTTCTTGTCGAGTTTGGTAAAAACCAGGTCTTTTTCGACAAAATTTACCATTTTCAAGCTATATGGATTGTAAACTTGTTTTGACCGGTAATACCTAGCGGGAAAATTTTAAAATAATTTTTCCGATAAATTTTTAGGACGAAAAGCCAATTCAAAGAATTCCCTTCTCAAATTGACGTGCACCGTGCAAACATGTCAAGACTTTTTTGCCCGTTTAGTACTTTTCGGAGCAAAGCAATATAAAACATTCATTCGGCAGATCGTATTTTACCCTCTCTTCACTTTCAGGTCCTGTGGTCGTTCGACCAAACCTGTGAGTCGGTCACCAAGTCCTGGGCCTACTTCTCGTCGCTGGCGGATCGCAAGACCTTCACGCAGACCATCATCATTCCCTACCATCACGAGTATTTGAACACGTTCGTCGACGACGTGTTCGTCAACCTGCTGAGGCCGACGTTCGGCTTCTCCACGTTGGTCATCGTCTTCTGCGGCTACCAGTACCTGAAAGACATGGCCAAGGACAAAAAGTCGTTGGAGATGAAGAATCTGGCGCCCTCCGAGAATCTCCCCATGTTCGAGACTGTCTGAAACGTGCGGATGTTCCGAATTTGGTCGCCTTATTTCTTGTACAATGTGTAGATCTTTTCTCAAAGTCCTTGTACAACCCGTAGATCCTTTAATAATTTATTTATCTCGTCTCTAGATCTTGTGATCATTGTTGAAGGCTGGAGAAAGGGGAAAAGGCGACGGATAACGTTGAAATTGTCTTGTGCAGTTGACTAAAGCCTCGCCAAACCAAATGGTACAAAAGAAAATCGCCAGTAACGCATTGTATTGTAAATAATTTCGATTTTTGGTATATAGATAAACTTGCTGTTTCACAAAAATGCAATTGTTTTAATAAACGAGCGGAGCAATTATTACGCTTCAGAGCGCACAAGACGAACGTTGAGTTTAAAAAAATATTTTTCCAAAGCTTTCATGAAATTTTCGATTATTTTTACGGTAGTTTACAGCAGAACTCTAGCTTCGTTGCGCCGCGTTAGGCAATGTCCTCAAAAAGTCGACGACTTTCGGTTATGGGAAACTTGTCCGTCCGTGGAATGAATTCTGCGACACGCACTGTGCGAGGAGACGAAAGTTCCCTTTGCACTGTGCAATTTCTTGCTTCTTGCACCGTGCAGTACGCTTTTTTCGGCTCAAATTTCCATCAAATATCGATCGGGTTGAGATAGCAGTGACGTCACAAAACTTCTTTTTAGCGGTACTGAATAAAACTCCGATCTCAGAGGAGTGTAGCTTCTCGATTGGCCCAAATGTAGATCGTATTCGTATTTTGGGGCATCCGAAACTTCTAATGATCGTTGTTTTTGAGGCGTGCAGATTCTAAGCAAAATCAAAATGCAAAAAAAACTTGATTTTTTGGTACTAGACCGTCCATAAAGTCGCTGGAGTGATTTCCGCGACGTGCACTGCGATAAAAAAAAAGTTCACTTTGCACTGTGCAATTTCTTGCACCGTGCAATACCCTTTTTGGCTGTCGCTTGCACCTTGACCCTTTTCGCACAGTGCAAACGTCAAAAATCACGTAAGGGTCGGGCCGGCCCTTTTCACAGTTTTCGAAGCCCGGCTTTGAACGTTTTTACCCGGCCTTTTTTCCCATGTCCGGGGATACGATCTAGTTGGTCCGGAAAATCGCTGGAGTTATTTTTGCCGTTTGCACTGTGCAAAAAGTGAGGGTGCGAGCGACAGCCGAAAAAAGCCTATTGCACGGTGCAGGAAGCAAAAAATTGCACAGTGAACTGTGGCGCCCCTAAAACTGTTCATTATAAACAGATTTTTCGAGCTAGTTAATTACATCACAAAGGTCAGACTTTTCAATTTTCTATTTTTATTTTCCTTTTCCATATCGGTTCCGTTGAATCACGAGAGGGCGCTGTATGTCACCGTCGCTGTTGTGAAACCAATCTCATCCATCAAGTGCATCAATAAAGTACAAATTACCGAATTTCCAATTTCTTCACCATTCCCATTGCGCTCGTCGAAGATTGTTATTGTCTTGGTGCGTGTCCATTGAGTATATAAATCGGGGTAAACGACAATGTTGGGGTCTTATTTTTATTCTACGGGTTGGTTTTTAGGCTTTTAATAAAAAAATTCACTATAATCTTGTCTAAGACATATGCCAGCCCCCAACTCGCACTTTGCAGAAACAACCAGGATTTTTCGGCCGAAAGTTGACTAAAAACATAACTTTTTTGCATATTTTTGACATGAAAAGTTTCTTACCTACCGCTACCGTAAAGTTTATAATGTTTCCAAAAAAATCGATTTTTTCCCCGCAAAACTGGCAAATATACGTCCAAAAAGTGATTTTTCCCTCTGGCCGCTCTCCGTCTTTCCTGCTTTTTGCACCGTGCAAAAGGCTTTTTTCGGCTGTCGCTCGCACCCTCACTTGTTTGGAAAGTGCAATCCCCAAAAATCACTTCAGCGACTTTGAGGACGGACTAGTAGAAAGTATACATGGGGCGGTCTAGTAGAAAGTAGACAAGGGCCGAGCCAATGCAAATTTGAAACGGCCCGGCTCAGAATCGGCCCTTAATAATCAAAGTTTTGGGTATGGAGGCAAAAATTTAAGTAGCATACAAAAATAGAATGTCGAAACCCCATCATAGAGGCAGAGAAATTACACACAACTATATACGATCATTTTCAAAAGGTTTACAACACTTTCTAACAATTTTTTTCATCCTATCTTAGTAATGTGATATTTGCCGGGTGAATTGATATCGACGGGCCGGGCCGAAGCAAATTTGAAACGGTCGGGCCACGTCTAGTAGAAAGCCATGACCATTCCTTTCTCGAAACATGCCGATCTTTCCTCGCGCTGTTTCGAAACTTTTATTTTGCGATTTTCCCCGTCACAATGCTACGTGCCGCCGCAGAATCCGTTCGCTTTGTGATCATAATGTAACAGTGATCAGTGTGTTCCTTCGTCCCATCGTTTTGCTCGCTGCGTCTTTTCCAAACCTTCTCGAAACGCGGTCGGTCGTTTCATTTTTTCTTCACGCGAAGATGCACCTACAATTCTTTCTCCGTGTTTTCCCAGCGTCGGTCTATTTTCGGAGTCCCCAACGAAGTCTCGTGAGGGGAGCGAATGCGCGACCGTCCCTTTTTTCAGTTTCTCCACTTTGCTTTACAACTCATTGTCGGGTTGACTAGTTGGAGGGACAGCCCGGTGAAAGTGAGTGACTGGCAACTCTTTTTCTTTTATGGGATGATAATTGGTAAATTGAATATTTATGGGATTAGTGATGGGTTTTGAGTAAATTAAGGGTTACTGTGTTCTGAAAATACAGTTTTTCTTAGAAAAATAGATGCCAATCGAAAAGGCAAAGGAACTCTTGGCACCTCGTCACAAATTTGGGGCCCGAAAAATGTGTTCCGGTCGATTTCTTGTCCAATTTGGAAAAATCCAGGTCGTTTTTGACAAAAATGGAACGTTTTTGACAAAAGTTTGACCAGCAAGCACTCCAAGCTGGAAATCTTAGCTCTTGCTTAGCAGCGTCAGCCAAGATCTTCAACGATCTTTGCGGCCAAGAGAGTACGCGTAGCTGTATTGCACGTCAAATCGAAAAAGCAAAAGAGAGGGAACTCTTCAAGTCCACAAATTTGGGTCCAAAAAATTTTTTTTGATCAATTTCTTGTCCAATTAGGAAAAATCCAGGTCGTTTTTGACAAAAATTGACCATTTTCAAGCTCTCTGAATTTTTTGAGACTTGTTTTGACCGGAAAAATCTGAAGAAAAACTTACAAAATTATTTTTCCGATAAATCTTTGGACGAAAAGCCAACTTGAAGAGTTCTCTCCTCGATTTGACGCGAGCTTTAGCTTGATCCTTCATGTCCATATGTACCAAGCAGAAATAAGTCTTTCGAGAAGTCACTCCAAGCGCGAAGCTCAGATTCCGATGAAACTTGGCTAAAATTTAGAATAATCCTTTCTAAAACACACGACTCCAAACTGGCGCTTTGCAGAAACAACCGAGATTTTTAGGTCAAACGTTGGCGATAATGTGACATTTTCTTGCAAATTTTGGCATAAAAAGTTTCATGGGTATTTCTAGCGCAGAAAGTAAGGTTTTCACAAAAAATCATCTTTTTCCGCACGAAACTAGCAAAAATAAGTCCAAAAATTGTTGTTTTTTCTTTTACCGCTCCCCGCCTTTCGTGTACTCTCTCGGCCACAAAGATCGTTGAATACCTCGGCCGTCTCTGCAAAGCGCGGGCTAAAATTTTCAGAAATTGATATTTTCCCTATGCCCAAAATTTGTGCAAAATTTTTAAAACAATTGTGCGCTGCTGTTGCATATAGTCGTACTTCTTTTGTAAGGTGAATTTTTCACCAAATTTCCTTACCAACTTTGATGTTGATAAAGCCTTTTTGATAAAGCCAATACAACAGCGAGTTGATTGTGTAGTCACTAATCCGCCCTTCGGTCATTCATCAAAATCTCAACGTCGAACATTGCGCACTTTTTTATGAATTGAATTACCCTACCCACACGACTATAGCACATACATTTCGGCGCATGGCGACTTATTCAACGATCATATCAATCATTTTTTTATGCCATTATTACAACTGCAAATTTACTTCCATTAAACCATCAGTTACAGTATCCCAGGTCCCTTTCATCGTCGATTTCCAACGTTCAAATATCCCCCTGTTCCTTTCCACTGCTTGTTATACCATTTCCACTGATTTTTACACACTGCATCGGATAATGAAATCACTCAAGACTTTTGTAATTTGTGATTTCAGCGATGGTACATGTTTAGGCTGAAAAACGCTGACCATTCCACAGCCCGCCATCAAATTGTAATCAATTTTCGACGGGTTCCCGAAAACATTGGGGGCCCTCTTTCTCTTTGGGTGTCTTCAGTCGATATTTCACGATTATTTTGGGTACTAGAGAAGTTGTTGCGCTAATTGCGCGACAAACGGGCAGTATTTGTAGTTTAGCGACTATTGGAAAGTCGAGACAACCAAAAATGGAATTTTCTTGCGCTCACCTTGGCTAACAGGTGAGGTAGTCCAAGTGCAACGCTCAGATTTTGATAAAACTTTGTATACATTTAAATAATTTATTCTAAAACATATGCAAGATCGCTCGCTCGCGCTTTGCAGAAACGACCGAGATTTTAGGTCAAAAGTTGGAAAAATAAGACACTTTTTTGCCAGTTATGGCATGAAAAACTTCATGCATATTTATAACGTCGAGAGTAATGTGTCCACCAAAAATAATTTTTCCCATGCGAAACTGGCAAAGATACGGCCAAAAATTGTTTTCTCCCTGGCCGCCCTCCTCGTTTTGTCTGCTCTCTCGACCGCAAAGAACGTTGAATATCTCGGCAGCGACTGCAAAGCGCACGCTAAAATTTTCAGAAAATAGTATGTGATTTTTGCTCAAAGTGTGAGCCAAATTTCACCTCTGTACAACGAATTTCTTCTATAACGAATAAGTGTTTTCTCAATTCGTTGTATGCAGGCACCCACTTAACCCAAAATTGATTTGCTGCGAAAATTGCAGCCCATTTAGGAACTGTTTAGCATATAATAGATGGCTCCCTGGCCGGGCCCGGTGTTGGGCAGCCCGCGGGCCGACCTTTTGGCGCGGCCCGGCCCAGACTCGGCCCGTAATATCTAAAATTCTTAGTTTGGAAGCGAAAATTGGGGTAGCAAACAAAAATATAGTGTCCAAACCCCATCATACAGGCAAATAAATTATACACAACGATCATTTTCAAAAGGTTTACAACACTTTCTAACTATTTTGTCTCATCCTATCTTAGTAATGCTATCTTTGCCGGGTGAATTGATATCGACGGGGCCAAAGAAAATTTGAAAACGGGAGCCGTGTTTAGCAAAGAATACCTGGAGATTTTCTCAACCCAAACCTCCAACTTTTCCATGATCTTTCAAAGTAAAGGCCGTTGAGTATTTCGGGTTTATCGGCAAGGGCAAGAAGAAGCTCTTCCTTTTCGGCATAAAACCGCTTGTCACTACTGTAAAATCGTTCATTATAGAAAATATTCGCCATAAAAAGTTTTGTTGTTGTGACTACCTCAATAAATACAACCTGTACTTTATATTCCCGTCGTACCTTGTCACCGTCGACTTTCCTCGTGTTCTCGTCGTCATATATTTGTCGAATACCTCCCACAGCAAAGATCTCCCTGTTGACTGACAGTTTTCGCAATTTGATTAAATAAAGTTCTTGTGTTGTGTGATATATTGAGCAGCGCTAAGGGCTTTGTACGTCTTCCTTCCGCGCTTAAGCCGTAGTTTTGCCGTGCGTGCCAAGTTTTTTTCATTTCTTTTATTTTTGATGACTAATTTTTAATTTGCAGAAAAAATGTCAAAGGAAGTGAAAAGTCAGGACTATTGTTGTTGTGGCCTGTTCCACAAGCACGTAAGTTAAATATCTATCAAAAAGATTTGTGGTATTAGCGTATTTTGCCTTCAACAACAAGATTTTTTAATTTTGACACACTAATGTCTAGTATAATATAAATTATTGTCCATTGCCGGCCAATTTTCGATTTTTCTGCATTTCAGAGTCTCGCATTCGTCGCTGGCACCTTCCTCTCCATTGCGTATGCAGCGGCTTTAGCGCGCCGAATCTACACCACCTCCAACGCGCCCGGAAGTATGGACGCTATTATTATTGCGGCCGCCGCCGTTGGATTCCTTGTCCATTTGATGTTGGTCATCGGTAACCGACAACACAACAAGTGTCTGTACATCCCCGCTATGATATTCAATGTAAGCGTATCCCGTCCACCGCCTTAATAGGATCATCGAAAACGCCAAAACCAGCTTTTTGACCCAATTTTTTGTCCCAAAATCTCAAAAAAAATCCGATTTTCCACATTGAAAAGACTTATGGATTATATTAGGGAGCTCTGCTTGCTCTTGGATCAAGAAGGGAATAGAGAAGCTACAAAAATCGGTGGAGCGAAGAAAAAGACGTTCCGTTTGACGGAAAAACAACGCCCGAAGAGCTCGTCTCTTCCCCCTCTCGCACTCGGTCCGTTTTTCGAGAGAACCGAGCGTGGCGAAGTGGCCGAGTGGTCTAAGGCGCTGGTTTTAGGCACCAGTCTCTTCGGGGGCGTGGGTTCGAATCCCACCTTCGTCAAAATCGTTTTGCACTAGTTTATTATGATTTTTAGTGCTGCAGTCATACTCTAAAAAATTTTATATGGAAGTAGTTGTAAACTACGGAAAAGTCAACAATATTGTTTTATTTTTCCACGTTTTTTGCCGTCAATCTGCGTTAATTTCAACTTTATTTTTAAAATCTGCTTTTAGGTCATCTGGTGCATTGACCAAACCCGCGCCGCTTTCTTCCACCTGAGCTTCGTCGCCGGTGTGTTGCAGAATGCCGAGGGCTACTACAAAGCCGCGGGCATTCCACACTCTTTCGAGAAGTTCATTTCGTTGGTAATTTTGGATGTGTTCTTCACCATTGGCGGAGTTTTGGTTGCTTTCGGATTCTTGGCCGTCGTCGTCTGCGGATATTGCTATTTGCGCCGTGAACAGAAGACCGCCAAGATTGTGCAGGTTGAGAACCCCGTCTACGCTAATGGACCGTTGCCCGAGAAGGCTCCGATCACCGACTACATCTAAGCGAAAAGTCTAGAAAAGTTGTACTGTTCATATCATTTTATCATTTCAGTATCTTCCTCAAATAAAGCGTAATTTTACTTAATGATCGGGATTTGCTTTTTCAGTAATTTTCGAATTGAAATATGAGATTTTTTTTGCATAAAATCATGGCTTTTGCACCTTGTGTAAGCAAAATGTCATTTTGCGAACTTATCAATACAATTTTTTCCTTCTTTCAACTGAACAACCCTTAGTCAATCAATTGTTTTTCCTTACATTTAAAAAATTTATATTCTATTTTTTCATAGTTCGTCACTTTTCAAATAAATGCGGCTAGCCCCAATTTATAGGCCATTTCCTCACAAGACTTTATATAAAGCAAATAGCTGGGACCAGAGCAGTCAACGCTACAAATCTCCACATTTCCAACCTGAGCCCTCGCAACAAAATCAAAGTCTCTGGCTGACTTTTCAACAATGTTTTAGGCCATGACGACCTTCATCTTAGCTCGTATAGCACAAAAAATTTTTATTCCTAGAGACTTAAAGGGCCAGAACAGCTACTTTTGAATTTCGCGTTTTACGGCGTGTAAAACGAAATGTCAAAAAAAGTTTTTTTATGTCCTACAGCGAAAAGAAAGGCGTCAGAGTTGCAAACAGTAAAATAATTATTAGTAAGCATGTGGAATGTCACCATTTCAGTTGTTATTGATACAGCAGGAGAAGAAACTTTTTTGACATTTTGTTTCCACGCCGTAGAAAGCGCGATTCAAGAGTAACTGTACTGTCCCTTTAACTGCAACTTTAATTTTCTTGACTCACTATGCATTGATTTCTCGACTTTTCCAGAAACGAAAACTTTGAACCGCGCCAGTCGGGCCAAGCGCTCTCTCTTTTCAGGCCAGAGAAGCGAGACAGACGGACCTTTCCGCTGCGTCCCGTCTGGCCCTGCGTCCCTATCTTTTCCGGGGTCGGTCTAGCCGGCGAGTGCGCTTCCCAATTTCCCCCGTCTCGCCGCTGCTTTGGAGGGACACGAAACGATTTCTCCCGTTGCACAGCGTTCGGGCTCGCGGTTTTAGCGAGCGGCACAAGGGCAGGCGGCGGTGCGAAAAAACGGGGGGCCATTAGGGCCGGTGTGGACTGGTGGGCGAGATAGCGGCGGCTGGGGGGAAGCGCCAGAGACATTCAGTCCGTGGCTGCCCCCTCGCTTCGCAAGGCAGACCGTGGACTGGATGCGGAAAGCGACGGGACGTTTAGTCACTTTTGTGGACTGAAATTCAACGAACAACAGGGTGGGAAGTGGGCTTGAAAGACCTCAGCGCTTTTGAGAAGGTGGCTTGGTGGCTTTATCTTCAGATTAGTTGAAAAAAACTGTCATCATGACTTATGGTATCAATAGTTTTTGTATGAACCAGTTTCAAAATTAGCTTTTACACTTTTCCGGACCAATATTCACCTAGCAGTAGGGAGATTTAGAGTTATCTTGCCGAAATTTTTTCGGCAAGAATTTGATGACTATCTTTAAATTATACGACAAAATATGGCATCATGACTCATCTTATGAGCAGGTTTAGCCAGAATTTTGATTAAAATGAACTGAATTCTCGATTTGCGCCAAATTTCATAAAAATTTTAATTTATCACTTCAAGCATTTCCCTTATTAAAAACTTGTTTGTTATAAAAGGGATTCGTTGTATGAAGGTCGATTTTAGTCTACAAAGTCTTTCTTTGATTAAAATGGACCTCCATACAACGAATCCCTTCTATAACGCACCAATTTTTTGATTTGTTGCAATTTATTTTTAATCGCTTTGACTTTAGCCAAATTTTTTTTTTTAATTTATTCACAAATAGACTGTAGCCATTTACGGACCGCAGCCGACGGAGAGACGCCAGTCGTCGAGCGGATAGACCGGACGGGCGCCGAAACAACCTCCTCGCCCCATGCGGACACCCCGTTTTTCCCGCTGAGGGCCCGCAAAACGAGCCGCACTAGGCTCGCTTGGATTTGCTGCTGCGTCTCCCCCCCACCACCGGTCGGAGAGGACCGAAAAACAGGGGGGGAGAAAGAAAGACTTTTCGGGTGCGTCCCCCCTCGCCCGGTTCGCCCCCAGCTCTTTTAGTCCAACCGTCAAGTTCGTGCCGCCCGCTCTTCAGCGGCGGCGCGTCTCCCTGGACGTCCCCGAGCCCAACCGAATATTATTCATCCCGCCGCTGCTTAGCCCCCAGTCCCCACACACAGCCTCGTGACGGAAATTGCTGGACCGGTTTTGGCCTTTTTTTTGTCGAGTTTTCGGATTTTCGTTATATTAGTCTTGACAAAAATGGCTGATTCTGGAAGCATTGCGTCAGATCTTTAGTCCGGTCGCTGTAAATAGTCTTCTTTCTCTTTAAACTCCACTTTGAAGTCAATTTTACTATGATATTGCACAGTTTAGGATGGTACTCATGTTATACTAAGCAAAAAATTGCCGATTCATAAATTTGTGATCCAAATCCGTTAGCCCGACCTTTCAAATGACATTGTTGATCCGTCTAGACCGTTTTGAGATTAATTTTCTCTTTAAATCATTTGCTTTGCGATTTTTGTTATATTACACTAGGTAAAATGTCTTCGATTCTCCAAAATTCAGATAAAATCGCTAGCCTGATCGCTAGAGATAGTCGGGTTTCCACGTTTCCCCAATGCTGGACTTCATTTTTCCTTCAGAATTTGCCTTCTGAACGTTTCAGTATGTTATACTAGGCAACAATTGCTTTATTTTCCAATCTACGCCAAATTTTTTAGCCCAAACTTTTCTAGCCGCGTCCTAACGCCCACTAACCCATTTCGCTCACTTTTTCAGCCAAAGGAGCCCCATTATTACTGCTAAAACGGCTATAATATTATCTTAACCATCAATTCGCGGATAGCCAATTCCACTCAATTTATCGGCATTTCGCGTCATTCTAACTAAATTTAGCCAATTTTCAGTCGGCTCATAGAAAATTATGGAGGAGCAGGACTTTCTGGTTCGGCTGGTCAAACGAATCGAGGAAGAGCCGTCCTTGTACAAGCTCGAGGATCATAATTATAGTAACGACAACGTCAGACATCAAGCATTTCTGCGGATCAAGGACAAATTGATCGACGACGGAGCCACCGAAGAGCAAGGTAAGGATTTAGGGTTTTTTTTCGGAAATATTGATATTTGAGATAAGAAAAAATAATTTTCACGTTAGTAAACGTTGCATTGGACGTGAAATTTTACGTCAAATGTGTTTTGAACAAAAATACAAGGCATGTTTATACGTTTACTTTGATTTTTTTCAATTTTAAAAAGTTTTGATACCTAAAATAATGTTTTACGTGGAAAACCTTCAAAAAATTGGAATTTTATCCAAATTTCTTGTTGATTAGCTTGTTTTAGCTCCATTTTTGCTTCATAACAACTTTTCACCGTCAATTGCTACCTAAATTCATCAATAAAAAATAAATTTACCTTGTTTTAGCTTCTGTTGTGACGATCCGCGACAAGTTCCGAATCCTGAAGCGCCGATTCAGTTCCGAGCATCGAAGGAAGGGTGCCAAGAGTCAGTGGCCCTTCTATCAGCACCTAACATTTTTGATTCCATGTGTGGAACATTCGTATGAACAGGAGGCCATGAGGAATGCTGAAAAACGGAAGGTAAGGAGAGTGTTATTGACAAAATTGATCTTTCTCTGAAGACGTCAGGCTCCTTATTGTATGCACAGGGTAAAATACGGCACGTTTTATTGTCTGATGCAAAATTTCAAAAAAAATGTGTCTTCAAATTGTTGATTTTTATATTATTTAGAGGTTTTTCGGGCTGTATGGAAGTTGGGCGATGTGAAATTGGGCGCAATGTGTAAATTGGGCTGAGGGAAAAAAGTTTTGTCTTCTTTTAGGGGATGAGCGGCGTTGAAGTTGACGTCGGTGGAGTTGACATCGGATACGATGCGAATGAGACATGGGACGAGCCGGTCCGGTACCTATCAGAGAGGGGGAACGAAAAGTTGTTCCATCGTGGATTCCTTTACGTGCGAGACATAGGCTGCAAGGACAGTTGGCGCTGTGCCAACAAGGCTTCGCGTTGTCCCGGAAGAGTGCGCTTTTCTTCCAGTGGAGTCACGGAAACACCCCATAGACCAGATGAAGTAAGAAATGTTCTTTACCGTTTACGGACAAACGGAGTTTATTGGATATAGTGCGGGAGAGGATCTAGTGGTCAAATGAGCACCCCGTTGCGTGTAGGCAGCGTTCCGAATACCACGAAATACCATCCTCTCTGACACGCTATTTTCGGTCAGAGAGGATGGTATTTAGTGGCGTTCGGAATGCTGCCTACGCTCAACGGGACTTGACCACCAAATCCTCTCCCGCACTGTATTACAACCCAACATTTTTAAGCTGCCGGACATTGGCCGTGCTATAACCGAAATCAAATACCGTGAGTACCTCGAATTGGCTGCTCAAAGCCGCGAACCCCACCGAGACTTGTACCTCAAGTTCGTTGCGAAGCTCGATCCCGCAACTCGGCGCACATTTCCCACCTTGGAGAAGAGCCGCACCACCGTCCACAAGATGAGAAATCGGATAAACAAAGGTCATCGTCCCCAATCAACTGAAGCGGAAACTCTGCACGTGTTGTCAATGAATGACACGCAGTCGGTTGGTGAAAACGCCGTTGCCGAGGACCCGAATCATTTTGTAATGTTTGGAAATTTTTCAGCAAAAATGTATTCGGCAAAGCAACAGCAAAAAGAGATTTGATGAGTATAATGGGTAAAAAAGAAAGTTTCTCCTCACCATCAGCCCAACTTACATACTGCGCCCAATTTCACTCAGCCCAATTTCCATACAGCCCTTTTTTTTTGGCAAATGTTCCAAATTTTCTCTACAAAATTGAGATTCTGTCTTGTTCGTATCAGTAACGGGGTCTCCGGCCAGCGTTCAAAGAACAAGTTTGTGTTTATGAGGAGTGTGGCCTAGCTACCAGGTTGCCAGGCGACCGGCCCAAATTGCGGTCCGGTCTGATTTATGACTCGAAAAGTGCTAGTTATTTCCGAATTTTGTGGTTTTCGATAAATTGTAGGAGCGGTTCGTTCGTTTCCACAGCTTTTGGTTAAAATCCTAGCCGTTTTGGGGCACTACATTGAAGTTTATATTACTTTAGGCATGTGTAATATAAATTGATGTAAATTTTTGATATTGAAACCTACGTTGTCAATGTTTTTAGTGGTCTATGGCATCGTCGACTCCCAGAGGATCCCCCGAGGACAACGACGGCGAAGGATCGGTGGTTTCGGTCAAGGAAACTTTGGAGCAATCTTTGAATTTACCGAGGTCTGTGACAAGACGTGGAGTTAACCCGTTCAACAAGGAAGAAGAGAAGGTCTTGTTCAACGCGGACTTGCAGACATGGCTGAGAACTCATACGTGTTGTGGAGTGAAGACCAAACCAGTTTATGATCAAATAATTGAAGCCATTCAGATGAAGGTAGGGTAATGTAAAATGTCGTTAAAAAATTTATTTTTGTTTGACATAGACAGTATTGTTTCTATTTATAAGTGTATTAAGGCGTGTGCTTTATTTGTAACGCGGTTAACCACCTGTATTTATGGCTTAACTCATCAAAATCATCAAAAAATAACCTTATCTATCAAATTTCAGGAGCAAGGAATAGTTTTCCCCGCCCACCTCGAAAGAGATTATGTAATATATGCCGAGAAGTATGAGTTGATCAAGGATGAGGTGGACAACTATGCAGTGTACAGAAAAGGCAAAAAAGTGGTCCATGAAGCAGAGCTGTTCGACATTCTTTATGACCTGCATCAGAAAACGGCCCATTCCAGAAGAGATGTCATGTTCAAAAAATTGAATGAAAAATACGACGGAATCAGCAAGTAAGTACCAAAGAGTGTGGTGCAGACTACAGTGAAATGGTTTCTGGAATAAACGGGCATTAGGATTACTGTAATTTCGGATTTTCGGGATGAGTCATCAAATTTTGATTTTTCGGACGAAAAATCTTTGAAATTGTCGTGGATTTGGTGGGCTTACGATGTAAAAATACACATAGTTCTTTGCTAAGATGTTTTTGAGCCGCTAAAAATTTTTGGGTACTGTATTTTGCCCAAAAATACTAGATTTTTCGATATTTTTGAAAATTTCGCCATGAAAATCAAAAAATTCAGTGTGAAGATTGTTGGATATTACAAGAACAGCAATTTTACATCATCGCAAAGATTTGGTTACTGTAATTTTCCTGAAATTTCCCGATTTTTTCGAAATTTCCCGATTTTGATCTCTAAATTAATTTCCTTCCAGAAATCTAGTCATTATGTTCCTGAAAACATGTCGTTATTGCGAATTGAATGGCATCGGGATCCCACGAGAGCGGTCCGGTATCCAATCCAAACGAAACGGCTCCAGCTCGCCGCAAAACAACTTCCTGATGGAGATAATGCGCGGTGCCGACGAGAACCAGATGGGCGAGGGCCCCGATGACGACGAAGATTACGGACCCTCCACCAACAGTAATCCCTTGTCCATGTTCCTAAAGGCCTGCGATCAGAATCTGATGAGTTATTGCGATTCCCCCAAGACCGATTCGAATGTGAGTATGGACGAAAAAAACGACTTCAATGAAGTCATGGCACTCGCGGCATATCAATTGAGACGTGAGTTCGATTTTTCGCGGCGTTGAAAATTATTGGGGAGATTTGTGGGAAGATTTGACCTTATTTTAGCTCTTTAAAGGCAGTTTTTATATTACTTTAGTTAATTTTGAGTTTTTTTTTACTTTCTTCTCTAAAATAATATTTATTGACTAAATTACTGGTCTAGAGGGAAATTATGGACTGTAGAGATCCTGAATGACCTTTATTCGACTTGATTTTGCTTTATTTTTCAGACTTATTCGGATTTTTACCTTATTTTAGGTGTTTTTGGTTGATATTGTGGTTTCTTTCTCTTAAAACAAGATCAGTTTGCTATCTAGTGGGTTTTAAATGAAAGTAGGCATAATTTAAGACCTTTTTTTAGTAAAATTAGCTTAGATTTTAACTGATTTTATCCATTTTTTAATAAAATTCATCTTATTTTAATATTATAGCTATTTTTCCTCGTTTTCAACCTTGTTCCTCTAAAACAAGCCGATTTCAGAGACATATCTCCTTCTACGGGCAGTTAGCGATCCGTCGCATCTAGTCGTGTGCAAAATCAATGATGAAGACTATTTCCCCTCGGGCAAAGTTGATCATACGGTTGCAGATCGGGCCAACTGGTCTCCAGGACAAATCGTGAGAGCATTGTGAGTTGAAATTATCTTTTCAAACAAGGTTTTGCAACGAAAAGTCAAAGGTTTCACGTTTCGAAAAAGTTTTTTCTCAAAACTTGTCAAAAGGCGTTTTTTGACGTTTTCCGAACAAAAAGCGCCTCTCTCTCTTGGAAGAAAATAAAAAAGAGAGCAGCGTGCCCGGTTAGCTCAGTCGGTAGAGCACCAGACTCTTAATCTGGCTGTCGCGGGTTCGAGCCCCGCATCGGGCTAAAGTTCTTTTTGGGGTTTTTGGGACTTTTTAAATGGGGAATGGCTGGGAAATTGCTTTTTAGGTATTGTAATGTTGTGGAGCGGTTGTAATTTTTATGTTCAAGGCGGAAAATTGAGATTTTTTGACAAAATTTAGGATTTTTAAGTGATTTTTTATGCTTTTTTTGGTTTTTAAGGTGTTTGAAATAGAAAATGGACCTGGAGATGACTGTAAATTACTGTGTATCGGATTTAAAATAGGTTTGAATTTTTAGATTTGATTTTTTAGACGAAAAATTTACGGTTTTTGAAAAATTTTGAGGTTTTTTTTTCATTTTTTGGGAGTTTATTAAAATTTTAAGTAATAAATTGAAATAAAAGCTCTCAAGTTAAAGTAAATTGTTTATAATATCTTCTATTTTAGTTTTGGCTTCGAACAGCGCCCGAAAGACTGCGTTGTGGAGTGCGTTGGCCCTTCGGAATCAGTGCACGATGAATTTTTCAGAGCCAAATTAAAGCTCAATAGTGTTCAACAAACTCCCCAACGCCCTCAGGAAAATGGAGCTTCCGAGCCGAAGAAAGCTCGGACCGATCCGGCGGTGAATGGACAGAACGGCTCGTTTCAATCGAGCGATATGAGAAACATCCAAAATCGATTTGAGGAAATGGAAGAAAGACTCCGATTCCTCGAACAACAAGTCTTCACCAACAGCTCAATCCCCAAACTAGACTTTATGGGCACTGGCGCATAATTTTGTACCATTTTTTTAACGAAGATTTTTTTTGTAGTCATTTTTTTTTAGAAAATTTGTTATTTCACTTGAAGTCAGGTGAAAATTGATGTGTGGATCACATCTAGGATTGTTGAATATTTTTTGTGTAGACAATAAAATTTGAATATTGGAAATTGAGAAGTGAAACGGGATTGTTTGAAAATCTTGGGTCTTGAAGCGAAAGTGAGGAAATTTGAGGGAAAGCGAAAACACGGCTGCTGTTGATGTTTAAAGTACGTAATAAGCTTTTTAAACCTGTAAAACTCAAGAAAATTTGCATATCTTTGAATAAATTAGTGATTTTTTGAAAATTTTAGGTCTTGAAGCGAAAATATGTAAAATTTATAAGATGAAGGTAGAAACGCGTTAACTTGTGGTTTTTTAAATACGTTGCGCGTTTATTCAGTTTGATAAAAATTAATAAAATTTACATATTTTTAAATAAATTTTATATTTTTGAAATTTTGTGTCTTAAAACGAAAATCGATTTTTTTGGATTCAAAAATGGCTACTGGTGATTTTTAAAATACGAAAAAGCTATTTTTTTCTTTGAAAAACAGAAGAATTTGCATATTTTTTATTGAATTCAAAAAAATTTTTGAAATTTTTTGGATTTGAAAACCTTGAAGACCTTGTATCATATCCTTTTTCCAACTTGAGAACGCAAAAAATTTGCATATGCCCCCAAAAAAGTTAACATTTTCCGAGACACCGGGTCCCGCCACGAAAACCTAAAAAAAATGTTGTTGATCATGACTCGAAATGGTTGTTGATCCGCCCGTGGACGTCGGATATTGCGCGCGACGGACCGGATCGGATATAGAGACCCCCCGAAAGCCGCTCATTTTTGTGTTTAACCCGAGGGGTTTTTGCGCGAATGCTGGTCGAAAAGCGGGGGGTAAAATACCGCTAAATAAACAGCCGAGAATGAGTCGATCGTTAGCGCTTACGTTGTGGGCGATTTGATTACAATTTGCGGTTATTTCGGAGGAAATTTGATTTGAATTTTTTTTGCGAATTTTGAAATTTTTGAAAAATCTCTGTTTTCTGCACAACGCGAAATAAAAAAAAATGAAAAAAAAGTTTCTTATACAAGGCTTTCGGTATAAAGGTCCTTGTTGGCCTAAGATTTAGTTTCTGGCCATCTGAGAACGTTCGTTATAGAGAGATTTTGTCGTTTTACAGAGGTTTATATGCATATATGGTATAAACCATATTCCCAATCACAAAACCTCTCTAAAACGAACAGTTTCAGCGGTCAGAAGAGTCGATTTTAGGGCGAAATAAACTAACTTCTGCACAACAAAACTTTTCAACGCATAACAAATACCGTTTTTTGCTTTTTAATTTTCCCAGCAGAGAATAAGAAAGTTGTATAATATAATAACGCGACCATTGTTATTCTTATACTACCGTGACTATTTCATTTTTGTTTTTTGAAGAACTCTCACTTCCATTTGACGCTTTTAGACAATAAAGTTTTTTATTTTACCGTGGATAGTAATGTCTGGGCTTTATGTACAAAAGTTGGCAAAATGTGACTTTTTTTTTTGCGAACCTTTGACATAAAAAGTTTAAGGGGCCAGAGCAGCTACTTTTAAATTGCGGTTTTTTCCGTTTATATATATTGGTACAGTAGACGAAGAAACTTTTTTGAAATTTCGTTTCGCACGCCGTAAAAAGCGCAATTCAAAAGTACTGGCCATTTAACATCAGTTAATAAGCAATCGTCCCATCTGGGAATTGGCCATCGTTGTAATACAGCGATTTCTCTGTACTCACAAAGGAAGTACGACAAATGCAACGCTCATATGTTAACCAAACTTGGCATAAGCTTAATATTTTTTTTAAGATATATCCGGGACATCTAGCTAGTGCTTTGCAAAAACGACCATGCTTTTTAGACCGAAAGTTGGAGAAATGTGACACATTATTGAGAATTTTGGTATCAAAGATTTCCTGCCGCAGAAGTAATCTCTCCACAAAAATCAATTTTTTCCGCACGAAATTGGCAAAGATTTGGCCAAAAAGTGTTTTTCTCTCGGCCATCTACATATCTCATGCTCTCTCGGCCCCAAGATCGTTGATGCATTCCCTGTTACACCACCGTAAAAGGGTTAACACAGCTACTGCAAATTGCAAGCTCGGAATGTGGCATGTGTTTTAGAATAAATTATCCTAAATTTTAGAGAAGCCTTATCAAAGTTGTAGTTAAAGGGACGGTAAAGCTACTTTTTAACCGCGCTTTTTACGGTGTGGAAAAAAATGTCCAAAAAGTTTTTTGTCTGCTGTATCAATAACAACGGAAGAAAATAATGCTGACAATCTACATGCTTACTAATAATTATTTTACTGTTTCCAACTCTGTCGCCTTTGTTTTCGCTGCAGGACATAAAAAAAATTTTTTGGCATTTCGTTTCACACGCCCTAAAAAGCGCAATTCAAGAGTAGTTGTACTACTCGCGCTCAAAAGTCCAGACAATTTTGTCGCCGACGTCGCGCGTGAACTTTGGTGTTGCCGCGCGGAAAAGTGCATGTCGCTTGGGTAAAAACGGGAAGTCGCGGCAAGGGCGGCGGAAAAACAAAGAAAAGTGCACGGTGCAAAATTGTTCGAACTGTTTGAGCGCGACTAGTACTGGCCCTTTAACCTACGTGTAATAAAATTCTTTCATAAGCAAGTCATGTTTGAACTAGAAGATTTGCTTACTCCGTCAACGATTTCTACCGCTTTTCTTATGTCATATTACCCTTCAAAGCCTTCGAAAACATCTTTTATGTACTCCATGCGCAAGCCTACTTTTACCTTACCTTTTTCTAAAACATACGCAGCCCATGTTTATTTTCCTCTCCCTTCCTTGACTCATCCAGAAACCCTTCCTCGAAATTGAAGACCTTCGCCGCGTATTTGTTTTTTGTGTGTAAATTGAGTGCAAAAAACGGACCTCGGTCCATTCACCTGTGCGAATCTCGAGTGGTCTTCAAGGGGTTAAGGAGCGGAGTTCTTGTTCTTTGTTTTGATGGTCCGAATTTCGCAAAAATAAGTCTCCAACGAGTGCGAGGAATAGCCTCAGGGGAATTTTGGATTTTTTTGGGGGTTTTTTGGGTTGTTGAAGTAAGGGGCGCAGCTAGGGGGGGGGCATGGGGGTACCCCCCCCCCCCAGCCAGGGGTTGACAAAAAAATGAAAAAGGGGCAAGGGGGGGAATAAGGAATTTTTTTCACAGGCACAGGTACCTGTGGTCCAAAAAATGCAAAGCAAATAGCTGGGACCAGAGCAGTCAACGCTACAAATCTCCACATTTCCAGCCTCAGCCCTCGCGACAAAATCAAAGTCTCTGGCTGACTTTTCAACAATGTTTTAGGCCATAACAACCTTCATCTTAGCTCGTATAAAACAAAAAACTTTTATTCATAGAGATTTAAAGGACCAGAACAGCTACTTTTGAATTGCACTTTTTACGGCGTGGAAACGAAATGTCAAAAAAGTTTTTTTATGTCCTGCAGCGAAAAGAAAGGCGGAAGAGTTACAAACAGTAAAATAATTATTAGTAAGCAAGTAGAATGTCACCAGTATTTTTATCCGTTGTTATTGGTACAGTAGACGCAGAAACTTTTTTGACATTTCGTTTCCACGCCGTAAAAAGCGCGATTCAAAAGTAGCTGTACTGCACGTCAAACGAAAAAGCAAAAGAGAGGGAAATCTTGGCACTTCGTCACAAATTTGGGTCCAAAAAATCTTTTTTGATCGATTTCTTGTCTAATTTGGCAAAACCGAGGTGTTTTTTTGACAAAAATTGACTATTTTCAAGATATTTGAATTTTTTTTGAGACTTATTTTGACCGAAAAAATCTAAAGAAAATTTTACAAAATAATTTTTCCGATAAACCTTTGGACGAAGAGCCAACGTGAAGAGTTCTCTTCTCGATGTGACGTGTATTGTCCCGTTAAAATCTTGATTTCACGTGTATTGTCGCTCAAAAAACGTATTGTCCCTTCAAAACCAAATAAAAATACACAGGGTCTACAACAATATGGTGCGGGTGTACGAAACATGTTTTGACGTTGTAAATGGATAGTACAGCTACTTTTGAATCGCGCATTTTACGGGCGTGTAAACGAAATGTCCTAAAAGTTTCCTTGTCTACTGTACCAAAAACAACGAGAAAACCCAATGGTGACATACTACATGCTTACTAATAGTTATTTGTCTGATTTCAACTCTGCCGCCTTTGTTTCCGCTGCAGGACTTAAAAACCTTCTTTTTGACACTTCGTTTTACACGCCGTAAAACGCGAAATTCAAAAGTAGCTGTTCTGGCCCTTTAAAATTTCACTTTTCTATTTATTTTTTTTTCTTTTTTTGTATAGAATGTTTTGAGGTTTGCAAATGTCGAAAGTACGCAAAGAATGACGTATAGAAATAGATAGAAAAACGTTGTACTAATCACAAAAATTTTTGCAATTAGCGGTTTTTGACTAAAAACGGTGGTCATGGCCATGTCATCAGTTTTTACATAAAGTTTTTTTTCCGTCATGTCATACATATTTTAGATTCATTCCATCGTTTTTTTTAAAAAGTAGATGGATTTCATGGTAAAAAACGATGTATTTTACCATGAAAACTTTATGTTCACTGCAAACGACATATGTTTTAGCAAGAGAACGGTCTCAAGTGCGACGCTCAGTTTTTTTTTCAAATTTTGCACACACTTTGGGCATAGGTCACATATCAATTTCTGAAAATTTCAGCTCGCGTTTTGCAGTGAGAGCCGAGATATTCAACGATCTTTGCGGCCGAGAGATTACGCGAAATGCGGAGAGGGGCAGAGAAAAAGCACTTTTTGGCCATATCTTTGGCAGTTTTTTGCGGAAAAAATTAATTTTATGTGGAAACATTACCTTCTACGGTAGAAATAAATATAAAACTTTTGATCCCAAAATTTGCAAAAAAGAGTCATATTTTTGCCAACTTTTGGTCTAAAAATCTCGATTGTTTCTGCAAAACGCGAGCTAGCAGTGTCGCATATGTCTTAAACAGAATTGATCTAAATTTGTGCCAATTTTTTTCTAAATCAACGCGTCGAACTTGTAGTACATCCGCTGAAACATACATATGACCAAAGAATATATGTTATTACAAAAATATTTTGCGATATTACCCAAAATTATAGGGCAAATATCGCTTTGGTCTTTTTTTGGGAAAGTGAAACAATGCGGTAAATCCACGCCGAAGGTAAAAGAATAATGGAGCGGTGGGGAAGTGACCTTTCGGCTCTCTTTTTCGGTATTTTACCCGGATCGCGCGGGTTCAGAATCTTTTTATTCTTTGAACTTTTCTACATACGAAATCATTACTTCTAAGGGCATATATACATTCGTATGATATGGCTCTCGTCCCAAGCCAAGACAAATTTGAGACGGGTCGGGCCGACCGCCTTCAGTTTGCGGGCAAGGCCACAATTTTTGGCCCGAGCCGGGCAAATTGACGGGGAAAGTAGTATACTCAAAGTGCGACGCTCAGAATTTGATAAAACTTGGAGAAAATTTAGATTATTCTTTTCCAAAACATATCCAAGACTCCTAGTTCGCGCTTTGCAGAAACGGCAGTATTTTTTAGTTGAAAAAGTTGGCAAAAATGAGGAAATTTTTGGAAAATTCGAGCATGCAAAGTTGCATATACATTTCTACCGTACAGGGGTTCAGCCCGGCCCCCGGGGCCGTTTAAAATTTGCTTTTGCCTGGCCCGTAGATATCAAGTCGCCCGGCAAATATAACATAACTAAGATAGGATAAAAAAAATAGTCAGAAAAGTGTTGTAAACCTTTTTGAAATGATCGTATTTAGTTTTGTATAATTTCTCTGCCTGTCTGATGGGGTCTCGGCACTCTATTTTTGTTTGCTACCCCAGTTTTTGCTTCCAAACTCAAAATTTTTGTCATTACAAGCCGATTCCGGGCCGGGCAGGGCCGAAAGGTCGGCCCGTTGGCCGGTCCCAGAAAGTTAGGCCCGCCCCAACAGCTGACCCGACTCGGGAGCCATGTCTAGTTTGGCGTACTCTCTCGCCCGCAAAGATCATTAAATATCTCGGCTCCGCCTGGAAAGCGCAAGCTAAAATTTTCAGGAATTGATATTTGGCCTATACCTGACATGCGTGCAAAATTTAAAGATAATCTAGACGTCGCACTTGGAGTACTTCTCTTGTTAATAATACCGAGATTTCTTAAGAATAAAATTTTTCAAAATTTAAAAAAAAATTTTTTTTTCTTCAGAAAATTCTCACCATATTATGGTAAGCAGTTACAAGTCATCGAGTGAAGCCACTTCTTCAAGTTCATCTACCTCATTTTTTGCTCAACGCAAGCCCTCTTTCATCACCTACAGCTCAACAGAAGTTGAGTTTTGGAGTAGTCGCAACTCCAAAAGCTCACTTTCCCTTAACGATGAACATGTTTATGATATGCCCGTGACTGCAAGTTATACGGATCACTATGGGACTGTGGGCTGTAGGAAATCGACGTATTTCTCGACCAGTTTGAAGGTTCCGCCCCGGAGTAGGGAGTATTTTGAGGAAGTTCAGTAAGTATTATATTTTTGGAATTTTTGATAAAACCTCTGTATAACGACTCTAAAAAGGCCAGAAAATATAGTTCGTTATAGCACCATAATAATTTTTTTTAAGGTCAGGGTGTGAGCAACCGCCGAAAAATGCCAATTGCACGGTGCAAATTGAAATTTGTTGTAATGTTATTTTGACCTAAAAAATTGATTTTTGAGACCGTTGAAATTGTTCGTTATAGAAAGGTTTTGTTGTAAAAAGGTTTATTTAGCCTCAAAATTGTTTGCTATAGACGATTTTTTGTTGTACAGAGGTTCTACCGTAGTTTGATGCAGAATACGTACAATAAAACCTCCGCACAACGAAACCTCTCTCCATAACGAACAATATCGTTGTAAATCAAGTTCGTTATTAATGACGGGTTAGAAATTATATTTCCCGTTCCTTTTCCCCTCTAAACCGACTCTCAAAAAGCAAGAAATTGCACAGTGCAAAGTGAACTTTTGTTTTCGCACAGTGCATGTCGTCAAAATCACTGCAACGACATTACGGTCGGACTTGCTGTTCTTTACACAAAATGTATGCAAAATTTAATGAAAATCCGAGCGTCTTGCAATACCTCCCTTGTAGGTTTTCAACGCCAAAGCACAATTTTTTCCTTTGTAAATCGCTAAAATTCCATGTAAAATCTGCACAAGGATCTTAAAATGCGTCTTGTGCAAAATTGACTATAAAATTTTTTGTTTTTAGCTACCAATGTGAGCGTCGATTTCCGATTCATCGACGGGATGCGCATTTCAATGGAGTTCAACGTTTGAGGCCGTCGTCAAGGTGGGTGAAATACGTTCAATTCATGGCTCTCTGCAACAACGCAGACAAAATTATATGCGGCAGACCCTCTCTATATCGGGTAATCTTAGCGCTAAAAGGCCAGAATAGCTACTTTTGAATTGTGCGTTTTAAGGCGTGTGAAACGAAATGTCAAAAAAGTTTTTTTTATGTCCTGCGGCAAAAACAAAGGCGACAGAATTGCAAACAGTAAAATAATTAATAGTAAGCATGTAGAATGTCACCATTATTTTTTTCCGTTCATATTGGTACAGTAGACCAAGAAACTTTTTTTGACATTTCGTTCCTACACCGCACGTCAAATCGAGCTACTCTAGAAGTTGGCTTTTCGTCCCAAGATTTATTGGAAAAATAATTTTGAAATTTTCCCTCTAGGACTTGCCGGTCAAAACAACCCTCATAAAATTCAGTAAATGTTTGAAAATGGTGCCCTTGTGAAACAGACCTTATTTTTGCCAGATTGGACAAGAAATCGGTCAAAAAAGAGTTCTACAACCCGCATACATATTTATGACCAAACATGGCAAGGGGGCCTGGCTTTGGAAATTTTGAAAAGGGACGGGCCGGGAGCTCCCTCTTTCTCGCTTTATCGATTTGACGTGCGCCGTAAAAACGCGATTCAAAAGTAGCTGGTCTGGCCCTTTAAGAAGGTCAATTATAGGCTAAAATGGACTTCCGTACAACAAAGCCTTTCTATGAAATTTTTTTTTGGACTTTTTTGTAATATCGTTTTAGCCAAGAAATTCATTTTTGCGACATCCAAAATCTGTTCGTTATAGCAAGATTTTGTTGTACAAAGGTTTATTTTGCCTCAAAATAGTTTGTTATAGACGATTTTTTGTTGCACAGAGGTTCTACCGTAGTTTAATGCAGAATACAGTAAGACCTCCGCACAACGAAACCCCTCTATAACGAACAATATCATTGTAAATCAATTTCATTATTAATGACGTGTTAGAAATTATTTCCCGTTCCTTTTCCCCTCTAAACCGACTCTCATTAGGTCCGTTCTCCTGCATAAATAATGAGACCAAAAAAGGTCTCGTTGAATGGTCAAATCATCCAAAGTTATGTGTCATCAATAGGTCTTCTCAATATTCCCCTTCACTTTTCTTGTATTTTTCTTAAAAACTCGGTTCATGGACACTATCCGGCGTTGGTTGAGGTCTTTGTTGTAGGTTTTTGAACCAATTTTTTTCTAGGAAAAATTTGGAAAGTTTCAAAAATTAAAAATTTTTTTTTTTTCGATATAGCAAAAACTTATCAAAAATTTAAATAACAATTGTCTAAGACGCTCTCAAATTTTTTAGCCCGCATTTTGCAGAAATATCGGAGATTTTAATTCGAAATTTCAAAAAATCCCAAAATTTTTTTGCAATTTTTTGACAAAGTTTTTTGATGAATCTATTTATTACTAACGAGGTCTAAAATGTTTTACCAGTCCGTCTGAAAAGTCGCTGGAGTGATTTTCGCGACATGCACTGTGCAAGAAAGGTCAAGGTGCGAGCAACAGCCAAAAAAAGCCTATTGCACGGTGCAAAAAGAAAGAAATTGCACGGTGCAAAGTGAACTTTTGTTTTCGCACAGTGCATGTCGCGGAAATCACTACAGCGACTTTTCCGACCGACTAGTATATTTTCGCAATGTGCATGGATATTTTGTCGCTTTCGGCAACGGGCTCAAAAAACCCCAGTTTTGCACTGTGCATTTCACCCGTTTTTGTTTTGGCACTGTGCAATCGGAACGGCGCGGCGGCACAAGTTTTTTTCAACTACGTCGCTGCGTTGGCGGCTGAAATTTCCACAGTGCAAAAGACTTTGTTTGAGGATTGCACTGTGCGGATGAATTTTCGGCAGCGACAAGCGTGAGAAAGTTCAACTGCACTGTGCAGTCAATGCAAAAAATGTCCGTGCACTTTATAAAAAATACTAATAGTACCAAAAAATCAATTTTTTTGCATCTTGATTTCTTTTAGAATCTGCACACCACAAAAACAACGATCCTTAGAAGTTTCGGACGCCCCAAAATACGAATACGATCTGCATTTGGGCCAATCGGAAAGCTACACTCCCCTGCGGTCGGAGTTTCATTCAGTACCGCTAAAAAGAAGTTTCACGTCGACAAGTGACTTGAATGCTATCTCAAATCGATCGATATTTGATGGAAATTGGGAACGGCGAACGAGTGATGAGAGTTATGGCGCAACAGATGTTTTGCGATATAAACAAGGTCGGTTTGAGGCTTTCAAATCATTTTGGGATTTTGGGGTTGGGATAAATGGGGTTCAAATCTAAATTGGGTTGAACTTGAGTAAAGTTTAAATCACAATACATGTTGTGGACTGGAATGCAGGTATTCCCGGTAAAACTCTCCTAATTTTTGGCGTATATTGCACTTGGGCACCATTTGTATCATTAGATAATGTTTTGGGTCGTATTAGACATAACTCCCGGGCCAAGACAAATTTGAAACGGCCCGACCCGGAATCGGCCCGTAATAACTAAATTCAGAATCTGGAAGCGAAAATTGGGGTAGCACACAAAAATAGAGTGTCAAAACCCATCATACAGGCAGGGAAATTACACACAACTAGATACGATCATTTTCAAAAGGTTTACAACACTTTTCTAACTATTTTTTACATCCAATCTTGGTAATGTTGTATTTTCCGGTCGACTTGATATCTACGGGTCAAAGCAAATTGAAAACGGCCCGGGGCCGCGAGTTTTGGCCGACCCGGCCCGTAAATCATGTGTTGCGCGAATGGAAAGCGAACTCAGTTTCATTCGCGCAACATAAGCTTTGATTGCCCTTTTCAATGAATTCTCTTTGCAGTTTTTTATGACGCACGTTCCCTTTCCGTTAAAAACAGCTGTAAAACTTTTTATGCCAAAACTTGCAAAAAAATCCATTTTTTTACCAACTTCCGACCTAAAAATCGCAGTCGTTTCTGCAAAGCGCGAGCTAACGGTCTCTCGGATATGTCTTGGAAAAAATTATCTAAATTTGTGCCATGCAGACATGGCAAAACGGGCCGGGCCCGGTGCCCTTCGGGCCCCCGGCCCGGCCCGTTTAAAGTTGGGCCCGGCCCGGCCCTTTTCAAAATTTCCAAAGCCCGGCCCGGCCCGGCCCCGGGGTACCTTGGGCCCGGCCCGGCCCGGCCCCGGCCCTTTTTTTTGTTTAAAGTTTTTACTTTAAACTAACATCATGACGTTGTTCGCAGTACTCGAATTAGTCCAAAAACGTTTTAAAATTTAAAAATCGATCAACCTATACACAAGATATTGTTGATTTTTTTTTATATTATCCATGATTTGTCTTTCGGCGAAAAAGATGTTCAGATATTGGAAATATATGCAAAAAGCTGAAAAGCATCAAAAATTTGAAGATTCGGAAATGATAATCAGAACCTGAAATTTTTTGTCCCAAATTTTGATGTTTATTTGATTTTTTTAAAGGTCGAAAAATCGAACGTCAAATCTATCGTCGAAATCCTAGAGAAAGCAAGAGAAACTTTAAACAACCGTAGTCAAAAATTACAACAAAATGCCAAAAAAAATTTGGCACCTAAATTTTTCGTTGCAAGACAAATTTTTTTTATTTTTTTTTTGAAAAAAGGGCCGGGCCGAGGGGGCCCAAAAAAAAGATAGGCCCTCGGCCCGGCCCGTTTAGAGTTGGGCCCGGCCTTTTTCAAAATTTCCAAAGCCCGGCCCCCCTTTTTTTTCGGACTTGGAGTACTTCCCTTGTAAGATCTCGATTGTGAGCTGAAAATCTCAAATCAACTTGTATGGTCATCGTTTTCCTTCTCGCAGCCTTTAATTCGAAAAATGTCCCTCCAATTTCGACAAATTTCCCATCTTTTCCCAAAATCTCGCGCTCAATCGCCCCCTTCTGTTCGCTTCATCAGATTGTCCATTTCAACGCTCATCTGTTCGGCCTTTAATCGATCACTTTTTCGGACATTTTTTTGTCCGGTAAAAGCGAAGAGGGTCCGCTTTTTTCGATCCCACTGTTCGTTGGGACCGTGGAGAGAAAAATTAAAAAAAAAGGACAGCGATCTTTTCTCAGCGAAATATCCGTTCGTTGAGTCACTCTAACGGGGATTTGACTTTTGAAAGATTGTTGAGTTGACAGTTTTTCGGGTGTTTAAAGGTTAATTAGAGAGAGAGATTTTTGGGATATCACAGTCTTTGGGATTTTTGACGACTTGACCATTCGTTGATGTTATACTCTTTTTGGCGTTTGTAAATGAAGTGCTCGAAGTGCAATCCTCGGATTTTGATGAAATTTGAAACAAAATTTAAATTATTCTTTGACAAGACATATGCAAGACTCCTCTTTAGCGCTTTGCAAAAACGACCGAGGTTTTTAGTCGAAAAGTTGGCAAAAATTTGAAAATTTTTTGAAAATTTGGGCATGCAAAGTTTCATATCTATTTCTAATGCTGAGTGTAATTTTTCCCCAAAAAATCAATTTTGTCCGCTCAAAACTGGCAAAAACATGGCCAAAAATTGTTTTCCTCTCTGACCGCTCTCCGCGTTTCGCGTACTCTCTCAAAGATTGTTGAATATTTAGGCTCTCCTTGTAAAGCGCGGCCTAATACTTTTAGGGATTGACATGTGGGACATGCCCGACCTATGTACGACGTATGAAAGTTTTGATGTCAAAATTTGCAAAAAAATGTCACATTTTTGCCAACCTTTTTGCTTAAAAATCTCCGTTGTTTCTGCAAAGCGCGAACTAGGAGTTTGGCAAATGTCTTGGCAAAAAATTATTCCAAATTTGTGGCAAGTTTCATCAAAATCTGAGTATTGCACTTTATTCAATTATCCTTTACACAATACGTTACAACGTAATTTGTGGGAAAATAACGCGTTATTTTCCCACAAATTTCAATGTATTGTCCGATTTGTCTCATCCCTCTCAAAATCGCCGCTAATTCCCACAATCCGGGCATGTTCCCGTTTGGCGCGAACCGCACTCCGCATCGAGAGCCTTTGATTTTATGCAAATTACGCTCGACAAAATTTTTTGATTGGCAGACCGATTGCTGAAAAAGCGCAATTGTGCGGGGTTTATGATATATCCGCCTCAATAAAATGACTAAACGATCGCGGTTTTGAGGGGTAGGTGGATGAGGAGGTGGACTTGCAGGTTGAGGGAGGAGAATTTAAGGTGGGCAAAAACTTTTTTTAAATGTTCAAATCTATGCACAACGAATCGCAAAGCACCAAAAAAATAATTTGTTATAAAAGGCTTTTGTTGTTTGTGGTTTGTTTTGAAGTTCTACTAGTATTATACATATACTAGTATATATCCAAAAAGTGCGTTGATTTTTTTGGACTTTTATCGCCAACGCACAGTGCACTTTGTCTTTTCCCCTACTTGCAGCGCACGCACCGTGCATTTTGCTGTTTTTTGCACAGTGCAAACTTGAAAAAGTGCTCTGCACTGTGCGAATACGCGCAGTTGAAAAAAGCTTATGTCGCGGCGATTGATGCACTGTGCAAAGCTTTGCGAAAAACGTGAAATGCAATGCATTTTTTCGCCAAGCAATCAACAGTCAACGCACTGCATGGAAATACTAGTACCAGTGCTTCCATAAAGTGCGAAGATTTTTTATCACTAAGCAAAAAACCACATTTTGAACAGTGCATTTCACCTCTTTGCGCAAGTGTTCGCACCGTGCATCAATCGCCGCAACGAAAGCTTTTTTCAATTGCGCCGCAGCGCGTATTAGCACAGTGCAGAGCACTTTTTAAAGTTTGCACTGTGCGAAAAATAGTAAAATGCACGGTGCGTGAGCGGCAAGTAGGGGAAAGAGCAAAATGCACTGTGCGCCGGCGATAGAAATTGTGTTTCCATTTAGTGCACAGACTTTTATCGCTTTTCCTCTGCGATTCGTTCTAGAGAGATTTTACTTCTCCATTGCCATAAAAATTACAGTAACTATCCCTTGCTAGAACCCTTCGAAACACTTTAAACTTGACCATCTACATGTTCCAGCCTCTCAAGCAACAAGTGAGGGATCTATTACAGCTTTTTCGTGACCTCAAGGCCGGTCATTTCCCATTATCCGCACAGCTGAAACGTCGATCTCTCTCGCTCCTGCCTCGAGCTTCTTGTTGTTTTTTTTAAGACTGGGAAAAGGTCAATTCGAGGCGAGTTAGTGGTGTTTTCAAAGGCTTTAATTTCAGTTTAATGGGCTTGAGCGGCGGCTTTATTTAGGCTATTGTTTTTGCGGGATCTGGGAAGGAAATTGTTGGGAAGATTTGGAAATTGTTGCAACCAATTGTCGATGGACGCATTTTTAAAAGAGACTTGGAATTTCGCTAGACTTTGGATGAATTAAAAGGCCAGAACAGAAATTTTTAAATTTCGCGTTATACGGCGTGTGAAACGAAATGTCAAAAAAGTTTTTTATGTCCTGCCGCAAAAGCAAAGGCGGCAGAGTTCCAAATAGCAAAATAATTATTAGCAAGCATGTAGAATCGCGAAATGTCCAAAAAATTTTTTTGTTTACTGTACCAATAACAACGAAAAAAAATAATGGTGACATTCGACATGCTTACTAATAATTATTTTACCGTTTGTAACTCTGCCGCCTTTGTTTTCGCTGCAGGACATAAAAACTTTCTTTTGGCATTACGTTTCCACGCCGTAAAAAGCGCGATTCAAAAGTAGCTGTTCGGGCCCTTTAACAGAGGATGCACTCCAAGTGCGACCCTCAGATTTTCATAAACCTTGACATAAATTTAGCTTAATTTTTTTTAAAACATTTGACGTATTGCAGAAACAACCAAGATTTTTCGGTCGAAAGGTCGAAAGTTGGCAAAAATGTGACTTTTTTTGGCAAATTTTGCGATAAAAAGTCTTATGCCTATTTCTGATGTATGTAGAGAGTAATTTTTCCACAAAAAACATTTTTTCCCCGCGAAACTAGCACAGATACGGCCAAAAAGTGTTTTTTCTCTCTGACCGCTCCCTATGTTTTGGGTGCTCTCTCGGCCGCAAAGATCGTTGAAAATCTCGGCTGCCGCTGCAAATCGGGAGCTAAAATTTTGAGCAATTGATTTTCGGCCTAGCTAGAACATTTTTGCAAACTTCAAAAAAAATCGACCGGTGGAGCTTTGGGAAACTCGGATTTGAGGAAAGTTTTTTTTCATTTTTTTGTCGTTTCTGCAAAGATCGTTGAATATTTCGGCTGTCAGTGCAAGTTGTGAGCTAAAATTTTGACGAAATGATTTGCGGCCTGGCTAGATTATATAGGCAAAATTTGAAGAAAATCCGAAAGCTCCTCTTTAAAGGGTCAGTACAGCTACTTTTGGATTGCGCTTTTTACGGCGTGTGGAACGAAATGTCAAAAAAGTTTTTTTATGTCATGCTGCGAAGACAAAAGCGGCAGAGTTGCAAACTGTAAAATAATTATTTATAGGCATGTAGAATGTCACCATTACGTTTTTCCCGTTGTTGTTCTTACAGTAGACGAAGAAACTTTTTGGACATTTCGTTTCCACGCCGTAAAAAGCGCAATTTAAAAATTGCTGTTTTGTCGCTTCAATAGAAGCCAATTTTTTTGTTCATTGATTCACTCTTCAACGCTTCTAAAATAGAATTTTGACTGTTAATTTTTGCATTATTACCTTGTCAGTCTATACGTGATATTCGAGGTTCTATTAGCGCCGGTTTACCTTGTATAATCCACCTTTGTCTAGCCGAAAGGTCAAATTTCCCTTTTCGAATCCGAATTCCAAGCGGCTTTTAGCCCCACGCTCGCAATGCCCTTTAAGTTCGCGATGGAAGGTTGTAAAACAAAGTGAGGAACCCTCCAATATCGCCTCAGCAAAAGGATACATTTGATCTAGCCGATATGCAAATTGCAGAGCAAAACTTTTCAAAGTTTTTGGATGGAAATTTCAAATATTTTGGGATTTTTTGTTCCACAAATGTCTTACAATTTCCGGGCCTTTGAAATGCGGTGTTTCTTGTCAATTTAAGGGCAATAAGCAAGGCCACAACATCAATTCCTCAAAATGTCATCAGTTTTTAAATAAAGTTTTTTCTCGTCATGTCATTCATATTCTAGATTCATTCCATTGCTGTTTTTAAATAATAATAGAACCTCAATTCCACGTATTTTACCATAAAAATTATATGTTAACCGCAAATTATTACATATGTTCTTAGCAAGAGGACGGTCTCAATCGCAACGCTCAGATTTTCTTTAAATTTTGCACGCAAGACGGAAATTGGCTACATATTAATCCCTCAAAATTTTAGCTCATGCTTTCCGGGGGCAGCCGAGACATTCGACGGTTTTTGCGGCCCCGAGAGTACGCGAAACGCGGAGAGCGGTCAGAGAGAAAAACAATTTTTGGACATATCTTTGAAAGAAAAATTGATTTTTCGGGAAAACATTTTACTCCACAGTAGAAATAAATAAGTCGAAAACCTTACGTTTTCGAAAAAGAATAAAATGTCAAAAAAAACTTTTTTCAAAAGCAAATTTCTCAATGTTCGACTGGTCGATTTTTTTAAAAATTTAGCCTAAATTCTCTAGCTCGGGCGCATATCAATTTCTCCAAATTTTAGCCCTCTGTTTTTATTTGAAGCTGAGATATTCAACGGTCTTTGAGGCTCAGAGAGTAGGCAAAACGCGGAGAGCGGTCAGAGAGAAAAACAATTTTTTGCCATATCTTTGCCAGTTTCGCACGGAAAAACTTGATTTTTTGTGGAAACATTACCCTCTAGGTAAGAAATAGGGACCACACTCTTAATGCCTAAGCTTGGAAAATCGTGTCGCCATTTTTGTCGCATAACATTATTCCAAACTTGTGCCGAGTTTCATCAAAATTTGAGGGTTGCACGTCAAATCGAAAAAGCGAAAGAAAGGGAACTCTTCAAGTTGGCATTTCGTCACAAATATGGGGTCCGAAAAATTTTTTTTGATCAATTTCTTGTCCAATTTGGCAGAACCCAGGTCTTTTTTGACAAAAGTTGACCATTTTCAAGCTCTGTATTTTTTAAGACTTGTATTTACCGGAAAAATTTGAAGAGAAATTTAAAAAATTATGTTTTCCAATAAATCTTTGGACGAAAAGCCAATTTGAAGAGTTCTCTCCCCGATTTGATGTGCGTTGCACTTGGAGTTTCTCCCTTATAAATATTGGAATTTCCCGGCTAATTGTCTGAGATTGGTAGCCGTCATGAAGGTTAACCGACCATCATTTTCCCCGCCATTTTTTGGGGAAACTCTTGGGCGTCATTTTCGGAGACCCTCCCAGTCTTTTCGTTGCAAAATCACGGTGGCTTTTTGATCGTTTTTCATAATTAACAAATGTTTCTTATCAAATTGCGTTTGTTTTATTTCGAAAAAAAATTTTTTTAAAATAAATTTTTTCACAAGTCAAGTGTTCTAAGCGCGACGCTCAAATTTACTTTAAAGGACCAAAACAACTGCATTTGAATTTCGCTTTTACGGATTGGAAGACAAAATGTCACAAAATTTTTGCTGTCCCTTGTCGTAAAACGGAATTGACAACCGTCAAAAATAATCAAGTGGATTGTAAAGTACATCCTCAGCAGTTTTTAAATTATTTCTGCTTTTTTAAGGGCGTGGGAAGGCAAAAAAATCCGTGACATTTCGTCTCCCCGGCCGTAAAAGCGAAATTCAAATGTAGTTGCCTTACTCCTTAAATTTTGCACACATTTTGGGCATGGGCCACATATTATTCGTTGAAAATTTTAGCTCGCACATTGCAGGGAGAGCCGAGATATTCAACGATCTTTGCGACCGAGAGAGTACGCAAAACGCGGAGAGCGGTCGGAGAGAAAAAGACTTTTGGCCGTATCTTTGGGAGTTTTGTTTGGAAAAACTTGATTTTTTGTGGAAACATTTTGCAGTAGAAATAAGAATATAAAACTTTGCATGCTTAAATTTGAAAAAAATGTCATAGTTTTGCCAAATTTTGTTTTATCTTGACCGTTTCTGCAAAGCGCGGGCCAGAAGTTTCATCAAAATCTTAGATTTTTTTTTCAAAAAAAAACATTTATTTTTATTTTTTTAAATTTCCAAAATTTTCTCCAAATATGGCCCCAAAAAACTTATTGGCTGCAGCGTTGAGTCAGCACTTGAGAAACGCCGCATCCGAAAAAAAACTTCTCTTTCGAACATACAAATTTATTGTCCTTCATTTCCGTGTAAATAACGGGGACACTCGAAACGGTTTTCAAAAAATTCATCGCTTTTAACGACCAAGGGAATTCTTTGGGGGGCTCGCTCGGAAAAATACGGAGGAAATTTTGGAAAAAATAGAGTTTTTTTCGAAAATTGGAGTGGACGTTGACACCTGGCGCGGAAGGAGAAGATCAGTCTTGGAACTTGAATTTACAGGGGAGTACTCGAAGTGCGATGCTCAGATTGTAATAAAACTAGGTAAAAATTTAGAATACTCTTTTTTTTAGACATGTGCTAAATTTTTAGCTTGCGCTTTGCAGAAACGACCGAAATTTTTAGGTAGAAAATGGCAAAAATGTGAGAATTTTTTGCAAATTTTGGAATGAACAGTTTCATACTTATTTCAATTGTAAAGAGTAATGTCTTCAGAAAAAAATCAATTTTTTCAGCACGAAACTGGCAAATTTATGGCCAAAAAGTGTTTTTCTCTCTGACCGCTCTCCATGTTTTGGGTGCTCTCTCGGCCGCAAATCTCGTTGAATATCTCGGCTGCCCCTGCAAAGCGTGAGCTGAATTTTTCAGAAGCCGTTGGTTTTGCTTCAGGACTTAAAAAAACTTTTTTGACATTTCGTTTTGCACGGTGTGATAAGCGCAATTCAATAGTAGCTGTACAGTCCCTTTAAAGAAAATCTAAGCGTTGTATTTGAGGCACCTTCTTTGTTTATTTTTAAATGGTTTCCTCAAGGTCTGAGCTCCCAATGAAAAAAATCTGAAGTCTGAACTCTGTATGATTTGTTCGTTATTGAAGGGTTTCGTTCTATGAAGGTTCATTTTGGGCAATAAATAATAGTTTCTTGAGGAGCTTTAAAATTGTTGGTTATAGAGAGGTTTTGTTGTGTTTTAGGTCATTGTACAAAGATTCAACAAACAGTAAAAATATTTGTTCCTTACCATTCATTTTACCAAAATATTATTTTTTTTTCTCTAAACTACAAATCACCCTCCCAGCGATCTCGCAAGCCCTCTGTTTACCACGCTTTTTTCAATTTTCCTTTTGTATCTCCTTTCAAATACCTTCGAACAATATTTGCATATCCATTTTTATAACCGAATCCCTATCTGTGCCCTGAATCTTTATTTTAGGCGGTGTTTTTTATTTGAAGCGCAATTTTATAACACCCTTTCGTTTAGAAAGGGCTGTTTTTGACTTTTGATGACATTAGATTAGCGATGATACTACTCGCGCTACAAAAGTCCTGACAATTTGTCGCGCGCAAAAAAATTGTCGCACCGAAGAATCGCTCCGAGAAACGAGCGTCGCGCGCGACATTAGTGCAAAACAAACAAAATGCACTGCGCAAAATGTTGTTTTTCTGTCAAAATGCACCGTGCAAAGCACTTTTTTCACGATTTTCGCAGCAACGCGCAAAAAAGCTGCACGGTGCGGACTGTCATGACTTTTGAGCGCGGGTAGTAGTCTTGAGGCGATTTTTTGACTTTTTGTTTATTAATTTTCGTTTAAAAAATCTAAAATTAATTAATTTTTTTAAATTTTTTAGGTAGAAAATACTTTTTTTTTTGATTTTTCAGTGATTTTTTGCCGATTTTTATTCTGAATTTTGAGGAAAATCAATTATATTTGATTTTCGTATATTTTTTGCCACTTTTTTAAATTTTTTTTGTGAAATTGTTCGAAAAAAATTCTTTTAATAGCAAAAAAATTGATTTTTTCAAAGGTTTTTTCTCTAAAAAGATCAATTTCCCTCAAAAAGTTGTTTTTAGGTTCGGATTAATTGAAATAGAGTATAGGTTTCCTTTTCCAGCCGAGATTTTAATCTGCCCTCAACAAAAAAATTACTCAAAGCTGGGTCATCGCGCATCTTCAAAACAAAACTTGAGAAATTCGCCAGTTTTTTTTATGATTCTTTCGAGGGTTCTGGGGAGAGTTGGTGTGGCAAAAAGTGGGTTAGAAATTTGTATATTTTTTGATTTTGGTTGTAAAATACGAACATCATACTCGCCGCCGGCAATGTCGCCGGAGTGATTTCTGCGACATTGCACTGTGAGAAAACAAAAGTTTTCTTTGCACTGTGCAATTCTTTGGTTTTTGCACCGTGCAATAGGCTTTTTTCGTCTGTCACTCGCCTTGACTTTTTTTGCACAGTTCAGACGTCAAAAATCACCCCAGCTACTTTGCGAACGGACTAGTGAGGGATAACATCTGTTGTTAAATGGACAGTACAACTACCTTTGTTTGAATCGCGCTTTTTACGGCGTGGAAACGAAATGTCCAAAAAGTTTCTTTGTCTACTGTACCAATAACAATGGGAAAAAAGTAATGGTAATATTCTACATGCTTACTAATAAATATTTTACTGTTTGCTATTTTTTCGCCTTTGTTTTCGCTGCAGGACATAAAAAAACTTCTTTGACATTTCGTTTCACACGCCGTAAAAAGTACAATCCAAAAGTAAATAGCTGTTCTGGCCCTTCAAAAAGCTAAAATTAAAAAAAAATCGGCGATTTTTAGTTTTTCAAGTTTACCGTTTTTTTGACATTAGTAGTACAACATCCTTACAGAAAAATCCTTTTTAAATTCCCAAAGAAATAACAAAAAAATATTTTCTGGCCGACTCTCCTCATTTCCCACAGTCTCTCGTCTGAAAAGATTGTTTAATATATAGGTTTTCGCTACAAACCGTTTATTAAGATACTCAGGCATTAAACTAAGGTGTATATAGGTTTTTCTGGCAAATTGGGGAAACCTCCGAGGGTACTCCTTCGAGAACCTTCCATGCGAACTTCTTTAGCGAAAAAATGTAGATCCATATTTTTTTGATGACTTTCTGCGATCTATTGACACAATCTTGTATTATCCGTCATTACATACTGTCTACTATCCGTACCACTCTTTTAATGCCAATATACCATCTACCCCCCCCCCCCCCCATTTTACATCAAGTTATATACGCATTACGCAATTTCTCGCGCTAATAATCCGTAATTCAACGTTTGGACCGTTTTAGAGCTCAAAACTTCCTTAACAGGACATTCCAAGCCTTCAGAAATCCTCTGTACGATCCTCTCTCACCGTTATCATCTTTAAACTTCACCATAATAGCTAGCACTTCCCCAATCCATCAAACTGAACGGCCATAGTCACAAAAATTTGGCGCCGCCGCCGCCGGCTCGTGGCGCCTCCTCGGCCCTCGCTACAGCCGCCATCTACCCCTCACATATTGCGTATTCGCTGTGTGCTTCATCCACGAACAGTCTAAACTCCTACAACGCGTGCAACTCGTTGACAGCGCAACGAACCTTCAACGGCTCGATTCCAAGAGCTCGCACCAAATCAATCGAATCGATAAATTCGAATTTAACCGACTCAACGTACACAACCAACCCTCGCAACGAGTTGTGTCAGGCCTACTACAGTCATGGGACGAGCAAAGTCTTTGTGAACGGGGCGCCGCAAAGCTCGACCGATCATATTATCAATGGGAGCTTTGAGAGCGCCGAGTATTCGCGGTCATATCATTCGACGTTGACGAATGGATCAAATGGGATAAATGTTCAGACGTACTACGTGGAGACGCCGAGCGACTACACGTACACGGGGAATGATATGAACAGCAATGAGAACGAATGCTTGGTGCAGTATGAGAATAGTTTGGAAAGACATAAAGGTATGCAAGTGCAGAGACCTTAATGAGCTGAGAGATTGCTTCAGCGGCTAAAGAATGAAGTTAGGGTACTCAACAAGAAATAACGGATCATCCAGCCAAATATTCAGGCATTAATTGGCCGACTTGAGCAATAATCTCGTTGCAATCCATTTCTTACCACATAGATCCCATTTTACACTAAAAAGGGGGCCCGAAAATTGACTTATCGTTAGTTAAATATATGATCAAAAATCATCTTTTTCTTTTTCCTTCATTCAGATATTGCCTCAAATTTTGCAGGGAGAGCCGTGATATTCAACAATCTTTTTGGCCGAGATAGTACGCAAAAAGCGGAGAGCGGGCAGAGAGAAAAACAATTTTTGGCCATAAATTTGCCAGTTTCGTGCGGAAAAAATTGATTTTTTTGTGGAAAAATGATTCTCTACTGTTGAAATAGGCACAAGACCTTTTATGGCAAAATTTGATAAAAAATGTCACATTTTTGCCAAGTTGCGATCAAAAAATGGTCGTTTCTGCAAAGCGCGAGCTCAAAATCTTGCATCTGTCTTGGAAAACTTTAATAGGTATGATGTTTTATAGCTATAATGAAAAAAAATTTCAAAAAATTTTTTTATTTTTACTTTTTTTTTATTTTTGAATTTTGGACTTTTACTATGAGGGAAATCGAACACATCATACCGCATTATGATATATCCACTCTCTGTTTTGACTCATAACGGAATAACCGATCTTTGCGGGTGAGGACCAGCGAAAGGTCATCACTTTTCTTTCTCCCCCCCCTCTTCTCGGCTTAAAGACGCGCGTTTGTTTTTTCGCTTTGCCCCACCATTTTTGCGATCCTCTTTTCACTCGCTCGGCCTTTAAGCGACCTCCATTCCCATCGAAGAAATTGACGGGGAACACTTTTTCCGCGGCGTTGCGTTATCTCGAATATTTCGTTGCACAAAAATTTCTTTGAACCGTTTTTTTAACCCTTCTGACCTCTTTTATCGGATTTTGCAAGAAAAATGGGGAATTTTGCGATTTTTTTGAATATTTCGAATTTTAAAAGGTTTTTTTTGAATTTAAAAATATGTTTTTCCAATTTGAATTTCTTGTCTGCATGATAGGGTTGTGCCGCCCGTTAACTTGACGGTCTATTACGTTGTCAAATTGCCGTCATTTTTGTCATGTCAAATTGCTCTGTCATTTTGATTTGTCAAATTGAATTTTTTTGTCAAATTTTTTAGAATTTTGCCAAAAAATTGTCAATTTTTCCCGCAACGAAAACTTTTCATGCCAAAAATCGTTGGAATTTACTGCAAGAAGCTTCCAGTTTCCCTGACTCATTTCATCAATGAGAATTTGGATAATAATGACAGCGGGAACAAGGAGGAAGATGATCCGAAAATGGGTCTACTAAACTCTTTTTGTTGTTATAAGGTGTTGCTGTAATTTGTACATGGGCTTAAACATGTTTGCAGCCCCTATGCTGCCTTAAACAATGTTTTTTATTCTTAGACAGCTTCAACCGAAAGGAAAGCAATTTGGCTCAACTTGAGAAAAATGACAGTAATTTGACGTCATTTCAAAAAATTCTGTCAAAATCACATCCCTCTTAAAAAAACAATTTTTTTATTAAAAAAAAACAAAATTACAAAGTTTCAAACCGAAAGGGCGGCAATGTGACACAATTTAACGCAATTTGACAAAAATTACAGCAATTTGACGTCAATTAGACGTCATATAAAAAAATGTGGCAAAATCACAACCCTATCGCATTATATTCTTTTTTTGCAAAAAAAATCGTAAAATTTCTTTTGATTTCAAAAATTTGAGAGAAATTGAGAGATTTTTTTATTATTTTTGTCAGAAAATGAAAAAAATTTGTTTTATTTAATTAGGTTCTAATAATACCTCAAAGTAACTGTCATTCCTTGTTTTTCACGTCTAAAACAACATCAGAAATTTGTAAAAATTTTTTCTTTTTACTTTTTTTAAATTTTCAAACCACTGATTCCATTATATGGAGCTTTAATATCAATTTTATTAGCATCTTATCACATCAAGTCAATTTGTTTACACTTTTTGCTAAATTTTTATCTCAAAAGTTCAAAAATTGGACAAATTTTTTTTACAAACATTTGTATATCGTATCAAGACTGCAATGGAGCTACAACAACACGCCTCTATGGCGAACAAATTTCAAAGCTTTTGCGCTAATCTTAGATCAAATTAAACCTCCGTACAACGAAACCTCTCTATAACAAACAAATTTTTTGGACCTTTGTGATACGCTGTATCGACCCTTGACTGTATTTACAATGTTTTTTCATAAAAGCAAAGTGCCATGGGCTACAAAGATTATACTTGACATATTACATAACCCATTAGGCTTTATGCGTCAGAGATTGCGAAATTGGGGGTTCTTTTTTGGAAAACGAGCCGAGAGCGCCAAAAAAGGAAGGGAATGAAAGGAGAGGAATTATATTATTTATAAGAAGGTTTGTAATTTTTCTCAATTCTTAGAAGGCCAGAACAACGACTTTTGAATCGCGTTTTTTACGACGTGCGAAACGAAATGTCAAAAAAGTTTTTTTACGTCCTGCAGCGAAATTTGAGGTACATTTTTTTTCAATTTTTGTCGAATTTTTGAAAAAAATGAAAAAAGTGGTTTGAAATTATTTAAAAAGAATTGTTTTTTTTATTTTAAAATTTTTTACTGTAAATTACGGAAAAAATTTCATTGAAAGCTTTTGCTGCCAAAAAAATTTTAGAAGATAAAATTGCCAAAAAAATATTTTTGGATTTTCTATTTTTCGCTCTAAAAATCGCTATGAAAGCGCAAGTTAAAATTTTACATGGCTCCCGGGACGGGCCCTTTCAAGTTTGCTTTGGCCAGGCCCGTAATTATCAATTCACCCGGCAAATATAACATTACTAAGATAGGACGCAAAAAAATAGTTAGAAAAGTGTTGTAAACCTATTGAAAATGACCGTATATAGTTATGTGTAATTTCTCTGTTTGTATGATGGGGTTTGGACACTCTATTTTCGTTTGTTACCCCAATTTTCGCTTCGAGACTCAGAGTTTTAGTTATTACGGGACGATTCCGGGCCGGGCCGAAAGTTCGGCTCGCGGGCCGTTCCAAATTTGCTTTGGCTCGGCCCGGGAGCCATGTGTAGCCGCGACGTAATCTTTCTTCAACTGCGCCATGCATTTGCACAGTGCATGGCTCCCGGGCCGAGCCGGACCAAAGCAAATTTGAAACGGCCCAGCGCGGCCCAACACCGGGCCCGGGAGCCATGTCTAGTTAAAATGCACCTTCAAAAATTCAAATTTAAATTTATCCCAAGGTTCCTCCAAATCTCACGCTTTTTTTAGCATCATATGTCACTATACAGTACCTTCCTGATTCACTTGTTTTTGACCAACAATAATCCGTCCGTCCCTCAACTCCGAAAAGAACCGGAATCAGGGAATTGGAAAATCCGCTTTCTTCTCCATTTTGTTCGAATTCGAAATTCTTCAATCGACTTTTTCGGTTCTTCTTCATTTTTTGAGGGCAAGGCCGACCAAAAAAGTACAAAAGAGAGGCGAAGACCGCTGGATTAAACTCTTAATCTTGGCTAGGAGTCTTGCGACATCGTTTGTTGAATTTGTAGAATATTTATAACTGGAATTTTGTCATTTTGGATACCATTCTTGCCTAGTGTAATATAATTAATGCCTAAAATTAGGTCGGACACAGTTGAAAATTTTATTTTAGGCCTTTATCTTTCCTATACAAGTTATTCACCACTTTTTTAAATGTCTTATGGACGATTTCGATATTATTTTTACCTAGTATGATATATTTGATGTCTAAACCAAGTTTGAAATATTTTTAAATTTTGGTTTCATAAATTTCGCGTTTCTAATCAACTCACTTGACATCTCCATACCAAGTTCTACCCCCAAGTTGCTTGCTTTCAAACACATTTGATCGTATAAAATTTCCCTCGGCCGCAGCTCGCCAAAAATAAATATCCCAAAAAAGAATATTTTTCCATCGGAAAAAGTGAGATCAATATCCAAATCGCTTTTTCCCGTCGTATAAACAACATCCATCCCAATTCTCTACGTATCAAATATAAAAAATAAATTTTCATTTTGTTGTGACTTTTTTATATTGTTTTAGCCAAGTTTTTGCCGTTTTTTGATCGAAATTTCGCATGTTTTGATTGCTCATCAGATTAGAAGTGGAGAAACGTGATCCGACGTGTGTGATTTTTTGATTCAGCATATTGGGACTGTTATTTTCGGAAGTTTTTAGCGGGAAATTCTCGAAGTTCGCTGGTTTTATGGTGGTTTCGGAAATTTCAAAATTTTAGGTAGTAGTGCAATGTAAATCGTGGAAATTTTGTATTTCTTAGATAGAACAGGTCCTGTTGCTGCTGCGTTTGTTTCTTTAAATTGGGTTTTTACTTGTTTCAGCGATTTTTTAGCATTTATATTATCCATAATATCTGATGTCTAAAACAAATGTTTTCGATCGAATTTCGGGGATTTTTTAGGTGTCGGTGGTTACTTGAGGTTATAAAGTCGTCTTACATCTAATGTAAATCAAATTTCTATATAATTTACCTATTTTTCACATCACTTTGCCTGCTCCAATATCAGCTCAGTGTTCCAAAAAATCTCAAAGATCTTCGCTAAATAGATGACTAATCCATGTCTGTTGCTATCTCATAAAAATTATTAGCCTATTCTTATCATTTGGTCGTGCTATTCACGTCGTTTGCCATTAAACCAACAATAATGTTACCCTTGTTTGTCTAGGACCTAAAACATTTCCGGTGGCCTGTCGGATCGGTTTTTCCAAGAACGAAAACCGCAAAAAGGTTCAACGAGGGTTAATAATGGACTTTGACGAGCGTTCCAACGAAGCGTTGAAGTGTTTCGAGGCTAAGCGACAGGAGAATTCGGGTAAAATTGGACGAAAGCCCTGAGGGCATTTGGATTTTAGGGGTCTTATGGTGTAGTGGGGGGGTGCAATTGTCGACGACTTATCTTTATTCTGGTTTAGACACGAAAATTTTGGATTTTGAGCAATTGTTTTGGTATTGATACCTAGTATAATATAAAAAATATTGGACAAAACTCTCAAAATGGGCCAAATTGCTTTTTTATTCTTTAAATATGGCGTTTATTTATAGATGAACGAGATCGTATCCAAAAGAAGACATTTACCAAGTGGGTCAACAGAAATCTCGCAAAACGCGGCAGAAAAGTCGAAGATCTCTTTGTGGACCTCCGAAATGGCTTCAATTTGATCGCTCTTCTCGAGGAATTGACACAGGAAGTCTTGGTGAGTATTTTTACATTTTTTTTGGGTAATAGACACAACAAACTTCAAGTGTAATATAAACTTTTTGAAATTTTATCAATTTTTGGTTTATATTGGTCTTCAAATTTATGTTAATGGCTTAATAAACCTCGAATTTTAGCCAAAAGAAAATGGCGAGACCAGATTTCATCGGACACAGAACGTACAATGTTGTTTGGACTTTTTGAGACATCGAAATGTAAGTGTAATATTGATTTTTTTCAAAGGTTTGTTTAAAACATTATTTTTGGTAATTTCAGATCAAATTGGTAAATATCCGGCCCAAAGATATCGTCGACGGAAATGGAAAATTGACTTTGGGATTGATTTGGACCATCATTCTGAGCTTCCAAATCGCTGTAATTACACAACGACAAGCCGAAGAAGGACAAAAAAGAGAACGATTACAGTCAGGGCAGAAGTCTCCTCAGCACAGTAATGGAAACCACGAAGTTGGATTGGAAAATGTCAACGATTATGACTATAAAGAAGGTTCAAGTGTTGTTCAGGTTGGTTTAGATGATTTTTGAGATTTTAAAGAGCGTTTATACGGTACTCGGCTTTTAATGGCGTTGATGACGAGCCACTAGAGGCTTGCAATGTTATTTTGCAGAGATCCGGCGTATTTTAAAGACTCATCTCGGGCGCAGCTCGGAAAATTGTTTCTGCAGGCTACAGATTTTAAAGATGTGGTTTGAAACAATCTGATATAAAAAAAAACTGAAATGAAGAGTCAAAATAGGTCATAAGCAAAACAATTCAACAATGAAAAATAATTTTATATTAACCATGACACACACGTAACACGCTAAACCACTTGAACGTGGTCAAAACGAACTTTTTTCTTTTTTCCTGAAAAAACGAATAAAATGGAGGATTTTTAATCCCCTTTGCTCTGATCAAAATCCATATGCTTATTTTGTTAGCTCCCACTGTTTGTTTGAGCCTTTTGTTGTCAATGGATATCGAATACTCTATGGTCTTTCGCAAGAAGACGTTTGTGATTTTTTTGCTTTTTTTTACATTAATTTGAACCATTAAAATGCAAATTTCTCTTTGGGAGGAAGGGAAAAGGCTGGTCTTTGAACGGAAATTGTTTGTTTCGTTGCCTAAGGGGTTTTAATTTTGATATTGAGCTTTCTGCAGCAAATTATTTGCGGATTTGAAAAGATTATTGCGATTTTATAACAATTTTAGGTTGAAAACGCCATTTTTGGAAAAAAAAATTTTTTCGATTAGAAAAAAACGTTTTCCCAGTCAATTCCCGGCACTCCCAAGGATTTCCGACAGTTTAATCGCGAATTGAGAACAATTATCCACCGAAACGTTTAATTTTCAAAGGTCATCGCGCCCAAGAATGAAGGAAGTGGAAGAGCAAGTGTAAATTGAAGAAAAAACATCCGAAAATGCAAAGTAATCGCTTCAACGGAAAGGTATTTGCCCTTAACAGTCGAGATCACATAACGGTTTACCTTGGGGTTTCTTTGATGCACTTTCAAGGTCAGATTTGGTCAAGTGTAAGGTGTAATTTGATGAATTACATCTTTATTTGTGAATTTCTTGGAGGTTTTGGGATTGTAAATGAATTACGAGGTCGTAAACAGGGATTTGTGAGGTCCATGGAGATTGAAACGTAGTGGTCTTATTAGTGTTTAGCATAAGAATTCGTTTTTAAGCCGCTTGGAGACAAAATTTGATCAATTGTCTTTGATTTTATATGTTTCGATAATTTTGGTATTCGAAATGGACGTAGAGACCGTCTAGGAGTATTTAAGATCTTTATAAAGCTTTTATGAATGGTTTACTACCTAGGTATTGTCTTAAGATTGCACTCAAAGACGTCTTGATTAACTTACTCCGAAAGTCGCCGTTTTTCCAAATTTCCGTTCGCTCACCTTGATGGTCAGAATTAAATGGAAGCCCTCTGTCTCGCTCCGTCTCTCCGGTTTCTCCTCCACCTTTTCCAGCATTGCGCATTGTGCAGCCTTGACCGTCATTAGAATCGGATGATGACCTTGGGTTCTCTAAGTGTGTCTCTCGTTTCTTTGGTGGTATTTTCGGCGGGGTTGTTTATGCTTTCAAGTGTGATGTTCGGACTTGTTTTTGCGTGATCCACACCGGGGATTATTGGATCCGACCACGAGATTGGAAGAGGTGATATTGTAGTAGGTGTGATACGTAAAAGAAGATCGGAAGTAAGCTTTTTTTGAGGATTTTTTGGTCGGAAGGGGTGTAATGAAGGTGTTGAGGACATTATGAAGATATATTTTAGATCATGGTCTAGGTCGTCTATTTTAATAACTCTCTAGGTCGTCTATTTTAATAACTCTCAGAGATAAATTACCTTGATTTATTCAAAAAATCCAAATTTTGGAGTTTACTTTTTCTTTTTGCTTTTATTTTTGATAAGCTGGCTATTAATATATACCCAGGTTCGTTGAGAAGAGATTAATTTAGCTTTTGAACCTTGAAGTATATCAAAATTCTTAATTTTTATCGACTAAACTCATCTGCTCGGCACAATTCGCATTTTTTTTATGATTTCGCCCGACAAAACGATTCAAATTTCCGAATGCGGCTCTTTTCGATCATCTCTCGGACTGTTTGCCCAAAGAAGAGTTTATTATTTTTCTCCGCGCACCGGCATTCGATTATATTATGGGTCATTCAGCGAAAATTTAATGGATTTTATTATAATTTTTTTCGGTGTGGAAAGCGATTTTAATGGGCGAGTTTTGACCGGTTTCTGATCGTAAAATAGCATTATCTTGGGGGTCTTACGGGTGTTCTAGGTGGTTGTTTGAAACGTGAGAGAGAAATTTGGTCCCAAGTTTACGGAGGAATCGAGAAATTTACATTTTGTGTGGAGATTTTGTAGTCGAAGGCTCGCTTTTGTTTAATAATGTCGTTTGACACGGCTGAAGTCGTTTGTTATGGAGAGGTTTTGTGGTTTACGGTTTCTTCTTTGTCGATAGAAGTCGTAGACAACATATTCTCTCTCCAGACGCTCTATTTGTTGATGTCACTTTTGACGAGCGTACTCTACGTTAGTAGTCTCCAGAACTTTCTTTTTGGTCATTCCACAGCCATGACTAATATAAGAGTAACTTTACAACTCTTTCATTGAAATTACGCAAGCCTCCTAACACAATTTGTTTGTTATGCCGCCTCGTTTTCTCCAACGGAATGAGTAACCCCGTTACTTTTCACTTCCAACTGACCTCACCATTCAATCACTGTGAAATCGAAGATTACTCGACGCCCAGGAAACACATTCCTTGCAATTTTGTTTAAATTAGATTTGGGCTTTTTCAATGCGTTTACAATACTACATAAGTGCTTCACGTCAGAGAACTGACTCATGGGAAGCCATAAAAACGAAGAAAATTCATCTAGAAGGGGGTAATTTTTCACTCTGCGCAGGAAAACAAAAAGCCGCCTAATTCGGAAGAAATACCTTCAGGCTTACTCATTTCGGAATGAGGAGCTTTGGTAAGGTGTTGTACTAAGATTACTGAAGGATGCAAATGTCTGCCGGTTATAGGAAAGGAGGGTTTGATGGTTTATTGGCAGTCAAAAAAATTCCAATTTATAGTAGGAATCTTGCTGAGAGTAGACGAAACTGTTCGTTACTGAGCAATTTTGTCCTATTCAAGTTGGCTATACAGTTATTTTACTGTACCTCGTCTTTTTGTTGTTCTATGTCATGTTTTTTTCATTTAGCATCTCTTGTTCACACCTGACTGCAAACTTTCTTGTCTGATTAACACCAAATTAATGGGAAGTCTGTTCAAAAGGCGTTATTTTGAAAATCTACCATCGAACGAGTTTTTTTTCGTTCACTCGGTTTTAAGCCCACAGGAAGTGTCGCTTGGAATGTCATCGATCTAGCTTCAATTGTTTCAATTACGCCATCAAAAGCGGTTTCTTCCTTTTATCCTTTTAATGTAATGGAATTGCGATTAGATAGATAAGATGTGTAGATTGTGGGAAACGAATATTGTTGATTGTGTATGGTCGTATAATGAATTTGTCTGGATCAGAAAGTTGTTTGTTGTAGGAGGTTTTTGGTTGTATTGAGGTTTATTTTGGCCTTAATCGATATCTTGCGTCTTTTGGCGGTATTTTGGGTACAATAAACAAATTTCTCATGTTTCTCTTGTTTTATTTGCCCTAAGGCGTCAAAACTTGAATTAACATCCCGCGTTGACTCCTACACATCGTTATCAGTCACTCTCGCACGCGCAGCACCCACTGCCGACAATGCGTAATCACTTCCACCGGCCGTAATAAATCCATCAACGCCGTCGCTGTTGTTCTAACGTGACAGTACGTGCCGTGTTGATAAAACGCAATCAGTGCGCGAAGGCCGTTCCTAGGGAAGGGTCAGCCGAGTTTACAACGCTTCGATTACTACTTTCCCCATCGCCTTTTTTCTCTCCAATCGTCGGATAGCCAACGGTCGAGGGTTCGGGAAACTGATAGAAAAGGAAGTGATAGGTGTTTACAAAAGGTTGGCGATGTGTTTGGAGGCCTTAACAATACTTGGAATTTGTAGCAGGGTGATTTTTGAACTCTTCTTGGAGAAATTGCATATTTAGTGTACGGGAAATGAGTTGGATAATAGGGGTTCTGCCCGCCGTTGTATGAATTCAATAGCTCCCCCTCCGGCGCAATGTTTTTTGATGTTTCGCTCGGAAACAAGCATCAGACATTATTGTTATGGATCGTTTGTTTAGAATAGATCCATTTGGAGGGATTAACATCCCGGTTAGCTATTATAAAGAGCTAAATTGGTTCGATCTGACTGTAATAGGGCGCATAAGACTACTGGATAGGTAGTAATTGAGTCACAGGTCGTAGGAGTTGGATGACTGGAGATTTTACTACCGAAATATACGTTAGAGAATCGATGATTAGGTATTATGCAATCAAACTCCACCTAGCGACCTCCAGCTTCCTTCCGTTACGGCTAGCCCTCGTTTAATTAACGCAGGCGCGAAAAGACATGACTAAACATGTTTTTCCGCGACCTTCTCGCTCAAGAACAACCCAGGTTTAATGCATTTTATTTGGAATGTGATCTACACAATTCCTCCCATCTGTGTCCTCTTCTCTTTGCCCTCCCAATTTCCCTTGGCTGAACTGTCCTGACAGTAATGTCTGAAATTGAATCCCTCTTCGTCTCAGTGGCTTTCCTGTTTCCTCTTCCTTTCGTATTTCATTTGTTTGATTCCGCCCGCCTTTATGTGGTTGATCAAGGAAGAGGAGGACAGGCAAAAGTCTTCTGAAATTGTTTTATTGGTTTCGTTCCCACCGAGAAGCGCAAAACATGAGTTTAATGGCGCTAAAACGGAGGTTTGCCAGTCTTGAGGATTGCTTTTTTGGAGTTTGCGGGAAGTTTCTGGGATTTTGAGCCTTTTAATTAGGCAATTTGAGTAGAATATTGATGTTTGAGTAGGAAATTCAGTTGAATCTGTGGTTTCAAAAAGATCTCGGTGAATCGCATTCGTCATAGAGTCTTAAATTCCGTCTGACCCATCGTTATCTTTCGCTCCGAATCCCTAATTCTAATCCCGGCTCGCGGCTTGAACCCAAATCATCCGCCTTTTGCTCCTGATTTGGGTTCGAAGCCATTTCGCGCGCCGGAAATTCCTACCTTTTCCCCCTGTTGCGTGTAAATCGGTGCCGACCTCTAATCAGTGAAGACTTCCAACTCGTTGATAATGAAGAAAAAACTCTCTTTTTTCGCGCTGGTTTCACAGTCGGCTTTTGTACTCGCGTGGTGCAATAGCAATGCCTCGGTTGAAATTCTCAAGGTCTTTTCGTCTTCCACCTAATTTTTCATTGGGTTTCGGAAGAAGAATTGTGGTGGCCGATCAGTTTGTTAAGATTTCTTGGACACTCATGAGGGATAGCTTGGATTTAAGTGGATTTTTTTGTCTCCTAGCGACTTTGTTTGATGGTTTTCTGATTTAATTGTGATTCTCGACTGTTTTATTGGGCAAATACTGTTTTTCCGATGATTATCTTATGTCATTTTGCGTAATAAGGACGAATTTTACAATTTTTTGCCTTTAAGGCGTTGGCACAACTCAAAAACCGCAGCCATCCGGCCCTTTAGCAGCGTTCTACACCAACAACAAGTGCGTTCAATTCCAACGAAGAGATTGCGCGTGGCTCACCGCACGCACGAATGTACAAAATCAACTGCTAACTGCGACATATCTGACTAACTTCCTACTCGGTTTTATCATCATGTACAAGGTATTCAAGTCCTACTCGAAGAAGTCGGAGCGAAAACAAAACGAAACTGGCAAACCGCCGATCCACCACTCCGAGTCCTCGTTTTATCAAACCAACGGAGGCGGCGGCATCGTGCATCGCTCCTCCAGTGCCCAACGTCTTGAAGGAGGCCCATTCATAACATCACCACCACCGTCCGTCCGCAATGGGGTCCATGGATCTCAGTCGACGCTGAGAAGAACCGCGTCCAAAGACAGGTCCGATTATCAACAAGGAACATACTCCAGCGAGTACAGGTGTGTCTTTGGAGGGGTGTAGAGAGGATATAGTTGATTTTTGGACCTTACTTTAGTAACTGATAAGTTGATAACTTGATTTTTTTGTCTTGAAACTTTTTGGGAACAAGTAGATTAGGATGTGATCTAGTTTTTGAAGTTCTTGACTGTTGTCTATTCCCCCACCTTCCAGATCCCAACAAAACGGCCATCAAAGCCGTCATCAAACCCATCATGGCTCGACCAGCTCCCTCAAGAATGGCGGCAGTCGTTTCTACGACTCCGCCCTGTCTTACGGAGCCGAAGGGCACGCTGGCGCCTTGGCCGAGCGACGCGGCAGCTACGGAGGCGCCCACTCTCTGCAGCGCCACACCCAGACCCGCTCCAGCCATCGTCAAGGCTTCAGTGAATCATCGTCCTACGAAACCAACGAGCACTTCGAAAGAAAAGTGGAGCGCGTCAAGCGGACTCGCGGCGAGCGCTCCAGATCCCGCTCGAAAGCCGCGAATGGCAGCAGCGAATATGAATCCCGAGAGCGAATGGCAATCAAGGTAATCGTTGAAGCTTTGTGACTATTTTTTTGTCATTTTGGTGACAAAATCGTTTACTTCCAATTAAGTTCTCTGTGTTTCGATGCGTACTCGGTTCCTTCCTTTTTTTAATTTTGTTTATCCCAAATTTGATCAGAGCAAAGCGTTAAAAAATTGTTGAGAATGTTTGTAAAAATTTGAGAAAAAGTGTGTTCATGACATAAAAAATAAAAAAATATTGTTTTGTTGACAAGAAATGTGCAAAATAATGTGCAAAATACGACTGAGAAACTAGACTGATTTCCGCTCAAATTTGAGTAAAAATAAGTCCTGGGAAACACCCGAAATGAATCACAAAAACAGCCTCCATCAGCAAGGTAAGCTCCTAAGCCGATCCACAAATATTCGCCCCACCGCCTGAGTCACAGGCATCGCACGGATGTCGCCAGAATTCCGTTGATATTACGCAATCAAGCTTAATTTAAGCATAGAATCAGAATATACGGAAGACTTTTGAAGATTAAAAGCACTAATTTGACACCAATTGTCCGGAATGGTTTCCCCTCTCTGATTAAACAGAAGTGCAATATGAATAGCCATGCAGACTGCAGTCATTCGGACAAAAAACAACAATAGCCCGGACGCGCGCGCGCCCCCTCCGCATCAAAGGCGAATCAAACGCGAATCAGGGGTTTTGCAATATGTTGCGCACGTGGAAATAGGAAGCTCTAATTGGGATCCAAGAGGTAAATGAGTTAGGATAAGGGAAACTTTATTGGTTTGGGGTGAAAGGGAAATTTTGAGGGAGATTTTTATGTTGGACATGGTCTACGGGTCATAGAGAATGAGACTCTGTTCTACGAACAAAACGGTTGCGAGAAAAGTTTGTTGATACATCGCAGGAACCAAAAAAGTATTCGTTAATGACGGGTTTCGTTGTTCAAAGGCTAATTCTGGCCTGCAATTGGCTAATGGGACCTTCAAAATTGTTTGTTATAGACATTTTTGGTTGTATGGCAGCGTGTTATAGAGAGGTTTAACTTTAAGTTGATGAAATCAGTGTGATCTCTCTGTGATATGGTTCTATAGGGCAAACCCTGTATATAACGAACGATTTTAGAGGTCGCAAAAGCCAATTGTAGGCCAAAATTAATCCTCGTACAACGACACCCGTCATTAGCGGGTAATTTTTAGGTCTGTTACTATTTTTTCTTCGAGATCGGTACACGGAACTTTTCAAAAATGCGAAATTTGGAGGTGAATTTCAAGTAGATCGCTTGAGAATTTAGTAAATCCAATTTTGACTAATATAATATGAATTATAAAAGATCCTCCAATGCCCTTTTACTTCGAAAATCGGTTTTATGACGAACAATACAAATATAATATAATATCATTGGAGTCATCATTCCCACCCCTCTTGAGCCATTTTTTGTCCCAAAACCCCCCTCCAAAAGGAGCAATTTTGCCCACGGAAAAACGATCATTCCATTCCCTCCATCAGCCCCTTGACATCCACGAATTATTGTTTGCTCACATTACTGGAAACAGCAATTTGTATTTATACCGTCGCCATCTTTTTGACTCATGCTTCCTTGGGCGATCATTTTCCGAGTCTATTATAGAGAAAAAAGAAAAGAAAAATGGGGGAAAATCCCTCCGACTTTTCCAGCCTTCTATGAATCACGTTCTCCCCGAACGAATTCACGCCGGAATAGTTTGGATGGACGGGACTTTGGGATAATAAAATGGAAATGACTTGAGAAACCGGCCCCGCGCTTTGTAACGGGATTTAAAGGGCCAGAATAACTACTTTTGAATTGCGCTTTTTGCGGCGTGTGAAACGAAATGCCACGCGTTTTTCCCGTTGTTATTGGCACAGTAGACGAAGAAACTTTTTGGACATTTCGTTTCCACGCCGTAAAAAGCGCAATTCAAAGGTAGCTGTACTGCCCCTTTAAAAGCAGGACTTTGGAGGTGGATTGAAAGAATTGGCTTGGGATTTTTTTTTGATCTCAGGAGTTTTCAGCAATAAGAATCTCGTTTAGAGGGTATTTTTGGTTATCAAAACGCTCGATTCGCTGCAAAAAATGACTTTTCAAATCAATAGGTCATGTGTAATATCGAGCATTCCTCAATTTTTTGTTATTGAATCGTCCATTTTGGGATTCACAACAAAAATAGGCACGTCAAACCGTGGTTTCTTGATTTTTAGCCTCGTATGTTTTGAATCGAAACGCTCAAAAAGCCGCAAATCCGACTCGACTCGATGACCTGTTCGAATCTCAAGCCGCAAGGCCAAAATTTTTATTTCTTCCAAAATTTGGTGTTCCCGCACTTTCCGGACGCTACAAGCACGTTTAATATTTGAGTTTAGTATAAGTTTCATTTGTCTGTGCAAGGAGGAGGGAAAGAAGCGCTCCTCCCGAACCGGCTGCTGTTTACCTTTTGGTGGCCTATTATTTTTGTCTCCAAAAAAAATAATTTGCGGCCGTTTTTTGTTCGCACCTTCCCCTGCCTTATCAGTAGGTGTGGAGAGGCGAAAATCGCACTTTGTTTTTTTATAAGCGGGTTTTCTTGTAGCGAGATGGACACGGCTTCCATACGCGTTTAGGGCTATTGTTGGAGGTTTTGTTCAGGGGTTTTTGTCGTTTTTCTATTGTTTTGAAGCTAAAAGGACCGTAGATAGCATGGTATATTCTGTGAATCTCCGGGTTATAGGCTGTAGCGGTCTGAAAAATTGTTTTTATCTCATTTTATGTACTCTCTCGAAAAGCTGCGTAATATCTTTGCGATTTTTGGCGCGTGATGTGACGTAATCTCAATTTTATTGACGGTTTTTGCGTCATAGACTTAGCTAATAATGTGATCAATTGATTTTAGTGCCTGATGCGGTTGAAACATTCCTAAATTATTCAATTTCCACAATGAAATACCTCTAAACCTACTATAACATAGATATTTCTACTATAAAGTGCCTATTACAAGATTGCTACCTAAAATTTGCGTAGAATGGCGTCGCCAAGGTCGGATTACTCTCAGCGATCTGGGGAGAGCCGGCGAAAAGTTGCAAACTACGAGCCGGCAACGTCAACACCAGCAATATCTGATTTGATGGCTCAAAATCCGACAAATGCCAATTATACGATGGAGTACAGATATCATAGGAAAGTTGAACGTCGAAGGAATATAGATGAACGACGGCGAAGAGTGGCCTCATTGCCAAGACTTGTAGACGCCAGCACTTCTTATCAAAAATCAGAGACTAATGAGAATTACGAGCGAAGTGCGAGTCGATTAAGTCAACAAAAACCCTTCCAAAGTCAGCAAAGACTCAACGGACACCGCGAAAATTCGAATGAAACCTCGAGAGGGCTTCGAAGAACAGCGTCGAATCTTCAAGAAGCCGAATACATCTACTTTTCTCCGTACTTCAACAAGAATGACGGAAGATTCGCCTCAACTGCGGTGAATCCAAGCCATAGAGACGCAAGGTACAGCCGGAGTCAAAGCAATTTGACGAATTATCAACGACCACCCACCAATTTGAGTATTCGACCCCAAAAAGAGGAGGTTCAAGTCCTCGCCGAAGAGTCCAAGCGGATTTATCGTAAAGTGCAGCGCGTGAAATTGCTAAAACAAGCGTTGGAGGAGACGGAGTCGGAGAAGTTGCGGCGAATTCACGCCGAAAACGAAAGAAATTTGGAGCATTTGGCTCGATTAAAGGAAGCCGAGTACCTGAAACGCCAAACCGAAGCCCGAAGAGAGCTTCGAGTCTGGGAGAAACATGACCGATCGGTTTATTTCCAGGCACAAGAGCCGCGTCGACGAACGCCCGACGCGCAAGCGTTGTCCGCCAGAGAGGCCTTGCTTCAATGGGCACGCCAAGCCACTCAAGGGTACCCCGGAGTTCATGTTCAGAATTTTGGGAGCTCCTGGAGGGATGGACTCGCTTTCAATGCGATCCTGCATAGATATCGACCGGAAACGGTCAATTGGAAATCGGTAAGAAGTTTTGACAGTTTTTGGGGAGAAAATTGACTTTAAAGACGGAAGTAGATCCAAAAAGGTTTGAAAAAAATTTCTCAAAGTGACTTCAATTGTTTGTTGTAGTCGTTGTAGGAGCTAAATTGAATTCCCCGCTATAACCGATATTATTTTAGATAAGCGACCGCTACGTTCCAGCCAGAGATCGCCTTCGCCACGCTTTTCATGTGGCCGAAAAAGACTTTGGAATCGGCCCATTACTGGATCCGGAAGATGTGGACACGGATAATCCGGATGAAAAATCTATCATGACTTATGTGTCCTCACTTTATAACGGACTCCCATCCCTAGACGAGGTGATTCAGGTAACAAAAAATGCAGAAATTGTATAAAGCAGCTTCTCAAAGCTTGTAAATTGAAAAAATGTGTCGAATGGAGACACTAAACATTTGAATTAAAAAAACTTCAACGATTTTCCAACGCTTTTTTATTGATTTTTTTTTAAAAAATTGCCTGATTTTTTCTTTATTTTTGCTTATTTTTTCATTTAAAATTTTTATTTTGTTGGATTATGTAATTTTTATTATGAATATGCTGATTTTTCTTGAGTAATATGGGTTTAATTTGAATTATAGAGCTCCGGGGGCGTCGCTGAAGACATTGTCGGCCGCCTGGACCGCGGGATTCAACTCACAAACGAGCGCTACGACCGCGTGCTAACCCGAATCGAGCGAATCGAAGAGAGCTACAAGTCGATGAGGACCGAGGAAGTCTCCAGAGAAGTGAATCAACTGATTGACGAACTGGAAAATTCGGCTCAGACCATCAAAACACTCTTTGAGGATGTGGACCAGTTGAGAGATTTGAAACACGAACTCTCCGAGGAATATTATAAACGGTAAGATTTAGAGGGCAAAGGGGGTAAAACAATGTTTGGTCGAAAAGTTTAAAAAAAATTTTTGGTCGCAATTTTGGTGATATCTTGGCTGCCCTTGAAAAGCATGAGCTAAGATTTTCAATAATTGATTGGCTGCCCTTGAAAAGCAAGAGCTAAGATTTTCAATAATTGATTTATAGCCTGCTTACAGTATCCAGGGAAAATTTTAAGAAAATCGACTGGTCGAATTGTGACAAAATTTCAATTTTGTGTTGAAAAAGTGTCCTTTTAGTGATTTTTGGGCATGAATTAGTGCAAAATGATGATTAATCCTATTATGACTAACTCAACTTCGGCTTTTTCCAGTGTGTTCGGGCTCCATCAGCGCCGCAACGCCTACCTGGACCGGTTGGCCGAGCGTTTCCCCGACCATTACGGCCTATATTCGAGCAGTTCCGTGAAAACCGAGCGCCGCGACTTCTCCTCCTCGCAGACGGGACGCGACGCCTCTGCCCAACGAATCTACCAACAACAACAGCTGACCCAACAACAGTCCGAGAAGTATTTGCTGAAGAGAAAAGCCAACTTTGATCGTCTTAATGAAGCCATCCGATATGTGGAGGAGAAGCTGAACGAATTGAACAATATGAGATTCGTTGAGGACCTGGAGAAGCTCGAAACCACCTTTGATAGACACAAAGTGGACAACAGGGACATTCAAGACTACAGACAAAGCGTGGATGAATGCATCGCCAGACAAGTAGGTTATTTTGGGGAAAATTTGGTTGCGGACCAAGTGTAATATAATTTTTTGAATTTTTTGGTCAAATTCGGCTATGAATTGGTTTGTGTTGAGCATTTTGTGATAGAATATGCTCTGTCGAATGTTAAACTTTGTTAAAAAAACAACAAATTTTGATTTTTTTATGGAAAATTGCGAAAATTGGATTTTTGCCAACCTTGACCCTAAAGTAATTTAATCTCATCATGTTTCAGGCTGAAATCTCTGCCGAGGACACCCATGAGTACTGTAATCTCTTGGCCAGACTCGAATCCTCGTACCAACAACTTCGCGACCTGAGCGCCGGGCGAATGCTCGACTTGGACACGTTGATCGCGTTCATCCGCGCCGCTCAAGCCGAATTGGTCTGGATTCAGGAGCGCGAAACCATCGAAGTGGGCCGCGATTGGTCCAGCATCGCCGCCCTTGACCTACCAATGCTCCAAAATTACTATCGCCAATTGCTGCAGGAAATTGAGATTCGGGAACGGATCTTCAACGATGTCCACAATCAAGGTGCCGCCCTGATCAATCAACGTCATCCCGCCTGTGACGTCATCGACGTATACCTCAGATCCATGCAGAATCAATGGGACTGGTTGCTGGGCCTGTCGAAGGCCCTCGAAGGCCATTTGAGAGACGCGATCAATGTGAAAAACTTTACGGAAGAAGCGGACAACCTGGAGATTTCGATGAGAAAACAAGTCGAGCACTTGGAAAGGAATTATAACCAGACCGATTTTACCATCGAGGAAGGAGAACGGTTTCTCAGAGAGCTGGATGAGATTGGAGAATTTGTTCGAAAGTATCAGAGCGTTCTCCTGAGTCTTGATGAAAGAGCACAGAGCTTGAGTCCGCTCTGGCAAAGAGGAGAACGAATCCACCATCCAACTAAAGTGACGGCGTGGTGTGATTACTCAAAGGATGGAATTAACATTGCCACTGGTGGGTTTTGAGAGGATTTGGACAAAATTTTTGGGATTTGGATAGTTTTGAGAGAAAGTTTTTATATTATTCATGAGGTCAAAGTGAAAATTGTGGAAAATCGAATTTTTTGAATGATTTTTTGGCAAATTTGTTAACAAAAAGGAATAGATGGGCGGACTGTAGCTTTCTTGGGAAATTTTTTACATTTTTGAGACTAAAATTTATATTATCCATGACATTAACCTTTTTCCAGGCGATGAAGTTACCCTGTTGGATAACTACGACCGCCTCAATTGGACTGTCCGCGATGTGACCGGTCGCCAAGGCGTTGTCCCATCCGTCGTCTTCAGAATCCCTCCGCCGGACACCAGAATTTCCGATTTTGTGACCCGTCTGCGCGCTCAGTTCGATCGCCTCCGCCGCCTTTGGGAGCAGAAGAACCGCCGAATCCGCTACAACATGATCCTGAACACGATGAGAACGGTGCGGAGCTGGGACCTCGAGACCTTCTTGTCCATCCCACCGGAACAGAGAGATGAAATTATCCGCGCCTTGAATGAGGACACCCAAAGATTGCTTTCGGAGCTCCCAGAAGATGACCCCATGTACAGAAGATTGGCTGAAGAATTGAAGCTGACCAATGAACATATCTCGTCTTTGTTGATCGAGGCTAACAAACCGAAAGGTACGGATTTATGGGAGTTTTGGAAGTTAGATGCCTAGTGTAATATAAAAAAGTTCTCATTTTTGAATTTAATACCGGGTAATGGAGGGATACCCTTATGAAATTAGGCAACCCCGCTAATAAACCAATTTCCAGAGCCCGATCACTCCCAGAAATTCGATACCGCCATCATTGATTTGCTCCGAAAACTGGACGATGCCTGGAAAGTTCTCAACGAACGAGTCCGCCAGCCTGTTGCTAACGGCATCCAGCAACTGTACGAGCACGTGGATACCCACAAAATCTTCGAAGAGAACCTTCAATCGTTGGAAACGGATGTTTCGAACGTCAAGGAGCTGTTCCGCCAGATTCCAAACCCAACTCCATCCCAAAAGGCCAATCATGACCACTTGAACAACCGCTGGGAAGACCTCTGGGACTTGTCCCGCATGCGAGTGGAACTGTTCAAGGTCCTAGAGCATGTTTTGCACGGAATGGACGAGGTCTACGACATTGTGAGACGTCACGAAATCACGCTGAACTCGTTTGATGACCTTCCGGCCGCCCTGGACAAGCTCCGCGGATGTCATGCCCAACTCCTCGAGCTGAACATGGTTCTCCAACAGCAGCAGAACATTGTGGATGATTTGAATCGAAATGTGGCCAAGTTGCGACAACACGTCGCCCGAACTCGCCACGATCAAATTCATCATGTTGACGTGGACAATTTGGAGGAGTTGGTGCAACAAGTCACCGTACGCTGGGAAAACGTCCAATCCCAAGTGACGGAGCGACTTCGGACCGCCGAAGAGACCCAACAAATCATGATGGTCTACCGAAGCCAATACGACGAAGAAATTCAATGGCTCGACCGAGTGGAGAGAACGATTGAGACATTGCGAAATCCCAATGATATCCGACCAGAGGAACTCCAAGCTCAACTGGACCAGCTGACCGCCGAATATGCGCAACTTCAAGAGCACACAACCACGATTGAAAGTATCAACCATGAAGGAGGAAAGTATATCCGAGATGCGAGAGTAAGTTCAGGACGAGAAGTTTTTGAGGGTTGATTTTTTGATGGGTTTTTTGATTTTTTGAGCGAATTTTGAAAATATTTATTTTTATTTTTTTTTTTTTTGAAAATTTCATTTTTCTCCAAAATTAATCCGAACTTTGAATTTTTCAGACCTACGACATGCGTCTCGCACAATTCCATGATGTTGTTGTCAATCATCATGGTCTCTCGATTCGAAACGAATTCCGCCGAAGCGAAAACCAATACGAAAATGGCGCTCAAATCGTGACCAGGGAATTGGAAGCCCTGAACCGACGTTTCGCCCAATTGTCGAGCGTGATTCTGGAACGAAAGAACATTGTGAACCGCCTGATTCAGAACTGGAGAAGAAAACAACAGGTTGGTGGAGAGATTTTTGAATTTTTTTGAGGATTTTATGGATTTGGAAGAGTAGAAATAGCGTTTTGAAGAAGATTTTTGGTAATTTTAGAGGCTTTTTTAACTGCTTTTTAGATTTTTTTGTCTAAAAAATTTTTGAGATGAATTTAGAAGCGAAAATAAGAAGATATTAGCTGAGTCTTCTCCCTCAAGGCATTACCTCCAAAATAATCCCACTAACATTTTGACAAGGTTCGGAACTGAGTTTTATCAGTTGAAATACGACAACAATCTACCGATCGACGTTTTGACGAAAAATTTTTGAATTTTTTTGAAAAGTTGACATTTTGGCGGTTAAGAGAAACGAAAAACGCTTTCAATTCTTATGTTCTCCCTTCCTTAAAACCCCAGCTTCATAATAATTTCGCCGCCGAACGCGGTCGCCGTAATCGGCCGTTTTGTAAGTCCATTTTTTTAAGTTTTTGCTTTTATTGTAAAGCCCCGATTTCGGCCAAGAATTTGGGACGAAATGGATGGAAAAATCCCCGAGGTCTTGCCCGAAACGACGCTTCATTTTATTTGCTACGATTTTTTTTTGTTTGCTGCCATTGTAAACCCAAGTCTGAGGCGGAAAATTTGATGATTTTGGGAAAAAATTGCAAAATTTTCCCCGAAAAACTGGAAATCTGTCATTTTTTGTTGCTCTGTCCCATTTTATCGAAACAAAATCTCTAAAAATGTCAAAAAAGATGAATTTTTGGAGAAAATTTTATGATTTTTTTTTCAAAAAAAAAATTCGCAAAAAATTGTCAAATTTCTTCAGTTTCGATCAAAAAATCGTTCAAAGACGACGATTTCCCTTCACAAATCATCAAAATCGGATGATTTCCCTCCGAAAATAAAGTTTTCCCCACCAACCAATAGGAACGCTGTCTTGGATTTCGCGCTATGTCTCATAACGAACCCTTTACCACCCCAAAAACTCCGAAAGCATTCGAGAAAACGTTGGCACCCTCCCTGAATGTAGTTCCACCTCTCTGTTTCTTGAAGTGATCAGTGAAAATTTGATGTAACTTAGACAGTTAGATGTTTGCCGTCTTTTCCTGCATGTCACTAATAGAATAACGACCGGTTTTGCGAATAGAGACCGAAAAAATTGTTTTCGAAGGCTTTGTGGTTTGCTGTGCGCTTTGAATGTCACTAATATGTCCCCCAGTTTTTTTACGTTTTCAACTAACCCCCGTGCTATTAACCTCATAATATTTTACCCCGCCAATGCCTAACCTACCCTGGAGTCGATTGGCTGACATGAAACTGGATTTTTATGATGATTTAGGGCGGAAATTGAATTTTGACCTTATTTTAGGTCGAAAATTTTAAGTTTGAACTTTGATTTTGTCGAAATTCCGAAATTTAAGGTCCAAAACCTTGTCAGCCAATCTAATGTGCAACCTTTTCTCGAATGCCGCCCAAAATGTCCCGATTGTGGAAACATTTTGAAGTTTTTCAATTTTTTTTGCGTTATGAGACTTAGAGAAGCCAAAAATAAAATTAGCGTTCGGTGGTTTGTTGTTTTTTTTATTCATTTTTTGTTCGGTTTTTATGTTCAAATGGTAAATTAACAGTTGTGAAGTCTCCTCCCTCTAATTTGAGTTCCTTCTCCAAGTTCGTTTTGTATGCCGTTGTTTGTGTTTTTAGGAGGAGGAGGACAGACGTCGCGCCGAGGAGGAGCGAAAGCTCCGCGAATTCGAAGAAGCGCGTCGTCGCGCGCTGGAAGAAGCGGACCGCTTGCGACGGGAGCGCGAAGCCGCCGAAGCGGCGCGCAGAGCGAAAGCTGAAGAGGAAAGACGACGAAGAGATTTGGAGGAGTTGGAGAGAAAACGCCGCGACGCCGAAGATGCGGAACGCCGACGAAGAGAAGAAGAAGACAGACGTCGGCGAGACGAAGAAGAACGCCGACGACGTCGCGAGGAAGAGGAGCGACGTCGCAGAGACGAAGAAGAACGTCTACGGCGCGAAGAAGAGGAACGAAGACGTCGACGCCCGGTAAGAAGCTTCATCTTTTTCACCCTTACTAGTTTTTCCCTTCCTTGGTTGTGGTTTTCATCTTTTTTTGTTTCGCTACTTTTTGTTTGTACCGTAACACTAACTGGGATCATTGATTTGTAACATTTTCTGTCATTTCCACATTAGCACCTTCAAAATTTCATAACACTCGCAGACAGTCGCGGACAGGATAATGTGACAAGAAGCGCATCTAAATGTCTATTGGACGCAATAATATGCATCCTTTTGTATATTCTTTCCGGTCAAGAAGAGCTGTTTCTTTCATAGAGAATCCTTCCATGGTTTTGCTTGATTCTATTTGGACGAAACAGCTCTCCTTGACCGAAGAAAGTACGCAAAAGGGCGCATTTTATTGTATCCGGGATGCGGTTAGATGCATTTCTTGCCGCATTATCTTGTCCAAACTTGTAGCACATCTGTGTGAAGAACAAAGAATAATTTTGATGATTTCAGGAACCTTTGATCCGACAGGCCACCGGAATGCAACAAGGTTTCCAAGGCGAAGACTACGACACTTTCGATTCGATGGGAAAAGTCCCAGATCGCGCCCATCTCGCCGAACACGAAGACGAAATGGAAAGATTTGATGAAGAAACGGTTGTGAAGACCCAATTCTACGAAATGGAAGGAAATCTCCATAAACAAACCGGAGAAGTCTTGTCGGTCATGGAACAACTTCGACAAGGAATTTTGAACCGACAGGGAGAATTCTTTGACATTGAATCCGGCCGAATGATCTCGCTGGAAAAGGCGGTGGAGAAGGGTCTGATCAAAGAAGATCTGCAGACTCTGCTTCACTCTTCCTTTGGCTTGCGTCATCCAGAAACCAAACAGTCGATTAATCTCCAACAAGCAATCCAGATCGGCCTTTATGACCCTGAGATGAGACAGCTTCGAGACATCCATACGCAGGAGATTTTGCAGTCGTATGATGATGTTTGTGACACCAGTACAGCTCGTCAATTGATGAACATGAATATTCTGCGAATGCCTCCACTTTCGGTTGATACTGCGTTGTCGAAGCACAAGATCAACCCAGTGACTGGAGACTTTGCCTCGAAAGTTGATAAAGACTCAACGATCACCTTGGCTGACGCTCTGGCCAACGGATATCTTCAGTTCTCGAAACAAGGAGCTCCAGGCCTCGCCCTGGGTTTAAGCGATTGTATTCGCGAGGAATTTGTCGACATTTCGAACGGAACGTTTGTCGACAAGAACCTTGATGATAATGTGGCAGGAAAACGATTCACTTTCCGAGATGCTTTGGCTAGAGGAAAGGAGTTGATCAACGAAGGGATTTTGGAGATCATTAATACTCAGACCAACCAGAGAATCACGTTGAATGAAGCCATCAGATGCAAGTCGATCGACCACAAAGAAGGCAAATTCCAAGACTTGAAGAATCGAAGCCATCTGACCCTTGGGCAAGCTTATGATCGAGGATACATTGGCAAGCCTTTGACTCTGACTGAAGCCGTTGAAGAAGACGCCCTTGATCTGAGCGGCCGCTTCTATGAGAAGGGAACTACCAACCGATATACTCTGATTGAAGCTGTTTCTCATGGCCTCTTGGATGGGCATGTCCGTCATATCGTGGATAAAAGCGAAAACGATGTTGTCAGCATTATTGAAGCTCTCGAGAGAGGATTGTTGTTGGCAACAGGAAAGATTGTCCTTGAATTGACCCCAGATGGAAAACCCAACAACCCAATTGACTTGTTCGAAGCCAAACATCGAGGAATCCTGATCAACAGACAACGCCACAGCATCTTCGATGTAAAAGCCATCCGTATTGGTGATCGCATGTTGAGCTACAACGAGGCCGCCAATGAAGGGCTTCTTGACGAGAAAACTGAAACTATCAACCATTTGTCGCTGCAAAGCGCCAAGGACCGTGGAGTTTTGGATGAACTGCTTTTCAACATCCTTACCGAGAAGATTGGAATCAAAGAAGGGGGAAGAGAATTGTCCCTGATTGAAGCCGTCAACGCTAGGTTTGTTGATCCATATAAAGGAGTCTTCTTTGATGGAACAACTGAAATGTCGGCCAAGGGAGCGTATGATGAAGGGTTTATCACGCTTCGGGGGGCCATGCGTCTTGCCGGACTCCTAAATGTCCATCCATCTTTGATTGTATCTCAGAAGAAGCTGGACAGAAAGAAGAGAATTGCCCGCCCAGGCCAAAGCATCGGAGAAGGTTCGATGAGAGTAACCGTTGAAGAAGCCATGAAGCAAGGTCTTATTGATGGATCGACTCAGAGATTCAGACAAGGAAACATTGACTTGTCCCTCCAAGAAGCTCTAGATAGAGGTCACGTTAAGCTTGATGACGAATGGATAGTGCCCAAACGCAACTCCGCTGCCGGGCCAACGATTGAAGAGAAGACGACCGAATCTGTTACGGAGACCGGTCAACAACTCGCACCAAAGATCTTCCCCGACAAGCAATTGGAGGAGAATATTCATACGGTGAAGAGAGTCAAGAGAACCGAGACTTCGGCCGTTGGAGGGCCCGGAGGTGTATCTGTCTACAGGGCTATCGCTGGCGACAAGGACTCGGTAGAAGTTCCGGCCGATGGTTACCATATTCTGGAAGCTGAACGAAAGGATGTTGTTGATTTGAAAACTGGGGTTGTTAGAATTGGAGGTAGAGTTCTAAACATCAGAGAAGCCTTTGATTGCGGAGTGTTGAACCCAAAATCCATCTACATCCGAGACAGTCGAACCAACCGACAATTGAATGCGCTGGAAGCTCTTGATGCCGATATTATTGATCAAAATGGCTTTATAAACCATCATGGACGGCTTATTTCTTTGAGGGAAGCCATTGATGATCGCGTGGCACGTGTCGAAGCCGAGCCACCAGCCGTTCTCCGCGAACAGACCAATAAAGTCATCCAATTCGACAGAAACAGCGGCCAGATCCTCAGCTTCCGGCCAATCGGTCAACCCCAAGTCGAAGAGCATGTGACCAGCTGGACCTTCGATTCATCTACAGGAAAGATGACCGATGAAAGTACCGGCGAAATTTTGAGTCTTGATTCTGCCCTTTTGTCCGGAAGAATCAACACTGAAGATTGGTTTGCCGTTGACACGTTGACCGGCCAACAGTTGAGCTTTGAGGAAGCGAAGAAAAAGGGAATCATCGTCATCAGGGGAAGCGAACATTACTACTTTGATAAGGAGAATAACACTCGCCATTCCTTTGCTGATGCCGCCCAACAACAAAGAATTTTCCCAAGTGGCGGAGTTCCCGAGAACGCTGGAGATGCCGTCCATACGACTGTGAAGATTCAAACAAGATCAGTTGTAACTCAGAAAGAAGCTGTTACTGAGAAACCCGGAGCTGGCTATAATCTCCATCGGTTTATTGAGAGTGGACTTTATAATCCAACAACTGGAGAATTCACTCATCCAGATACGGGCAACGCCCACACCATCAGAAGTTTGGTAATGAAAGGATTTATCGACCCCGTGAACACTCGAGTCCATGACCGCAGAAGAAATGAGTACATCAGCATTATCGACGCCATTGAGAAGAAGATTGTTGATGTTGTTGAAGGAAGAGTTGAAGATACTGCGACTGGAAGACGCCTCGACTTTGCCGAGGCTCTAAGAGAAGGCCTGGTCAGAGAAAATGCCTTGCCAACCGCAATTGAAGGGCCATCTGGGAAGTACAACATCGAAACTGGTGAATATCGCTCCAGATCCGCTGCGAAGTCAACCTCACCCGGTAAGATCTTTTTTGATTAGAAATATGGATGACTTATCGCATCGTCTATTGATGTCGTCTTTTTGAAAATAATAGGAATATTTGTAGGATGGGCATAAACAGACCCATAATCAAGCATTTATCATAGCCAAAGAATACTTTCAATGCCATAGACGCTACGTTAATCAAAGAAGATATAAAAACCTCTAGCTCGCCGAAAATACACTTACATTTCTGTTTATGAATCTCGATAGTGCCAATAAACCCTTGACTTTCTTTTATGATAGTGCCAATAAACTTTGTCATATCTTTAATCTTGGATTTAACTCGCTTTTTTGTAGTTCGCTCCTTGGGATCGGTATCACCACGGCTTCAAGAGCGAAAGCTCAAACTTACCCCGTTTGCACAGGACCCCGAACCCCGCTCATACTCACCGCACCGTCCAACTTCCAGCACCTCGTTTGTGCGAAGCCAGGTCTCCACAATTGAGCACTCGAACGGCAATGGAGCTGTTGTTCCCGCTTCGAATGGAAACACGAGACTGGTCGATTTAGGAGGAGGAAAAAATGTCATGGTCAACGTGATCAAAGACCCGGAGACAGGAATTGAAAAGGGACAGTATTTGGACCCAGCGTCCGGCATGAAATTTACGATCCAACTTCATGGAGATCCGCATGTGACACAGACCACGACTAATGTCAGATCGTCCTCAAAAGTTCAGTCAGTTGAACTTGTCCCTCACGCTGAATTCGTTGGAATCGACTTGATCAGAGATAATCGAACAGGCAAAGTGATGAAGCTGGAAGATGCGCAAAGACAAGGCTTGGCTAAAGTTCACAAAACTAGCAAGGAAAATACGAAGACTTATTCGGCCTTCAGGTCTAACATTGAAGTCGCTGTGAACAAGGGAATTCTAAACAAGTGGGCCGACAAAGTCTCGGTTGAAGAGGCCATCAAAGAAGGTGTTTTGGACATTACGAACTTGGCTTATATCCACCCACACACCCACGAACACATCCCAATTGCAAAAGCTGCCAATATGGGACTCGTGGACGTGACTTTGGCCGACACCCTGCCAAAAGGAGTGTTGAACCCGGTGAATGGAGAGAATATCTCAGTTCAGGAAGCCATTAACCTCGGAATTATCTGCCCAAAAACCGGAGAAGTCAAGAATCCGCAACGACAGGAGCGTTTGACTTGGCTTGATATCACCAAGCAGGTTTATGCCGCCATCTCAAGCCAGGGAGTTTATGACCCGACTAAAGGATATTCGGTCCCGATAACTGCGGCTTTGAATGATGGACTCATTGATGTGACCACGCAGAAGTATAGAAACCCAATTTCTGAAGAGACCCATACTTTGGAGGAGGCGCAAAAGAAGGGATTGCTGGACGCAGATTCCTTCAAAATCTTGACGAGACCTTTCCTCCAGGACTACAGAACCTACAGACAATTGAATTTGGTCCAAGCCGTCGATGCAGGTCTCATTGACACCAAAAATCGTACTGTTCAGACCGCTGCGGATAAGATTCAACCATTCAGAACGGCCATTCAGGAAGGAATCATCCCTCATGATATCGGAGAGGCTTTGAAGAAGGTGGACAAACTCACTTTTGCTGAAGCTGTTGGAAAGGGGTTGATTGATATCGCGAAGAACACTTTCACCGACCCAGACACCGGAAAGACCCTCTCGATTCAAGAAGCCGCTGGATCCGGACTCGTAGACATCGGAAGCTACGGACAGGAAAACGAAACCAACCTGGCAAATGTCATCCAATCCCACACATTCGACCCCAGTTCAGGAAGAGTGAGGGATCCCATCAGTGGGCTTAATGTCCCATTCAGAGATGCTATCGAGAGAAAGTTGATTGATCCAGACTCGCTGGTGCACGATCTGGACTCCTCCAGAACTCTGACTGTCCGCGAAGCGATCTACGCCGGAATTTTGGATTCGAATGGAAGATATCATGATAAGAAGACTAACAGCTACCAATTGATTGTCGACGCCGAAAAACAAGGTCTGATCGCCCTGATTGCATCGCCAATGCAAGCAGCTCACGCTGTAGCGGAAGCCATTAAAAGAAAGGATTCCGAAGGCGTCAGATACAAGTTTGGATCACTGGATGACACCTCACTCCATCGACAGAGTTTGCCAAAGGTCAAGGAAGAGCAAACCGTCTTCAGAATTGCCCCAAAGAGAGCTGAACCGGGCCTGTCAGTCAGAGTTAGGTCCAATGTCAGCGATGATCATCGGTCGTCTCGAGGAAGGTCATTCGTTGAAGATCCCGTTGCGTTGGCCGACCTTCAAGACGAATTTTTGGATAAACTGAAACAAAAAGGATTTGATGTTGAAAGTCGAGTGGTCGAAAATCCGTCAACAATGCAGAACGTTTCGCTCAGGGAGGCGGTGGAAACCGGACTTTTCGACGTCCCAGCTCAATCCATTGTCCATCCAACAACCGGCAGGCATTATCCATTGGCCAAAGCCGTCCACATGCGAATGATCAGAGATGAGGCCGGAAAAAATTTGTTGAATGCCCTCAATATCTCCCACGATGATCTGGGACAACTTTCCCCGGGGCTTTTTGGATCCTCATCCCACCTTGCGGCGCACTCGCCCGCTCCAATCGGCGATGATCCAATCCTAGCACAAGCTGGAAGGAATGGAACACAGTTTTCGGAGCAAACCTTCAATGAAAACAATGGGACAACCACAAAACGAACCGAAACTTATGTTTCGCCCGACGGAGCGACAAAAACTACAACTGACAGCGAAACTACCCGTCGTCATTATGAATAATAAGGCTCACGATGAAGGATACTTCCTGAAACGCCCCAAAATTTGCTAATTTTCGAATCAAACACAAAAAGTACACAATTTATTTTGTTTTCTTTGCATTTTCAACCTAAATCAATATTGATTCCCCTTATTTTTGTCATTTTTTTGAATTTTGACTCGCGTGTCCCCCTAGTCTGTTGTAAATACCCTACCCGAAATTTCGTCATATCGAAAAGTTGAAAACCCCCATATTTGTTTGTGCCATCAACAACCCAATTTGAATCTAAAAACTCGAGAGATTTCTTCATTTCTTTGCATTTATCACTTCAGAGATATACTTACAGTTATGCCACATATCCCCCAGCTGCTTTGATTTCAATTTTTATTCGGTTATTGTTTGAATAAATAAAGTAATTAACAAAAATTTGTGAAAAGTAAGGAAAAATTGAAAAATTTGTTAAAATCTTGCTGAATAGGTAAGTGAAAGGTCTCAAAAAACGTCGGTCGGTATGTAAAAGTTGTTGTGTGAAGTCGAAATGAAATGTCCATTGCTTAATTTTACGCGTTTACAAAAAATGTCCAAAAATCATTTTTTTTCCAAAATAAAATCAAAAAATCGAATTTAGGACGAAGCCTCGGGCTATAATGAAGCCCTGAGATCTCGACCGGTCTCAATGGCCATGTCCAGCCATTCCATTCCAAGCTCTGACCTAGGAGAACAAGCCTTGAGACATTTGGAGGTTTTTGAAAAGTTTCAACGAAAAGGATCGATTGGACTCAGCGAAGCGTCAGATATTCAGGTAAGGAAGGTAAAATACGGTTCTTGTAGGCGGGGTTATGGGACCCTAAATACAATTTTTGTAGAATTGCGGGATTTGAGCGGTACTAGTATAATATATCGATTTTTCTGGTATAAACTATGAGACTTTGTTGATAAAAAAGAGGCTACACAGCATCTAACATTGCGTTTTCTTTCCAGAACTCCACTCTCGACTCGATTCACGGCAGCGAACAGGACCGCGAACTCGGCGCCAGCATCTACATTGATCCCGATGGCTCCTCAGTTTTCAGTCAGTCAGCTGGAAGAAGCAGCCATATTGGACAATCCAAGAAGCAAACAGCAAAGCCGGATAAGTACTCTCCACGATCGGATGAGAACTTGATCGAGCAGAGTGTGTATGAGCAAAATATGGGCACCTCAACTTATGAGACATCAGCTGAACGAATGACTAAAAGTCAGATCGCACCAAAGGATTTGAACGCCAACTTTGATTCGAGTTTGGTCAGAAATAAGGTGGGTCGGATTCTGAAGAGATTGGAGAGCAATTTGAGGCTGAGGAATGGCTATGTTTGAGATTTTTAGGGGTTAAAGGTGTATTGTAATATAAAAATTGTTGAAATATTGATTTTGGAAAGGGGAAATGAGGTGCAAGAGAGGGTAATGGGATTTCTGTGGACTGTGTACCGGACCTTAGTGCTCTTTTTACAGAATGTAGTGGGTTTCTAGAGCAGTCATGCCTAGTACGACAATTTTTGGTGCTTTTATTACCTACATTTCCCATTTTAACGTGATTTCCCCGCTTTTCAAAATGATTGATCCCTCGTTTTGAGCGGTTCAAGCTGATTAACCTCACGTTTGATTAATCTTCGAGGTCTTTGTCTTTTATTTTGTAAAGAAATCTTTGAGTCCAGAGGCTTTGGGACTGAGTATTGTGTAAACAAAGATATTTTTTCTCATTTTCAACGGATTTACTCAAAACTCTGTTTTGTTTTGCATTAAAAATCAATGTTCCTATTGTCACAGTGCATGCTAAGATTGTAAAATTGAGTTGGCGACGGTTTTACTGCACTTTACAGAGGTCATTGTAGGTCTGAAATCGGTTTGCCTGAATTTTGTCATGGATAATATAAATTTTTTTAAGGGTAAACTTTAATTTTTTGTGGTGCAATAGTAGTCCGCCCTCGGGGTGTGTTATATTAGCAGTTAAAATCAGGAACACATGGCTTCCCAATAACTTTTGAAAGCATTTCGAAAGAAACGGCTGACTGCTGAAATAGATATATTTATAGAAAAATGTGGATGAATTTATATCGTAATATTTTCAAAAGGGTAGAAAGGCTTTAGAACTGATTTTTCTTGGAAATTCCGCGATTTTTTTAGAGAAAAAATTGTGATTTTTTTGGATTTTTCTGAAATTTTTCATTTTGTGTGTAATTTTTGAAAAAAGGTTGATAAAAATGGAAATTATAATCCCCTAAGGGTATTTACATACAAAAACGCTATTTTTTATTAGGAAAATAGTATCTAATCCTCAATTTTAACCCAAGATAGGCCAAAACCACCTAAATTTGTCCTAAAATAACATGGAGGATGACTATTTTCAATTCAAGATGAAGTCAACACAACCTCAACAACTGACCAATGTCCCCAATCCGATGTTTAGCCAAAGAAATCGCAAAAATGCCGCTTTTATTGGCGGCTTTAGCGCTCTTTCGGACCCGAGGCCCCGTTTTACCTCTCTTTCCCTTCTTTTCCCACTTCACCTGTTCCGAAATCCTATCAAATTTATTTTGCAAAGCGAAGGGAACGGAACGGAGAAGTCTAAACAAATTTGTTATGATTTTTGGGGTAAAATACGGATTTTGTAAAGATTTTGTAATTTTTTTCCAATTTTTTACCTAAGGCAATATTTTCTAGGAGGTTTTTTGTGGTTTTTGATCTCTGAAATGACTTGCAAACGAAGGTTTTTACCTTGGTTTGTAATAAAAAGTAAAAGAATTAGGGAAAAGGCAGATTTCTCGACCTTGTTTTAGCAAAAAAGGCTAGTGTAATGTAAAAGTTTGTCATACCATTATGTTTATGATTCAGAAAAGGCCAAATATGAATTCAAATTAAATTTTGAGGGGTTTACAATTTGTAAGGTTATTTTTTTCGAAAAAAAAATCAAGATTCTTCGACCTTATTTTAGGTTAGATCAAGTGTTATGTTATGCAAAAATTGTGGTAAATTTGATGTGTTTAGATAAGAGATGGTTCGGAAATAAGTTTTAAAATAGTCTTGACGTTTTTTTGAAAGTGTAAAGTAATTAATTTTGGGGAAAATAAAAATATTTTGACCTTATTTTAGTGTCTAGCTCAAATTTGTCTTGATTTTTGTAGATTTTGAAACTTATTTTGGTCGGAAATTCGGAGAAGGTAAAATACTGCAGTGGATGGAAAGCGTTTGAACTTTTCTATCCATCAAACCCCGATTTCGCGCGATTATGTCCAATAATTCATCCGAATTTTGATCGGTTCTCCCGCCAGAAATAGGAAAAACGTTTGTTGTTTTACTATTTTTGCCCGTGAAAGAAATAAATTTCGGCGTCATCCGTCTCGTAGCGTCTCTTCAAAAAGTTACCCCACAATTTTCTTCCAATTTAGCAAGAATTCCGGTGTTTTTTCACCTGAAAAGGCTCCTTTCCCCCAAAAAAAGTCTTCCGACCTCCTAAACTTTTTTAATTCCTCTACCATTTAAGTGGAAATTGACGAAAACTCCGTGTAAATTAGTAATGCGTTTTGATTTAGCCTAAAATGGAAGTTGGGAGCGTTTTGAGGGCATCTGACGATATTATACTAGACCATTAGAATCTGAAAATGGATTTGACTATTTTAAATGAAGACCAGATGCTTCCGAGCACCTCAAAAGCTTCTTCTGGTAAGAAGAAGCGAAAACGCGAAAAGTCCGTGGTCGTTATTCAACGAATCATCATCAATCATGAGGTAATTCTAGGGCGCGAGCTGCCGAAAATAAAATTTTGTAAATTGGTGATTACAATCGTACTAATAGCTTACACAGTACTAGAAGAGTGAAATTAAAGTTTTTAGTAATTGAATTGATGTACCCTAGAAGTGTAGGGCGCGAACTGCCCAAAATAATTTGATGATTTTGCTTATTTTTTGATATTATAGCTAATCCTCAGCCTTGAAGAAAGAATCCTGCTAAATTTGTAGATGGTTTTAATTATTTCACTCTGTAATTTTAGGAGATTGAAACCGCACCATTCCCAACGCCCGTCTCGCATCGTCAAAGTGAAGAAAAGGACATTTCGCAGGGCAGTGACTCACAAACCTTTGTGACGCCCAGAGAAACCCCGGAAAAGAATGTTGAACAGTCCAGTCTATCCCTATCCCAACCCGTTGATCTCAATTCTAATCAGGAGGAGGACTTTGTGATTGTCGACAAGTTTGACGAACATAATGGCAACTTTTCGTATGAAAATGGGCAAAAGATTGAGGTTGAACATGGAAAAAGTGGTAGTTTTGGAAAGAGTAAGAAGCCGGAAGATGAGGAAAGGCATGAGGAGGTTAGAAGAAGCTTGGAGGTTCAGCATGAGCCGATTACAACAGCTGAGGAGCAAGATCTTTCCAGGAGTAAGATCTCGACCAAGTCTAATATCGGAATTAACGCCGTATTGCCAAAATCTGACGCCGCCACTCAAGGAGAAGATGTGTCTAGACAGACCAGTGAATTTGAGACCATGACAGATAAGAAATTGACTGAGAGCATGGCCACACAATCAGAATCTGACAGGAAACCAGCTATGAACACGATGGAAACTTCGACGGAGCATAGCTCAACGGAAATTGGCCTCCAAACTATGGAAGAAAAGCGACAGGAAAGCCAATCCGACACCGGAATCCAAGCCGCTGAAAATCTGAATGACATGTTGAATGCGTTGGAGAACTGGCTCGAAGAAGCCGAGGACCTAATGCATAGCCAAAGAGCTCCAAGCGCCGACCCAAAAGTTTTGAGAGCCCAACTTCAGAGCCATGATTTGCACATCAAATTGGTGGATGATAAACAGGAGAGGTAAGGAAGAAGGATAAAGCAGATTTGAGGGATTTATAGGAGATTGGAATGTTGTGATAGGCAAAAAAGAAGAATTTTGGAAATTTTTGGTGTTATAGTCGGTTTGGGTAGGACATTTTAGTCTGAATGGGCACGGAAACCTACCGAAGATCCGATAAGGGCGATGTGAAATAGTTGAAATGCTTCTCAAGCGATTTTTAATATTACACTAGGCAAAACGACGAAATTTTTTATTTTTTCGATTTTGTATTTGATTTTATTGCACAAATTCACTTTCTATTTCTATAACGTGGTAGTTAGCCGATTTCTGAACGTATTTTGTATTGATTAGTCCCGTCACACAGCCGCACTACATCTAAGAAAGCCCTCTTTTCTTTGGGAGGCCCCCGAAAAGACCTAATGAGATAAGAGATCTGTCGGACAGTCCGCGAAAATATACCTTAAGCCCAATTGATTTGCTGCGAGAAAGTCGTATCTAAAGGAAAGTCAATTTTGGGAATTTAGACGAAGTTTTTATGTTGTACTAGAGATTAATGGGAATTTTGAGGTTGTTTGTATTTTGAGCGTTGAAAGTTTTCTAAGGACGAGAGTAGGCAGTACAACGCATTTAAAACATGTTTATAACTTTGGTTGGGGGTTAAAATACGGTTATTATAAGATTTTTTAAATTTAGCAGTTAATTTTGGTATTTTTGCGTAATTTTCTTGATTTCTGAGGGTTTATTCCAAAATTTTTTACCCAAAAAGTTAATAAAAAGTTTGGCTGTACCGAGCATCCCGTGCTTAACCGATCTTTTGTTCGGAAGATCTTTAAATTTTATCATCATGACAAATTTTCTAAAATTTTTTGTTAATGTATAAAAAATTTGTGTTTTTTTTTATGTAACCAAAAAAATCATTGTGAAAAATCCTTTTTTATCCAGAAAATGGGTTTTTTTAAAAATTGTATACCCAAATTTTTCAGTATCACCAAGTTCCTTCGGATGGTCGACCAACAAAATGCCGACCATCTCCGTGAAATCGCAAATTCCATCGACGCCCGATATCTCTCGCTGATTCGGGGAGTCCACGAAAGACGTCAGAACCTCTCGGACGCACTTTGTTTGGCCGAAGATTTCCATCAATTGGCCGGACCATTAAGGCAATGGGTCGATGAAACAACCAAAAAGATCTCCAAATTGTGCAAAGTCGTGACAACTCCTGAGGAAATTGAGAGAAATCTAATCAAACAAGAGCAGTTACAGGTAAGAAAGAGAATTTGAATAATGGAAAATGGGATTTTTTGAAAAAAATTCTAATTTTTTCGCAAAAAATCGCATTTATCGAAAAATCGCATAATATAAAATCTTTTTTGTCTGTTCTACTTTCAAAAATTAGTATTTTTTGCAATTTTCAGGCCGAAATCGATGGAAAACGCGAGCGTTTCGACGAACTTGTCGGCCTTTACGTTGAACTTGGGAAATTCGTTGGATCCGATGACGAAAATGAACTCGACGCTCAAGTTCGCAACCTCACCACGCACTACGACGCCCTAGGCCAACGTTGTCTCAATTGCGGAATGGCGTTGCGCAATTTCAGCCAAGATATGTGCAATTTCCTGGCGGATTCGGATGAATTGGCCGAATGGCTGACTCAAGTGGAAGATGAGTTCGAACAAATGGAACAAATGCCATTGGATAGCGAACAATTGGTTAGAATTAGCGAAGACTTCTCGGTATGTTTTGTGGGGAGGTGATTTGGGGTAACAGAAGGAAATTAGAGGATTTTTTGGAGAATTGGGATATTGTAGTAGGCAAACAGGTAAAAATTGGGGATTTTGAATGTTACGCTGTGAATTAATGTCAGAAATGGCTTTAAAGTGAAGGAAGACTTAGTGGAGAAAGAGAATCGAGATTTTTTTGGAGATTTGGGATATTGTAGTAGGCAAAAAATTAAAAATTTTGGAAAAAATTTCATTTGTTCTATTAAAATATAATTTTTTTCTAATACAATATAAATTTTAAATTTTTAGGAGCTTGCTCAAGCCATCAATGAACGCCAAGCGACTGTGTTGCGAATCGTCGATGAATCGCGTGAACTTTGCGCGCATACTTCTGGCTCAGAAGCGATGCAAATGTCGGCCAGAATCGACCGACTTCAGTCCAGATACAACGAGCTTTTGAACCAATCAATGAAACGGATCGACGTCCTGGCGAAGGCTATTCAAATCTCAAGCGAACTCACCGAGATGGTCGAACAATCAGAGGAGTTTCTGGACGAATGCGATGACGCTTTCTACCTTTTGGACGAGGTTTCCGTCGACGAACAGATCGAAACGTTGGTGGAGCTGGAGAAAATGCTCGAAAACAACGCCGAATTGGTGCAGGAGGTGGAAAAGGTCTCCATGGAGCTGAGATCCTTGACCAAAGGAGCGGATGAAGTCGAATTGATCAAGCGCTCGGACGAATTGAGAGAGCGATTTGCGGCAGTTCGAGCCCTAATCGACGAGAGATTGCGCCGAATTCAGAACGCGGACCAAGCTCAACGTGAGACCTTTAGCGCCGTCGACTATTGGCTCGAATTTTTTGAGGATTCACTTGCTCAAATCGTCGATTCCGAGCAACCACCAGCCGACCTGGATCAGTTGAAGGAGCTGTGTCTAGAGCAACGCGCCCTGAACGAGAGAATTGCCTCCGAACGCGCCGGAGTTCGCGACTTGATCGCCGAAGCCCAACGGGTCACCAGAGACGAGAATCTTAGCCTAGGACTCGAGAACAATCAGATCAACGCCAAAATCGATCGACTCCGACGACTCGTGGAGGAGGCCGCCAAAGCCGGAGCGGAGAGGCTTGCAATCCTCGAACAAACCGCCGAATTATGCAAGGAATTGGTCCCCGAATACGAACAAATCAACGAGGAATTGGAGCGACTGGAGACCGAGTTCCAAAATTGCACCGAAATCAACACAGCCATGCCGCAAGCCGAGCTGCGACAACAGCAAATCCACAATAATCAAATGCTTCAGACCCTGCAAAACGAACGCAAAAACCTCTCGAAATTCGAAAGAAATATCGACTCGGTTTCGGAGCTCTGTAACCCACAAGATGCCGCACATCTTCGACATTTGTGTGACCAACTTTTGGACAGACATAAAGAGGTCTCCGAGGCCTTCAGATCGAGAGGAGCAGCCCTCGACTTGACCGTGGAAAAGTCGGCCGATCTCGGCGACCGAATCGACACGTTCCTCATGAGCATGGAGAATGCATTAACCATGCTCAGGAACCCCGATTCCATTGCGGCCAGACCAAATGTACTGAGGAGACAGATCGAAGACAATATGAACAGTAATATGTCATGGAAACAGAAGGAACCAATCATGGCGGCGGTTCGAGCAGCCACAATGGAAGCGCTAGCACGAAGTCATGGAAATCACATCGTGGAGGAAGGTAGGAGAGAGGTTTTAAAGAATTTTGGGGAAGATAAACGAGGATCTAGGGAATTTTATATTACACATGGTGAAGGTCATCGATAATTAAAAATTTGCGTTTTAATCGCAATAAATATAAAGGAAATGATAGATCTTCTGTTAGAAGAAGGCACTAGCTGTATTTTAATAAGTTGTGGAGAGTGTACGATTGAGTTTATTATCCATGACCAAATTCAAGTATAACATAAAATTTTGGGTTTTGCCTCAAAAACAAGGCTAATATATTATATATACTTTTAGGATTGTCCCGAAAACTCCAAGCCCTGGACGAGTATTGGTTCGAACTTCACAACGTTCATGGCAATCGCGACCTCGTTTTACGTGAGACTTTACCAATCGCCGAGACTTTCTGGCAGTCAGCGCAAAACTGCCAACAGCTCTTCAAAAAACAGCGTGCAGATCTGATTACCTTCAACGAATCGGGTCTATATTCCTCGACGTTGGACTTGCGAAACCAATTTGCCCACCAAGTTCAACAAGGACTCCAAGCGGCGGAGCTTCAGTTTGCTCAAGTTCACACCTATGCCCAAGAATTGCTGAGCCGAGTTGGGGATGAAGAGAAGTCATTCGTGGAACAACAACTCTTCACATTGAACAATGAGTGGCAGTGGCTCAAAAACACTAGTGGAGAACGACAAACGCGAATGGGAACTGCGCAAGATGTGGTAAGGATGTTGTAGTAGACAAAAGAAAAAATGTGGTAAAAAAACAAAATAAAATAGAGAAAGTAGGAGATGCCTTTAATGTAAATGACGTAATAAGCAAGATAATGCAATATTAGCTGTTAGAAGAAGAAGTTGGCGAAGAATTGAGGTCTCCAATATTGTACTAGGCAAAAATGGAAAGCTCAAAGAATTTTTTAATGAAAAATTGTGAAAATGAGTGGTTTATAGCATTGAAAAACTGTTAGAAGCAACCGAACTGTAGTTTCAACCGATTAGAAAGCCGAAAACTATCTAAAAGACCTTAAAATACCAAAATTTCTCAAGGATAATGTCGAAATTTGATGGAAATTGACGAAATCAAACGAAAAAGTAGATTTTTGATCGGAATTTGACTGAACACCCCATCCTACACATTGAAAATCATTTTTGACATCAAAAAATCAAAATTCGAGAATTTTTTTGTAAAACTCAGTAATCGCGACGGATTTTTTGGAAACTCCAAAAATTTGGTTTAGACGAAAACTTGTTCTAAATTTTTTTTGTACCGGTCGCTCAAGACCTCTTGTATTGTCGATAACATCGACAAAGATGCCAAAATTTCTAAAATTTTTTTCTTTTCTGACACCAACAAGAAAATCGAAATTTCTCGTCCATAGCGTCCGAAAAATTCCGTTGCCGGAGCACTTAGTAAAGGTAAAATTATGTATTTGTTATTGGGATGGATGGAGGAGATTTTGTTCTAGCTCTCAATAGCTTTCTTCCTTGAAAAAATGATATTTTTTTATTTTTTGAAGTTTTTTTCGATTTTAGACTAATAGTTGCCTAAAATAAGGTCGGAAATGCCGAACAGAAACGCTATAATCTAAGATTCTGGCGTGAAAAATGTTTATTATTAAATTTCAGTCGCAACAGTTTTATCAACAATCAGATGCAATCAGAAGATGGCTGTCTCACGCCGAAAATCAGCTCCAGAATGTCCCGGAGCAACTTCCATCGACTGGAGACGCAATCCGAAATGAGATGGATAACCTGAAGGTGTTGAGGAACGAAGCCAACGACCAGAAGATTTGTATGAATGACTTGATCCAATTAGCAAGAGATTTATGCACTTATGCCCAACCTCAACAGGCAAGTATAATATAATTTTTGTTGAATTTTTTTGGATTTTTAGATTTTTTTGGTTGTAGGAGGCTAAAGTGTCTCTATTTTAGGCTCAAAAGATCACAGATCAGATCAGCCAACTGGATATGAGGTTCAATAGGATCTACGCGCTTCTAGCAAACCATCAAAGAAGATTCGAACAAGCGTTGTTATCCGGCGGAAACTTTGATCAACTCTTCGACGAGCTCTCAGTTTGGCTAAAGGATGCGCAAAAGACCTTCGAATCGATCGATGCAAATGTTGAGGAGCCAAAAAGAATTGAGGTGGAACTGACCAAGATGAGCGCATTGAAGAAGGATATTGCCGCGCATGTCCCAAGTTTTGATGAACTGGAGAAGTAAGTGGAGTGACTGAGCAATGAAACTGATTTTTGGAGATTTTGGAAAAGGATTATGTTGTAGTAGACAAATTGAGATTTTTTTTTGAATATTTTTAAAATTTTTTGTTGTTTAAGGTCCGGAAATGAGCTCATACACGCCGATCCTAATGCTCTGATTACAATTCAACCAAAACTAGATCCCCTTATGGCCAAATGGAATCGTCTCAGCGCCAAATCCGAAGAAGCGCTCAGAAAATTGGAAGACGCTAAAAATGACGCCAATTCTCGAAGATCACGCTTTGACAAGTGGAGGATGTACCTGGAAGATCTGGCCCAGCAAGCTCAACTCGCCAAGCCGGTGGGAGCACTCGTTGAAACAGTGCAAAGCCAGCTGAACGACCTACGAAATCTGGCTCAAGATTTGAATGAAAAGGAGAACGTTTTCAAGCAAGAACTCAACGATGCGGTCGCTAAAAAGGCCGAACCTTTGGAAACTTTGACGCAATTGGATGGAGAATACAGTGGGTTGCAAGAGAAGCTAGCTGTGAGGCAGACTCAGCTGGAAAAAGCGTTGGAACAAGCGGTACAACTCGAAAATCAGCTGGAAAATTTAAATAAGTGGAGTTCGAGCGCCGAAAAAGCTTTGGCAAATCAACCGCAGTTCTCGAGACGACCGGACAAGCTGAAAAAAGCGTTGGAGGAACAGAAAATTTTTGTCGAACAAGTTACGGAACAGAAATTGAAGCTAAAAGATCTGACGCAAGCGTCAACCAGAGTCCAATTCAAATGCGATAAAAGGGACGGGATTTATGTAAAGAATCAAGTCGTAACGCTGAAGAATAAGATTGAGAAGATCTCCCAGAACGCCAATGAAAGGGCGAAAGGTAAGGAATGGAGAGATTTGTCAATTGAGGAGATAAATTTGATATTGATGTCTTGGCAGTGAAGGATAATATAGTTTTGAAGGAAGATGAGGGAAGTTAAGTACTAAATGAAATGGGCTGACTAGAGTGGGCTAGAAAAAGAGGTTTTGAAGCTGATTTGGCCATTTTTATGGGCTAAGTGGAAGAGATTTTGAGGTTTTATTTTTTTGCCATGGATAATATAATTTTAATCTAAAATAAAGAAAGTTTGGTTTGAGATATGTATAAATTAATTGCTTGGGTCGTAGTAAAAGGGTTTAGAAGCGTTTTTGATCAGTGACATTTTAGGTATGGAAACGGCCCTTGCCGAGACGCAGAGCTACCTAACTGATGCCCAATCTCTCTCCGATTGGATCCAAGCCGAAGGTGAACGCCTCAGCAACGAACCAATTGAAGCCACCGCAGACCGAATTCGACTCCAAGTTGAACAGCATCGCCAGTTCATGGACGAAATCAAGGCCCGTCAGGAGACGTTGGACATTATCCATGGCGCGGGTCAAGTTTTGTGCGAAAGAGCCCCCAAAGAAGACAGAAAATGGTTCAATCAAAAGAATGCGGACTTGAAACAAGCCTGGGACAGGCTGAATGCGCTTGCCAACCGAAGAAACAAGGAGTTGGAGGAGAGTTTGGCCGCCTCAGGACAATTTGAAGATGGCCTGGCCAAATTGGTGGACTGGCTGGACGAAAATTTGCCGGGAATCGAGAAAGAGTTGGAGGAAAATAGATTTGGAGGCGATATGGAGACTTTGCATAAACTCGTCATGGAGAACAAAGAGCTAGAAGGTCAGTTGAATCAGAAAAGAAACCCGCTGGGGATTGTAAGGAGAAGATCCATGGAAATCCTTGCTGAAGCCGATAATGAAGAAGCAAAGAAGGTGAAAGAGAAAATTGATGAATTAGAGAGCAAATGGGACAAACTGCAAGGAGCCTTGAAGGAGAAGGTAGGAGTTGGAGGGGGTTTGGATATTGTTTTAGATTAGAGGTCTAATAGAGAAAAATGGTCCTTTTGTATGAAAGTAGATGAAGATGGGAAAGTTTTAGGATAAAATTGAAGAAAATGGGAAAGTTGTAGTATTGGAGAAGAGATTTTTTGATTTGGGACATTGAGTTTGGATTTGGACAGCAATTTATATTGTAGTAGGTGAGGTTAAAGAAATGGAAAATTTTCGATCATATTCTTTGATTGAAATTGATTGAAGGGGAAAGATTATGAATAGAAAATGAGAGTTTAGTGACTTCAACAAATTTTGGGTTCTTTTTTGACATTAATTTATATTGTAATAGGCAAAATTGGAAATTTTTGGTTTTTTTTAAAGTTTGTTAAAACTTTTAGTCTGGAGTTGATGGAATAAGAAATGAAACGGCCATTCGTAAATTTTTTTTTGAATAAAACTTTGCAGTTATTGCAAATATAAATTTTGAGGTTTTTTGAAATTTTTTGTTTTTTTTAGGAAAAACGTCTCAACGCCGGCCTAGAAGAAGCTGTCGACCTCTCCGAATCGGCAAGAGAATTGAACGAAGCCCTCACTCAGATCGAATCCAGAATCCGCCGGGAGACCAGCCAGACAACGGACGACGAAGAGAATTCGCGACTAGCTCTGGAGCATCTCGAAAAAATCAAATCGGATATGGAGAACGAGGCCGAGCTCTACAACAAGGTTCAAAGCCTCATCCAGACAATCCAACCCGTCGCCCATCCCAAGGCCCAAGAGAACTTGCAATTCTTGGCAACACAGGCGGGCGAACGATGGGATCAGGTGGCTGGTCTACTAGAAGAACGTCTCAAACAGGCCGAAGAACACTTTGGAATCCTGAAAGAACACGATCAAAACCTCGAAAAATACACCCGATTCGCGGAGAATGCAGAGAAACTCTTGGCCGAAACCGAAAACGCCTCGGGGCAAGCGGAAAACCTCGAGGAAATTGTGGAATTGATCATGAAACATGATGAGTTCAAACGCGCCCTAAGGGAAGAACAGCCGAAAATCGAAAAAGTCGTTGAGGTTGGCCAAGGGACTCAGAAAATGTCGAGTGAAGTGAAGGCGCCACCCAAGCGGATTCAACAAAGATTCGCGAGAAGTGGCGGAGCCAAGAGATTGCTCAGTTCCGGAGAGAAAAAGAAGTGAGTTGGGGATGATTTTAAGGGTTTAAAAAGGGAGAATGGAGGGAATTGATGGATTGGAAGGTATCCAGGGGAGCTTGGAGAAGTTTGAGAAGCAATTTTGTAATTTTTGGAAGGGTTTTTATATTGTAGTAGAGAAAATTGAAAGGTCTTTGAAAATTTTATGATTTTTCTTCATCTCTTGGTTTGAAGCGGTTGGAAAAGAAATATGAAGGCTTTTTTTGAATTTTAGAGGCGGATTTAGCAATATTTGAGAACATTTTTTTATAATAAACAAGGTGAAATTGATGATTTAAAAAATTTTTTTGTTATTTTTGATCTCGAATTCGGTTAAAGGTTTGGTTGTGGAAGTGCAAAGGCAAATTCTTTTATTTAGGGGCATTTTAAAGAGTTTTTAGAATATCTTTTATATTACACTCGATAAATTTTTAAAATTTTTGTTGATTTTTTGTCATGTTTTTGTTGTAAGTTGTAGGAATTGATGTCTAAGGGAAGAATTAGAGGTGTGCAGCTATTTTTGCAGCGATCTGTGACCAGGGCGAAAGATTTTTTGATTTTTCCAAAATTTTGACTATTTTTTTTTCATTTTTAGCCTCCGTACCAAGCGCCAACGCCGCACCGACCAGTTGGAACAGAAATGGCAGAACGTGTGGAACAATGCGGTCGAGCTGGAGGAGCAACTCAAGGCCCGCCGAGCTCGAATCGAAGAGCTCCAACGCCTGGAAGGCTTCACTTTTGCCGATTGGAGGGACCGTTACATCAAATGGATGGACTCGACGAAGGCGAGACACTCTGACCTGTTCCGACAGATCGACAAAACTGGCCAAGGAGAGGTGCCCAGAGAGGAATTCATCGAAGGAGTATTGAAGACGAGGTTCCCCACAACAAGATTGGAGATGGAGAAGGTGGCGGATCAGTTTGATCGCGACGGAATGATCTCGTCCAGGGAATTCGCGAATTCTCTGAGATATGTGGACATGAAAAAAGTAAGTTGGAAGAGGTTTTCACCGATTTTGTTGGAGGGTTTTATATTATCCATGAGAAAAAGCGAAAAAAGTTAATTTTATTGTCTAAAAAAGGCAAAAATAATTTGTCTCTGTTTTTAGCACCGCCTCCCCGCTGTTCCCGGCCCTTCGGCGTCTCCTCGACGTCAAATTCCAGTCCCATTGAGGAAATCCCCAACTCAAATCAAGGTGGACAAGGAGAAGATCGCAACAGAGATCAAAAAAGAAAGCCAAATGTGCAAATGCAACGACCACTTTAAGGTAAGAGTTTTGGAGGATTTTTTGTGAGAATTTTTTGTTTTCCCCTGAGGCGTTTTTATTTGAAATTGCAAAGTTTTTTAACACCGCACAAGTGCGGTTGCGCAATGTATTTCGAAAGAAAAAGCCAAACGAAAGCGCACCGAGACCGTAGCAGCGTGGCGCAGTGGAAGCGTGCTGGGCCCATAACCCAGAGGTCGGTGGATCGAAACCACTCGCTGCTAATCGAATTTTTGCAATGTTTTTTTGATAAAATTGATGTGAAAGTGGTATGGGGACGTGCTTAGAATTTGTTTTTTGGGTTTTATATTATTTAGACGGCAGTTGAAAGGGAATTTTCGAGTACTTTTTTTGATTTTTTTTTGATTTAGGGGGAAATTTGGATCAACTTGTATTTTAAACACGTTATAAATATTTTTTCAAAGTCTGAAATTCTTTTTGGACAATTTTTCGAAAATTTTTTTGTAGTTTTGGAGTTTTTATAAATTTTTTTGATTTTCAGATTGCGGCAGAGCGCGAGACCAAGGGCGGTGCCGTGAAATACGCGTTTGGCGACTCCCAAATGAAACGCATGGTCCGCATCCTGCACTCGACGGTGATGGTGCGAGTTGGCGGCGGCTGGGAAGAGTTGTCCAGCTTCTTGCGAACACATGACCCATGCCGCGCGAAAGGCCGCACAAACATCGAGCTGAACCATGGGCACGAGTTCGTAATGCCCTCGGTGAAGCCGGTGGGCGCCAACGATGTGATGGGCACGTTCGGGTCGAGGAAGAGCTCGTACGCGCCGAGCAGCGGACGCTCGACCCCAAGAAAGATGGTCAAGTATAATGTGGAAGAGAATGTGAATCAAGGACCGGTTATAAAGGTAAATTTTGGGGGGTTTGGAGTAAGAGGGGACCGTGGATAAGGTGGAAAATTAATTTAAAAATTTTTAGGTATGAAATTAAAAAAAGTTGTTATTTTTGCTTTTTTTCGGTTTGAAAACCTAAATCAAGGTGAAATAGATGTTTGAAATTGGATGATTTGCAGAGTAGATAGGAGGTTTTGAGATTTTATCGAAAGGATTAGCGAAAATCGGAGATTTTCGATTTCAAAATTAATTTGAATTTAATTTGAGATGTTGCAGGTCAGAGAAAAGACGGAAAGAAGTGTACCGATGTTCAAGAAACCGCTGACCCCCAATTCCTCGGCCAATTCCAGTAGAAGTTATTCGAGACAAGCCAGTGATCTCAGTGCAAAAGGTAAACTTTTGAATTTTTTTTATGATTTGAAAGGAAAATATGATGAATTACGAAGTAATTTGGATGGTGTAAGATATATTGGGGCTTTATATTACTAGGGCTATCGGATTTTAGAGGATAAAAGTAAATTTTTGAGATTTTTTTGTGTTTTATATTGTTTTAGAGGTCATAACAGAAAAATTTTGATATTTGAAGGTAAAATACGGTAATATATAGAATGAACTTGGTTTATAATGGTGAAAGGAGTAGCGAGCTGCCTTGTGGAACTAATTTATTGATGATTTAGTTTTGAATTTTGAGATTTTTTACATTTTTCTAACTGATGTCTAAAGTAATATAAATTAATGGATGGTTAGAGAAGTCGAGGCTTTTATATTTGTTGAGTCAGAAATAGCGTGATTAAACGCTTTTTGTGATTGAGATACCCAATTTTGATCTTATTTTTTCATTTTCAGACGGCTCAAACACCAGAATTCCCCGTCCACTTTCGTATCAAAACCTGGCTCAAACCCCGTCCAGACCCTCGAGCAGAGCCAGCGACGTGTCGGACCTAAATGCTACCCCGTCAAGACTGCCCACTACTAGAAGAACCCCAGTTCCGTCGAGGCCACAGTCTAGGAACGCCTAAAATAATATTATTTATTGTCAAACCCGAAAGTTTTTCGCAATTCCTTGTCTTCTTTTTGTCCCACATGCATCCTAAAGCAAATGTTTTTAATAATTCCTAAGGATACTGTAACAATTTTTTGCAAATATTTTGTTGTTTGGCTAATACTGTCGGAAAACGGTTAAAAACCCCATAATTTTTTTTGTAATTACCCCAGAAAGGGATTTATATTGTATTCTTTGCCCATATCACTTATAAATCCAAAAGTCGTCAGCTCAAAACATTCAAAAAACATAATTTTATATTGTTTTAGCTCTTTCCCCACAAAAGAATGCCAGTAATTTTTATTTTTTGTGTCGGTCCTTTGTAATTTTATATTGAATATACGATAAATTTATTTTTGAAGTGATTGGTTATGAAGTTGGAGGGTATTTGTAAGATTTTCGAGGTATTTTTGAGAATTGTTGAGATGGGTAATATATTTTTTGTCTAATTTTTTTTGTATAGGCAGTCACTAGGGTGATAATCAAATTTTCTATTTGAATTCGGAGCAAATTTTAATTTCTCCTTGTTATTTGGGCGACTTCTAACATCTGATGTCATGGAGAATATAATTTTTCCCAGTTTTAGCGCAAGATGAAGGTGAAACTGAAAGAAATAGCTCTCCGAACACGTAATCCCTCCCACCTTGCCCATTAGAATACATTATCCGCAAATTTTCGCCGACCCTTCGAATCTCTCTACTTCTCCTTGGCAACGCACTGTGCGGCCGGCTCTCGCCGCAATTAGAAGCGAAAAGCAAAAGGGAACGGATGAATGGCCGAGCTCAAGGTGCTCTTCGAGGTGTAAAGGGTCAGGTCCGAGAATAATATCAAGTTTGTTTTAGGGGATTTTGGGATTTTTTTGGGAAAAATGTTGTTTTAGACTTTAATTTTGATGTTTTTTAATTTTCGAGGGTGAGAATGGGAAAGTTTGCCAATTTTTTTATGTATTATGAAAGAACATATCGTTATTTACCCAGAAAATATAATTTGACAATATTAAACAGTAGTTTTGGGAGGTTCTGACATTACTTTAGGTACCTGATAAAGGAAGTTATAAAACCTCAATTTTGAGTTTGTAGAAGACATAACGCATGCATACTAAGAATTATGCTCCTATAAGATGTCTAAAATAAACTTGGAGGCTTATGTCACGAAATGGCCTTAAAATTATATTACTTTAGTCATCAAATAAAAAAACGTCGAAAAATACTTTTCCTGAGGTTTTGATACTTTTTCCGAGGAAAATTACGTTTATATTCAGTATTAAGGCCCATTTATTGTCTTAGATTGAATTATTGGCTAAAGCCATCAAAAATTATATTATACTAGACATCAAGTCGGGAAAAATGCAAACATTTTCAATTTTCGAGCTGGTGTCAGAAGAAATTAAACTAAATGACACAGTAGAACGTTCGTATTTTCCAAAAAAACACTTTAATTCCTTTCAATTTTCGCGGAAAATTATCGGAATTGACTTTTTTCTGCAGGAAATTCGAATATTTCCTGGACCGGAATTCCTTTTATTCTCCCCTGGAGGGCCTTGAAGAACCTTTTGCGAACACAAATGGCCATATTCGAGAACGGAATTTCGCAAACGAGCACCTTTTATTTACAAAAAAAAAACTTTTGCTTTCCGTGCTTGGAGATGTCTGGTGGAAGAATTGGCCGAAAAAATTGTTGAAATTTTGGATTTTTTATGAATTTTTTGCTCAGTTTGATTGGTCTTTGGCCTGGCTTCTCTTAGGATATTAGAAACTGTGAAAACGGCAAGGATTTTGAAGGATTTATCAACAAAAACGTCTAATTTTGCCATGGATAATATAAAATTTTTACGAAAGAGAAGGAATTTTGGACCGGACAACGAAATGGCTGTCCCCAAATTTATACCATTCTGTCCCCAAATTCATACCATTCTGTCCCTAACGACCTGTCCCCAAATGGGAGTTCGGAAGCTGTCCCCAAAATATTCCCAATATGTCCCCAAATACAAAAATTAGTCTGAGGGCATATTTTAGGATGGTAGTCCACCTGCGGCCGCTCCGGCCTAAAAATTTCGAATTCGAAGTATGTGGTGATTGCGCAATAAGCAAAATTTCAAAAATTTTTGGGAAATATCCGATATAGGGGTAATCGAGGACGCTGATTTTGAATATCATATTCATTTTTCATAACTACTACTTTTTTTCTTAAGTAGTACTGTAAAGTAGTAATTTTTTGACTTTTTTCAATGCATAGTCGTTTTATAGGTAGTCGATGGCGCTGAATTCGAATATCATATTCATTTTTCATAACTACTACTTTTTTTCTTAAGTAGTACTGTAAAGTAGTAATTTTTTAACTTTTTTCAATGCATAGTCGTTTTATAGGTAGTCGATGGCGCTGAATTCGAATATCATATTCATTTTTCATAACTACTACTTTTTTTCTTAAGTAGTACTGTAAAGTAGTAATTTTTTGACTTTTTTCAAAACATAGTCAATTTATCGGTAGTCGATGGCGCTGAATTCGAATATCATATCCATTGTTTATGTTTTTTAATTTGTTTCAACCGCTAAGAAATACATAAAGTTCAGAGCAGAAGCGCGGGAAGCGGACCTTTTTGCGAATTACCGCGGGTTAGTCGAGCTATGGTTATCCAATCTTCCAACTTTTTCAATGCATAGTGGATTTATAGGCAATCGAGGTCGCTGAATTCGAATATCATAGTCATTTTTCATAATTACTGTTTTTTTTTTTCTTAACCATTTTTTTTTCCATTTTTCCTGATTTTTATTTTATTTTTTTAAGTAGTTGCGTAATACAAAAAAATTTAGAAAAAAATTGAAATAGCACTTTCAACCCTATAGCAACTACTGAACCCTTTTGGGGAGCTGTAACTTTGGCTTACCCGCGGTAATTCGCAAAAGGGTCGGCTTCCCGCGCTTCTGCTCTGACATACCTCGACTAACCCGCGGTAATTCGCAAAAAGGTCCGCTTCCCGCGCTTCTGCTCTGCCCTTGCGACCCGGGTCATGGCATCATATCACAGAAAATTATTACGTAATTACTTTGGAAATTGCATAGTTGGAGGTAGAAGGAAGAGGGAAAAATTCAACATTTTGCGGCCGAATCTTCGGCGGTTTTTTTTTTCAATTTGCTATTTTTTGAATGTATATTTCTTAGCGATTGAAACAAATTAAAAAACATAAACAATGGATATGATATTCGAAATCAGCGCCATCGACTACCGATAAATTCACTATACATTGAAAAATGTTTAAAAATTACTACTTTACAGTACTACTTAAGAAAAAAAGTAGTAGTTATGAAAAATGAATATGATATTCGAATTCAGCGACCTCGATTGCCTATAAATCCACTATGCATTGAAAAAGTTGGAAGATTGGATAACCATAGCTCGACTAACCCGCGGTAATTCGCAAAAAGGTCCGCTTCCCGCGCTTCTGCTCTGAACTTTATGTATTTCTTAGCGGTTGAAACAAATTAAAAAACATAAACAATGGATATGATATTCGAATTCAGCGCCATCGACTACCTATAAATTCACTATACATTGAAAAATGTTTAAAAATTACTACTTTACAGTACTACTTAAGAAAAAAAGTAGTAGTTATGAAAAATGAATATGATATTCGAATTCAGCGCCATCGACTACCTATACATCGACTATGCATTGAAAAAAGTCAAAAAATTACTACTTTACAGTACTACTTAAGAAAAAAAGTAGTAGTTATGAAAAATGAATATGATATTCGAATTCAGCGCCATCGACTACCTATACATCGACTATGCATTGAAAAAAGTCAAAAAATTACTACTTTACAGTACTACTTAAGAAAAAAAGTAGTAGTTATGAAAAATGAATATGATATTCGAAATCAGCGTCCTCGATTACCCCTATATCGGATATTTCCCAAAAATTTTTGAAATTTTGCTTATTGCGCAATCACCACATACTTCGAATTCGAAATTTTTAGGCCGGAGCGGCCGCAGGTGGACTACCATCCTAAAATATGCCCTCAGACTAATTTTTGTATTTGGGGACATATTGGGAATATTTTGGGGACAGCTTCCGAACTCCCATTTGGGGACAGGTCGTTAGGGACAGAATGGTATGAATTTGGGGACAGAATGGTATAAATTTGGGGACAGCTTAACAATTATCCTTTTGGACCTATTTTACGTTTTCAGTCTAGAAATTGACTAAATTTGTCATTTATAAGCTCTTTACTGTATTTTAGAGACTTGAAACAGAATGCCAAAAATGGCGGGGAATTTGAATTTTTAAACTTGTTTGATTTTTGAATTCTCGTGTGTTATGAGTACGATAAAAGAAGGTGCTTTTTTCAAATTTTATAACTAAAACCCACTAATTTTTTCTTTTTTACATTAGTTATACCTAAATTAATATCGAGTATTTTCCTCAATCTTTCCTCATAGATTTTCGCAAATTCTACGTAAATTAGATGAATTATGCCCCAGTAGTGCATTACACATCATCTTTCCAGGCCATTCTTGTGTAGAAACAATTGTTTGGGCACTTTTTTTACACCATGATGACGTAAACGGCCGGGTTTCTGAATAAATCTTCTCGTCTGGCCGCAAAGATGACTCTCATGGAGCAACAAATGCAGGTGAGTGCTTTTTGGAGTGTGACGGTTATTAGAAGTATGTAGTCCTCTAAATCCGTTCTAAATTTTGAGGGCTTTGCTTTATTTTAGCAGTTTTTGACCTTATTTTGGGAAATTGTTGGGTTTTTTGAAAGATTACAGTAATCCAAGGCTTCCAAATCGCTTCTTAAAGTGTAATATATAATGAAATAGGATCTCGGTTTTTAGAGAAACGCTATGTTTTACTTCTAACTTCTATCCAAACCGTATTTTACCTTATTTTAGTAATTTTTTACCTCAGTTTGGCGAAATTTTGTCTTTTTCTTGAAAATTACAGTAGTCTAAAGGTTTTTAAATTATAGATTAGGGAAGATAATGGATATATCTTTATGCAAATTTTTAAATCATTCCGCGAGTTTTAAGTCTGAAAGAAATTTGCCTTATTTTAGTCATTTTGAACTTATTTTACTGAAAAATCATGATTTTGGTAAAATTACAGTAATCCAAGATTTTCAAATTGCTTAGTCTGGGAGATAAACGTGTAATATATCTTCCAAATCAATTTTAAATCAAGTAATTCTCAATTTTGAAGATAATTCACCTTATTTTAGCAATTCAAACCACGTCTTGTTCTATGGCCCCGGGGCTGCGTTCTTTTCTCCACAAATTTGCGTGGACTTGGCGCCGGCAACATACCCTCGGATAGCGTGCTGCTGGCCCTGCGGTTCGTCATATACCACTTCCATCATCAACGAAATCGCCTCGTAACTTACGGAGACTGGCTGCGAATTGCAACACTGAAGATAAATTTGAGCCGAGAATGCGCATTTCTGCTGTTCGCCGAAGCCCAGACGATCAGCCCCATCCAACGCGAACGACGAATCGCCTCGTACACGTCGGACAGCGATCTGGAAAGCCGTGCCGACATCCTGGGATTGGTAGTCGCTCTTGCTTTATTGAGCTGCGCACCAGATGAGAGTGGGAATAGAAACGTGACAAAATACATCAAAGACAATTTGAGTGAGCAACGGGTCTTTGAATATTTGATTTTGATGATTTAGCGCAAGAATAGGCGATTTGGGATATTATCCATGAGAAAAGTTGATGATTTTTGAAATTTTTGGGGGGTGTTTGGGAGATTTTTGTGTGAAATGATCTTTTAGGGGTACGTAGATTCGATTGAAATCCCTTTTCAGAGATTTGCGGCACATTTGTACCTAAAATTATATTATCCATGGCAAAATTCGTTATTTTCCTTGGTATTTTAGAACGTTTGATCATTCTACAAACTGAATTGGTCTCTAAGTGGCTTATTTGGACTTGTTCTTTCTATGAGACTATAAAATACCTCGTATTTTACCTTTTCCCACCAAAAATTATATTATCCATGTATTCAGATGTCTTCCTCAGCTGCCTCCTCCTTTGCAACTACTCCCTGGCCACCGAAAACATCACCAGCTCGAGGTTGGAGCAGATCCCACGTCTTGAATTCATTCCGGCCACCGCGTTGAGCAATCTGGATGTGCTTTTCGAGGGAACATTGAGAACGGAGAAGCAAATGAGTACGGTCGGAGTGATCCCCACCTCGATTAGTGCCCTGCTCATGGCCGTCATGCACTGGGAATTGAAGGATCAGGTGAGAAATTTGAAGATTTGGCACGAATTTTACAATGCCAAGAAGGATTTTCGGAATAGGACGTTTTCGTGGTGGGACCCATGGTTAAAAATAAAGATCAGTCTTAGAAATGGCCTAAGGCAACGCTAGTTAAACAAGAGCTTGATTGATCAAAAAACATTTATTTTAATTCCAAAAACGGTTATATTTTGGATTTTTTAACGTCTTTGACATCCGATGTCAAGTGTAAGATAATTTTTTCCAGATTTCAATGCAAGATCTTCTCGAAATCTTTCGGAAAACCCTCCAGACGGATATGTTCTCACTCGACGATATTGCAACCACCGTTTCGACGGCCAAGTCGGAAGAATCGACCAGTCGAACAATGACTTCAACTCAGCTGGCGGAACATCGAAAAATTACGGTCCGCCGATGGTCGCACATTGAATTACTGACCAAACAGGCTTACCGCGGAGCCAATTTGAGAGTAAAGGTGGGAATTGTTGATTTTTTGGTCGAATTTTATGGAATTTTGGGTCCCGTAACGAAAACTTTTTTTTACAAAATGTTGATGTAACACTTTGATGAATTGCATTGTTGTGTGTTTCAGGGCCCTCACAAGGATGGATCGGTTCTGGTTTGCCCCAGGGCATTGAGGTCGGCGCTAATTAAAGACATCAAATCGAGTGGTCCCATCATTTTGGGCCCGATAAATGGCCCACTGATCTTGGATGGACTGGAAAATTTGCATGTCTCGGCGATTTGCGAGAGGATTCTGATCCAGAATTGCAAAGAGATTACCGTATTCTTGAATACTCGAACATCGCCGGCCATCGGAAGGAATTGCGAACACGTCCGGTTGGCTCCCTATAACACGTATTTTGATGTAAGTTATAGATGTTTTATGGAAAGATTTTGTGCGAATAGGTCGATAGTGGCCTGTAGAGTGTTGGGGTAGGTTTTGGACGCAATAATTGACAAGGGGAATATAAAAATGAAGATTTTTGGGTCAAGGTCCTCATGAATAATATAACATTGGTAAAATTGATCGTTAAGATAGATTTGACCGCCATTTTTGTAGTGGAATAAGTATATCAGAGCGTCTGAGGAGGTACAGATTTAATTTTGCGATTAAAATGCTTATCGTCACAGCTTAGAACAGAATGCCAAAAATGGCGGGAAATTTGAAATTTGAATTTTTTCCTTAAAAAAGGTTTTACCCTTAATTAATTATTATGCATGGCATATAATTTGATGATATTGTAATGTTTTTAGGGTCTCTTCCAAGAGCTCCAATATTCAGGAATGATGCTGTTGAGCGGAGACGAAAATCGTTGGGATCAGCCGATTCAAGTCGACTCAATTCAACTAAAACAAGGTCTCCCATCCCTCCGAGTGTGGAGTTTTTTGCCGCCAGATGGATTCTACATCCAACCAACGCCGTTCCCGACGAATAAGGGATCAACTCTTCATAATGTAAGAAAAGTTATATTATACTAGGTGTTTTTGATGAATTTTGGTCAAAAAGTGACAAAAAACGGGTTAAAAGCGAACGAAATTGAGATTTTAGTACTTTCTACGGTCCATCCCCACGATGTACTTGGATAATTTCGAGGAGCGGATTCAGTCCGCTGAGCTGTGGCTGCAGCGCAATCCGGAAAACCGACTGATTGGAGTCCCGGAAAGGGATCAAGAATATCTAAAACAACGTGTCGGCTTGTCGCAGTGATCAGCTCACGTTGACAGCTCATACCGATGATCTTCTAAAGCTAAAGACATTCGAAGAGAATGATACAGGAAAATAAATATAAATTATATTGTACTAGAGGAGGTGATATGGATTCAGAGTTTTTTTTTGAAATATTGTTGTATGGCATTTGACAAAACTTTGTCAGAATGATGAATGGGGCTTGGTCAAGACGTTTGAAGAATTTTAAATGGTAGTATTGAGAAGTAAAAAAGTTATGGCATGTTGTAGTAGGTCGAGCTGATGTTAAGTTAATACATATATGGGAATTTCTCTATGGGTGTTTGATGGATTGAGATGGAACTTGTTGGGAGTGCGAATATGTTCGTCGACAGTATACTGAGATCATTGTGGATCGCGTTATGCAGAAACAAAGGAGTTATGTCATATTGTGGTAGAGATGGCTGCTAATTGAGGTTGGAGTGTCTGAGATTATATAAAAGATGGTCCAAATATGATGAAATTTTCTAGAGATCAAGAATATTCCCATATAACGCTTTGGTAAAAATTGTGACTACAAAGGAAAAGTTTAACTTATATTGTACTTGTGGTCTGATATTACTTTAGACGTTAATTTTTCAAAATCTGGCAAAATGGTTTTGATGTATGTTACAATAAATGAAAACAAAGTCTTTGTAATAATATTTATAAACATTCATACCGCGTTATGCAAAAGTCGCAGAGTTCTGAACCGTTTTTGAAAGTTACTGCGTAAGAAAATGATATCGAGCTTAAAGCAATTCATAGAACTTTTATTAGTGATGTATAATTAATGAAAACTATTGAAATGAACATTGTAAACTACGAAATTTTAATTTCACTAACAAACATACTGGTAAAAGTCGTGGAATTTGATAAGCATGAGGTTGAATGGACAGAAAATTGTGATTGATATATTGAATAACGAAAATTCCATGGTTACACCAATGCCGAAGCGAATTGGCAGTGGATTTGAGCAATTTGGAGTCCCGAGATCGTTGCCGTTGTTTCCTTTCAAAGACCCGTTTGGTAGTAGTTGTAGAGGCGGCTGTCCAGGCTTCCCTTCGGCCCTAACGGCTGTTTACGGTAGCGGTAGGGACTTGGCGCCGGCGCTGGGACCGGAGTGCGACTGTAAGGCGAGTATGGGGTTATGTAGCCGTTGCTGGGAGGTGGAGGAGTACTGTAGACTTCGCTTTGCGGGTTACTGTAACTTTTTCCTGGGTTATTGTAGCCATTTTGAGGGTTACTGTAACCATCAGAAATGCGATTGGGACCCATTTTAGGGCTACTGTAGCCGTTGGGGAGGTTGCTGTAAATTTTCCCGGGGTTACCGTAATTTTCAAGATGGTTACTGTAACTTCCATTTTGAGGAGTACTGTAGCTTTCGTCGTCCATATCTCGGTATTCTGGGCCTTCGGGGATACTGTAGTCGACAATTTTTTGGTTACTGTAACTTGTCGACGGGTTGCTGTAACTTTCATTTTGAGCATTACTGTAGTGCTGCCGATTACTGTAGATCCCCTTTGACGGGTTACTGTATCCATTTTGAAGCCGGTGATGATTGAAGTCATTGCCCACCCTTGCCGAGTTCGTTAACATATTCGAAGGGCCATTGAATTGACCGTAATTACTGCGTCGCGGCGCCTCCGGATCACTACCGTAACCTCCGCTCCGACGAACCAAGTTGTTGTCCAAGCTGCTTTGGCGGAACTTCCCGTTGGCCTGCACGTACGCCAACGCGGGGTTGATCTTCAGCACGGTCGGCGAAGAAGTCGTCCATTGGGCGAGGCGGCTTTCGCGCAGAAAATCGTCGGAGACGTACGACGAATGCGACGAATCCAGAGGACGGCCGGGAAAAATCGCGGGTCGATGGATGTCGGAGGAGACTGAAAATGGATGATTACATATTTTGCATAGTTTAGAGCAGTCGGTTTTGCCAGTTTCTAGAAAAGATTCAAAAATTCAAATTCCCGCCAAATTTGGCGTTGTGTTTTAGGTGTCGAAAATGACGTATGTGTGCTAGAAAAGTCACTATTTGCTATTTTATGGCGTGAAATTGAATTTATGTTGAATTTAAGACATTGAAAATTCAAAAATTCAAATTCCCGCCAAATTTGGCATTCTGTTTTAGGGGTCGAAGATGACGTATTTGTGCTCAAAATTAGTATTTGCTATTCTAGTAATATAAACTTATTCCCTGACCTTCTAGTGATATAAACTTCTAACTTATTCCCTGACCTTTTAGTGGTATAAACTGATTTCCCTGACTTTCTCGTTGAATATGTAAGTCTCCTTACCTCTGCTCTCCACTGTATCTTTCCGACTAGCTACCTCCGCCGTTGGAGTCTCCACCTCACTATTCAGCGTCCCCTCACTCGGCGTATGCACTCTATCGTACGTGTTCTCCTCGGCAAAACTGTTATGCGCGCTCTGAGACAGTTGGCTCTTTTTGTGGCTGACCGGCGAGTAATTTTCGGTCGATTGGTATTTTCGCATCATTCGCATGCGACTCTGCGCCAGTGTCCTCGGTAGAACATCCGATTTCGGCGAGCCTGAGGTCATTTTGGTTCCGTTTTGGCTTCTTGACAAATTCGGGGTCGAATTTGGAGCCACGACATTAGGTGCGCCATGGTGAAGGTCGGCGGAATCTTGCTGTTTTCGCTCCTCAAATTTCCTTCGATCGTGTCTTAAACGACTTGTTGTTGCGTTACTCAGCGGTGTGGCGGTGGTGCTGTTACTTTCGTATTCGAATTTCGGCGGAATATTCGAATTTATGCTCAAACTTAGACTCGAATCCGGACTCTCGATATAATGACTTAAAGTCAATTTTCCCTCCGAAGTTTTGGGTTTCCGCAACGCTGACGCACTGTAGACCGAAGAGGCTGTCGAGCCCTGCGGGCTTTCCGATTTTAAATGGGATTTTCGGTCGATTAAAATGGGCGTTTCGACTCCTTGCCGACCAAAACTTGGATGGATAATATCCTGATGTCCGCGGTCGGTTACGAACCCCCTAGCTAGCCCATTGACAAGCTCCTGAACTCTCGTCGGTGGGTCTTGACGGATGATGGTCGCGCTGTTGTGGTCCGTCCGTCGCAACGAAACTTTTTGTCGATTTTCTCCCATTTTTCCGCCAAATCCAATTCCATTCCCCATGTGGCCATTGACTTGGCCATTGGAGAAATTTGAACATAGATTCGGAGCATGTCCTTCGTCATCGACTTTGACCACTTTTTCGCTCCTTTTGAGCCCTCCGTTTTCGAGTAAAGCGCCGTTCTCGCCACCGGGTTGCGTCAAGATCGGCTGTTTTCGTTGCGATTGCTGAGTTCGAGTGATTGTGGGGGTAACTTCGTCGTCGCGCAGCTTCCGAGATGAGTCCCATTCCGCCTCGACGTGCCAATACCAATGCCAGTAGACGTAGAGCTGGAATATACCGATTTTTAGTATGCCTTGGTATGATGTTTTTTAATAACGAGATTTTTTGATTTTTTACCCGAAAAATCGGTGAAATAAATTTTTTAATGACGAAAGAATTGATCCCCGAGGTTAGTTAGGGCTTATAGAATGGGAATTCATTGCTTTTTTGATGTAAAAATTAAAAAATTTGAAATTCCCGCCAATTTTTGGCATTCCGTTCTAGGTGTCTAAAACAATATACCAGTGATCAAGAATAACTTATCAAAATTTTAGTCGATAGAAATTGTTTTCAGACCGTTTACGACCACCCGAAATTTAAAAATCCATATTCCCGCCATTTTTGGCATTATGTTTTATGGGGCGGAAATTGCTGCTAAATGGTTCAAAGTAACAAAAATCTGTGTAAATTATATTTTTAACCCCATTTACGACCCTTGAAAATTAAAAATTTCAAATTCCCGCCAATTTTGGCACTCGGTTTCAAATATAATTTTAGGATAAAATACGTATTGCGTTGATGATTTTGAGTTATTAACTTACCAAAAAGAAGTTCATAAACATTCCAATCACATATGCGAAGATGGCTGTCATCGGCGCATTGTTCAAATCGCCCATGAAAGTTGGTAAAATCCGTGGCAATGCCGCCAAACTCAAAATCAGCAGGCCAATTCCGTAGATACTTTGCTAAAAATTTGTTATTATTTTTTTGTTGTTTTTTCATTTTATTTTTGACATTCAAAAGAATTTTTTATTGCACCGTGCCCTCAAAAACGAGGTTTATTTCTGCACTGTGCAATGCAAAAAAAATTTCATTGCACCGTGCATTGAGCAAAAAATTAAAAGTTTTTATTGCACCGTGCACGCCAAAAAAGTTCTATTTCTGCACTGTGCAATTCAAAAATAAAAATTTTTTATCGCACTGTGCACTCATTTATTGCACCGTGCGCTCAAAAATAAGTGTTATTTCTGCACTGTGCAATGCAAAACAAAAATGTTTTCATCGCACTGTGCACTCAAAAAATAAAAAAAAATTGTATTGCACCGTGCACGCAAAAAAAAATTTCTGCGCTGTGCAATGCAAAAATAAAATTTTTTTTATCGCACTGTGCAATCACTGCTTATGCTTCTTATGTTTCAACCAAAATTTGCAAAGATACTACCAAAAAAAGTTAGTTTAGATACCAACTACAATTTCTGCAAATCCATTTATTTTTTTGTTGAGACCAAAACGTTTTTCCCGGGCTCATGAGAACATACTATTACGAACTAATAGTGTGCTGACGCAAATGGTCCGACAACTTTTATTATTGTTCTCAAGACACATCATCATGTTGTTTAACGGCCCTTTTTTGGCGAAATAAACACAACACAAATGGCAACAAAATTTTGACTTTTGAGACGAAACAATCATAGATTGCACAGTACAGAAATCGAACTTTTTTAAACGCACAGTGCAGAAAGCAAATTTTTTTGAACGCACAGTGCAGAAAGCAAACTTTTTTGAACGCAAAGTGCAGAAAGCGAATTTTTTTGAACGCACATTGCAGAAATAAAATTTTTTTGAACGCACAGTGCGATAAAAATATTTATTTTGCATTGCACAGTGCAGAAATCAAACTTTTTTGAGCGCACAGTGCAGAAAACAGACCTTTATGAACGCACAGTGCAGAAATCCAACTTTTCTTTGGTGCACAGTGCGACGAAAAATTTTTTTGAATTTTCGTCACATTTAATTTTTTTTTACTCAAAAAATCAAAAAAAAAAACTCACCTGGATTAGCAATGGCCACAACAAGAATGGTCTTGGTCGATTCAAGAAGGCGCATGGCAAGCACATGACCAGTACCATTATATGCGTCACACACCATCCGAATCTCCCGTAGCCGCCATCCAAATGCTCCGCCACGCAACCGTCAATGCCCCACAGCGAATGGAACAGACCGATGTCGAAGATGATCGCATCCACGCCGGCGAACGCCATCGGCAAACTGGAATTGGCGTTGAAATCGCAGAAGAGGATCTAAAATGGGATTTTTGAATTTTTTTAATTTATAAAATTCGATTTTTTCATTGAAATTTTAGGTTTTTTCTTCGAAATTTAAATTTTACAATTTTTTTTTATTTTTTCACCGAAAAAATCGGTGAAAATGTTTTTAGTTTGCTTTATAAATTGCTTTATATCTTTTCGAACTGATTCCTATGCTTTTTTCCAAATAAAATTCAAAAATTAAATTTTCCCGCCATTTTTGGCATTATGTTCTAACCTGTTTTTTAGATTAGAATCAAATTCAAATTGAGAAAACAGTAGTTATCTAGTATCTAAGACTGTCTTCTGTTATGTTTACTTCCCTTTACCGCATTCTTTAGACGAAAATTTATATTATCCATGGCAAATTTTGAATCTTTTCTAATTCTTTTGACTTTTTCGACCCCTTTTCCCCATAATTCCAATCCAGACTGTTGTTCAAAGTCTTCACTAGCCTACCGACTTCCGGATAATACACAAAATAACACGGGGGGTTTGGGTAAAGACAATAAATATTGGGCCCATTTCGAAGGGCATTTCGGTTGAATAAAAGGCGAATAAAAGGATTGCCGGAAGTCGGGTTGGGCGAATGCTAAACGTATAATAATATTTGTAGTCTGCCTACAACGTCATTTTTCAATATTATGGGAATTGGTTGATTTTAAGGCAGTAGAACGGAAGGCCAAAAAGAGCGGAAATTTGAAATTTTGAAATTTTAAGTGCTCTGAATGTATTTGCAATGGACTTTAGATCCGATTTAAATCATTTCGATCATATTTCCGTTAATTTTTAGTAATTTCGAGACCTTAGAACAGAATGCCAAAGAATTGCGGGAATTTAAATTTTTGAATACTGAAGTAACGAGAACTACTTAAAATCACCTCTAGATGTAATTAGGACCCCCGTAGTATATTTTTAAATCAGTTTTGAGAATTTTTCGGCCCTCAGAACAGAATGCCAAAAATGGCGGGAAATTTTTAATTTCAAAAATTTTTTCCTCCTGAATTGCTTCCGCCATTTAAGACCTCGGACGATAATTATAAATAAGCGATGCTACTGATGGTTTAACGCCACAAAACCCCAAATAAATTAATCTTGTTTGAGGATTAATCTTTCATTGGATTCCATTCTCCCTTATGTCATCATATTTCCTTCCGCTCTCATTTTCCACATGATTAAATTTTTTTTGGCGCAGCTGCGTCCAAAAATAGGGACCGAATGTTACGAAAATATGAGAGGCAGGAATTTGATGTCATCCGCGGATTCGATTATATTGTACTAGGTAGCTGATGGGAAACCAGGTCAGAACAGGTGAATTTTCGAAAGAATGATGCGAACTTTTGTTGAATAATTTGTTAGACGACCATAAATAAATTTTGAAGCTTAGCGGTTCAAAGTTGGAGAACAATTTCTTGAATATTCGAATTTCCCGCTTTTTTTGGCATTCTGCTGTAGGGGTTTAAAAAGGTCAATAAAATGGAAAACTTGCTCTTCAGATGGTGGAAACGCTTGAAGAGCAATTTTGAATGCTTCTGACTGTAAAAAAGTCTAAAAATTCAAATTTCCCGCCATTTTTGGCATTCTGTTTTATGGGTCGGAAATCGCGCCAAATTGACTAAAACCGATTCCCCCTAGTCTATGAAATATTTTTGAAGAGTCTAAACGACTTTTAAAAGCCTTTTTAATTCGAAAAATACGAAAAATTTCAAAAAACCGTAAAAACCTCAAAATTTTACCTTGTTGAAGTTGACGATGCTATAGACATGCTGCAGCAGGGCCCACACACAGACCGCCAACTGCAAGAGGCCAATGTAGAGCGATAGCTGGCTGTTGAGGAAACGTCGGCCGAAAATCCGGGAATATTGGTCGCGGATTTGGAGGAAACGACTCATCGATGCCTCCGCCGCCGCTCCAACACGACCACGCCACGCCGAAAGGGAATCGGACTGAAAGTTTTTTTTGTTAGAGAAAAATTCTTATGGTAAAATATGAGATTTTTACTTTTTGCAAAACGGTGCAGTCAAAAGGACAAGACAATTTCATTGCACTGTGCGGTGTAAACAATCAAAAAAATTTTATCGCATTGTGCATCCAAAAAATATTTCATTGTACCGTGCATGCAACAAAAATGTTTTATTCTTGCACTGTGCAGTCAAAAGGACAATTTCATTGCACTGTGCAGTGCAAACAATCAAAAAAAACTTTATCGCACTGTGCAACCCAAAAATAAAAATATTTTTTCTGCACCGTGCAATGCAAGCAAATAATTTTCTGGCACTGTGCAATGCAAACAGTCAAAATTTCTATCGCACTGTGCATTCAAAAAAAAATATAACTTTTGTCGAAAGTAAAAATTATTATCCCAAAATTGGTGGCAATTAGGCCGGACCCCGAAAAGAGAAACCTCTCAATGTGTAAAATGATAAAGCCCTCGAGGGATGTGCGCTTTATAATTATAAAGCCGTTCTCACAATTTTGTAGTTTTTTTCTGCGTCATCACCGCACCGTGCGTAGGTTGTTTTTTTTCGCCCTTTACAAAACATGTACAAGGTAATTGTACGAAAAATTAATTGTAGTCCTTTTAGAAGGAGTGAAAAAAATTGTATACGATTGAAAGTGTTGAGGGGTTAGGCAAAACGAAAATTTCTATCACACGGTGCAATGCAAAAAGATTTTTTTTACCGCACTGTGCAGTCAACAAAAAATTTTTTATTTTTGCACTGTGCAGTGTAAAAATCATGCCTTCGCACTGTGCAGAGCATAGCAATTTTTACTCGCACTATGCAGTCAACAAAAAACTTTTTATTTATGCACTGTCCAGTGCAAAGATCATGCCTTCGCACTGTGCAGAGCAAAGCAATTTTTACTGCACTATACTTTTATTGCACTGTGCAGTCAAAAAAAAATGTTTTATTTCTGCACTGTGCAATACATTGAAATAATTTCGTTGCACTGTGTAAGGCAAAACAATTGTTTCCTGGCACCGTGCAACGAAAAAAACAAAAACATTTTTTTGCACTGTGCAATGCCACAAAACCCTAAATAGAAATATCTTTACAGTAGCCAAAAGCCGTGACAAACCATCTTGTTGTTTGCACTGTGCGAAAAAAGTCAGGATGCGAGCGACAGCCGAAAAAACCTTATTGCACGGTGCATAAAGCAAGAAATTGCACAGTGCAAAGTGAACTTTTGTTTTCTGACAGTGCATGTCGCGAAAATCACTCCAGCGACTTTACGGATGGACTAGTACAAAGAGAACCCACCTGTAATTATCGATAAAACACGGTGAATACGGGTCGCTTCTCATCTCAAGACCGGACGGAAATTAGGGACGGAGAAAATGGGGAGAGTCGGAGAGATTCATGGGGAAATCTGAAAATTAAAATAACAAATTATAATTTATCATAGGGTAAAAAATTGCGCATGTTATAAAAAATTTTAAATTGAAAAATTGATAAAATAAAAAAAGAGAAAAAAATTGCTAATACACTACATATGAATTCCTGAAAGTTTTAGCTCACGCTTTGCAGGGAGCGCTGAGATATTCAACAAGCTTTCCGGCCGAGAGAGTACGTGAAATGCGGAGAGTGGTCAGAGAGAAAAACACTTTTTGGCCGTATTTTTATAGAAAAACTCTTTTGGACCGTTTTGTATAGAAAAACTTGATTTTTTGTGGAAACATCACCCTCTACAGTAGAAATAGCCATAAAACTTTAAAAAAAAATGTCACATTTTTGCCAATTTTTGATCTAAAAATCTCGGTTGTTTCTGCAAACCGCGAGCCAATACGTCTTAGATAAAGTTTGGCTAAATTTTTGCCTAGTTTCATCAAAATCGGAGCGTCGAACTTGCAGTACTTTTTGTGTAATTTGCACAAAAATCAAAAAAAAAATTTTTGAATTTTAAAAAAATAAAAAAAAAATCTCTGATTCAAAAAAAAAATTTGCGTTGCACTGTGCACCAAAAAAGTAAGATTTCTGCATTGTGCACTCAATAAAGTTTGATTTCTGCACTGTGGGTTCTAAAAGTTTAATTTCTGCACTGTGCGTTCAAAAAAGTTTTATTTCTGCACTGTGCAATGCAAAATAAAAAATATTTTGATCGCACTGTGCAATGCAAAATAAAAAATATTTTGATCGCACTGTGCAATGCAAAAAAATAATTTCGTTGCACTGTGCAGCCAACAAAAATGTTTTGTTCCTGCACTGTGCAATCAAAGTCAAAACTTTGCTGCAATTTTCGTTGTATTTATTTCGCCAAAAACGGGCTGTTAAACAGCGTGATGATGCTACAAAATCCCATTTTTTCTCCCCTTAAACTCAACCAAATTCGACTCAAAGCCCCAACCCGAATTCCTAAACGCGAGTAATTCCATTTTTTTCTCTGCGAAAATAATTTTTTCATTCTAATTTCCCTCCTTGGCCCCGCCCATCTCAAGATTTTTATAAAAAAACAATTTTTCCGCGTTTTTTGGGTTCCACCGGGAATTCGCGGACATTTCGGATCCGAGGCGGACCCAAATTTGTTTTAAATTAGTAAACAAAACAGCCCATCAATTTTTTTTCTTTTCAAATTTTTGGAATTTCGTTTCGGTCGAAATGAAGGGCGAATGACATGTTTTGAGTTGAAATTGAGGTTAAAAATAAAATGATTTTGAACAAAAACTGTTTTGAAATGCAATAAAAAACATCTAAGGCATATTGGAGACTCTTAGCTCGCGTTTTGCAGAAACGACCGAGATTTTTAGATCAAAAATTAGCAAAAATGTGACAACACAAAAAATCAATTCATTCCAAGCAAAAGCGACAAAAATATGGCCAAAAAATGTGTTTCTCTTCTGACCGCTCTCCGCATTTCGCGTACTCTCTCGGTGGGAAAGATGGTTGAATATCTCAGCGCTCTCTGCAAAGCGTGAGCTAAAACTTTCTGGAATTAATATGCGGCCTGGACACAAGACATGTGTAGAATGTCAAAAGAATCCACCTTAGGAACTTTTAAAAATTTAAATAATAAAAAAAAAATCCGACATTTTTTTCAAATTTTTTTGCTGCACTTGCAAAGCATGAGCAAATAATTTGAATTGCTAATGCGGCGCATAATTTTCGTGCAAAAAATCAGATTTTTTGGAACGAAATGAGTTACTGGCAAACCCCTTTTTTGTCTGGACGAGTCTCCTCATTTTGTGCGTTCTCCCGAAGACATAAAAACACGAAATGTTGTCGAAAAGTGAGAGCCAACTTTTTTTTTATTTTTTCCGTAAAAAAATCAAAACGTCAAATAAAAAAAGCAAGAGAGAGGGAAGTCTTCAAGTTGGCGACTTCTTTGACACTTTGCAACACGTGCGAAAGAATTATTTTCCTAGCTGCACCCACAGAAAACGGCAAAATATATCTAAAACGTGTGCAAAATTTAGAGAAAATCTGAGCGTTGAACGTCAAATCAAAAAAGCAAAAGTCTTCAAGTTGGCGACTTCTTTGACACTTCGCAACACATGCGAAAAATTATTTTTCTAGCTGCCGTTTTTTTTCTTGATTCACGTTTAAAGCCAGTATTTGACGGGAAACGGCAAAATAACTGCCAAAACATAATAATATAATCTTTTCCAACAATTTGCGATACTTTTGAGCAAATTCTAACAAGAAATGGCAAATTTAGATACCCAAAAAATGACTTTTCTTCGATGTTGCGAAGTGTCAAAGACGAATCGCCAGTCTGAAGACTTTCCTTTTCGATTTGACGTGTACTGTCCTTTTCAAACAGATTATTTTTGGCTTCCAAATTTACTCAAAATCACTCGCAAAAAACTTCCGGGATATTTCAAATCCCCACGGCCTCAAAAAAAATTTAAAAAAAATAAAAAAATCCCAAAACGCGGGGTTGAATGACAAATCCAATTTCTCATCACCCCATTGCACAATCTCGAGGGGAAGTTTTGCGTAAACAGGGACACATCCATTTCCCTTTATTAACTGCATATATTGCGGGGATTAGCGGGCTGTTTGGGGACTCTCTGACTAGACAGAAATGGTCTAGGTAAACGGATAATAATCGCTTTTTCGGAGGGGGGAAATGAAGGATAAACTGGGGGGAAACCGTAGATCTTGTGCTCGGAAAAATTTGAAAAAAAATGTGTTGAGACCCTTAGGGCAAACAGTTGAAAATTTTGAGAAAAAATCAAAAATTCTTCAAAAACAAAGTTTTTTTAATTTGAATTTTCTGAAAAAAGGTTCAAATTAACAGCTCAAGACTCATAGATCGCGCTTCGCAGAAACGACCGAGATTTTTAGGTCGAAAATTGGCAAAAATGCAAAGCTTTTCTGCGAATTTTGGCATAAAATTTTTCATACTTATTTCTACCGTAAGAGGTAATGTTGTAACCAAAAATCAGTTTTTCCTCGCGAAATTGCCAAAGATACAGCCAAAAAGGGTTTTCTCTCTGACCACTCTCCGCATTTTAAGTGCTCTCTCGGTCGCGAAGATCGTTGGATATCTCAGCTCTCCCTGCAAAGCGTGAGCTAAAAGTTTAAGCAATTGATATGCGGCGTATAGAGAACATTTGCGCCAAATTTCAAAAAAATCGACCGGTCGAACTTCGATAAATTTTGTTATGAAAAAAAATTTTACTGTCATTTTATATTTTTAATAGCGTCGAAAAATACCAGAAAATACACCAGTTTGAGTTGTTTTTGCTCCGACCCCGATGTTCATACAATTGAATTTCGTTCGAATTTTATGATACGCAATGTTTTCCTCATTTACGGCTCGGGTTTCAGTGCAAAGAACAAAAATGTTTTTTACAACCAATACCCGGAAGCAGTGAAATTTGGAAAAATTGTTAAAAAATACGAAAAATGAGAAATTTTTTTAAGAAAAGTAATCGTGAGTACTTTTTGATATTTTTACGCAAAAAAAATCAGAAAAATCAATATTTTTTTTAGTTTTCGACCAAAAAGTCTTGCATGGATACTTTTGGATACTTTTTTGAACTTTTTTATTCACTTGAAAATATATTTTATCGCAAAGAAATTAAGAAAAATCAATAATTTTTTTATTTTCCGACCAAAAAATCTTGATGGATACTTTTTGATACTTCAAAAATGTGTTTTTGTCAGAAACTGCGTTTTATTATGCAAAATCAAATTGTATATAAAAAAATTACTTACTTGTTTATCAAATTTCTGGACAAGTTCATGATCTTCGCGTTTCACTCGAATTTCATCTGCAATTTTTACAAAGTACAACAATTTTTTCAATGTTTATTCAAAAAAAATTAAACTCAAAAAGACAGTCAAAACTTCTTTGAAACTCGACAAAAATAGGCGAAAATACACATGTGCCCGGAGGCGATTTCAATTCCCAAATGAATAACGACCAAAAGGGAGCGGGGAAAACGAGGGAGTCCGGGAAAATTCGATTTTTAAGTTTAAAATATATTTAAAATCAAAAAAAATTTAATTCGGAAACAGTTAATTTCGTTACGGAAAATCACAATGCAATTTAAAGGGCCAATCAGAAAACAATAAATTCATAAACATTTTTACTCGCAATTCCCGCAAAAAAAGGGAAAGGAAAATCTATTCGAAGCGTTGAGTTCTTGGAGCTAATCAAGTCCTTCTTTTTATAACTTTTGACCTTTGTAACTCTTGGCAAGGAAGTAAATGTAATAATGAAGAGCTATTCGAGAATTAAAGGGCCAAAACAGCTGCTTTTGAATTGCGCTTTTTACGGCGTGGAAACGAAAAAGTTTTTTTACGCCCTGCAGCAAAAACAAAGACGGCAGAGTTGCAAACAGTAAAATAATTATTAGTAAGCATGTAGATTGTCAGCATTATTTTTTATTGGTACAGTAGAGGAAGAAACTTTTTTGACATTTCGTTTCCACGCCGTAAAACGCGCAATTCAAAAGTATCAGTCTGTTGGGAAAATAATGTGGATTAGTCGCACCTTCGAACCGCGCGCGCGTCATCGTTTCGCGGCGCTTGGGAATTTGTTGCGCGACTTTACGTTTATCGAGGTTTGCTGCGACAAATCCACATTACTCTCCCGACAGACTAATAGCTATTCTGACCCTTAAAAAAATTTAAATATTTTTTCGATTTTAAAGAATTATTAATCTAATTTTATTAGATAAAATATTTTTGAATACTAGACGGGCCAAAAGGTCTTGACATGTTCGCACTAGACATGGCTCCCAGGCCGCTTCAAATTTTCTTTGGCCCGTTGATATCAACTAGCCCGGCAAATATAACATTACTAAGATAGGATCAAAAAGATAGTTATAAAAGTGTGGTAAACCTTTTGAAAATGATCGTAGATAGTCTTGTATGATTTTTTTTTCTCTGCTAGTATGATGGGTTTTGACTCTCTATTTTGGTTTTATACCCCAATTTTCGCTTTGAGACTCAGAATTTTAGTTGTTACGGACCGATTCCGGGCCGGGCCGAAAAAGGTCGACCCGATCTTGGGCTGTTTCAAATTTGGATTAGCCCGTTTCGGCCCGGGGGTCATGTCTAACTTGGAATACTTTTTGTTTAAAAGGCCAAAACAGCTACTTTTAAATTGCGCTTTTTACGGCGTGTGAAACCATTTTTGTTTCCAGAATCAGAATTTTAGTTATCACAGGCCTATTCAGGGCCGGGCCGGTTCAAACTTGCTTTGGCCCGGCCCAGGAGCTATGTCTGTTCTGGATTATCAAAAATTGTGTGGCCCGGCGCGCAAACCGGAAGGTTGGGTAGAGCAGGTTTTCTCGGCCCGGCTTGAGGCAGATCAGCCATGGCCTGTTAAAGCGTGCTGCGTCACTCTGTCGTAAGGATCATGTCGATTTGTCGCAGCACAATGTCGGTTTCGACATTTTATTTTTGCTTGCTACCCCAATTTTCAATTCCAGCTCTGAATTTTAGTTATTACGGGCCGTTTTAAATTTGTTTTGTCTACTCCTGTCTAATAAACAAATGAAAATTAATTTTACTGTTTAAAAATATTATCTTTTTTTCATTTTTAAGATTCGAAAGATAATTTTATTACTTATTTATATTAATAACCAAATTTCTTTGAAATTTCCAAGTCAATTTTTAAAATTAATAAGGAAAAAAATAAAAAAAATTTGTTTTTCATTTTGAAGATTCCACTTTTTTTTTAATTAATAAAGAAATTTATTTTGATATTTACAATTATTGTTTTAAAAAAATTAAAAATCTGGTATAACAATAATACAGAGTAATTAAAAAAATAAAAAATATTTTTACAAATTTGACTGTAAACAAAAATCGCTCTCTCTCTCTCTCTTTCGTCTTTGACGCGGCAAAAATAATTCATAACCCTGCCCTTTTCCCCAAAACGGCATAAACAAATTTTTGAAAAACAAAAAAAATCTCAAAAACAAAATGCTTTTAAAAAGACAGTACATCAACTTTTGAATCGCGCTTGTTACGGTGTGGAAACGAAATGTCCAGAAGGTTTCGTCGTCTACTGTACCAATAACAACGGAAAAAAAGAAATTGTGACATTCTACAAGTTTACTAGTAATAATTTTACTGTTTGTAACTCTGCCGCCTTTGTTTTTGCTGCAGGGCATAAAAAAACTTTTTTGACACTTCGTTGCACACGCCGTAAAAAGCACAATTCAAAAGTAGCTGTTCTGGCCCTTTAAAAAGGAAGTATTCCAAGTTAGACATGACTTCCGGGCCGAAACGGGCTAATCCAAATTTGAAACAGCCCAAAAACGGGTCGACCTTTTTTGGCCCGGCCCGGAATCAGCCCGTAATAACTAAAATCTGAGTCTCAAAGCAAAAATTGGGGTATCAAACAAAAATAGAGAGTCAAAACCCTATCATACTGGCAGAGAAATCATACACGACTATCTACGATCATTTTCAAAAGGTTTACAACACTTTTCTAACTATATGCCTACTACTAATTATTTTACTGTTGGCAACTCTGCCGCCTTTGTTTTTGCTGCAGGGCATAATAAATTTTTTTGACTTTTCGTTTCACACGCCGTATAAACCATGCCAAAAATAGAGTAAAAATTGGAAAATCCAAGACAGGAATCGCTGAGAATGGTCAACTTTTAAAAAAAAACCTGGCTTTTGCCAAATTGGACAAGAAATCGATCAGAAAAGGTTTTTTGGGTCCCATATTTGTGACGAAGTGTCAACTTGAACAGTTTCCTCTTTTGTTCGATTTGACGTGCGGCGTGAAAGCAAAATGTTAAAAAAAGTTTTTTCGTCTACTGTACCAATAACAACGGAAAAAAATAATGGTGACATTCTACATGCTTACAACTAATTATTTTACTGTTTGCAACTCTGCCGCGTTTGTTTTCGCTGCAAGACATAAAAATACTTTTTTGAAATTTCGTTTCACACGCCGCAAAACGCGAAACTCAAAAGTGCTTTGGCCTTTTAACACGCGTTTAATTTTTGACACAAAAACCTCAAAAAACGTAAAGAAATTTATTTTTCAAAAGCAAATTTTTCAACGTTCGACCGGTCGATTTTTTTGCAATTTTGCACATATTTTTCGCCTAGGCTTCATATCAATTGCTGAAAATTTTAGCTCACAGATGACTAGTGCAGCCCAGATATTCAACGATCTTTACGGCCGAGAGAGTACGGAAAATGAGGAGAACGGTCAGAGAGAAAAACACTTTTTGCCCGTATCTTTGCGAATTTCGCATTGGGTTTTATTGAAATGTACGCGTCAGACCTCGAATATACTACAAATTCTACTGGAGTAAAGCTTTGTTAAAAATCTTTTTTTCTCTAACCACTCTCTATGTCTCGCGTTGTCTCTGCAAATGTCGTTGAATATTTTGGCGGTGCATGCAAAGCGTGAGCTAAAATTTTTAGAAATTGATTTTTGGACAAGATCGAACATTCAAGACAAATATCAAAAAAATCGACTGGTCGGACTTTGAGAAATTTGTTGATGAAGAAAGAATTTTTTAACACTCTTTCTCAAAATTCCTGTGCTGTAATTGCAAAGCGTGAGTTAAAATTTTTAACAATTGATATGTGGCCTCGATAGAAAGTTTGTTCCAAATTTCGAAAAAATTGACCGGTCGCACTCTGAGGAAAATTGCTTCCAAAAAATGACTTATTTTCTAGACTACCCTTACCTAAAAACTGTCTCCTTAGAACTCTCCCCCGAGGGCACGCAAACAAGGCATGTGTAATTGTAAGCACGCAATTTCAGCGTCAGAAAACAATAAATTCATAAACATTTTTATTCGCAATTCCCGCAAAAAAAGGAAAAGGAAAATCTATTCGAAGCGTTGAGTTCTTGGAGCTAATCAAGTCCTTCTTTTTATAATTTTTGACCTTTGCAACTCTTGGCAAGGAAGTAAATGTAATAATGAAGAGCTATTCGAGAGATAAAGGGCCAAAACAGCTGCTTTTGAATTGCGCTTTTTAAGGCGTGCGAAACGAAATGTCAAAAAAATTCTTTTATGTCCTGCAGCGAAAACAAAGACGGCAGAGTTGCAAACAGTAAAATAACTATTAGTAAGCCTGTAGTATGTCACCATTGGGTTTTCTCGTTGTTATTGGTACAGTAGACGAAGAAACTTTTTGGACGTTTCGTTTCCACGCCGTAAAAAGCGCAATTCAAAAGGAGTTGTACTATCCCCTTAGGGAATCAAAATTTATAATTTTTTTGGGAAGTTTAAAAAAAATTTTTTGCAAAAACAAATTTCTCAAAACTCGACCGGTCGAAATTTGAGACTTCTTCTGATCAAATAATATTGCACTCGAGATCTTTCCTTGTCTTTTTAAAACAGCACAACTTTCATCAAGAATATTTTTTTGATTACTCGCCCAGACAACGAAAGAAAGCCCAAAAAAGGATTACTCCGTTTTTCGTGCACTTGTCGAACGCGGTAAATGCCGCTCTCCCTTGGTAACGTACTCATTACCGGCCCAAGAAAAGGGCGCTCTTAAGACACTAACTTTTTATGCAAAAACAACTTAAACCCCGACGGTTTTAAGAGTGCTTTCAGCGGGGTTGATAAGGGGAAAGCAAGTGGAATGAGAGTTGTTGAGAAATCGACGGACAAAGAACAAGATTTTTGAATATTTTTGGAAATTTCTTCAAATTCGACCGGTCGATGTTTTTGAAATTTTGCACACATGTTCTGTCTAGGCCGTGGATCAATTCCTGAAAATATTAAATTGCGCTTTGCAGCAAGAGCCAAGGTATTTAACGATTTTTGCGGCCGAGAGAGTACGCGAAACACGGAGAGCGGCCAGAGAGAAAACACTTTTTGACCGTATCTTCGCCATTTTCGTGGGGGAAAAATTTATTTCAAAAAAAAATTTTTTAATCTGTGCCAAGTTTCCTCCTCAAAACCTGAGCGCGGAAACCTTCCCTTGTAAAGAAATATGCAAATTTCCTCCTCTCTCGCGCTTTGCAGAAACCAACAAGGTTTTTGGGTCGTAGATTGCTAAATGTTTCGATTGAAGAGGGCAACGGTTGAAAATAAAGACATGAAACGGTTCACTCCTCTTTCTATCGCCGAGTGTATATATTGTTTTGACAAAACAAATGAAATTTTCCGCATAAAACTGTCAAAAATACGAGGAAAAGCTCGCGTTTTGCAGAAAAGACCGAGATTTTTAGATCAAAAATTGGCAAAAATGTGACAATTTTTTGCGAGTTTTGGTATAAAAAGTTTCGTGGTTATTTCTACTGTAGAGAGTAATGTTTCCACAAACAATCAATTCTTTCCAAACAAAATCGACAAAAATATGGCCAAAAAATGTGTTTCTCTTGACCGCTCTCCGCATTTTGCGTAATTTCCCGTAAAAAACGCTGAAAATCTCGGCTCATCCTTCAAAATGGAAGCTAAAACTGTCCGGCATGGATTGACTTACACCCGAAACGTACGCAGAATTCAACGAACATTTGAGCGTTGTACTTGGAGCACTTTTCTTGTAAGTTCGTTCTCTATACATATTCAATTCTACTACAAACTTTAACTAAGCCCTTATCCTAACTGGTCATTTTATAATATTTATACTACCCAAAAACAGGTCCTTCTGACTAAATAAAAGTCAGTTCGACTTGGTCTCCATCCAAACTGATCCCACCCTCACACTCACATCACCCGCTAAATTAAATCGAGATAAGCTTGAAGCTGTGCCCACTAAACATTTTCCCCCACTCTCATTTTGAACTAGCATTTAAATCCGCGCGCCCTTAAAGGGCCCAGAACAGCTACTTTTGAATTACGCGTTTTACGGCGTGTGAAACGAAATGCCAAAAAAGTTTTTTTATGTCCTGCAACGAAAACAAAGGCAGCAGAGTTGCAAACAGTAAAATAATTATTAGTAAGCATGTGGAATGTCACCATTATTTTTTTGCCGTTGTTATTGATACAGTAGACGAAAAAATTTTTTGGGCATTTCGTTTCACACACCGTAAAAAGCGCAATTCAAAAGTAACTGCACCGTTCCTTTAAATCGAGATAAACTTGAAGCCGTGCCCGCTAGACATCCCCCCACCCTCATTTCGAATTGGCATTTAAAGTCGCGCCGCCTTAACGGACGAGCTCTTTTTTCGCGCTTTTCACGGCCCAATTCCAACACACTAATATGGCGTTGCAAATCGGGGCGAGGGCGAACGGCCGTCAGCGTGCCACCGAAAACACATTACTAATTTAATTCGGACCACCGCCGGTTTAACGGGTTGTCAAAGATCTTCGCTGAGCCACCCCAATACCCAAGAGAATTTTCATAAGTCCCGAAAGGAAAAAGAGGGTTAAAAAGACGTTGCAATTGGGGAAAATGACAAAGCAAGCTGCAAATTACAGTTCTAAGTAATATTAGTCCGTCAGTAAAGTCGCTGGAGTGATTTCCGCGACATGCACTGTGCGAAAGCAAAAGTTCACTTTGCACTGTGCAATTTCGTGCGTTTTGCACCGTGCAATAAGTTTTTTTTGGCTGTCGCTTGCACCCTCACTTTTTTGGCACTGTGCATGTCGTGAAAATCACTTCAGCGACTTTTCCGACCGACTAGCAGATTTTTTTGGAAAAAAACTTTAAAAAAAAAATTCAAAAATAAAAAAATTTCCAAAGCTCGACCGGTCGATTTTTTTTGAAATTGAACGTAAATGTTCTGTCTAGGCCACAAATCTTTTTCTGAAAATTTTAGCTTACGGTTTGCAAGAATAGCAGAAATATTCAATGATTTCTGAGAGAGTATGCGAAATTAGGAGAGACGGTCAGAGAAAAATTTGTTTTCGCCCTTTGTTCAGCGGAAATAAAGCTTTGTATTCTAGTAAAATTTATAGTATGCGCAAAGTGTAAAAGGAAAGTACAGCTACATTTGAATCGCGCTTTTTACGGCTTGGGAAACAAAATGTCAAAAAATTTTCTTCGTCTACTGTAACAATAACAACGGAAAAAGGTAATGGTGACATTCTACATGTTTACTAATAATTATTTTACTATTTGCCACTTTGCCGCCTTTGTTTTTGCTGCAGGACATAAAAAAACTTTTTCTTAACATTTTTGGAGGAGTTATTCAAACCCCTGTACAACTAACTGCAACTTTCCAAAAAGATTATTCGTTACAAATGACTCTTGTAGCCGCTGAAATTGTTTATCATAGGCAGGGTTGGTCGTACAGCGGTACAACAAAACCTCGTTGTAACAAAATATTTCAGATATACCCCAAAAATCAATTTTTGGCTATAATCAATCTCCTTACAACAAAACCTTTCTATAACAAATCTACTTTTCGCTGTAAAAACGGCTTGATTCCTACCGTAATACGCCCTTAACTCCCCCTAAATATCCATAATCTCTGCCCAAAAAAAAGGGCTGCAAAATGTTTCCTGGGACGGAGACAAACATGGTTATGCACACCTCATTTCCTCGACATCAAAAATAATCCGTCAAGAAGGGGCCCGGGCCCGTGCTCGCCCCGAATTACGGGCCCATATAAGGTTTCCTCGGCCCATATAAAAGGCCATAGGCAGATTCATAAAAATGCATAAAGGCAGCTGGAACCGCGCCCAATCCTGCGCCCATAAAAGGACAAAAGCGCGAAGGGAACGGCACACTTTTTTTTCTTACCAGCCTTAGGGCATACAAATTCCGTTAATTTTAAAACCCTAAAATGAAACATGGAGAAGAATGGAGGGGAGGGGAGAAAAAGTGGTCGTTCAATGAGGCCGAGTTGACAAATAAAAAAAGGAGAATGTCTGAGAATGCAGAAAATGGGGTAACAAAGATGTATTAGTCTAGAAATGTTTGCACGGTGCACCGGTTTTTTTTTAAGATTTGCACTGTGCAAAGAAACAAAATTTACTGTGCGACGCAACAAAGCGTCTACGACATTTTGAACATGTCTGCGCGGTGCACGTCAAATCGGAAAGCTCGTCGCAACAAAATTTCTCGTCTCCTACGCAGTCGCGCACAAGATCCCCAGCCGTCGCAAAGCGACAATCGGCGATTCCCAAGGGCGACATACGTCAAATCGAAAAAGCAAGACAGTGCAAGGTTTTCAAGTTGACGATTTGTCTTTGATACTTCGCAACATCGAAGAAAAGTGTTTTTCGGGTATCTAAATTTGTCATTTCTTGTTAGAAATTGTTGAAAAGTATCGCAAATTGTTGGAAAAAAAATATTTTTTTATGTTTTGGCTTTTATTTTGCCGTTTTCCGTCAAATACTGGCTATAAACGTAAATCCAGAAAAAAACGGCAGCTAGGAAAATACTTTTTCGCACGTGTTGCGAAGTGTCAAAGACGAATCGCCAACTTAAGACTTTCCTCTGTCTTGCTTTTCAATTTGTCCTGCGATGCGCCATCGCGCGAAAAATGTGTCGCACGGCGACGAGTAAGCTGCACGGTGCACGCCGACCACGCACGGTGCGAAATGAATTCTCTTGGAAGGGGAACTCAAAGCTCGTAGCGCGCAAGACTGCACAGTGCGCCTTTCATTTGCACTGTGCGGATTGTCCGCCGCACGAGACCACTTTGTCGACCAGGCCGTGCGAAAACATGTCAAGACTTCTTGGCCCTCCTAGTAAATAAAATATTTATATAAAAAGCGTTGGAAAATGTCATACAATTTTTAAAATACGCCATAGCTCATTTCGCATTTTCAGCTAATAATGCCAATCTGTCGACAGGAAACTAGTCCATCCGGAAAGTCGCTGGAGCGATTTTTTGAGTATGCACTGTGCAAAAAACGTCAGGGTGCGAGCGACAACAGCAAAAAGCCTATTGCACGGTGCAAAGTGACTTTTGTTTTTGCACAATGCGTGTCGCGAAAATCACTCCAGCGACTTTACGGATGGCCTAGTACAAAATATAATAAAGTTCAAACTTTAAGGCCGTTGACAAAGTGTATGTAAGTTAGATACGTTCGAAAAGCCCCGAAAAGGACATACTAATGATTTTTAATGTTTGCGCTGTGCGAAAAACGTCAGAGTGCGAGCGACAGTCGAAAAAAGCCTTTTGCACGGTGCAAAAAGCGAGAAATTGCACAGTGCAAAGTAAACTCGTGTTTTCGCACAGTGCATGTTGCGGAAATCACTCCAGCAACTGGAAGTAGCACTGTGCGTGCTCGGCGGGCACTGTGAAGTTTACTCGCCGCCATGCAACAAGGTTTCGCACTGTGCAGGCATGCCCAGAGTTTTGGTCCGCCCATTACTAGCCCATCCGCAAAGTCGCTGGAGTGATTTTTGCGACATGCACTGTGCGAAAACACGAGTTTACTTTGCACTGTGCAATTTCTTGCGTTTTGCACCGTGCAATAGGCTTTTTTCGGCTGTCGCTCGCACTCTGACGTTTTTCGCACAGTGCAAACACCAAAAATCATTCCAGCGACTTTCCGGATGGACTAGTACGACTTTAGCCCGTAATTCTGGATACGGTTGAAGCCAACCTCCCATTCCAAAAGGCCCTCAATAAACCACCAACTTTTTGTGCGCTCAAATAAATCTGAGATCTCATTCCGGCTCCTCGCAAGTTCAAAAAGACCCCATAAGCCTTACAAATCCGACTTTATTACATACGACTTGGCATAATTTTCCATCCTTTTTCTTTGTGCCAAAGACACTTCCGTGTGGGGAACGGCTTTTTGGCACAAAATGCTTCCGTGTTTTCACGTGTAATATGGCTTTATAAGCCCCGAAAAAGGCGGTTTTGGGGTAAGAAATAACATTGAAAACATTAAATTTGTTTTAGAGCCCGTTTCTTTATTTAGAGGAGGGTAAAGTACACTGTTTTCGAAATTAAAGTTTCAAAATCAGGCAGTGAGAAAATGTCACATGTGGAATGTATTTCTGATGACAAACAGGTGTTGTTCTCAGCAGCGCGGGAAACATTGAAGAGATGCACTAAAAGCAATCAAACTGCCAAACAAGGCGATTGCGCCGGGCTCTTTACACGCTGGAGCCCGTGTTACTTAAAGGAGAAGTTTTCCATGCAACGCCTTTATTTTGATGAAAAATTTTAAAAATTGAGAATATTTTTTCTATCACATATCTGAGAGTTCTAGCTCGCATTTTGCAGAGACGTCCGACATATTTAGGTCAAAAGTTGGCAAAAATGCGACATTTTTTTTCAAATCTTTGTCATGCAAAGTTTCATGCCGATTTCTACTGTAGAGTGTAATGTCTCCACAAAAAATCAAGTTTTTCCGCACGGAACAGGCAAAGATATGGCCAAAAAGTGTTTATCTCTCTGACCGCTCTCCACGTTTTGCGTACTCTCTCGGCCGCAAAGATTGTTGAATATCAGTTCTAGCGCTAGACTCTTGCCCCCAGCGTTGTTTTTGAATTCTCAACTATGGTCATTGATCGTTCTCATGCAAATACGTGTGTATTTTTAGTCCTTCTTATGTCCTTCTTACTTTCCCATGAACAATCAAAGAGTACCGGGCATTTTCATACCTCCGGTACCTGACAACACTGACTTCCGGCTTCAAAACAAACTAGTTGGCAAGGCTTGGTGTTAATTTCCAGGTATGAACTGGCACAACTATGAAATTTCCATCTCTTTGCAGAAACGACCAAGATTTTTAGGTCGAAAATTAAAAAACTGTTACATCTTTTTGCAAATTGAGGCACAAAAAATTTCATAGCAATTTCTACCATAGAGAAAAGTGTCTCCACAAAAAATTGTTTTTTTCCGCATTAAACTGGCAAAGATACGGCCAAAAAGTGTTTTGTCTGTGACCGCCCTCCGCATTTTGCGTCCTCTCTCGGCTACAAACATCGTTGAATATCTCGGTTCTCGCTGAAGAGCGCGAGCTAAAGACTTTAGGAATTGATGCGCAGCGAAGACAGAACATTTGTGCCAAAGCTAAAAAAGATCGACCGGTCGAGCTTTGGTGAAATTTGATGATGAAAAAATGTTGCACTTGCCACGGCATTCTGTACTTTCGGAACACACCATTTTTTTCCAATTTTTTCAAAAATGGACTACTTTCTTTAATACATTTCTCGCTAGCCAGTGGAGCTACAGACATAAAAATTGGCATGGATATAGAGTATGTAGCTTGGATAGAGCTTGGTATGTTACTGCGGAGTTTAACTGCGGGGTTTATTACAATATTTATATATTCTGAAAGAGGAGCTCCAGTTTTTTGGGGCCATTTATAAAAAAATTTACCTTACCCCCCTTCCCCTTTTCAGTTTTTCGCCGACTCCTGGCTGGGGGGTACCCGCCATGCCCCCCTCTAGCTACGCCCCTGTCTCTGAGTCCAAAAAATTGGAATTTCAAGTCATTCTAAAGCTCCTAATGAAGTCAAAATTCGAATATACAAAAAATCACAGACTGCACACAAACAAACATTATCAAGCCACCCTTGTTTGCATGTTTACCCGAATTTTTTTTAATTAACTCAACGTGCGTCAACGCCCCGTTCGGGCCGCGGCGCTGAATGGGAAATTAATTTGAATCTGGCCAAATTTGCGGATTCAAAAATAGAGCATAAAGATCAAAAATAGGGTTAATTTGGGGCAAAATGCGATGATGTCATGTAAAGGTGAAGAGATTAGCGGGGAAAGGAAATGACATTTTCAAGGAGGAAGTGAGGATTGGACTAATTGAGAGTTACAAATGTTTAATTTATGATTGAATTTAAATCTAGGAAGTCCAGAATTAGTATTTTATAAAAACGCCCAAACAAGTGCGTATTTTATGCATAATAGCCAAATATTCACTTATAGGACCTCGCAAATCCGACTGGTCGATTTTTTTGAAATCTTGCACACATGTTCTGACTAAGCCATAAATCAATTCCTAAAAATTTTAGCCTGTGCTTTGCCGCGAGAGCCGAGATATGAACCATCTTTGCGGTCGAGAGAGTACGCAAAACGCGGAGAGCGGTCAGAGAGAAAACCACTTTTTGCCCATTTCTTTGTCAGTTTTGCATAGAAAAACGTGATTTTTTGTGAAAACATTACACTCTACGATAGAAATAGGCAAAAAAAATTTCACGTCAAACTTCGAAAAAAAGATCACATTTTTGCCAACTTTTGAGCAATAAATCTCCATTGTTTCTGCAAACCGCGAACTTTGAAGTATTTTGAAGCAGTGACTCTGAAATTTGTGCCCAGTTTTATCTACATCTGTTCGTCGCGCGCGGAGAGACTTCCTCTGTTAAAGGGACAGTACAGCTACTTTTGAATCTTGCTTTTACGGGTTGGAGGACGAAATGTCACGGAATTTTTGCTGTTCCTTATCCTAAAATGGAATTGGGAATAGTGAAAAATAGTCAAGTACACTGTAAAATACATTGTCAGCGGATCTAAAATTATTTCTACTTTGTTTAAAGCGCGTGAGAACTCACAACAATGTGTGACATTTCGTCTGCCAAGCCGTAAAACCGATATTCAAATGTTTCGGTCCTTTAACGTTGGTACATCCGAAAATCCCATTGCCCCTAAAGAATTATTATACCAAACCACCCACTTTTCCGTTCTATGTGACAAGCCCAACAAAGAGAAATAATTTCCCCTCCTTTCTCCATATCCAAAGTCCTTCAATTGTCATTTCCTTTCGGGCTCGAAGAGCAGGCCCAATTATAATATTTATATCTGCCGTCTCCATTCGTTTTGTTGACATATTTCCGTTCTTTTGTCAATATACGAACCAATTCTCTCCGTGGCAATTAGAAAAAAAGGCCAAAAATTATAGTTTTTTTTCTTGAGTACCCCAAGTGCAACGCTCAGATTTTGTTGAAACTTGTCACAAATTTAGAACACTTTTTCTCTAAGACGTATGCGAGACTCTTAGCTCGCGCTTTACTGAAACGACTGAGATTTTTTTTGAAAGCGACATTTTATACGAAATGTTTTTTATTTTAACAAAAAACAGGGTCTCACCACGAAAACTTAGACAAATTTTAATCCAATTCAAAGCATGTAGCTAATTATGACACCTTATACGACAACAGTTTTTCAAGGGTGACATTTTATACAAAAATTTGTCATTTTGGCAAAAAAGCCTGGTCTCACCGCGAAAATTTGAAAAAAAAATTATTGGCTTCAAACAGCCCTATTACCTCTTAACAAGCCATAAATTTCTCAAGTTTCAAGTTAAAAGGTACGGCAAAAAGAAGTTCTCTCTTTGACCGCTCTCCGCCTTTTGCGTACTCTCTCGTCCACAAAAGCTCGTTGAATATGTCGGCTCTCCCTGCAACGCTCGAGCTAACATTGTCAGACATTGATTCATGGCCTAGACGAAACATGTGTGCAAAATTTAAGGAAAATCTGAGCGTCGCACTATAAGTTCTACCCAAAACAACAAAAAAACTACATTTTCCTTATTTCTTTGGCCAAAAAAGGCGAAAAGAAAAATTCGGCGACACAAAAAAATTAATTGAGCTAAAAAATAGAACAAAAATTAGGGCCAGCTGAACAACGCGGCCCGCATTTAATTAATTCCCATCCGGGTCCGCGCCAATTCTCGTGCTTGTTGTGTTAAGGAGAATGGGGTTTTTAAAAGGCACCGATTATAGCAGCCGGAAGTCACATCATCAACCAATTCGACGGTCATTCAATTATTTTGTGAATTAGTGGGAGCGGAGAGCGCGTGAGGGTGGGGATTTATGTGTTGTTGACGTGTCAAAAAACAAAAAAAAGTTGGCAAAATTGGGAACGAAACAGTGCATTTGGCTTAAAGGAGCGGCACAATTACTTTTGAATTGCGCTTTCTACGCCTTGGGAACGAAATGTCCAAAAAGTTTCTTCGTCTACTGTACCAATAACAACGGAAAAAAAGAAATTGTGACATTCTACAAGTTTACGAGTAATAATTTTACTCTTTGTAACTCTGCCGCCTTTGTTTTTGCTGCAGGGCATAAAAAAACTTTTTTGACATTTCGTTTCACACGCCGTAAAAAGCGCAATTCAAAAGTAGCTGTTCTGGCCCTTTAAAAAGAAAGTATTCCAAGTTAGACATGACTTCCGGGCCGAAACGGGCTAATCCAAATTTGAAACAGCCCCAAACCGGGTCGAGTTTTTTTGGCCCGGCCCGGAATCGGCCCGTAATAACTAAAATCTGAGTCTCAAAGCGAAAGTTGGGGTATCGAACAAAAATAGAGAGTCAAAACCCTATCATACTGGCAGAGAAATCATACACGACTATCTACGATCATTTTCAAAAGGTTTACAACACTTTTCTAATTATTTTTTCATCCTATCTTGGTTAGTTATGTTATATTTGCCAGGCAAATTGATATCGACGGGCCGGGCCAAAGCAAATGTGAAAAGGCCCGGCCCGGAAGCCATGTCTACTCCAAATGGAACGGTCAGATCTTGATGAAATGGGCACAAATTTAGGATAATTTTTTCTAGATCATTCGCGAATACTCCTAAATCGCGTTTTGGGGAAACGACCGAGGTTTTAGGTCGAAAGTTGAAAAAATGTGACACTGTTTTGCGGATTTTGGCATGCAATGTTATTTCTACCGTAAAACACAATGATTTTCTACCGTAAAGGGCAATGATTCCACGAAAAAATCAATGTTTGCCGCACGCAACTGCAAAGATATGGCTAAAAGTGTTTTTTCTCTAACTTCTCTCTGCGTTTTGCGTACTCTTTCGATCCCAAAGATCGTTGAATATCTTGGCTGCGACCGTAAACCGCAAGCTAAAATTTTGCAGTATTTACATGTGGCTTAGACTGAACATATTTGCCAATTCTCAAAAAAAAAGTCGACCGGTTGAAGTTCGAAATATTTCAAAAATTTTTTTTTCTCAAAATTTCCAAAAATAAGGACAGTACCCCTAAAGAAAGTGTTCTCTGAAAAATGCCACTCAAAATTCCGCACTCCCAAGTCCACAAACATGGACGACAAGCTGTCAGCAAAACTTTTGAGGTCTAATTTTTTATTGATACTCTTTGTATTTGCTCTCTTATATCGATTTCAACGCGCAAAACAATGTTCTGTTCGCGGAAGACATTGATAAACACATATCCATTACAAACGTAACACCATAGCCTATGGCAACTATAATTTTGGAAGGAAAAATACGAATTGCCTGAGGCAAAAATGACGTTTTTACGGAAATCCTTAAAGAATGCGGAAAATTGTGGAGAAAATGACAAAATTTTAATTGAAAAAACAAAAAAAAATTTAACTAGTACTAATTTCCGACCCTAAAAAACCAATTTAGGACATAGGAAAATAATTTTTGGCCCAAGATGTCCTGGCCAGATACCCAAGAATTCAGGCGTTTCGCCGCTTCTCCCCGGAGACTCGTTGCGGACTCCACAAATCTCGCGCTTTTCTATTTCCGCTTCAAGTCGGAGGCCGCTTTTTTGTGCACTCTCAAACATTCGAAATTAGCCTCCGGGCAATTTCTTACATTTTGGGAGATTTTAATTTTGTATAAATTATGCAAATTACAAAATTTCTGGAAATTTTCTGCAAAAATTTAATAGAATTTGTCACAATTGAATTGTTTGGAGGCTTGTCGGTTGCAAGGATGTCTTATATGACAATAATTGTTCTGGGCGACATTTTATACGCAAATTTTATTTTTTTGACAAAACATCCGGATCTTGCCACGAAAACTAAACAAATTTCAACCCAATTATGAGTATGTGGCTAAGTGGAACACCTTATACGACAATAGTTGCTCAAAGGCGACATTTTATACGCAAATTTTTCATTTTGACAAAAAAACCGGGTCTCACCACGACAACTTGGAAAGAAAATTTAATGGCCTCAAACAGCCTTGTTATCTCTTTACACGCTACAAATTTCTCAAAAATTCCATCGAATAGCCAAAAATCTCAAATCTTCCCGAGTACCACCACGAAAACCCTGAAATATGAGTCCCTTCTTCGAAACAGAACGAAATTTATTTCTAAACAGCTAAATAGCAACCTAAACACAATAGTTATTGTATTTTAAACAAATTCGAAATCATTTTGCTCCTTCTTTTCCTCTTCTCGTATGCGCAAAAACTCGTCGTGCACGGTGCGGAGGCGGCTCATTAGAGGGATCAAATTATGCCCATGCTTGGCGGATATGAAGAATATTTTGTCTTCGGCTAGGTCGCCTCGTATCCTCTCCAATTCCTGAAATGTTGCAGGTCAATAAAAACAAGTTTTTAAAGGTTTTCGTTGTGGGACCAAAAAACGTTGTGGTATCGCCACGAAAACCTGAAAAGAAAAAAACCGGAGAAAAATTAATACGATACGCAACCCATTGAAGAGTGTTCGAAACGTCATTTTGTACTAAAAGCTTCCAAATTCCAATATTTTTTTAAAATTTTGGGTACCACCACGAAAACATGAAAATCAAAGGAAAACTTGAAAAAGTTGGTAAAATACGCCTACTTTATTCATCACATTCAGATTTTCGACAAAAAACATCAATTTGTCAACTTTATTTTAAAATTTTGGGTCCCACCACGAAAACCTGAAAATCTCGGAAAGTGGAAAAATACGTTGGGGGAGTCAAGACGCAATTAAAAATCGTCACTAACCTCTTCATCTTTCAGTAGATCCACCTTATTTACAATGACGACTCGTTTCTTCTCCTCCAAATCTTGATCATAAAGCCGTAATTCTTTTCTCAACGCATCATACTGCTCTTTCCATTGTCCTAACGTGTAATCAAGGACGTAGAAGAGGGAATGGCATCTGGTTACATGTTTCAGGAATTCAAATCCGAGGCCAACATTCTTGTGGGCATCTTCGATTAAACCGGGGATATCAGCAACTAAAATAAGGTCAAATTTTTGATAAAGTACGACCATATCGACGTAAATCCACATACTGCCAAAAATCGTCGAAATCAACGCTCAGCAAGATTTGAGAAAAATATCTCAAGAGGGGACCAATTTAAAAAAAGTGCTCTCTAATGTGCAAAACACATCAAAATCTGATGCAAAATACGTCGTCACATCTTGCCCTTCACAGATTTCGCTCTGCACGTCTCAAAAAGGGAGATGCTTTCTTCACCCATAGCCAAAATAACGCAAACATATTAACATAGTAGGCCATTTTCAAAAATTGCCTACTACAATATAAAAAAAGAAGGGCAAGAGCCTGTTCGGCCTTTAAATCGCAAATCACATTCTAAACAGCGTACTGAAGCCTCTAATTTACCTATATCCAAATCTTGACAGGGATTTTGGCATCTCCAACCACGTCTCTACTACAACATAAAAAAATGGTCACCAACCTGGAACCTGCTCGTAATCTTCGTAATGGACAATTCCAATGTGTGGTTTGAGGGTCGTAAATGGGTATGAGGCAACCTTGGGCTTGGCTCGAGACATGGCTCGGAGTAGGGTCCTAAAAAGTAAAACATTTGGAATAAAACCCAAGAAAAGTAAAAAAAACGTTAAAAACTCTGAAAAAATGTTTGTAAAATACGGAAGACATTGATCAAATTTTCAAATTCAATTTCAAAATTAATAATTAGCCATCGTTTCTACTTTTATACCCAATTTCGCGACTTTTTCTTCAAATACAGCCATTTTTCTTCTGGAGAAAAATGTGCAGCAGCGTGGCGCAGTGGAAGCGTGCTGGGCCCATAACCCAGAGGTCGGTGGATCGAAACCACTCGCTGCTAATCGATCTTTTTTGCCATTTTAGGACAAAATTGATTAAATACAGTATTTCAAAGGGTTCGAGACTATTTGAAACATCAAATAAACACTCCTAAGCACCCTTTAAAGGTAAGATAAAAGTATTTTATTTGTTGAATTTTGCATTTTTTTTCCGATTTTTTTTTAAATCTCAAAATTTCAACTTACGATTTTCCGGCATTTGGAAATCCAATCAGCCCGACTGTCGCGATAACTTTCATCTCCAATGCGTACTGCACTTCCTCGCCGATACCGCCGAGTTCTGCCTTTAAGGGTTTTCGGACCTGATTCGATAAATAAAAATGATTTCCATGACCACCGACGCCTCCGCGTGCGGCCAAAAATACTTGATCTGGTTCGCTGAGTTCATGAATTAGCCTATTTGTCGTGGGATGTTTGATGAGAGTGAATAATGGCACCTGAAAAGGTAAAAAATTAAGTTTTTGGATATTATAGTAGACGCAGTTTAATAAAAAGGCAATTTTTTATTTTAAACTAAATCATACGGCGTGAAATTAATTTTTAAAGCTATTTTAGTAAAAGACAAGCCTTAAAAATTCACCAGAGAAAATATTTTATATTACACTTGGCAAAACTTGATGAAAAAGGCCAAAAAATAATTTTAATGGTCAGCAAAACTTCCATGGGCCTCTATAGAGCACACAGTATGAATTCCCCTTACCTTAACTTCCAAATGCTCGGCACTTTTTCCATGACAACATTTGGAAGCGCCATTCTCACCAATCCTCGCTTTGCATCGATGAATATGCGATAAATCCTTTGTATTTACATCGGCTAAACTTTGAATACAAACTCAATACGCAGTTGCCTACCTTTGAACAGAACATGGCCTCCGTTCCCGCCATTTCCACCGTCCGGACCGCCAAATTCCACGTATTTCTCACGCAAAAAGCTGACACTTCCATTTCCACCGTTCCCTCCCTTACAGTAGACCTTTCGATAATCCACAAAGCTGAACGGCTCTCCGGTTCCTCGTTTTTTCGTGGGGAAGAGCGGCGTTTTCGGCAACTCCTCCGTCGATGAGCTTTCGGGGACTGAAGAAGAGGCTCGGATTTGGAGGAAAACCGAAACTTTTTGCAATTTTTGGCTCGTAACAAAAAAATTACTGCTTATCGACCTCATCTAAATTAAATTTCCTGTATTTTTCATTCATTTTCATTGCTTTACAATACAATTTTCCGTGTGAAACGGCCCAATTAAGAACATATTGCACTTGAATCAAAGATTTTTTAATTTTCAAACAAAAAATCTCAAATACCCAACAAAAAACAAAGCGGAGATTGTGGAGAACAGTAGGACGACCTCGGAATATACTGTAGACTACAAGAAATATCAAAAGTTCAACCTGAAATAGCCATAAACAAAAATTTTTTTAAATTTTGAGGAAACAAAAACATTTTAGTAAAACCATAGGTAAAAACGTTTTTAAAAGTAGTAACAAGCAAGAATGTGAAATAAAACCACAATGTCACAGATTTCACAAGCAACTTGGATATTGTTTTAGGTAAAAAATGAAATTTTAGGTAGGATTTGGCTAAATTCAGGTTTTCAGATCGTTTCGACGGGTCGGATATCTAGACTTTTGGTTGGGCCTTCTTCTGGACCACACCATAGTTGTACAAATGGGCAATGGACACTTCGCAAGTTGTTATTTGATCTCGAACCCAGTTCAATTCTTCTTTTAATGACTCCATGCTAAAATAAGGTAAATTTCAGTCACATCAGTCATTTTCATCACACCATTTCTTCCAATTTATCCTAAATTCCAAGAAAAAGCTACAATTTGCAAAATCTTACACTCGGTTGATTCCATTGATGTTGCTGGTCAACAAGTCTTTGGCCTCATCCAATGAAAATTCGGCAAAGGTATTTGACCCCAACAAAAGCACAACCTTCTCCAGATCGTCGATCTTGGCTCGCTGATAGGCATTCTCATCCAATTTGTACAACATTCGTAGCTCGTTCTTGCCTTTTTCCTAAATATTTCATCAATTATAGAGTAATTGATACCTACCTTGGCGGCTTTTGCTGTTTCGATGTAATTCAAGGAGTTTTCAAAGTCCGGAAGGTTTGCTAATAATCTGAAACAACCTTAGTCAACTCTTAAAAGTACTTTATCCATCAAAAAAGGCGAAGTACTCACCGACTTCTCCTTTCTTGAATCGCGTTCTCAACAGTTTTATATTTTCCATAAAGATCCTGAATTTCTCTCGTGGCAGCGTCTAATTCAAGACCTTTTCCCTTCAAATACTCTGCAACATCCTCCTAAACACAGAAATAAAGAAAACAGTCGACGACCTACAATAACATCGGCTTTGGGAACACCTTGAGCATGCATCCGTTGATCCAAAGAAAGCTCGGTGGTTTTCTCGGAATCCTTCAGTTCATGAAGCACGATCGTAGACTCCCCACTGGTCTCATCCTTGGCGACGCTGGTCATATTGCTTTAGAGACGAAAAAACTTTAAAAATTTGAGGATAATTTATGTTTAACTCCTAAAATTAAAAACATAATTCATAAACTATCTGAAGACAAGGAATTATTTAAAAACACGAGTTCTAAGCATCCTATACCTTTTTCTCTCTCAACTCTAACTGAAAAACTCAAAACGATCGAAGAAAATCAAATTTATCAATTCTAATATCAAGCACAATATTAAAACCTAGAGAAAATTCTATTTTACTGCTTCAAAGTTGAATTCTGCCTAATATCTCGAAAGAAAGCTCAAAACTTGCGATATTACACTCAAAATCGGCTGCAGAAAATTTGCCGAAAATGAGGCTCACGGAGAGACAGTTGACCCGAAGACAAGTCTGTCTTCGAGTCAAGTTTTTCTCTTGAGTCTAGTTTAACCTCGGGATTTACTTTTCTCGATTTTTAGGTAATAACGGCTATTTTGTGACAAATTAGGTAGTTTTGTGGGATTTCGTAAGTTTATTTCGGCATTTATCGTCAATTTTGTCATGTACAATAAAATTTTTGGCTTTGTTATCGATTTTTTTACTTTTTAGTCGATCGTTTACTAAAAAATACCTTTGCATTAGCTTGAATACACTCCGACTCTCCGATTTATGATATTAAAACTTTATTAAATCAATAAGCCAAAGGGAAAACTGAAAAAAACAAATTGTATGCACATCGAAATGATGGTTAGTTATGACGTAATTTCTAAAAACTCTACCCGCAAGAGACGAAAAAGTTATACAAAAGGACGAAAAGAAAAAAAGCCTTGCTTTTAACGTATAAATCTTGAAGTTTTGAGTTCGGACAAAACTGAAAACAGAATATATTGTAGTAACCGGTTTGGGGGGGATTGAAATATTTTGAAAGATTTTTTTTCGGACATTTTGATTCTTTCGCTATACACCGGTGGGGAGTGGGGGGAGATTGGGGGTTCAAATCCAACAAAATCAAGCAAAAAGATTAAAATCAAAAGTAATATGAATTTTGAGGGTTGAAAGACTTGATTACAATACAACGAATTCCGCGGAATTCCAAACGTTCCCAAACGGAGCATTGTTACTAGTCGCACAGTAAGGCGGAATTTGGCAAAAATATTCACTGGGACACTAAACAGGCGATCACAGTGCGAGGATTTGCAATTTTCCATTTTGGGTGTTGTAGATACAATTTCTGGTAAATAGAACAAATAGAGGTTCCTATGGATAATATATAGGAGCTTTATAGCTCATAGAGTCTATGCAGAGAAGCCTCAGACATTATAATATTGGCTACAAGTATGATTTCTCGATGTTATACTGGGTATTGTTGATATATATTTATCTTGTTGTAACCGTCCTCTGCCGTGCTCATAGTGGCTTTCGATAGTCTCTATTCATCGTATAGGCTCCGCAGGTTATCCTCTTTCGATGCATCGTTCGTTCTATAGACCATGTTGATATTAACCATGCCAAGAGAACCCAATCCTAGAGATTTTTACTTTACTGTGCAGTGATCCCGATCGCATTGGCCGCTTGCTCCTCCTCAGTGTCGTCGATGACAATTGGAGCCTTGTCCATGTCCAATCGGCATACTGGGCACTTTTTGTTGTACTGCAACCATCGATCTATACAATCGATATGATAGATGTGGTTGCAGTGCAAGGTTCGGATCTCATCGCCGGTTTCAAAGTCCAACAGACAGACGGTACACCTCTCCGTCTCTTGCTCCGGCACTTCCGGGTCCTTGATGTAGCTTTTGATGGTCGTGCATTGTTTGATGCATTCAGAGGAAGCTCCAATCGGCTGTGGCTCATGATTCATGGCATGCGCCACATGGGCGGTGGCTTCGGCGTGTGGGACGTACAGTGCTCCGTCGTGGCCGTTCATGAGGAATGAGATCATTTCGATGCCATTGTTACCGGGGTTGAATCCCGGCACGATGATCATTGGGTTGTTTTGGAGGGTCTGATTTCGGAGGATCTCGGACGTGGTCTGGGTCTGGACCTGGACTAGACGTTGAGGATTGTGTTGCCGGTAAAAGTTGTTCATCTGCTCGTTTCTGTCCACATTCTGTTGTTGACGAGTGTTTAGGAGATTGACTTGCTCTGGATGGAGGGCTGTGGCGGCAAGACCGAGATTGAAGTTGCTAAAAATACAGGTTTTATATTGTACTTGATATCAGATTAAATTTTGGTCCACAAAAGTGTTTAGATCTTGATAAAACTTTTTGATATCGAGAACGGGTATAGTCTAAGGCCTTATAGATTAGATTTTATCGAAAATGTTGCCACATTCCACTCAATTCTTCAAAAAATCTCTATTTTCATTTGTCATCAAACTAAAGTTAGAAATGGTTTTAAAGTCTAGAAAACGACTTACGAGGTATTTCTAGGTGCGTTTATGTAATTCCGATTGAAGAACGGGGGCACGGTCAACTGCGATTGCGGCACCATTCTTTGTAATCTTTGCTGGGCCGAAATATGGTTCAATTGGCTGCTGATTAATCCAAACATTGTCGAGTCCATTTGCGACATTGCCGTTGGGACACATGGGAACTGGGGTTGTTCGCCGTCGCGGACTCGGTGCGCTGAGGACCCGGGCCGTTCGTACATCATCATCGGTTGGGTGGGTGGGGGTGGGGGGATCGGATTGGGACGGAAGAATTGTGGTTGATTCAACAGACAGCCGTTATTGCAGGTGTGGAAGACTTGACAGTTGCAGGGGTGTGGGGGTTGATGAGATCCGCCGGCTTCGTCGTTGGGGACAGGGACGCGCCGACAACTGGCGCACACCGGGACTGTGGAGGGCGGGGGATTAGAGGATTGTTGCGGCAGATTGGGGTTGGATATGGAGCGCGAGGCGCTCAGATTGAACGATTCGTTCCTTGACAAACTGGATGTGAGGGCGGAGATTTGCTGCAGTTGGATTGCCTAAAATTATTCGCAATTTATATTATCATAGGTTGAGCTGGTAGAAAAATGCAAAAATTTGTTTTTTGGCTTTGAAATTACAAATGAATTACCAGAAATGACTCTTTAGCTCCTCAAAATCCTTTTTTCAAAATATTTCATCGCCATACTTCCTAAACTTCCAAAAAATCAGGCCAAATTATCTTACCCTTGCCGCGCTGCTGTTCCTCGTTTGTTCCGTGAATCCGGCGTTGGTCCGCTGTCGTTTTATCGCGCTACTTGATCCCTCTTCCCGTGGTCGCTTTCTCATCCGATTGCTTGTCGATCCGGAGGCGGTGGACGAATGCCCTGCCGACATTGGGTTTTGTTGGCGGACCGAGGCGGCGACCATCGCCTGATTCGGTGCTTGATTGATGCAGACGCACTCGGGATGGTCCTGCATCAACGCGAACTGGTTGGGGTTGATGAGTTGCGGGACTTGGGTGACCAGCGGATGGAGGAGGGTGTTCGGGGCGAGCATAAAATCGGACAAACTTCGGCCTGAGGGGGTTGGCTGCATTGGGGGCTGGTTCATGCGAGCGGGTTGCAAATTCATCACCGGCATGTTCATGCCTTGCGACATCGAGCTGAGAAGGTAGGTGCTCGAGACGGCGGCGGCCATCAGCTCCGACGCCGGGATATTCGCCGGCATCGACGTTGCCGTGGATCCGGACGCCGACGCCATTGTGGGGTCGAGGAGTGGGGCTGCGGCGAAGGCATTCCCAGCCTCAGCGTCCATGTGGCCGCTGACCGAGGGGCCGGCTTCCTCCTCCGGCTTCACGCTGCTGGGTGGGCGCGTGCGGGCGCCGGCGCTCGTACCCGAAGTCGTGTTGACGGCGGGTTGGGAAGCCAGTGGTCCACCAAACAGTCCCAACTCTAGGCCCCGAGCGATTAGTCAAGCCCAAACTCGACTAATTCCCAATTTCTTCGGGAGGCACCAGCGATTATTCACTCGAGGAAATAATGGCGAGAGACCGGAGTCCTGCAACCGACAAAATTTTAGTTGAAAAAGCGAAAAAGAATCAAAAGAATAGAGATTCCGCGAAAGGCTCGCGGCGCGCAAAGTCACGTGGGCAAAAATACGAATCGTCGGGGGTAAAAGCTGAAGTACCTCAAGTGTAATATTTAGAATTTTCTCAAATGTTGCAACCTCCCTCTATATAGGCTCCAAATTAATGCTCTAAAACTCGAGCCTGCCATTTCCGCCCACAGTCGCGGTATTACGCAACATTTTTCAAACAGAATGTAAAATGAGGAGGGTTGGGGTGAGACCTTCTATGGTTAATCAAATTCGCGAAAATACCTTGGAAAAAATTAAGTCTTTGTGGGAATTTTATCCTCATCGACTTTAATTGTCACCAATTTTTTAGGCCCGAAACAGCAACAAAAATTTTCAGCAAACTTCCGACAGAAAAATCTCGATAGTTTTTGTAAACCGCAAGCTTAAACTTTCAAATAAGTCTTAGAAGGTCTCAATCTAAATTTTGGCCAACTTAAAAAAATCCAATGGTCAGATTTTGCCAAATTGTGAGCTACGACCGAAAAAGAATGGCAAAAGTCTGCGCAGTGCAGCGAAAAGTCGGGAAAATTTCAGCACGATCGATGGTGACTGATCCTGCACACTCCCCTTCGCTTCGTCTCTCTCTTCTCGAGGCCGCCGGCAAAAAGTCAGGCGGCCCGTGAACGAATTTTTGTGTGCTGCGGAGAAAAAACACACTAACACACGCGAAGGGGCGAGTTGGAAAAGGGGCGACGAAAAGAGAGAGAGCGCTGAATGGGAAAAAATTCGCCCGAAGAGAAGTGGGAGAGCCCCTTCTAGTTCTTCGTCGTCTTCTTCGTCTCTCTCCCACCAATTTCCACTCCGTGTATATATTGTGCATGGGTCAGCCAACGTTTTCCACGAGCCCCCTTCCCTTCCCCCAAATTCACCACCATTTGCTGAGAAAAGAAAGGGAAATTGGTGGGCTTGGAAAACATGGAAACAGTACAATACATGAATTGGGGAACCGGCAGTGGCAATTGGCGATGATTTACGTGGAAATCTGGGAAAAATTTTGTGAATTTCAAAAATATTGGGGGAAATCAAAAAACAGTCCAAAAACGGTCGTTTTGGACAAAATTCCAAAAATTGCGTCATCATGACAAATTAAATTACTTTTAACTGATATCAAGCCTCATAAATGACCTGTTGTTTATATAACAGCTCGTATAAAAAAATTTGTCGTCAAAAAATCTCAAAATCAGGATTTTTCCTCAGAATTGCAAAATTTTCCAACATTTTGGACGAAATGTCAAATTACACCCCGACTTTGCTCATTTTCGACTTGAACCACCTTTCTAAATGCTCGCTGTAAAGTCAGCAAGCAGTAAGACGAAAGCTTGTTGTAAACGACAATGAAATTTGGAGCTCTTTTCAATCGATCGGGCTGAAATTCTCCCCATAAAAGCGACGGACGCAAAACATGTTCTGATAAGATCCGACATCAGACAACGAAAGGATCAAACGAAAAATGAGGGCCTATAGATGTAGAGTAAGCGCGTTATCACGTCCGTCCTAGACAAGATACCGGGAATCCAGGTGTTTTGGGAAATTAAAATACAAGGGCAAATACTCGGAAATTTTATGAAATTATAGAGGTAAAATGTTCGTCATTATAAATGATATATATTCTGGAGGTCAAGGATTTCAGGGAATATAATCTTACGCCACACAATTTACGAAAAATCAAAAATAAAATTTTTTTTGACATTTCGTCAACGTAGTATTGAAAAATTTCGCTGGCGATTTCTAGTGTATTTTAGGATGTAAAAATGCGTGCAAAGTAGTATTACAACTAAATAATCTTTTTTTAATCTACAGTCTTCTAATTCTACGACACAAACCCGTCATAATGACGGATTTTGATGATGTTTATCCATGAAATAAGAGATTTCCAAACTAATCAAATTTTCTCCGGAAATACCCTCTAAACATGACAAAAGTTGTTAAAATATAATCCCCCATCTTGAAAGTCCATAGTAACCGAGTTTTACAATCATGTAACAACGCGTTTCTTGTGAAACGGGAGTCGCAAAGCACGTAGTTTTGACGTACGGAAAACCTCTATCCCTTCATTATATTTGCGATCCCATATGGGCTTTGGGAGTGGGGCTTTCAATTTGTATGAAATTTTGTTCGAATGGGATTAACGGCGGATTTCACCCCCATTCTAATCCCACATAATTCGCTGCAAGTAATCGGATTGCCCGCTGATATGACGCTCGGGATTAGGCGTGTTACAGGTAATACTGAAAGTGGGGAAAGAGTGGATGTTGGGTGGATAAGGAAGTCTGGTATTAAAGCTCGTGCTAAAATGCGAAAACCGAAATTGCCTTTTGTCACAAAATAAAAAATCCGGATAAAATATCAATAAAATTTGTTGAGACTCATCTTTGTGACCTAGTACATCAAGGGGTATTATGAAATTTCAAAGTTACATTCAAAAACGCCAAAATCAAAATTTGACATTTCGTCAACACGGTATCGAAAAACTTTCTCACCAAATTTTAGTCATCAAAATGCTGAAACCGGTAGTAATAGTGACTTTCAAACTGTTTTATAGTTGTTTTAGTTCATTAAAATAATACAAAACTAGATTTTCGAGAACTCCCAGCGAAATTTCAATTTTGAAAAGCTTTTTTTGCCGTTTCAAAACTTTCAAACCTCCTCAAGCCCACAAAGATTACATTTAACTCCCCCTCCAAACAAGATAATTACCAAACAAAATCCATTAAATACGAAATTTGAGGAAAAAATCTCAAATTCCTCAAAATTCTGTTCAAAACATTATGGATAACAGAGATTAGCGTAATCCCAAACATTGGGATACTGGGGATGGATTAAAATCCAATTTCCGTTCCACAGCGGCCATCCTGACAGTCAACAAGAAGTTGAAGGAGGAGGTTGTAATTCGGGTCAAGTAATTTTTTCAGTTTTTTTGGAATAAAAAGCGGAAGGATGGGGTAATCTCGCTTGAAACCTCGTTCATCATTGTTTTAGGGTCTTAGAGAGAGGCAAGATGGGGTTATTGACAATTGGGCCGTCAATAAATAATAGTATAGTTGGAAAAATTGGCAAAACATAAAATTTTTGGAGATTATCTTGTAGTAGGCAAAACTGATAAAATCTAAGTAAAACTGGATCTATTAAAATCGGAATACATTTGGGAATTATTAACAACTACTTGTTAGGCCTTATTTTTGATTTTTTCAGCGAAAAATAGTCGATTACCAAAATTTTATACGTTTTTTGACAAATTCAAAGAGTTAAAATAAAATAGACAACTTAAATAACAGGAGTATGATACCAACCTTATTTTACAACCAAAATATTTCCAAAAATTGCCATTTCCAAAAATTTTTATACCTAAAATAATGTAGAATCCTCTTCAGACTACCAAAAATCCCTCAGAACTTCCCAATATGCCTTTTATAAATTTCCGAGTAGCCTGTACATGGTCTATTCTTCCTTCGTCGTCCTGAACTTGCACTTGTCGCGCCGAGAAAGTCCGAAAAAAGTACAGATCCCCCGTAAAATTCGGAAAAAACGCTAATCGAATGCCCTCATGAAAGCCGCGGCCATAAGCGACGGAAATTAAAATTGGGGGGCGTAGTAATACGAGGATTGTAGCAGACACGAGCTGATACTACGCCGCATACCGAGAAAGGAAAGGAGAACAAAATATGAAGGGAGAAATAAAGAGGAATGTAGTTAGAAAAAGCCCTAAGGGCGGGATAAGGGAGAGAGTGCATAAAAGGTTGTAAATTGAATATTAGGGCATAAACAAGAATTCAAGACTACAGTTGGGAAAAAAATTTGGGAAAATCGAGTAAAATCGCCATTTCTTACTTTATTTTAGGTATCAAAATGGGGAAATCAAAAGTTTTGGAAAATTTTTTGTCTGCGGGAGCGGATAAATGTTATTAGAACATTGGAAGCGACGTAATAATTTTTTTCGGAAGATCATAAAACACTCAATAGACTCTCCAATATCAATTTGAAATTCCAAAAAATCCCGTTTTAATTTCTAATCAAGTCAAATCATTCTTACTATGTATAAACAAACCACAAAAACAGGTAGAAAAAGGAAAAATGGACAACACAATACGAAATAAACAAAGAATCCGATACAAAAACACTGATATAAACATCGGCCGGCAAGTAGAAAACTTTACGAACCAAAAAATATTTCCAAAATCAAAAAATCTCAAAATTCCGCAAAAATTAAATTGAAAATGACATGTAAAACTACGTGCGTCGTCAAGAGACAGGACTGAATAAAGTGTTATAAGTAGAATTATAACTGCATTACATCCAATTTTCGTAGTTTTTGAGTGCTTTAACCTTAGGAGAGTAATTGTTAAAAAATGAAGATAAAACTTGTTAAACCCAAAAAATTGTAATAGTGTTAAGATTGTAATAGAGTAAGAGTTTATAAAAAAATAAAAAAATGTTTTTGTCATCATGATGACATATTTTTTGATGATAATTGTTCACATATTAGTGATGCAGGAATTGATACGGTTAGTCGAAACCGAAGAACGGGCAGAATACTAAGCGAAATGTCTAGACGGGCTTCAATGAATTTTTTAAGGAAAAAGTTTCGCGCTTTGCAGAAACAATTGAGAGTTTTGGGTCACAAAAATGGAAAAAAAATTAGATTTTTTTGAGATATTCGAATTCAAAAAATTGGCATTCTGTCTGCACTGGAGAGTACAATATTTCACCAAAAAATCACTTTTTTCCGCGCGAAACTGGGAAAGATATAGCCATAAAGCGTTTTTCTCTCCGACCACTCTCCACATTTTGCATACTCTCTCGGCCGCAAAGATCGTTGAATATCTCGGCTCTCCCTGCAAACTGCGAGCTAAAATTTTCAGCGATTGATCCGTGGCCTCGATAGAACATTTGTGCAAATTTTCAAAAAAATCGACCAATCGAAATTCGCGCAATTTGAAGAGTCAAACATGTTCCCAAAAGTGCAAAAATTCTAGTTCTAAGTTTTGATCTCTTCAGAAAATCGAAACCTTCTTCCTCCTCGAAGAGCAGAGGAGGCTTCAAACCAATTTCCGAGGGGAAAAAGAAGTTTGCGCGAAAATGGGGAGCGGTCTTTACCTCGAATTCGGAAAAAAGTTCGAACCCACACGTAAAAAGAGCAAAAAAAACTGAAAATACGAGCCGGTCTTAAAGCGACAGTTTTTACAACACTGAATTGAAATTTTATGGCTTATACAGGGAGAAGTTGTATTTAAAAAATCTGCGCAATATTTTTTTGGACAAAATTTCAAAATTTTTTTGATTTTCGACTTGAAAATTGAAGCTTCTATTACAAGCACGTATTGACACAGCAAAGTAATTTTTTCCAAGGAATATTGACAAAGTTATCGACAAAAGCTGCTTTTCGTCTGCCCGACTCTCCTCATTATACGTGCTCTCTCGAAGAAACTTGCGTAATATCCCAGCTGCGAATGCCAAAGTTGCGCTGAGAGTTTCAACGATTGATCTATGGGCCTATTAAGAGTGTCTATGCTAAACTTGAAGAAAATGGAATAGCCAAACTCCCTATGACTGACGAAATTGCTGGCTGACGGGGATAAGAATCGTAGATAAATTTAGGTGCAGTTAGACGTCGGAAACCAATGGGAGAGAAGAGATAACGCAAAATCTGTGTAAGGAAACGGGCAATGAAGGGGTTTCCAAAAGTCAATGGGTGTAAAATACGACCATAAAAGGTGAAATACAAAACTGAAGGCACTGGATGACTAAAACGAGTTTCGTTCCTTTTTTCGACCGGTTGACAATCTGAAATTGAAACAAAATTGGAAAGGGGACTGCAAGAGATTTCATTTAGTAATTTCACCACGGAATATATTCGATATCAAAAGCAAAAAGTGAGATTTAGAACTTGCAACGAAAAAAATCGAGAAAAAATGAGAAAATCGGTGAAAAAACAAATTTTTATAAGAAAAAATCAATTAAAATTGCGTTTATCTTTTAACATAGTGTACGTAACAGCAAGAGCAATAAATATTTCACCTCCTCAAACAGCCAAATCCAAAAAAATCAATTCAAAATCGGGAAAATTCCAAGATTCTATGGATAATATCTGATAACTTTAATTGAACCTCTAAAAATCCAATCTTATCGCGCTGATTTAATCCTGCAGACTCTGCTGGATTCCCAGTACGAGCGTGCGGATCGAATTGTCGGCTTCGGTACAATAAAAATTCGGGGCGAAATTCGGGAAATTTTCGTCATTTGAAGGGATTCTCTTCTTCCTTCGAGTGGGGCTAATCCCAATGCCCGCACAAATCGGGCAGAGAGGAGTGTGGGGGGCTGGAGATAGAGAGGAGATATCTCTAGATCCCTTTATCTGCACACGGCCCCCCGACTCCTAAACAGCCTTGCCTTCGCTTTCGTTCTTAATCACCCCCCTTCCATTTCGCCCCGCAGCGAAAACGAAGGGAATCAGGGGCTGGGCGAGGGGGAGATACTAGTGTAAAATCAAGATCGAAAGTGTGATTGTACGGGCTTTCGAATTGGGGCTAATGATAAGATAGATTGGGCGATGGGAAAAGCGCAGTTGAACAGAAATTTGAACCCTTTAAGGGCGGGGTAGATTGGATGGGCAACTAAGGTCAATATCCGCGGTTGTAATGATGGTCGTAATAAACGGCGAGCGAATGAGGTGAAAAACGAAGGTCGCGAAGGGTACAACCAAAGTAGGGCTTTAAAAACTGCCGTACAACAAATCCTGTGTATAACGAGTGAATTTGTTGATCCCTTGTGATTCGTGGTGAAGAGGTTCCTCAGTATCTCCGAATTGGAAGGAACCAAAAAATTGACTCGTTATAGAAAGGGTTTGTAGTACGGTGGTTCGGCTTCACCAAAGATTGACCTTGGCGCCTCTGAGATTGTTCGTTATATGCAGGTTTAGGCTCCAAACGAGCGGAAAAGTGACGTTCATGCTTTCACCTGCAAATTACATTTCCGTAAATAACATTTACAACCCCAAAGATACACAAAGTCTTGCAGAGAGACAATAGCTCAGCCCCTGACTCATAAGACTTTTGTAATCTTCTTTGTGCCACCCTCAGAATCACAAGGATCTCTGCTTTTCCAAGGCTCGTCATTAGGGCGTGCATTGGCCGACGAGGTGGATATCCTGCCCTATGTTAGGAAAGAAAGAAACAAAGATTCCGCAATGATGCCTTGAAAATATCGCCGGACTAGTGTCAGTCGACATAAACGTCAAAAAAGATTGAAATTAGTCCGAATTTGGTATCAAAAAGTATCGTAGAGACCAAAAAAAGACTTATTTTAAAGAGAGAAGGTTGTTCTGATACTTTTTGAGACATTCATCGAGTCGCAAAACGTACCCATCAAAAGCGCGAGCTGCTCTCCTCAAAATAAACCATTTTTGGGTCTCAGTGATACTTTTTGATACCAAATTTGGACAAATTTTGCTCTCCTTTTCGTCGACTGGAATATTTTCGACACTCTTTAGAGGCTAATCAAAATTGTAAAAGATTTCAAAAATTCTAAGACACTAAACATCTCAATGAAACATAATCTAGCCTCTAAAGCCCTCACAGCTACCCCTCAATACGTCTCGACCTCCCAAAATCCCTTAAAATCCCAAAATCTCGACGGATATATTATATCCTTCAGCCTTTGCGGACCGTTCCAATCCCTTAATCACTCCATTTTCCTTTCCAGCTGTTTCGGCCGTCGCTCTACCCAGAAACCCCACGTAATACTCATTGGTCGGGATTATTCTCCAGACTACACAGAGATTGCCCTGAATCGCATAATCATTATCCCCATGCTGATTAATTTGTGCAGATTACGTCGAGATTGACAGAGATGGGATTGAAGCAAGGGTTGCGGAAATGGTGAGTCATATGAGTGGAGAACTTGCGGATTATTGGAATGAATCCGCAAGTTTTCTGCGGAAAAATGGCTTTGGAATGTAAAACGGATATTACAAAAGCTGATTTTTAATGACTTGTAAACGCATTATGAGGGGAATAACAAGCAGTTTAGTCCTTGCAAAAGCTTTAATTAACGGATTTCCAAAAAAATAACAGCCTGTTTTTGCGACAAGCAGCTTAAAAATTGTGAAATTTAGAGAGCAATGTTATAAAACTTTGAGCAAAACAGGCTTAAGATTAAAGCGGCAAGACTCTGCATAAAAACTTACACAACTACCATAAAATGATTGATAGCGCTCGATTTCAGACTAAAAACCGCGTTGAGGAGGACTAGAATCGTTCGTTATAGAGAGATTTTGTTATGTTTGAGTTTGTGCAGAAAACAACGAACTCAAATACAACAAAATCTCTCTTTCACAAGCGATTGAACGGTCTCCAACGAGATTTTTGGGCAATTACGGACCTGTATTCTACATTTTTTAGTCTTACGTGGTCCGTTGCACCAACGTTCCGCTTTCACTCTCTAACAGACACGATAACATGATCAAAAGTCACTCCCATTAAGAATCAAAGCCCTTTCTCAAATGCCGTTCAAAGAAATTCTCAGCGCTAATCTCTAGGTATACCCAAATCCAAAAGTCTAATCTCCTCCTCGGATTTACATCGCACAACGTCAAGATTATCCACGTCGGCCGACGTGTTAAAGGTGATCATCGGAAAAAAGCGGAAAATTGCAAGTCCAAGGTTTGAATTTGCAAATCTTCGGCCCGGATCTTTGCCCCAGGTACTAGAAGGGTTATGAATTTGCAGACCGCGAGTTAATGCCTTAGGAGATGGGGAAATTTCACGAGGGACATAAAGTTGGATGCGCCATTATCTGTCCTGTAAATCAAACAAAGTTCATGGCCTTCGCATCGGAAACGGGGCCCTTTCTTCTTTCGTCCCACGCCGACAAGGGGATCCGCCGCAAATGGTTAGAGAACTTTAAGTAAATTAAACGATAAAAAGAGATAAACAGTACTGTAAGCAACGGTTCGAGCGCTGCAAAATGGAATTTCAATCCGAAATTGGGATTTTTTGGGTAAAATACGTCAATTTTTGTCAAAAATTGTAAAATCAAGAGGAAAGGTGATGACTAAGCGAAAACTTTTGACGTTATTGAACAAACAACTGAGAGATAGCATTTCCATTAAGATTACTGGTAAAGAACAAGCCTTACATTGTAAAAAAATCAAACATTTTTCTCAATATCGGCAAAAAATTCAATTTTCAAGCCAAAAAAAAGCTCCCAAATTGCGCCTCAACCAGAACAATGTCAAGCCAACCTTACACCGCGGAATGCCTGAGGGCTTCGGCTCTCACACATTGAGAATAATTCCCGTTTCTCTCCTCGGACATACGAAAAAACGTAAAAACGAAAAAAATGCTGGCGGCCCTAAAAAAATAATTTCTTCTGGATTAGGAAATCTTTTACAACGCACGCCGCAGGCAAGTACAGCATTTACAAGAGGCCTGCTCGTTGATGACTGGCCGCCTAAGGCCCTACAACCGAGACTTTCAGTAAGAACTTTGTTTGAAGCAGAAATGTAGGGCAAGTACAAGGTTTTTAATGGCGAAAACGGCTTCGCTGGGGAACACAAGTACTACGGAGTCGGACTAGATGTAAAATACAATCTATATCACGTAGTAATAGGTATGAAGTCAAGTAGGATCATCAAGAATTAGCAAGAGACCCATAGCCTTTGCAATTCCGTGTAATAATGGTATTATCTTTACTAATACTTTTCTAAATCTCAATGCTAATTGGATTTCCTCAACGCACTTAGGGGCTGTGAGACTTCTTTCGATGAAAAGAATCAAGTTTTCCATCGTATTTTACGTCCTTCATTTTTTCCGATAACTGGTTTTCCCGGCCGTCGGAGCACTTTTTAACGGCTTATAACTTTGTGGAAAGTTGTAAAATTTAGTAAGCCGTTAGATAGTAATGCAAAGCGAGTCATGAGGTAGCATAAAATATAAAACATTAAGGAATTTCCGGATTTTTTTGGAAGATTTAGAACCCCGGTGAAAGTCGGCTCCGAAATCGATTTTCGGACTACTTTTCGGACCTTTATAACTGTGTGAAAAAATTTCAAATGTGGAAGACAAGTAGATAACCGCGTAGGCAAGCCAATGTCGCATCGAGTGACATACGTTTCGATGAGATTTTGGGATTTTTTGAATATTTAAAACCTCCACAAAATTGGGCTCCCAAAGTCTGCGCTTCCACTTTCTCCCCGCAGAGTCTGATGCGGTAAAACGAAGCCCCCACTCCGCTCTTTTCTCCCCCCTTCTGAATATTCATGTGTGTGGAGAAGGGGAAGGGGGGGGGGCGAAGAGAAACGGCCCTTTTTCTCTTTTCGAAAAAAAGAAATTTTCTTTTTGAGCGAAGACCGTCCGGCTGGCTGTGCAGAAACGACGACGAGGCCTCTGAAGCGCTCTTCGTCGTCGTCGTTTCTCCCCCTCTCTCCGTCTGTTGGGGCGTCCGGGGCCGGCTGGAGCAGAAGGGGGGAGAAAGAGAGACGGGGGGTTGAATTCCAGAATCCACGGAGCGAAAGACGATACAATGTAGACATTTTCCCTTTGCATATTCATCGTGCTTCGGGCCGAGGCATTTGCATAGAGCGTAGGGAAAAAATTCGGCAAAATATGGGATATGGACAACCGGAAATACTCCAAAACATCTCTAGACAAAAAATTAGTCATCGAAAAGCATTTTTTCGACAAACTTTCGGATTAGTTCCAGCCGAGAAAAAGCTCGTCAACGAGATCAGACTGACCCCAGATTTGGTATCAAAAAGTTTCATGAAAACATTAAAAGACTGCTGATATTGAAGAGAGTGCTTTAAAATTTTATTGGAGACATCTTGAGACTAGGAAAAGTCTCAAAAGGTATCCCAGCAAACCTTTCTCTTCATAATCAGTTTCTTCGTGTTTCTGTGATACTTTTTGATACCAAAGTTGGGATCAGCTTGCTCTCGTTGATGACTTTTTCACCGGATGGAACTAGTGGCAAATTAGAAATGAAATTTCTGGAAGAAAATTTCAAAAAATTTTCGTTTACAGCCTAAAAAGCATCAAAAAACCCCAAGCCGCAGAGAACTCTTATCTAATAAAATACGAAAAGTAATCAATGTTCGATTTTATCGTCGCCTCACTTTCCTTTTTCATCTTTTATGTATGGCGCGTCTTTTCCTTTCGCCCCGCTTTTGTGCATGAATCATGATGACACACCGCAGACGTAACAAAGATTAGTCAAACAAATCCCAGCGGCTGATCTCTTCAAACCATCCGCAGAAAATCGACCTTTCTGCGCTAAATTTGCATATCTGCGCTAGTTTTACTCTTTTCTAATCTTTTCCGCCAAAAAATCCCGAATCACTCGTTTCCAATGAATCCAAAAGACTAAAAAATAACTCTCACAACCAATTAGCTTGCGGGGATCGCCACAAGCCTGTCATGGCAAGAAGAAAAATCCTCAAGGCATGATTAATTTCCGGGAAGACAGCCACTCCATGGAGAAAAGAGAATTGAATCTTCCATTGAATCGGGGCTGGTTAATAGTGCAAGGAGAAGATATCAGCTGCCCGCTTTGCGTCGTTTTTTTGTATTTTTCTTATCCTATTATCTTATAAGCGGGAAAAAAGCACGCAGCGGAAGTGATCCACATAATGGCTAGCCTTTTGGGGGAGAAACGAGCGCGGAAAATTTTGATGAGGCAGATGGGTGTGGTATGACAAGGTGAGGCATATGAATTTGGGGAAAAACTTTTGAATTTTTGGAGGGAAAAAATTAGAAATTGCCTGGAGACAATTCTAGAGCAAAAAAATCATTGGCTTCTGTGCGAACAATTTTCATATCGCGTTAAAATGCACGTTTAATATTCAAAGAATTATGGCTAATAAAAGTAATAGGCATCAAGACGTCATAAAGGCCTATCAAGAGGTCCGTATAGGCAAAATAAAACTAATTAAAATTCAAAATCCTTCAAGTATGCCCGAGGCCTCGAATTTCAAACGTTTGAGCTTAAAATATCGGTTGTCTCCGCAAAGCGCGAGCTAAAAATCTCGCATATGTCTAAGGAAATCGTAATCGAAATTTGTTCCAAGTTTCATCACGATCCAAGAGTCATCATGGGTTACTGTAACTTTACATCAAAAATTTTCCAATTTAAAAAATCTCAAAATCCCTATAATTGATCTCTTCTTTTATTTCTTTTCAATCCCCCATCATTTCCAGTCCCATTATTTGAATACCCGTCCTATAACAGTCAAATGTTCTCCCGAGTATACAATCGAAAATGTCGCGTCGAGAAACGACGCCCGAGAAAAAAATGGGAACGAAAAAAAGCGGGGAGATAACGGGGTGGGGGCGAAAAACGATTCCCTTTCAAGCGGGGCCCCCGATGAAAATAAAAGACTTCGGCCGCGTCCTTTCTTCTCTTCCCCTCGAGCAAAAGAAGAAGAAAAAAGAAGTAAAACAGTACAACAAAAAGACGGAAAGGCCCGACCAGAAAATGAGAGAATGTTCGTTGTATATGTATAAGAGGCGAAGGGATTGCAGGGACCAGTCGTCTGGACGCGAAATGGTAAAATACAAACAATCATCACGAAAGACGAATACTTTGCGACTTTTCCATATGAAAATTCTTATATCTAGTGGCATGTCTATCAAGGCATCAAGTGGCATGTTTAACGGGATTGAGACCTTTGACTGATACAGACGTCGTATCTTAACACCAAAAAAAATGCTTTATTCTGGGGTGATAGCGAGACTTCAAGGGCAAAACGATAATTTCTCAACGTGAGACTGTCAGTTTTTCCTCAAACTTTGTATAACCTATCTAAACAGGCCATAAATTAATTCCACAAAACCTCAGCTCGCAGTTTACAAGTGCAGCAGAGATATTCATCGATTTTTCCAAACAAGAGGCTTTGGAAAACGAGGAGAGCAGGTCAGAGAAAAGTTTTTCGACAATATCCTTGTGAATTTCGCGAGGAACAAAATGATTTTTGTGTATAAACATTGTACTCCAACTAAATTAGCCGCAATTAAAAAAAAATAATAAAAATCAATTTTTCCGAGCAAAATTCGCAAAGATACGACTGCATTACTTCTTCTGGTTGTCTCTTCAATTCCCCAAAGCGTCTGCAAATATCAATGAATATCTCTGTTGCACTTGCAAAGTGTGAGCTAAGATTTTGAGGAATTAATTTATGGTCTATTTAGAAGGGTAATACAGAAAAACTGACAGTCTCAAATTTAGAGTATAGTTTTCCCCTTCAAATATCTTACTGTTTTTCTGTTCCCCAGAAAAACAGTAATTTTCGATTGTTAAGATCTTTAAAATACCATGTATGCAAATATTATTCTCATTAAAATTTTTCAATCTCAATATTTTTCATCCAAACCCCTCCGTTGAAATCGCGGAATGTCATAAAAATTTCACAAGTTGACATTATTTATACCCCACATTACACATATTAGATCTGTAATTTGCCATAAAGGGGATTATTTGGGCCCAGAAAGCGGAGTAATTTTGTGTAATGAGGAAACTAACCACTTAGGCGAAGGAAAAATCCGATTTCCGCGAGTTTCGACACCTGAAAGTATCAAAATTTAGGACTTTGATGGAAAACATATTGAAATAGTTCAAAGCACGAAAGGATTTTAAAATTCGGAAAAAACAGCGATAGGATAGGTAGAAAAATGCAGTCGCAATACTGTGCAACAGCTCCGATAAATGACAAAAGGGCTCAAAATTTCATGCTTATATTTGTATAAGATTTGGTGCAAATTTGAAATTTTGTAAGACATACTGGTCCGTTCGCAAAGTCGCTGGAGTGATTTCGGCGGCATGCACAGTGCAAAAAAGTCAGCGTGCGAGCGACAGACCAAAAAAAGTGTATTGCACAGTGCAAAAAGCATGCAATTCCACTGTGCAAAGTAAGCTTTTGCTTTCCCACAGTGCATATCCCAGAAATCACTCCAGCGACTTTACGAACGGAATTCAATCCAAATACTAGTACGTCCGCAAAGTCGCTGGAGTGATTTCCGCGAGATGCACAGTGCGAAAACAAAAGCTTACTTTTGCAGTGTGCAATTTCTTGCTTTTTGCACCGTGCAATAGGCTTTTTTGAGCTGCCGCTTGCACCCTGACCTTTTTTGCACAGTGCAAACTCCAAAAATCACTCCAGCGACTTCCCGGACGAACTAGTATCTAAGATTGCAAATTTAGTGTATACTTTCGGTTTATACCCACCCCACTGTGCAAAGGCAGTAAAGATATCTTTCCAACCGAAAAATCGGGTTTATAGATGGACCATTTATCATAATAAAAGAGCGTTTGGAAAGTAAAAATTTTATCTGCGAAGATACGATCACCCATCTATTATATCCTTCCTGGAAATGGGGAAAATGGATTTCAAAGTGAAAGAACAAACTTTCTTTAACGAATCCAGACTACTGAGAAAGAAGAATTGTAAAAAATCATTAGTTTAATGATTTTACACATCTTTTCTTTCTCAGAAGTGAAGATTTTTAGATAGTTTGTATTCACACATAAATTCCATCACATACCGCATAATCAAATACTACCAACAAATTGCAAAAAGGCTAATACGAGAGTGAAAACTGACCGAATTATCCCCCCACACATAACGCAATGGCGAGGGGGATGCTATGCCCGCAGGTAATCGACCTTCCCTTCGTCTGTCTGGTCTAGAGCAAGTTTTGTTTTTTTTCCTCTTCAACTATAAAAAAACCGCGCCTCTTCTCGTCTGAGTGGTGGTGGGGGTTTTTGGTCCTCGATCAATCCGGTATGCGAAACAAAATTGTAACGGGTTTTTTTCCAAGCAGGGAGAAATTTAAAAGCGCGGCTACAGAGGCCAAGGTTACTTTACAATTTAAAACACTTAGGGAATAGGGAAAGAAAAGGATACGATTGCAAACAGAGGTTGAAAATGGATACAATAAGGGTAACATACAAAGAAACAAATTTTTGTCTCATTATCAAACAAATGCCTGGAGGGCACAAGATTGAAATTAAAGTTTTATGTCCACAGAGGCAGAATAAAGCGGACTCAAAGGATGTTTTCGACAAAAATCGTAAAAATTTGTTCCAATTCCTTAGTAATTCCTTCCCTAGACCCACAAACATCCTCCACCGCCAACTTCGTACCATTTGCAAACTAAATACACCTCCAGATGGACTCTTTCAATCCCCTCCTCGTCTACATCGCCGAAATTACAACGGGCCTTGAATTTCGATACAAGCCTCTCTTCGGTCTTTTGATTACACTGCCGCCATAAGCGGGGCCGCCCTGTAAGATCCCCTCCCTCACTATGAGATCGCACCGCGCGGTGCCGCCCAACGACAAGCGAATTCCAATTCCCCGCCGCACTTTGCAATCTTTGGGGACGAACGCATTGTGCATTCCGCAAAGGAAGAAATGATTGCACTGTGCAGATGGATTGTGAAGAGGAAATGTCGCAAGACATGGCTACATAAATTTTTTGAGTAGCAAAAAATATTATTAATTCTGTAAAACACCTTACAAAGCTATAAAATTTAAATAAAACCTGTTTTTTATTGTTTTAGACATCAAAATCCCATAAATTGCAAAAAAACTTCAAAAAGTATCATTTTTCTAAAAAAAATCAAATTTGAATTAAATATTTGGAAACCATACAGAATAATAGTCTCATCACTTTGCAGAACTGACCACAAATCTACCGATTTTTAAATTTTTCTATAGAAAGCAAAAAATCTACGGAAAAATCGATAAAATCACTATAAACTTTGTAAAACACGCCTTAGCATGATCTAACGCAAAAAATACCAACTAAAATAAAATTGTCCATCAGAAAAAAAAAGTGTGCCAGTCCGTGCATTCGGGGGCAGTTTGCCTTGAGTTTGCATTCGGCTTTGGGAAGGCCGAATTATGCCATTACCCCGCGAATGCGATGTGAAAATTTGCAGAAAGGTGCGCAATTTTTTGCGACGGATAATTATGATGGGACTAGTCTCTGGAAAATGGAGAATGTCCGGAGAGGAGAAAAAATGGTGTTTAGGATCAAATTTTAGGAAAATAAGCAAAAAAAATTTTTTGGGTCAAAATATATAATTAAAAAGGGTAAGAAAAGACAAGTCATCATACTGATATCCCGAAAATTTGTGCCACTCAAAAAATAATGTCTAAATTTGCGAAATCGAGAGTTAGGATTTCAATCTTCGACGGTAAATCACTCAAATCTGTCAAAGAACACAAATCTTTAGATAAGAATCCCTCGATCCTTGTCACTATTAATTATTCGCCGATTTACCGCGCCATTAATGGCCCCATAAAGGGCCAAACGCAATAAAACGCGCCGAATTTTAGTGCGCAACAAATAAATCGCCTCCAAAAAACAGGCACTGCGAGACGAGACGGATTTGAAACGAGCAATGTTTGCGCAATGTAAATATACAATTAGGCGGATTTAAGGGCACTGAGGGGATAAACAAAAGAGTGTAGAGAGCGCTCGGGGTGAATGGAGTCGTAATACAAAAAGGTGAGGCCAATCTATTGTAATAGAGTCGAGTCTATGTACAAAAAATCGCATCAACAAGCGAAGTGCATACTTAAGGTGCGGCGCCCATTATTACAATTGTAAGAAAAAGATAAGGCTATATGTTGTTGTCGAATGAAGCCTACGTACAACTAATGGGATCAAAAACCAGGTACGACATGAATTCGGATATTGGCACCGATCAAGATTAAAATTTTCTAAGATGAATCGCGGAGATATTTAGTAGCGCTTTGAAGAAAATTACATTTCTCCAATATCTCTACAGTTTCTGCAAAGTGCGAACCAAATATCTCATGGATAGCTTTTGAAAATTATAACCTTCATCGATGCCAGGTTTCACTAATAAACATAGCACATTGGCCTCCCACCTCCCTCTAATACCAACAGGCTTTTTACATATATATCGGCGATATTCCTTGGCGCACTTTTATTTCTTTTCGATCGTATTGTCGACAGAACTCGGACCGACGCTGTCAAAAAGTATCCTGTGGCGTTTTTGGGCCGAATACAAAGACTAATTAAATCGGATCTTCAAAAATGCCAATGAAAACACGGAACACGGGGAAAAGGCCTTTGTCATCATACCAAGACTAGGCTTGCCAATCGTCGGAAATTAGGTTTTTCGCCGAAAAATAATGTCATCAAATACGGCAACAAATAGGGCCTCTAAAACAGATCGTAAGAGAAATAAACGTTCAAGAGTTCCCTCTTCAGAGGTCCGGTTCGAAAGTTGCCGAGGTGCGACGCTCATAAAGTTTCGACTGTATTAAATTTTATACATCTTTAGTCATAGATATGAGTGCGCACCTTGAGAACTTTCTTTGCAAACCGGAACTACGAAGAGTGAACTAACTCTTTAACGATCGTTTTTCTCTCTTACAATCTGTTTTGAAGGCCCTAGTTGTTTCAAGTTCCAAAAAAGGCTTTTTGCCAAATAAAAGTTTGATTCTTATATATTGCCCTAGAAAAGACACATTCTTCAAAAATCAAGCCTTCCACGGTCCCCTCTCGCACAACTGCATCAAACCTATGGTCCAATCAACCCATCCCAACCCAAAATTCAAAACCTGTCGCCAATTTCGTCCCTGCGCTCTCGTACTCCCCCCATAGACAGCGCAGCGAATGTCTGCGAATTTCCCATTCGAAAAGGGAGCGAAGACTGGACGCAGACAGCCCCCGAGGCAACCAATTTTCGCCGCTCTCCTCGTTCAGCGCGCTCTCTGCATGCAGATTATTTGAGGAGGGAATTCAAGTGCAAAAAAGTGCAGCTGTCGCGGAAATTTCGCCGAAAAAGTTGTATTCCCTCTGGTGTGGAAGTGGGGTGCCTGTATGCAAATTTACGATCAGAAAAGTGCAAAATTTGAAGGGCACTGTAAAATTTATTACAGTTTTGAAAACTCTGACTCAAATTTCTGTAAGTTCGTAAAATTACTGTATGAAAATAATATTTTTAGGAGCCAAAATTAAATTTTAGAACATATTCTATGCCTACAAGCCAAATTCGGCATAAATAATGTCGATTTTCACCGAAAAATCGATAAATTTCAAAAATCTCTTGTCAAAATTCGAAAAAAATTAAATTTTTCATTTCTCATCGACAGTTGTGACCAAAATTCCCATCGAATTCCCAGATTTCGCTCAACAAACCCGTTTGAGAGTCCCTCAATGTCAGAGAGAGCCCATTGAATTTACAAAATGGATGGAAAATCCGTCGAAAACGCACTCAACGATTAAAAGGGGGGCGACTCTGTGGTCGGGGTCAACAGCGGGGCCAAACCAAACTCTTTAAACTTCCGCAATCCGCAATAGAAGTTATGTAATGAGGGAAAAGGAGGAGGGTGAGAGGGTTTGATCCGGAAAGTACAAAGAATTCGGAGGGTAAAGCTACCAAATGCAAGTACAATACTTCTCAAAAAAAATAGCCCAGGTGTTGAAATTAGAAAAAAAGTTGTCCAGGAGTTCGAAGAAGGGATGAAATTTGATTATTTAAACTAATTACATAGCAAAGCACCGCTGTAAGGCCAAAAAAATTCGATTAATTTCCCAAACGGACAGCTATCTCAAGTATAATATAACCGTTTAAGTTTCACCCGATCTTGTGCACATACTCCTAACAGGTCACTAATCAATCCCTAAAAATCCCAGTTCTTAGTTTGCAACCGCAGCGGAGATATTATAAAATCATTTTCCGAGAGAGTACGCAAAATTAGGAGAGCCGGTCAGACAAAAAATGGGGCTCGCTGTTTCTCCGGGATTAGCACCCTGCCAAGATAGATTTTTTGGAAAAGTATTATACACTTCTCAAATAGAGAAGACGTCGATTTTTCAAGCCTTAAATTGCAAAAAAATAGTCCAGTACAACATTCCAAATTACAATAGCCCCATCCTCCATTGCCTTAATAAACCCCCGTCTAGTTCATCCATCTCCCCGTCTTCCTTTGCACTCAACAAACATGTCCTTTAGATTGATTCGTCTAGAGCAATAAAAAACGAACCAGTCTTGACCTGTCGCCCCCCCCCCCCCCCCCCCCCCCTGCACCCATAGAAATCCAAACCTGTATTTTTTATTGTTGTTTTACGGGGACAAGGTTTGCATACTCGGGTCGGAGTATTATGAAATAATATCTGGACCAAAGAATATTTATTTACTGGGACAGTTTCGAGAGGCAAAAGGTCAAGAATAGGTTGGCGAAGGTCAAAAAAGCTGATTTCAACTAAAAAGAAACGTAGTCTGCCGCGTATTTTACTTACTATAAGATCGTATAAGCCAAACAAATTGCCAATTCGTTTAAAAAGAAAATTTAAAGTCATCAAATTTCTTTACTTCCCTCTATTGAAATTGAAATCTCGATCCCCGACATATTCTCAACTCACAATGCCCACCGCCTCATTTAGGACCCACTTCAAAGACTACAAGAAATGTTAGACCACAAAAGCGACAAAAATCAAGGATCCATTCAGTTGACGTCTAGTACAACATAAAAAATATCAAAAAAAATAGAACCAGACAGTAAAACACGAGGCGCTCTCTTCCCCAATGAAAAGTACAAGGGATTTTTGTATGAAAAATCATATCAATCAAAAGGGCGATTCACCTTTCGAATGAATTTGATATTGAAGTAGGCAGATTGAAAACAAAAGTAATATAAAATTTGAATTTTTAGGGGAAATCATAGCTTTAGGGCTTTAAAGTCGTAAACTATACAGAAGTTAGAAGTCTAAGAACGCTTTTTGAGAGGAAATTAAAAAGGTTGAAATTTTGTAGTAGACAAAGTTAGTATAAAGTAAGGTCAAAACCTGGGTTTCTTTGGGGAAAGACCGCTTTGATCAGTAAACCCTTGGAATCAACAACTTTTATCTAAATTAAGGTCGAGTTTTCAATGGAACGGAAAATTTTTAGTGCGAATTAAGCCAGAGCTAATAATTGGTAGAAATGGGCAGAGTTTCTAGCTGCCCCGTTGTCTCCTATCCCGTCTTTTACAGCTCGCAACAGGCCAAATCAACGCCCACCTTCACCTCGATTGAGCATACCGTTCCTGCAGCGAGAAAACGCCTTGCCGAGCCTGGGCATATTCGCAATCGAAAAGGGGGTTGCAGGGCCGAAAATGGCAGTGCCAGCCTCCCCGCTCGCCCCGCCAAGTCCCGATGCGTTGGCATTTTTGCGCGCGCATCTCTCGACCAGTTGGCTCCGCGAGATAAAATCACAAAATGTGCCCGGCGAGATTAATGTCATCGGCCGTTCGACTCGTCCCCATCTCCAAAATCGAGCCTGATAAGATGTGGAGAGTAATGGCTAGTTGTAAAACTTGAATAAATTCGCGTTTGGGACTAATCTTGATCAAGTATCAAGTGTAATATAAAATCTGACCTAAAAACTTGAACAAATCATTTCATTTCCTTCCAAAGCCATTTGTAGCCTGTAAGACATAAGAATTTTAGCTTTCACCACAATTCTTACTGTATTTCCCCGCATTTCAATTTATAAAAAACTCATTTTGCCGTATAAAAGGTCCACATCGATTTAAACCTAAAACAAGTCTTGAAAATAACTAAAACCACTGAATTCATTAGTAAAATTTTCATTCTGAACACCAAGCCGCGTATTTTACATTTCTCCATCAAAAAAATCATTTCCCGGAAACCTTTCATCGTATAAAATATTGCCCGTTTGGACTTTTTATGTCTCGAAGCGAACTCCCTGAAAAATCAATTTTTCGCCTCCGTGTTATCCTGCTTTTCGCAAAGAGAGAAATTTACGGTCACTTTTCGTTGCAAATTCTCCTGTTCTAACAAAGTTTTTTCCGCCCTGTAAAAACGGGATTTTTACAAAATTTTTATGTTTTGAGTAGTAAGTTGTAATACACAGATTTTTACTCGTATTTTTGTGGAACGTCCAGGTCGGGTTCTGCGGGAGGCGCGAAATTTTGTGATATTCACTTTTTGGAATTGTTTTAGGTGGTAAAATAAGGTTTGGTGCTGATTTCCGTAGATTTTTTATTCGAAATTTTGTTTTAAAACTGTCTGAGAGTTTGTTACGGCAGTTTGTTTAGACAGGATTTTTAATTTGAAGTTTTTGTTGGCTTTCAGATCTTTTTCGATCTTATACTTGACATTTGTAAAAATTTTTTGGTTTCTAACCGGGGTTTTGGGATAAAAGGTCGAACGTTTGTAATTAGGTAGCTTTGAGTCGAATTCCTCTGTATTAAAATCGCGATGCTTTATTTTACTCATTTGTTCTTGACTATCTCCAACATTGATTCTTTTCAGGGTAAAAAATGGTGAACCCCAACGGTTACAGGCGCGGTACCCGCTATATGTTCAGCCGGGACTTCCGGAAGCACGGAACCGAGCCCCTTTCCACCTTCTACCGCACGTACAAGCGTGGAGACATTGTCACTATTAAGGGAAATGGTGCCTTCCACAAGGGTATGCCCTTTAAGGTCTACCACGGAAAGACTGGCCGCGTCTTCAACGTTACCGCTCATGGCCTTGGAGTTATTGTGAACAAGCGTGTCCGGTGAGTTGTTTTGGAAATTATTGCTTGCTCTTTAGGTATAATGTGTAAGTGAGGAAATCTCGGAATTCTAGTAGTTGATCGTGATCAAGAGTGAATTTAGGTTAATGCTCTTGCAGTTTTTCTTCTGAAATGTAGATTTTTAACTACTTTTGGCAATACTTGACTAAAAAATCTTCGAAAAGTTTCAATATTGCCTAAAATTCTTTTAATTTGTTAAAAGGGATAGCTATTCCACATCATCTTTTGTCTGATTATTTTGTAGATCACATCAATTCCGGGTTTTTACAAAGTACAATATTATTTTGCAGCAACCGTATCATCCCCAAGAGAATCAACGTCCGCGTGGAGCATGTCCGACCATCTCTTTCTCGTGCCGAGTTCTTGGAACGATGCAAGAAGAACGATCAACAGAAACGCGACGTCAAGGAAGGCAAAGCTGACTGGAGACCACTCAAGAGACAGGTGAATTATATCTCAAATTTTCTGTTGTATTTTCTTTTTTATGGCCAACAAAATATTTTACTTTTTCAGCCCGCCGGACCCCGTGCCGCCCATCTGATCAAGGTGAACAAATTGAATGCCCCAGAACTGTTGGCTCCTGTCAAATTCGAGATTGTCGCATAAGACGGAGCAGTTTTTATTTGTTTTGTTGTTGAATAAAACCATGTTCTATAAAATATGACTTAAATTTGGTTGGTGGATATGTCTTCACGTATAATGTTACCTTGTTTTACTATATTTTATTACAAAGAGGTAGTATAATATTAATAATTTATTTTAATAACAACTCAATAGGAAATACCGGTATTATTGACAAGGAATCACGGGAATGAAACGATATTGGGCATGATAATTTGTATCCAATAGTCGGAGGATATGTTGAGCACCGGGAAAGACATAATTTTAAGCGCTGAGTCTTATCATAAGACTCTAGGGCATTCTGCATATGTGTTCAATAGCAATTTGTGTCGGCTTATTGTCTTCATTGATCAAAACTGGATCGGATATTACATTCATCCTCTCCGACTTGGTGTATAACTTGACTTCGAATATGAGCCGGCGAATTGATGCAGTCTTTGTTGATACTGTAACATGAGGGTAGATGAATCGGTGTTCCTTGAACATTTTCGGAGGCTCTTCAGTCTTGTCTCTATAAAAATAGACGGTAATCAAGAGAAATACATATTTTTTATCGATCAAGCTTTTTAGTTCCACTTACTTTGGCATATTTCTCATTCCTTTCCTCGACATGTCGTTGATTGCATGCGTTCTTAGGTCGTTCTCTTCGATTTTGAGTGATCCTGGATCCAGGCATTCATATTCCGCTAGTTTGCTTCTAATCATTTCTTCCATTGTTTGGAATTTTGTCGAATTTCTTTCGATTTTTGGCAGGCGATCTTGTGGCATGCATAAACAGAAATTCTCTGGTACTCCTGCATCGAGACAAGTGCGAGTTGTTGGGACCAATTCGCGGAATAGGTTGTATCCACGGTATTTTGAGGCTGGAAGAAAATTAGGGAAGTATAATATATAAATTACAATGCGATGCATTAACTTACCATCCTTATCCTCCTCCACGCCTAGGGCCAGCTCCTTCAATGTTCTATGAATATCATAATTACTTGTAAGTCGATTGGTATTGATTTTGAAATTTCTCTCCAAATCCGGATGCGCCTTTCGGAATCCTTCGGGCAAATAAAGTGAAAAAAGAGGAGCTCGTTCTTCGATCCGCCCGGAATACGAATATTGGACAACTCCAATTCGATTCCCATGGTCTCCCATTACTACAACGGCGGTGTTGTTCAACGCGCCGATTGCTTTGAAGGTCTCTAGGATGTCTCTAAAATTGGAAAGTATTAGATTGGGTCAATAAAAGCTCCAAATGGGCGCAAACTTGATATCAATTAACTTGAATTGGAGTTCTCGAATTTACGAATGGGTTATAGAATCTTTCATAAATTGCACTAGATCCTCTTTAAAAAGCAAAAATAGTGAATAAAGTAGAAGAGGGTTCAAAATGAAACCAAATTTGGTATCAAAAAGTATCACAGGGACACAAAAAGACTGTTGATTTAGGAGCGAGAGTCTTTTTTTGTCCCTGTGATACTTTTTGATATCAAATCTGTGCCCATTTTGATATCCTTTCGATCTTTTATGACCTGTTTCTCAACAAGGAACCGGCCCGAGTAAAAAGGCTTAAGCTTCGTACCGTATTTGCTCATCTATTGCCTCCAAATGGAACGCATTGTCATGCGTCAAGGTGGTGAAAAAGTTGAACGAGAAGTGGCAGTAATCTTTATAAACTCGAGTGAATTTCTCGAAGAGATCAAAGTGTTGTCCCATTACTGTCTGAAAATACTTTGATATATTGTTTACATATTGCGTCATTTCCGATTAAAAATGGAAAATAGGCAAGAATCCTTCCGGATTATGGAAAGAGTTTGTCTATTTTCCGCGTTTGACGAAAACACAGAGCGCTTATTATACTAAAACCTACCTCTCCATGCTCCGTACATTGCCCCAGCTTCGGCCGAATTTGATTCTTTACATTGAAGATCTCAAACGGCCGAAAATAATAATCCGTCGGGGGTTTTGAGAATCCTTTATGGAAATGGTAGGCAAAAAGTCCTCGAGAATGATGCATAATGTCGTCGTTGATCATTGTCACGCAGTTTCTCTCTAAAAAAGATTCCACAAATAAAGTGCTCCAAATGCGACTCTCAGATTTTCTCTAAATTTTCCACGCATGTCAGGCATAGGCCGCATATCAATTCCTGAAAATTTTAGCTCGCGTTTTGCCGTGAGAGCCGAGATATTCAACAATCTCCGAGAGTAGGCGAAACGCGGAGAGCGGTCAAAGAGGAAAACATTGTCATTTTCGCGCGTCAAAAATAATTTTTTTGTGGAAACATTACCCTATACGGTGGAAACAGCCAGTTTTGCGCAGAAAAAGTTGATTTTTTGTGGAAACATTACCCTTTGAGCAACTTTTCACACCAAGATTCGCAAAAAAGTGTCACATTTTCGCCAACCAAAAAATCTCGGTCGTATCTTCAAAGCGCAAACTAGAAATGTCACGTCTTCGAAAAAATCGTTGCATATTTTCGCCAAGTTTCTTCATAATCTGAGCGTCGCACTTGGAACACTGTCATTTAAAAAATATTGACTTACTTTTGAATAAATCCCACAGATGCTCATGGTTTTCATGAACAACTGGCTTTTCCTCCTCTCGCAGGACTTCTTTCCCATCTCCGCCAACCTGTCTCTCGGGTGTTTTCCCGGCCACAATGGGGAATAAGTTCACTCCAGAGTTGTCGCCAATCTTGTTGTAGCCATTCAAAGTTATGAATCCCAACTCTTCCATGAATTTCCATGATTTTGGAGCATGTCGGAGAAATTGATTTCTCGATGTCGAATCCAACACCAGGACGATAAGTGACGGCTTCTCGGCGGTGGATTTCGTCAGTGTCTTTTTTTTGTCCCAAAAATTGAAAAAAAATATTAGTAATTGAAAGGCATTCGGATGAAAATGAGCGGAAACACTTTTTTGCCATATCTTTGCTAATTTCGTGCGCTAAAAATTGATGTTTTGTGGAAACATGACTCGCTATGGTAATAATAGACATGAAACATTTCATGCCAAAATTCGCAAAAAAAATTTACTTTTTCGCCAACTTTCGTTCTAAAAATCTCGGTCGTTTCTGCAAAGCGCGGGCTAGGAGTCCCGCAAATGTCTTAGAAAAAATAACACTAAATTTGTGGCAAATTTCATCAAAATCTGAGCGTCGCACTTGGAGTACTTCCCCTGTTAGTCTACAAAATACACCTTACCTCCTGCTTCGCATAACCGGCAAATGGACGTTGATAGATTTTGTATTCTTCTTTTTTCGTCTCATTCTTTCCGCTTGGCTGAGTTTCAAAGCAACGGACAACAAATTGATCCATATCTATTTTGGTTCTGGAGTCCATGTTGAGCTAGAAAAGGCTATCATACACATATTTTGAGCTCAAAATCGAATTTGAGGTTTAAAATACGGCATAAATCGCACAAGGAAAAAATTAAACATACAGTAAGATTAGTTGGAATTTCTTGCATTTCCGTGTTTTTAGGCCTCAAGCCCCCTGTTAGCTTCGCTACTGTGCATCTGGAAATGAGATTCATCTAAATTTGGTATAAAAATGAAGGGGTTTCGGGATTTTTTGGATTTTTTTGCTTGCAACGGACCTTATCTTCGCCTTCCTCCTCTTCCATTTCTCATCCAGATCGTCGTGAATACTTAAAACATTTTCCTCGTCCAGTGTAACGATGTCAGGCATGTTTTTTGTGCAACTTAATGGCCTGAAATTTACATAAATTAGACTTTCTGTGACGATAAATTTGCATAAAATTTCTCAAGGTAAATCACATCGTATTTTACCCTGCAACCCGTGATGAGATGTCATTTTCCCATGGCAAAAGTGTTGGGAACTTGCATTCGTTCTCCAATAAACTTCCAAAAAACGAGGATTGAATTGCAAATGGGTGATATGATTCGTTGAGAAGTTGCTCATATTTTTGACTACTGAACTGGATCGCGTCGTTTATCGACTTGGTCACTGTTATACTGAAAACAAACAATGAATTCCTGGAGAAACAAAATGAAAATTTGAATATTAGAAACAAAAATTGCCAACATACCTTTTATAGACTACTAAACTGGCACTAAAACATAGACCGACCAACACCAACGACCTCTAAAATGGAGGAAGGATTTATCAGGAAGAAAAGGGTTTTTTTGGCGAAATCAGCCACAAATTTAGACAAAAATTTTCAAAAAAATCAATGTTTCCGCGATAGCATCTAGTATCTTACGTGTCTAGGAGACTTTTCTTCGACCGCCTTTCTTCATTTTATAGTCTCCCTTTCAAAGATCGTTGAATACTTCATGAGATTTTGCAAAGCAGCTTCAGTAAGTTATTCAACGATCTTCTTGGTTACTAGTCCGTGTGTAAAGTCGCTGGAGTGATTTCATTGTGCGAAAACGAAAGTTCACTTCGCACAGTGCAATTTCCTTCTTTTTCCACCGTGCAATAGGTTTTTTTTCGGCTGTCGCTCGCACCTGCACTTTTTTTGCACCGTGAAAACTACAAAAATCACTCCAGCGACTTTCCGCACAGACTTGAAGATAAGGCTATGGCGAAAGAGGACAGATGGTCAAAGAAAAGTGTTCTTTCGGCTCGTATCTTTGTGAATTTTCCGCAGAAACACTGATTTTTTTGAACCTTTTAGTCTAAATTACAATTAAAAATTACAGTACACCTACCCATCTTGTTGGATGCAGAACCCTCCACCAATAGGTTTTCATGGAGATCTGAAACTCCAAAAAATTACTCAAAATACTCAAATTACCCCGTAAATATCACTATGACTTCAAAAAGGTCCGCGCGATTACTCAAAAAATAAAAAATAAAATTTAGCGAATGACAATTACGCCAGAATAAGGTAATATATATCCGGCGGATCAATTATAAAGACTTACCGAACGCCTCCGCTCACAGACAACAAGCTCCATTGGAAGCGGAAATTTCGACCGGTTTGCACGAAAAAAATGTCGTAAATATGATTTATGAAATGCATAAAACATTGTCAGAGGACTTCCGAAAAATGTTTTGGACATTTTTTGGAACAATTCTCGGTTTTGTTACAACATAACAATGGGGGAGGAAATACATTTGGGACATAACACAAAGATCTTTCAACCATTTGATATAACTTGTTAAATCTTGGTTAACAGGGGAATTACCCCTTGTGCGACGCTCACATTTTGATGAAACGGCACAAATTTAGTATCATTTTTTCTTAGACATATGCTACACTCCTAGCTCGCGCTTTAGAGAAACGACCAAGACTTTTAGATCGAAAGTTGGCAAAAATGTGACATTTTTTTGCGAATGTTGGTATGAAAGTTTCATGACTATTTCTACCACAATGTTTCCACAAAAAAATAATTTTTTCCGCACGAAACTAACAAAGTTATGGCCAAAAAGTGTTTTCCTCTCTGACCGCTCTCCGGGTTTTGCGTACTCTCTCGGCCGCAAACATCGTTGAATATCTCGGCTCTCCCTGCAAAGCGCTACCTAAAATTTTCAGAAATTGATATGTGGCCTATGCCTGACGTGTAGCAAAATTTAAAGAAAATCTGAGCGTCGCACTTTTGGTACTTCGATTGGGAAATTTAAAATAGGCAAAATTTTAAAAAAATCTTTGGATTTTCTTTTAGAAATTCTGAACCTTACAAGTTCGAAGAGAACTGTCGAAAATCCCATTGTTTTTCTCTCCGGACTTGCGTTAGACAAAAATTTCTGACTTTCCTGACCTCACTCCTTTTGTTTCGATTCTTTCAAATTTTACTATTTTTGAACTTGGCCAAAAAAGGTTTTTGGTAAATTTTGAGAAGAATTTTTTCTATATTTTTTGAGAAAATGAATTCAAATCGCAGGAAATTTGAAGACAATTCATAGCTCGGGAAGTACTCCAAGTGCGACGCTCAGATTTTCTGTAAATTTTGCCCACATTTTAGGGATAGGCCACATATCAATTCCTAAAAATTTTATATTGCCCTTTGCAGGGAGAGCCGAGATATTCAACGATCTTTGCGACCGAGAGAGTACGCGAAACGCGGAGAGCGGTCAGAGAGAAAAACTCTGTTTGGCCATATCTTTGCCAATTACGCGTGGAAAAAATGAATTTTTGTGGAAACATTACCCTCTATGGTAGAAATAGTCATGAAACTTTTCATACCAACATTCGCAAAAAGAATTGCACATTTTTGCCAACTTTCGATCTGAAAATCTTGGTCGTTTCTGCAAAGCGCAAGCTAGGAGCCTCGCATACGTTTTAGAAAAATATACTCTTAATTTTTGTGAAGTTTCATTAAAATCTGAGCGTCGCACTTGAAGGACTTCCCTTGTTACTCAGAAAAGAGCTAATAATTCTTTTGAAAACTTTCGAGCTACAGTCGAATCCTTGTAAAAGAACTTCCACACAACCTCTCTAAAGTATAACAAGTTTGATCCCACAGAACCATTTTTTCTCTAAAAAATATCAATATTCCTGACAAATTCTACCTAAACATAGTACAGTTCACCACAACAAACAATAATCAAGATAATTGAATCGAATTTTCTCCAATCAAATTAACACGAAGCCCATAAATTGCGTGAATTGGTGGCCGCCTGCAATGCAAACAACGGTTTTATAAAGCCCATAAAATCAGAATTGTAAACTGGGATCCGCACGAAAAGCGGGCTTGATGGTATGTTAATCCGCCCGAGGGGGTGGTCAGGAGGGCTGACGATACGTGGAAAGCTGGGAAGTCAGCCAGCGAAAAATTGTTTTTGGAAGTCCGATTGGGGAAGTAAATATATTAGACTTGAGTTACACTTGGATTGGAGTTCTGGAATTTTTGAAAGAGTAGCATTAGATCCTCGTTGAAGGACCAAAACAACTACACTTGAACCTCGCTTTTACGGCGTGGAAACGAACTGTCCAAAAAGTTTTTTCGTCTACTGTACCAATAACAACAGGAAAACGCAATGGTGTCTTTCTACATGCCTACTAATAGTTATTTTACTGTTTGCACCTTTGTCGCCCTTGTTTTTGCTGCAGGACTTAAAAAAACTTTTTTGACATTTTGTTTCACACGCCGTAACAAGCACGATTCAAAAGTATCTGTTCTGGCCCTTTGAAGGACCAAAACAAATGAGCCCATATTTGATATCGAAAAGTATCACAGAGACACAAAAAGACTGTTGATTTAGAAGCGAGAGTCTTTTTGTGTCTCTGTGACACTTTTTGATAGCAAATTTTTGCTCGTTTTGATATCTTTTTAGAAATTTTTGTAGAACAAGTCTGTAAAACAAAAAGCATTTTTTGGAATTCTGTAAATCGAACTGCAAGAAAGAGAAAACAGATGTTCGTTATAACGAGAAACCCTCTCAAGTTTTTTAAAGGTTAGAAAACTGATCTGTGAACTTCTGCAAACTCTGCTTCAAGGTTAATACGGATTTCCTCAAATCCAGAGAGCAGTAAACAAAAGATTGATCATCAATTTAAAAAAAAAATCCAAAAAGGGATTTGAGTTTTAATCACCATTACACCTAAAATTTGTAATGGATTTTAAATCGCAAGCCAAAACTGAATTTTAGCTTTTAAAAATTTAATTTACGGGGAAAGTACAGCAAATACGACCATCACATTTTGATGAAACTTGGCACAAAAATTGGATAAAAATGTGACACTTTTTTGCGAATTTTGGCATTGAAGGTTTTATACAGCTATTTTTACCGTTGAGAGTAATGTTTCCACAAAAAAAGTAATTTTTTCCGCGCGAAACTGGCAAAGTTATGGCCAAAAAGTGTTTTTCTCTCCGCTCTCTCTCTCTCTAAGTTTTTCGTACTCTCTCGTCCGCAACGATCGTTAAATATCTCGGCTGCCCTATGAATCGCGAGCTAAAATTTTCATGAATTGATATATGGACCATGCCTGAAGTTCGTGCAAAATTTAAGGAAAATCCGAGCTTCGTACTTTGAATACGTTTTGTGACAATTGCTCTAAAGCTTGTTGCAAGTGTTTCTTTAACACAAGACTTTGTACTATTACCATTCGCCCCCTCCTCACAAAGCCCTAAACAAAAGAAATTCATCCTGAAAAGCCCTCCAAACACAAGACCGACAGTTCACGAAGTTCGGAACGAACAAGCCAAAAAAGCTCCCCTCGCAGGCGCCCACTACAATATTCAGGACCTAAAAAACGCGGGATCGGATCACCATAGTCACCGCGGACTGACATGGATCCGCCCGGAGCCATCAAACTTTAGGCCATTAATTATGCGACCCATTTTTGGAGACGGCATAATATTCTGCATTTTCAATTTTCAACATTTTGAATAATCTTTGGTGTCGGAGAAGGCGGAAGAACAGAAATGATGTGAAAGTGTCAAATTGAAAAAATTTGCAGTAAAAATGAAAGCAATTTTTGTTAAAAGCAATACAAAATTTCTTCGAGACACCTCAAATTTAAAGGGCCAGAACAGCGACTTTTGAATCGCGCTTTTTACGGCGTGGAAACAAAATTTCCAAAAAAATTCTTCGTCTACTGTACCAATAACAACGGAAAAAGTAATGCTGACATTCTACGTGCTTACAAATAATTATTTTGCTGTTTGCAACTCTGCCGCCTTTGTTTTTGCTGCAGGACACAAAAAAACTTCTTTCACATTTCGTTTCACACGCCGTAAGACGCGCAATTCGAAAGTATGTCCCTTTAAAAGATCTAAACAACTTGAATCTCGCTTATACGGCTTGGAAGACGAAATGTCCCAGAATTTTTCCTGTCCCTCATCGTAAAACGATATTGGAAATAGTTCAAAATGGTCATATAGATTGTAAAATACATCCTCAGCAGCTTTAAAATTATTTTTACTCTGTTTTAAGGGAATACCAAAAATTCTGTGACATTTCGTCTTCCCAGCCGTAAAAGCAAAATTCAAATGTTGCCCTTTGATAACGAAGGGTCCTACGTGAGACGCTCAGATTTTCTTCAAATTTTGCACACACATCAGGCATAGGTCACGTATCAATATCTCATATTTTTAGCTTACGATTTGCAGGGAGAGCCGACATATTCAACGATCTTTGCGGCAGAGAGAGTACGCGAAATGTGGAGAGCGGTCAGAGACAACAACACTTTCTGCCCATGTCTTTGCTAGTTTCGCATTTACTTTTTGAGGGGACATTGACCTCTAGTAGAAATAAATATAAAACTTTTCATGCCAAAATTCGCAAAAAAATTAGAAACTTTTTCCAACTTTTGACCTAAAAATCTCGAACATTTCTGCAAAGCGCGAATTGACATAGTAAATAGACAAAATTCCTATAAATTTCTGTCAAGTTGGGAGGATAACAGTTATCGGTATGTAATAGGACACTAGTCCCTTCGGAAAGTCACTGGAGTGATTGATGGCGTTTGCACAGTGCGAAAAAAGTCGGGGTGCGAGCGACAACCGAAAAAAGCATATTGCACGGTGCAAAAAGCAAGACATTTCACAGTGAAAAAGTGAACTCTTTTGTTTTCTCAAATTGCATATCACAGAAATCACTCCAGCGACTTGACGGACGTACTATTACTTTAAAAATACAGTAAACCCTCTGCAAAAAACTAGCATACAATTCCTGTTTCGTTCGTAAATTCGCTGCAGTGATTTTTGCGATATCCACTGTGAGAAAACAAAAGTTCGCTTTGCACTGCGAAATTTGATGCTTTTTGTACCGTGCAATAGGATTTTTTCGGCAGTCGCTGGCACCTAGACATGGCTCCAGGGCCGGGTTTCAAGTTTGCCTTGGCTCGGCCCGTCGATATCAATTCAGCCGGTAAATATAACATTACTAAGATAGGATAAAAAATGGCAACGGTCTAGGATTGGGAGAAATCACAATGGGCAGATGCCATAATGGGCAGATGAGGGGTCTTCGAGGATGCTGATTTCGAAAATCGTACTCACGTTTTCTGAATCTTGCATTTTTGCTTTACTGAGTAATGTAAAAATGTAAAATGTAAAAAAAATACTATTTTTTACAAATAAATTTTTTCAAGGATTTTGAAAATCTGCCCATTATATTGCCCATTGCGGACGTATACCGCAAAAATAGTTAGAAAATTCCTAGTACTTCCCCTGTCAACTTTTACCTAAAAAATTTTCGGCTTGTCGATATTGCTACGACGAATTTCGAAACTCAAACGGCAATTATAATAAAATAATATTTTCAAACCAATGCGAACCCCAAAAAATATCTCTACAAAGCAAAACAAACCACTGCATGAGAGCAATGGTTAATCGAAACCCGCCGGCTATTATGATTCCGGCGCCGTTTGCTCTCGGAATCCGCTTTTACCCGAAAATCCATATAAAGCCGTCGGGGTGATAGAACGGCTCAAGCCTTTTTTCATTTTGTTCGTCTAGGAGATGATAAATCATCAATCAAAGGCACAGTCGTTTTTACAGTCAACCCTCGCAAGGAGAAATTGAGGAAATGCACGGAGATCTAGAAGATTGGGGTAGCGATTAGAAAATAGAAAAATGAAAAGAGCGATCTTGAAGGCGAGGAAGAAGTTCGTCATTTCCATTTATATCTGAAACATACCGCAAAATTGAACATGATGAGATACGAGCGTAAAGTCGCTGGAGTGATTTCCGCGACATGCACTGTGCAAAAAAGTCAGGGTGCAAGTGGACACGGCTCTCGCGCCCAAATCACGACTTCCTAGCTGTATCAGAGGATGACTGATTTTTTGCCGCAAATTTTTTTTTATTTTAGTTTTTTTTATGATTCAAATTGAATTATTAATGTATCTATTTAGTTTTAATCACATTCTGATTCATTTTTCCAATTTTAAAACTTTTAATTTTCCCAAAAAACTTCAAAAAATTTGCAAAAACAATTCCGAATCATTTTTACTCATACCTTTTCCAGCGAATTACATCAAGTAGGCTGAATGCTTTTCACAAAATTCACTCCGAATTTTTTATCTTATCTCTTATATCTTGCACAAAAACGATTTATTATTATCAAAACAACTCAAAAAAGAAAAAAGAAACAATAAATTTAACAAAAAAGGTCATGGATAATATAGCAAAAATGCTTATTAGTATTGAAAAAAAATTAAAAATCTATTCAAAATTCGAAAATACGTTAAATTACTGACAAATTAAAAGCTGTAGGGGGTCACTGGGATGATTTTGGGGGTTAGGAATGACAAAACAAGATTAATTATTACACTAGACAAGTGGAGTTTTCAATGCAAAAAAGAGGAAATTTGGGGAAAATCGGTGAAATTCAGAAGCAAATCGACTGGTCAAGCAATTAAATGCCAAAATTTTTCAATTTTTCGTGGTAAAATACGATTTTTTTACAGAAAATTGTCAAAATTGACCTTATTTTAGACAAAGTCTCAAAATATGTCGATTTTCCTCACATTTTCGGTGGAAAAGACCCGGTTCCAATAAATCAGATACTATTGACAGATCTGCGACTAAAGCTGCCCGTTCAGCGGGTTACTGTACATTTTCGGCTTCAAAAGGCCGTCTCAGTCTCCTTTGGTTGGTTTCTCAAAAGTTTTTGATATGGATCATTAAGGTAGTCGTGCCAGGGTGATTCTGAAAACAAGTAGCCGGTCACAAAACTATTCCCTGAATTTTTGGCATTCTGTTTTAAGCGTTTATTTTTAAGAAACAACACTAGATTTTCATTTTTGGCAATCCTCAGCAACAAAAACCCCTTTTTACACCAAAAAATCATTTTAAATTACCTAAAAAAGGTTATTTTAGGCAAAAAATTTCGATTTTCTTCAAATTCTTCAGCTCTTTTGTGCTCTAATGCCTTCCACATTACATTCCACTCAATTTCCTTTCATTTTCGTACCTTTACAGCCACACGTCCTTCCTTGATTACCACCGTATTTTCGTTATTTTGCAAGAGTTGCGCTAGTCCAAAATCAGTCACTTCCACATGGTTCATCGTCTTGACTAGGACATTTCTCTTCGCCAAATCCCTGTGCACAATCTTTTTCTTGGCCAAATACTCCATCGTCGACGAGATTTGATATTGATATAGGACCAGTTGTTTCGCGGCCAATCGTTGTTTGTATTGTTGGAGGAACTTCAACAAACTGCCCAAGGGCCGGACCATTGTGATGATTATGAGGTCTCCCTTGGCGAGACAGACTCCCACCAGAGGGAGGAGATGTTCGTGACGTACTTTTCCCATGACTCCGGCCTCTTTCAGCATCTCATTTTCGGTGACATTCTTCGTTTCCGACAGGTTCATGGCTTTGATAGCGACAGGAGTGGACATGGAATGGCCGGCGGGCTTCCATTTGCCATAAAATACGGTCAAATTTCATTATTTTTTATATTTTTTTAGACCAAAATTGCAAAATTTCCCAATTTTTACCCAAAAATAAGCAATCACAGGAAATTTTTGAACATCATCAGCTCACAAAATCCTCATAATATCTCCTAGTCGTTTCCATTCCTCCTCAAATACGACCAACTTTTCTAAAAGTCCCAAAAAAATCTCGAAAATTCCAGTGCAAATGCAGTTTCAACGTATTGCACAGTGCAAAAGGAGCCAGAAAAACCATCAACTGCACCGTGCAAAAAGTCAAACAAACCCCTTGCACGGTGCAGTCAAAAAGAAAAATCTATTGCACTGTGCAAAATCAGCGACAATTTTCGCTTGCACCGTGCAGGATCAAGCAGAAGACAGAGATACTGCGCTGTGCAAAATGAATTTTCATTTGACTGCACCGTGCAACTTTAGTGCACTAAAGTTGCAGATCAGTTGTAGATCAGATTTTGTTTCATAATAATAATACGCAATCTTGAATAGTCAACATCGGCGGTTTTGACTTACATACGCGCTAATCGATGTGGTGTAGATCAGATTTTTTTTGAGAATAATAATACATGGTCTTCAATCGTCAATATCGGCCATCCTGACTAACATACGCGCTAATACTTTACTTGCCGCGGGCCAAGGGGATAAATGTCTTGACTTCGCCTGTGAAATCTCACACTCTGCCAAAAAAAAATGCAAAATTGCAGCAAGGGTGTGTGTTATTACTTTTTGGCTAAAATTTCTAATATTTGGCCATATTTTTCGATTTTGCATACTTGGACAAAACTTTTCTTTACTTGCTCAATTTTTTTGCTCACAGCCACAATTTCTCTCACTGCGTGTGGCCAAAATGTTCCAAAATTAAACTTGCTTTGTTGCTCAGTGGAAAAGAATCTTTTTTAAGAAAAATCCGCACCGTGCAAAACACATTGATTTTTTTTGAATAGTGCACAAAATAAAAAAAAACCAAAAATCAAAAAAATTTTAATTTATTTCCTAAATAATATATGTTTTGTTCCTAGATTCGGATCTACCTTTTTTCAGGCTTAGGTTACGCCTTCTTTTCTCCGGCCTTCTTTCCTTTGGCCTTCTTTTCCTTGGCCTTCTTTTCTTTGGCCTTCTTTTCTTCGGCCTTCTTTTCTTCGGCCTGCTTTTCCTCCGGCTTCTTTTCATCCTTCTTATTTTCAGCGGCCTTCTTTTCTTCCGGCTTCTTTTCAGCGGCCTTCTTTTTAGTCGGCTTGGCTGATGGCTTCTCGGAATCGACCATCTCTGGCCCAAATTCAACCTCCAATTCGTCTTGCACCGGTTCTTCGCCCTCCAATCGTTGAGTTGACATTTCAACCATCTCCTTCGCTGATTTCGTATTGCGTTCCTGGGGCCCCTTCGGCTTCTTTTCTTCGGCCTTCTTTTCATCCCACCACGGATCCGTGTACTTAAAGTCAAACTTCGTTTGGAGCTGAAAAAAAAATTTTAATTCAAAAAAATCTAAAAAAAATCAAATTTTTTTGTAGAAAACTCACATCTTCCAAGACCTTCAAAACCGCCTTCATATCGATCGTGTGTTTGTTCCAAACCATCTCTCTCAGTTGGCCGATGATTTCGCGATCCTCAAAATGGGTCGGGAATTTGGAAACCCCTTCCTCTTGGGCCTTCAACAACTTGTCCACCCTGAGGTCGTAGGACACGTATTTGTCCCAGGGCGGCGCAACATAGGGCAACGTTCCGCAAACAACCATACAATAGACGTAGAACCAGGAGGTCATGTCGTCCATCATGCTAACATTGTTGCCCTTCAGTGCCGACGTCGACATGAAACACGGAGTGCCCACACCGGGCTTCCGCTTTGATCCAAATTTCTTTACCAAACCGAAATCACATAGAAGTATCTGAAATTTAAAAAAAAGGGTAAAAGTTCCGCAGATTGGCCACGACCCAAAAAAAAAACTTGGCGCAGCTCGTAATCTATTTCCCTTTCCTTTGTTTTCATTTTTTTGGGTCGTGGACAATCTTCGGAACTTTTTCCAAAAAATGGTAAATAATAAAAAAAGAAACCCCACCTTATTTTCGTTCATCTTGTTCTGCATGAAGTTCGACGGCTTTACGTTGTTGTGCGAGTAGCCCAACCCCTGCAAATCGAGGATCCCCAACAACATTTGATAGGCGGCGTTCAACTTTTGGGGGTAGGTAACGCGCTTCAAAACGCCATTGCAAGCCTGACCCATGTCGAGTTCGTAGAAGGGCGAAACGATGAAGATGTAGGCCGAACATTGGCCCCCAGTGATCACTTCCGAAAGGTGAGATTCTCTGAAAAAGCATTTTCCAATTAGAGATCAAAAAAATATTTCAGACACGGCTTGCCCAAATAGACTAAAATCAGAAAAAAAACGTCCACGCCCTGCGCAGCTCGCGTCCGACTCTTGAAACATTCTCGGGAACTGCCCCTCAAACTTGATGCTCAAAACATACAATGTCCTTATTATCGCATAAAAAACGTATATTAAAATTTTCTTTGAATCTCTGCCATCTATTTATCACTCATACCATTGCCATATCTAAATCGGGAAATATGACCTCAAAATCAACAATTTTGATACACCTTGTACAACATGTATAAGGTCGAACAGATGTAGTAAACGAAATGTGCTCTACTAGTTCCATGAGGACCCTGTAGTTGATTCCAAAAGGTTTCATCTTAATTGGGTCATTTTTTGATACACTTTAAAGTTTCCCACTGCAAATAGCGGAGTTGTCCACCTTCGAAGCTCTAGTGCTCTGTGAAAAATTACTAATTTCGTAGCTTCTTTGTGTTGTTTAACACTCTTGAAAGTCTACCTCTAGGTTTTATACTTTTTACAGCTTCAAAAAATGACAAACACAAAGTTCTGTCTAAATTGGTGCAAAGGTGACAAACAAGTCCCCATGTACAACATGCCACAACACTCGCAAATGATATAATTTTCAAAATGTTTCTTATTAGTTCCACGGCAAAGCTATTGAAGGATATATACGCAATTTTTCATGATTCTGAGACAGTTTTTTGATAAACTTGAACGTTTCCCATTGATTTAAGGTGAGGTGATGACATTTACCCCTTGGCCCGCGGTAAGCAGTGTATTAGCGCGTATGTAAGCCAAAACCGCCGATGTTGACGATTCAAGATTGCGTATTATTATTATGAAACAAAATCTGATCTACAACATCCTTTGAAACACAACATCCTTGCAGTGCCCATGTTTACCAAAATTCATTAAATTTAATGTTCAAGAATAATATTTTTGTGGTAATAATATGTGTGCATTGATGAAAAACGGGTTTTCTACCAATTGCTATCAATATTATCAGTTTGGGTCTCATTATGATATAAAATAACATTAGAAATATTTCATCTTATAAAATGTCGCTAATTTTTCATTAGACGTTTTTTTCTCCATTTGGGCAAGCCGTGTAGGAGAGACATCCCAAAAATTTTTTAAAGTCAAAAAACCCCGCCATAAACTCACTTTCCAATCATCCGTTGGATCTTACGGATCAGCATGAACTCTTGTTTAGCGTTATCCAACTCATGCGGATCGCTGGTGGGCAAAAATTTGACGGCCACCAAGACGCCCGAAGCCGTCTTGTATTGCTGAACCGTGCCGAAGCTGCCATGACCCAGCTCCTTGACGTGGTAATACTTGCACCCAACGGATTCGAGATCGATGCACTTGGGAAGCGCCATCACGAAGACCGGCTCGACGAAGGCGTTCTGCGGCACCAGCTTCATCATCGGCATTATGTCGAGGGGATTGACCGTCATCAGGTTCTCATCTATATTTCTAAAAATAATAAAAAACATTAATTAAAAATTCAAATTAACTTACCCGTCTGAGTCCTCTTCCGGCCTCAAGAAGTCTTCGCTGTCTTCCTCGTCATCAGGAACCGCTGCACCGGGGTCAGATTGAAGCTGCTTGATTTTCTCGGCCTTCGGATGTTTCAGTTTGGGCTCCTTTGCTCGGAGCTTCCTCCAACGGGCTATAATTGCCTTCCGTTTGAGCTGAAAAAGAAAGAAATTTATTTCTGACATTCTATGATGGATTTTAGGCTAAATTTGACTGGGCAAATGATCAATTTCCTATATCATAAAATCCGACCGGTCAATTTCCCTAATCCAAAAACAAAGTAGATTTATGAAGCCTCCCACCAATCATACTACCAATCTGGCAGGTCATGTCACAAACATGATCAATCAAGTGTCCAAAATACAACCCCCAACTTACGCACAAAACCAATCCAATACCAACGAGTATGACAACGACTACACCACCCGCTATGCCCAGTCCAATGGACCACATCGGCCAATCCCCCACTTTTTCCGTCGAATTGGTGGTGGTTGTGTTGCTAAAAAGTGCTCAAAACATTTATATTCCACTTACATTAGGGCCTCATTTCCATGGAGAAAGCGAACATAGAAGTTTTTGAGCTCGTCTTGAGGAATCACCGGGTCCAATTGGCAGTTGTAGACGACTTGGAGGTACTGCTGAAATTTGCACATATAGAAATCAAAGTGTTTGGCCAAAACTTACGACATGATACCATTCGGATCCTTGATTTGGGACCAAAATAATCTTTTTGTCTTCGCATGGGACGGGTTTCCAGGTTAAATTCAACGGGCCAACGGAGACTTCCTGGCACCTACCATCGTTGTCTTTGTACACATAGGTCTTCCTGGCCTGATTCACACCCAAGTTTCTGTCCACAACCACATTCGACACGAGAACAGCATCCAATTGGTTTCCGTTTAGGTCGTAAATGAATGAGCTCTGTCTAGCCGCATTCGCAATACCATAGAGCTTGTCCTGGATGCGATAAACGTAGAAGTCGGCAGTGCACTCATCTATTACGGTAACAATGCGGATTTCATTCGTGTCGCCAGCAACGGGGCAATAGCTGAAAATAAAATACGTAACGTAAAAATTGACACAAGATTACGCCAGGGGGAGGGGGGAGGAATACGCAACTTACACCAGGAACTCTTCGTTCTTTGTGATTTTGACTTGACCCCCGAGTTCAATCTCATCTCCATTCATCACCATCTGCAGGTCAGCGCCCTTGATTGTGCCGTTGATGAACTCGATCGTCTTCCTGAATTAAAAATAAATTAAGAAGTATCTTTGAGAAGTCGGGCCGACCTGATAAAACCTCAAAAAGTCACGGGCGGGCCCGACAACTTTTCTCCCGATTTCTAGTTAGCTAAATTTAAAAAGCTCGGGCGCAGTTGGAAGACAAATTATAAGAAATTCACGCCCCAAACTGCGCTGTAGCGTCTTCAGTTAACTTCAGATAGAGAATTGGCCCGAAATTACACGAATTGAAAACAAAAGGTCGGGCGCAGGTCGGAAAAAATATTTTAAGAATAGAACGAGTTAAAACACGGCGGAATCATCCAAAAAGGACAGAAAAAAACGCGCCAAACTGACCGCCACCCCTCTAGAAACAAGTAAAAACAAGACCACTCCCCAACTTACTGCGAAAGTCGTTGTTCCCAATCCAGCGCTTGCATCCGAATCCCACCGTCCTTAAACTCGAACGCCTTGAGCTCGGCCAAGTCGGGCTGCGGACCCTCGAACATCACGCCGCACATTAGAAGCGCCTTCAGTAACGCCCGGATTGCTACCTCCTCCATTGGTCGATGAAGATGAGAAGCGGCTGCTGAGTGAAGTGCTGATTGACCAAATGAAAGGCAATTTCAGATTTTATTGGCTGAAAATTATGCTAATTTTTGATGGGAAAAATTCCAAAATTTTAGAGTTCTCTCAAAAATTTGCATATCAAGTTCGAAGAATTTTTGGTGAACAAAATTGGTCACAAAAAATAGAGAGCAAGGTTTCTGTCCCGGTTTCTGACAGAGAACAAGGTTTTTGTCCCGGCTAGTTAAGAGAAAACAGCCAAAGATTCGGTCAGGGTTCCGTACGCCGCACGTCAAGAAAAAAATAGAAGAAATTCGGGCGCTCAATGGAATTTTCTTAGCATGGCGCAAAGAACAAAAAATAATTTTTGTCAAAATGGTTTGATAAATTTCGGGCAGAAAACACATGCTATTTGGGCAGATCTTAGTAACAATTAAAAGACCGAGTCGTAATTCAGCTCATAACACCCCTTTCCCCCGCAATTTTGACCGATGTTGCAGTTTTTCAGCTCGCTAAAGAAGGGGTCTAAAATCGGTTCTTCAATGGTCCATATCTCCTCAACGAGCCCGGAACGGTAGGGCAATCTTTAGTTTGGTGTAATAATCCGACGATAACGCTCATTTTGACACCATTTCCGTCTTTCCCCGACGACCTACGGTCGACCACGGCAAGAGGCAACACGTTGTCGTAAACCAAAAATCGGAAATAGAAAAAAGGCCTATTTGCACAATTATTTGCACATTTCGTCTTTTTCGACGAAGTGTGAAATATCGATCGGAAATTTTAATTGATAAGAAGGTCATTGTTATCTTGACTTTTGTGTTTAATTTTGAATATATTAAACGCTGCTTTTGCGTTTAAAACATTGTTCTTTCACTACTCGTTGGTTTATTATTCATCGAGGACGACATGAAGCCTGAATCGTCGCAAACCAAGCCGTCAACGGAAAATTGTGAGGATCAGGTCCTTGATAAGGGCAACTTAAATGTAAGTTATCTTCTAAACTGTACGATTGTTTGAAAAACCTTGCGGGGAAAGGTTTTCTATGTTTTGATTTTTTTTCTGAGCATATTTTTTTAGTTGGTTGTTTTTCAGACTAATCAAGGCGGAAAGGAGGTTAGAAGGGATCAAACTAATTCCTAACGTCCGGAAACGTTAACAATACGTAAGCAGTTGCCAATCACAGCAATTTTGGCTCGAAAGAGTAAGTTGTTTTATGTTTCTCCCGTTTTAGGTAATAATCATGTGGAAGGTGGCGCAAGTGGGCGAAAGTGGATTTATGGATACAAATTAGACACGTAATGCACTCGTTGGTCGCCCTTAAGACACGAACAGTAAAGTCGTTGCGATTAACCCAAAAACCCGCTCGTTTTTGCAGTTATATTAAACTTCATACCTAAAATAATATAATTCTCTGCCGTTGCCCGATTTCCTTGCTCCCTGTTTAAACTGGTGACAGAAAATAGAATTTTTGATCTATTTCACAGCTTTTTTATCAGTTGTAGCTAAAAATAATAGTTTCAGATTGTACTATATTGCACTAGCCATCCAAAGAGGTTCGAAGACCTCGTAAACTATGTGTGTGTTATTACTTTTTGGCTAAAATTTCTAATATTTGGCCATATTTTTCGATTTTGCCTACTTGGACAGAATTTTTCTTTACTTGGGCAATTTTTTGCTCGTGGCCACGATTTCTCCCACTGTGTGTGGCCAAAATGTTCCAAAATTGTATTTGCTTTGTTGTTCAGTGGGAAAGAATCTTTCTTAAGAAAAATCCACACCGTGCAAGTAAACACATTGCGGGATTTTTATTTTTTTGCACAGTGCACCAAATAAAAACAATCAAAAACCAAAAAAAATTTAATTTATTTCCTAAATAATATATATATGTTTGGTTCCTTGATTCGGATCTACTTTTTTCAGGCTTAGCTTACGGCTTCTTTTCTTCGGCCTCCTTTTCATCCGGCTTCTTTTCAACGGCCTTTTTTTCTTCCGAATGTTCCTCCTTGGGCTCCCTTCCTCGGAGCTCCCTCCAACGGGCTACAATTGCCTTCCGTTTGAGCTGAAAAAGAAAGAAATTTATTTCTGGCAGGCTATGATGGATTTTAGGCTAAATTTGGCTGGGCACAGCGTTTCGATGTCTGTGAAACAGCGTCATGCCATCATGAAAATGCTTGATTCCATGCAGCTGGCTCCCAAGTACAACGTTTTCCATTTCCATTAATGCAGTTCAAACGCCAGCTGATACCTTGAAATTCACAAATAAGGTGCTCACAACGACCAATTGCCGTAAATGGTACAACGTTGGCATTTCCGACTGCGCTTCTTCGAGAACTTAAGCTGTCCAGGTTTCGCATTGACGGCGATATTCCAGATGATAGGAGCATCGGAGACATTTACATATGTTGTAGTACTGAAAATTCTCGATACGATGGGCTCCATTTGTCCTTCACAAGTAAGCTAGAAAGTACATTTTTTTGGCATTTAAATTAGAAATTTTCATTTTTTCAACGGCAATTTTGGCGGCTCTTACAAAGTGCACGATGACATTTTTTATATAATCGGAACGAGCAATTTTCAGAGTATAAATGCTTTTTTTTGGTTTTTCGATATCTAGTATGGCTAGCCGACAACAGAAAAAAACGTATGGCCCATTTTCAATTTTTTCATTTTTTTCGACACCGATCGGGGGCGGAAAAACTTCGGAACGCTGTGCTGGGCAAATGATCAATTTCCTATATCATAAAATCCGACCGGTCAATTTCCCTAATCCAAAAACAAAGTAAATTTATGAAGCCTCCCACCAATCATACGACCAATCTGGCAGGTCATGTCACAAACATGATCAATCAAATGTCCAAAATACAACCCCCAACTTACGCAAAAAACCAATCCAATACCAACGAGTATGACAACGACTACACCACCCGCTATGCCCAGCCCAATAGACCACATCGGCCAATCCCCCACTTTTTCCGTCGAATTGGTGGTGGTTGTGTTGCTAAAAAGTGCTCAAAACATTTATATTCCACTTACATTAGGGCCTCATTTCCATGGAGAAAGCGAACATAAAAGTTTTTGAGCTCGTCTTGGGGAATCACCGGGTTCAATTCGCAGTTGTAGACGACTTGGAGGTACTGCTGAAATTTGCACATATAGAAATCAAAGTGTTGGGCCAAAACTTACGACATGATACCATTCGGATTCTTGATTTGGGACCAAAATAATCTTTTTGTCTTCGCATGGGACGAGTTTCCAGGTTAAATTCAACGGGCCAAAGAAGACTTCCTGGCACCTACCATCGTTGTCTTTGTACACATAGGTCTTCCTGGCCTGATTCACACCCAAGTTTCTGTCCACAACCACATTCGACACGAGAACAGCATCCAATTGGTTTCCGTTTAGGTCGTAAATGAATGACCTCTTTCTAGCCGTATTCGCAATACCATAGAGCTTGTCCTGGATGCGATAAACGTAGAAGTCGGCAGTGCAGCGATCTATTACGGTAACAATGCGGATTTCATTCGTGTCGCCAGCAACGGGGCAATAGCTGAAAATAAAATACGTAACGTAAAAATTGACACAAGATTACGCCAGGGGGAGGGGGGAGGAATACGCAACTTACACCAGGAACTCTTCGTTCTTTATGATTTTGACTTGACCCCCGAGTTCAATCTCATCTCCATTCATCACCATCTGCAGGTCAGCGCCCTTGATTGTGCCGTTGATGAACTCGATCGTCTTCCTGAAATAAAAATGAATTAAGAAGTATCTTTGAGAAGTCGGCCCCGACCTGATAAAACCTCAAAAAGTCACGGGCGGGCCCGACAACTTTTCTCCCGATTTCTAGTTAGCTAAATTTAAAAAGCTCGGGCGCAGTTGGAAGATAAATTGTAAGAAATTGACGCCCCCAAACTGCGCTCTTTCAGCTCACTTCAGATAGAGGATTGTCCCCGAAATTACACGAAATGAAAACGAAAGGTCGGGCGCAGGTCGGAAAAAATATTTTTAGAATAGAACGAGCCAAAACAGGGCGGATTCATTCAAAAAAATGTGAGAAAAACGTGCTAAACTGACCGCAACCCCTCTAGAAACAAGTAAAAACAAGACCACTCCCCAACTTACTGCGAAAGTCGTTCTTCAAAATCCAGCGTTTGCATCTGAATCCCACCGTCCTTAAACTCGAACGCCTTGAGCTCGGCAAAGTCGGGCTGCGGACCCTCGAACATCACGCCGCACATTAGAAGCGCCTTCAGTAACGTCCGGATTGCTCCCTCCTCCATTGGTCGATGAAGATCAGAAGCGGCTGCTGAAGTGCTGATTGACCAAACGAAAAGCAATTTCAGATTTATTGGCGGAAAATCATTTTAATTGTACGAAAACTTTTTTCGAGACAAAAACTCCAAAAATTATCCAGGCTTTCTCAAAAATTTTCAAATCCCCGACATTTTTTGCACGGTGAAGTCAAAGGTCGCAAAGTTCAAAACCGGGGACTAACTTGTCTAAAAAATACCTTTTTTCTAATCTCGGCCACCTCATCAACCACGACTGAAAATCGTCGCATTGCTCTCTTTTGCAAAAAAAAGCAAAAACTGAAAAATTTCGATTTTTTTTGAAAATATTTTATCTTATCTCTTATATATTCCACAAAACGGTTTATTATTACCAAAACAACTCAAAAAACAAAAAAGAAACAATAAATTTAACAAAAAAGGTCATGGATAATATAACAAAAATGCTTATTAGTATTGTAAAACAATTAAAAATCTATTCAAAATTCGAAAATACGTTAAATTACTGACAAATTAGAAGCTGTAGGGGGTTACTGGGATGATTTTGGGGGTTAGGAATGACAAAACAAGACTAATGATATTACACTAGACAAGTGGAGTTTTCAATGCAAAAAAGAGGAAATTTGGGGAAAATCGGTGAAATCCAAGAGCAAATCGACTGGTCGAGCAATGAAATGCCTAAAATTTTCAATTTTTCGTGGTAAAATACAATTTTTTACAGAAAATTTTCAAAATTGACCTTATTTTAAATGTCTCAAAATGTCTCAAAATATCTCGATTTTCCTCAAATTTTCCGTGGAAAAGACCCGTTTCCAATAAATCAGATACCATTGACAGATCTGCGACTAAAGCTGCCCGTTCCGCGGGTTACTGTACATTTTCGGCTTCAAAAGGCCGTCTCCTTTGGTTGGGTTTTCAAACGTTTTTGATATGGATCATTAAGGTAGTCGTGCGAGGGTGATTCTGAAAACAAGAAGCCGGTTTTTCGACAGGATTGAGCGGTTTATTACAGTAAATTGCGATTAAAACCAATATTTAAAAAACATTAACCTTTTCCGTTAAAAAAAATTTTTAATTGTCCAAAATTTTTGATGACCGTATTTAAAATGACCAAATGACCAGCAACTTACCGGGATTCGAATTGACGATCACCGGGGTGTAAACAGTTCCATTTTCGGTGGGTTACAAGGCGTTTTTTGGCTGTAAATACTCATCTTCGATCGAATTTGCATCCGAAACTCGGGGCAATCGAGAGCCAATGCTGATTGAGCGGTCCGTTCCGAACTGAAATTGATTGCTATTAGCATAAAGACGCAAATAAAAAAAAACAAAAAAATTCTTGAAGTCCCAACAAAACAAATTAAAAATTTCATTTTTGAAGGCAAAAATGCACAGTAACCCGCTGAACGGGCAGCTAAATTTAGTTGCAGATCTGCCAATCGTATCCGATTTATTCGAAACGAATTTTTTACGGAAAATTTGAGGAAAATCGAGATATTTTGAGACTTTTCGTCTAAAATAAGGTCAATTTCGACAATTTTATCTCAAAAAAGCTAATTTTGCCACAAAAATCGCAAATTCTCGCCATTTTATTGATCGACCAGTCGATTCGCTCTCGAATTTCCCTCATCTTCCTTAAATTTCGTCCATTTTTGCATTGAAACTCCAATCTCCTAGTGTAATATCACCTTTTTTATTGACTGACGATGACAACGGGTACATGATGGGTACAAACCCGACTTAGGGACCAACATAAAAATAAGTCCCAGTCATATGGGTTGAAAATCGAAAATTTCTAATAAATTATGCAAGTTTTGAACGACAAATTCGTATTTTAGCGGAAAACTCAACGAAAATAAAAATTTTGAAGTAAAATTTTAGAACTTCGAAGAGCAATACTATCTTTTAAGGGTGAATTTATGAGCTTGTCATCTAATCCTCCAAAAGAATCATTGGATTTTCTCTCCAGAAAACGCCCCACACTTACAATTCAAGAGCTCCTCGTACAACTCCTGCGAGCAATTCAGCGGTTGCTTCAATCGATGGCCTTTTTCCAGCAGATTCGCACGTTCCGTCGCGAAATTGTTCGCGAATGGTTGGAGAATGGCTTGAAGTTCTCTGTATGGTGTTCGCCAAAGGTCATGATCTCCCAACAAGTTACTCCGAACGCCCATACGTCCGTTCTCTCATTGAATACATGCGTTCGGAGGGATTTATAGGGCCAGCCACTGAAAAAATAAAAAATTTGGGTGAAAAATGGAAGAAAACCGACTAAAAAATATTAAAAATAAGTGTTATTGAAAGTAATCGTCTTATGGATGCTTTACGAATTCTTTTACCTTTCCGGTAAAAAAACTCCCAAAAAATTTTGCCACAAAACGATTCCCTGAATGTTTGGCATTCTGTTTTAAGCGTTTATTTTTAAGAAACAACACTAGATTTTCATTTATGGCAATCCTCAGCAACAAAAAACCCTTTTTACACCAAAAAATCATTTTAAATTACCTAAAAAAGGTTATTTTAGGCAAAAAATTTCGATTTTCTTCAAATTCTTCAGCTCTTTTGTGCTCTAATGCATTCCACATTACATTCCACTCAATTTCCTTTCATTTTCGTACCTTTACAGCCACACGTCCTTCCTTGATTACCACCGTATTTTCGTTATTTTGCAAGAGTTGCGCTAGTCCAAAATCAGTCACTTCCACATGGTTCATCGTCTTGACTAGGACATTTCTCTTCGCCAAATCCCTGTGCACAATCTTTTTCTTGGCCAAATACTCCATCGCCGACGAGATTTGATATTGATATAGGACCAGTTGTTTCGCGGCCAATCGTTGTTTGTATTGTTGGAGGAACTTCAACAAACTGCCCAAGGGCCGGACCATTGTGATGATTATGAGGTCTCCCTTGGCGAGACAGACTCCCACCAGAGGGAGGAGATGTTCGTGACGTACTTTTCCCATGACTCCGGCCTCTTTCAGCATCTCATTTTCGGTGACATTCTTCGTTTCCGACAGGTTGATGGCTTTGATAGCGACAGGAGTGGACATGGAATGGCCGGCGGGCTTCCATTTGCCCTAAAATACGATCAAATTTCATTATTTTTTATATTTTTTTAGACCAAAATTGCAAAATTTCCCAATTTTTATCCAAAAATAAGCAATCACAGGAAATTTTTGACATCAGCAGCTCACAAAATCCTCATAATATCTCCTAGTCGTTTCCATTCCTCCTCAAATACGACCAACTTTTCCAAAAATCCCAAAAAAATCTCAAAAATTCCAATCACAATAAAAAATTAAACTTCCTCATTGTAAAATACGTTTCGTAAACCAAAATTTTTACAAAAATCTTCCATTTTCCCAATTAAAACTTACAGCATATACAATTCTAAAGGCTCCTTGACCAAGAACATTTCGACCCGGATCGTCCAATCCATCGGTGCTGATCAATGTAAATCTGCCCATATTTGGTCGTTGGGTGAGCTGAAACAAATTATTGCAACTCATTGCCATCCGTCTATTAACCTTGGACAATTTTCCGCTAATGCCGCTAATTTTTTGGAAATTTTTGCCTTGGCAGCTCGCGCCCTATCTTTAGACCAAGATCTGCGAATGTGTTGAACAAAAAGGTCAGAGTATCCCTATGCAATCATACTATTCAGTTTATGTCCAAAAATTGTTCGCAAATCTAGCGTAAAAAACAATTATCTAAAACAATATCAAAAAAATTGAAAAGTTAGGAGAGGGTTGGGTAATAAGAATTTAGAGTTGAGAATCGTTGCTTGAAGCTGTAAATTTAGAATATTCACGTAATTAGAAGCCTTGGTAAGCATACTGCATAGTGCAGCGGCAAAAATTTGCACTGTGCAAAAACCAGCAACAGCAGTTCGCACATTGCGGCACCGACGGAATTGAAAACATCGCACGGTTCAAAGGCAACGTTCGTTTCACTGTGCAAAGGGTATTGCGGGGATAAAATTGAACGGATCGAAAGAGCGCACAGTGCAAATGGAGTTTCAACGAATTGCACAGTGCAAAAGGAGCCAGAAAAACCATCAAGTGCACCGTGCAAAAAGTCAAACAAACCCCTTGCACGGTGCAGTCAAAAAGAAAAATCCTTTTTGCACAGTGCACCAAATAAAAACAATCAAAAATCAAAAAAAATTAAATTTATTTCCTAAATAATATATATATGTTTGGTTCCTTGATTCGGATCCACCTTTTTTTCAGGCTTAGCTTACGGCTTCTTTTCTTCGGCCTCCTTTTCATCCGGCTTCTTTTCAACGGCCTTTTTTTCTTCCGAATGTTCCTCCTTGGCCTCCCTTCCTCGGAGCTCCCTCCAACGGGCTACAATTGCCCTCCGTTTGAGCTGAAAAAGAAAGAAATTTATTTCTGGCATGCAATGATGGATTTTAGGCTAAATTTGGCTGGGCACAGCGTTTCGATGTCTGTGAAACAGCGTCATGCCATCATGAAAATGCTTGATTCCATGAAGCTGGCTCCCAAGTACAGCGTTTTCCATTTCCATTAATGCAGCCCAAACGCAAGCTGGTACCTTGAAATTCACAAATAAGGTGCTCACAACGACCAATTGCCGTAAATGGTACAAAGTTGACATTTCCGACTGCGCTTCTTCGAGAACTTAAGCTGTCCAGGTTTCGCATTGACGGCGATATTCCAGATGATAGGAGCATCGGAGGCATTTACATATGTTGTAGTACTGAAAATTCTCGATACGATGGACTCCATTTGTCCTTCACAAGTAAGCTAGAAAGTACATTTTTTGGCATTTAAATTAGAAATTTTCATTTTTTCAACGGCAATTTTGGCGGCTCTTACAAAGTGCACGATGATATTTTTTATATAATCGGAACGAGCAATTTTCAGAGTTTAAATGCTTTTTTTGGTTTTTCGATATCTAGTATGGCTAGCCGACAACAGAAAAAAACGTATGGCCCATTTTCAATTTTTTCATTTTTTTCGACACCGATCGGGGGCGGAAAAACTTCGGAACGCTGTGCTGGGCAAATGATCAATTTCCTATATCATAAAATCCGACCGGTCAATTTCCCTAATCCAAAAACAAACTAAATTTATGAAAGCCTCCCACCAATGTCCAAAATACAACCCCCAACTTACGCACAAAACCCATCCAATACCAACGACAACGACTACACCACCCTGTATCCCAATGAACCACATCGGCCAATTCCCCACTTTTTCCGTCGAATTGGTGGTGGTTGTGTTGCTAAAAAGTGCTCAAAACATTTATATTCCACTTACATTAGGGCCTCATTTCCATGGAGAAAGCGAACATAAAAGTTTTTGAGCTCGTCTTGGGGAATCACCGGGTTCAATTCGCAGTTGTAGACGACTTGGAGGTACTGCTGAAATTTGCACATATAGAAATCAAAGTGTTGGGCCAAAACTTACGACATGATACCATTCGGATCCTTGATTTGGGACCAAAATAATCTTTTTGTCTTCGCATGGGACGAGTTTCCAGGTTAAATTCAACGGGCCAAAGAAGACTTCCTGGCACCTACCATCGTTGCCTTTGTACACATAGGTCTTCCTGTCCTGATTCACACCCAAGTTTCCGTCCATAACCACATTCGACTCCCAAGCAACATCCAATAGCTTTCCGTTTAGGTCGTAAATGAATGAGCTCTTTCTAGCCTTACGCGCAATACCATAGAGCTTGTCCTGGATGCGATAAACGTAGAAGTCGGCACTGCAGTCATCTATTACGGTAACAATGTGGATTTCATTCGTGTCGCCGGCAACGGGGCAATTACTGAAAATAAAATACGTAACGTAAAAATTGACACAAGATTACGCCAGGGGGAGGGGGAGGAATATGCGACTTACTACATGATCCCTTCGTTATCTGTGATTCTGACTTGACCCCCGAGTTCAATCTCATCTCCATTCATCACCATCTGCAGGTCAGCGCCCTTGATTGTGCCGTTGGTGAACTCGATCGTCTTCCTGAAATAAAAATGAATTAAGAAGTATCTTTGAGAAGTCGGCCCCGACCTGATAAAACCTCAAAAAGTCACGGGCCGGCCTGACAATTTTTATCCCGATTTCTAGTTAGCTAAATTTAAAAAGCTCGGGCGCAGTTGGAAGATAAATTATGAGAAAATGACACCCCCAAACTGCGCTCTAGCATCTTCAGTTAACTTTCAGCTAACTTCAGATAGAGGATTAGCCCCGAAATTACACGAAATAAAAACGAAAGGTCGGGCGCAGGTCGGAAAAAATATTTTAAGAATAGAACGAGTTAAAACACGGCGGAATAATCCAAAAAGGATAGAAAAAAACGTGCCAACCTGACCGCCACCCCTCTAGAAACAAGTAAAAACAAGACCACTCCCCAACTTACTGCGAAAGTCGTTCTTCAAAATCCAGCGTTTGCATCTGAATCCCACCGTCCTTAAACTCGAACGCCTTGAGCTCGGCCAAGTCGGGCTGCGGACCCTCGAACATCACGCCGCACATTAGGAGCGCCTTCAGTAACGTCCGGATTGCTACCTCCTCCATTGGTCGATGAAGATGAGAAGCGGCTGCTGAGTGAAGTGCTGATTGACCAAATGACCAGAAATTAGGGGGTCCCTTCGGGCCCCCCTATTTCTGCTACTTTTACTTGTACATTTTACTCTTTGCTTTTGAATTTTTTAATTTTATAAAGGCTCGGGGCCTGCGGCCCCTTGCGTGCGGTGCCATGTCTCCTCCTCAATGCTGAAAACTTTTGACTGAAAGGCTCGGGGGCCTTCGGCCAAAAAATGGAAAGGCTCTGCACCACTCACCGGACAAACCCAACCGCACCCCGCTTACACTTTTCTGACTCAATGCTGGAAACTCAATCGTACCCCAATTTCATCACATCCTCCAAAAAACAAAATTCCTAAAATTTCTACCATAGTGCCACGTACTAAGCCCAAAATATTCAAAGGCTCTGCAACACTCAACTCCACTCAAAATATTTCTGGTACTTTTCTTGTCAATTTTCCTCTTGCTTTTGAATTTTTTCTAAAATTTACAAAAAGGCTCGGGGCTTGCTATAAACTGTTTGAATGAAAGGCTCAGCCCCTCGCATTTCAAACAAAACTCCAAATTTTTCATCAAAAACCGATCCCAGCTTCTGCGCTTTTTCCAAAAGACAAAAAATTTCTACCATAGTACCACGTGCTGAACCCAAAATATGCAAAAAATACTCGACTTAGCACGACTCACCTTCACTCGCATCCGACCGCACCCCGCTCACATTTCTGCGACTAAAATGTTTCTAAAGCCACTAACTTTTCATCAAACCCTGTCCCAATTTTTGAACTTTCCCTAAAAAACAAAATTCGCATAGTTTCAATCATTGCTAACCGAAATTCATCACAGCCTTAAAAAACAAAATTTTCTTTCACAGTACCACGTACTAAACCCAAAATATGCAAAGGCTCTGCACCACTCACCTGAACTCAAACCCCATGCATCTAAACAAAATTCGCATTCGCACTCAGACTTTTATGACTGACTGCTCCACAAACCAAAATTTTGAAAATGAATTTGAATTCCACAAAAATTCCCATTTTCCCACGAAATCGAGCGCTATTTTTCGACCAATCAGCGCACGAATAGATTGGCTTCACGGACAAACAGAAAAAGATTTTATTGGCGGAAAATCATGTTACGAAAACTTTTTTCGAGGCAAAAACCCCAAAAATTATCCATTCTTTCTTTTTTGCACGGTGCAGTCAAAGGTCGCAAAGTTCAAAACCGGGGACAAACTTGTCTAAAAAATACCTTTTTTCCAAGCCGCGCCCGAGCCTTGGCTTGTCATGCCCCTTCCCAAAATAAAGCAAAAAATTTCATACGAATTTTTTTCTTTCAATACAAAATGCAATACAATGTTTGAACTGTTCTCATTCATAAAATACATTTCGAACATGCTCGAAAAATAAACTCGTCTCGTGTATGAGACCCTGGGTCAAGTGTTCCTCCGATGAACGAAAAAGTCAAGACCGGGAAGTCAAAACGGCTTTCAACTCGCCACCACCAAATCGGGAAGTCAGACCTTGTTTCAACTTGCCGAAACCCAAAATCGCGAGCAAGAAACCGTTCTAGCTCTCCGTCTCCGAAAGTCGTCGAAATTTTTTCTGTTTTTGCTCTCTTTTGCAAAAAAAGCAAAAACTGAAAAATTTCGACTTTTTTTTGAAAATCTTTTATGTTATCTCTTATACCTTCCACAAAAACCATTTACTATTATCAAAACAACTCAAAAAACAAAAAAGAAACAATAAATTTAACAAAAAAGGTCATGGATAATATAACAAAAATGCTTATTAGTATTGTAAAACAATTAAAAATCTATTATAAATCCGAAAATACGTTAAATTACTGACAAATTAAAAGCTGTAGGGGGTTTCTGGGATGATTTGAAGGTAAGGAATGACAAAACAAGATTAATTATTACACTAGACAAGTGGTTTTCAATGCAAAAAAGAGGAAATTTGGGGAAAATCGGTGAAATTCAAGAGCAAATCGACTGGTCGAGCAATAAAATGCCAAAAATTTTCAATTTTTCGTGGTAAAATACAATTTTTTACAGAAAATTGTCAAAATTGGCCTTATTTTAGACGAAAAGTCTCAAAATATGTCGATTTTCCTCAAATTTTCCGTGGAAAAGACCCGTTTCCAATAAATCAAATACCGTTGACAGATCTGCGACTAAAGCTGCCCGTTCCGCGGGTTACTGTACATTTTCGGCTTCAAAAGGCCGTCTCCGTCTCTTTTGGTTGGTTTTCCAAACGTTTTTGATATGGATCATTAAGGTAGTCGTGCGAGGGTGATTCTGTGTTTGCTTGACTCATGAGCTTTGACATTGTACGTAATAGCAAGGTTTATCTGCATGTTGAAATTCAAAGTTTATTTTTATGATTATTCGAAATTTCCTCGAAATTTCGACCTTTTCCAGCCTTTGCTTTATATCAAATTACGGTTACCTAAACCCATTTTTATATTTCTCCTCCAAAACACCCGATGGTTTAATATTTTGTTTGTTTGCTCATAATATCCAAAGTGAGCGTGGGGGATTTGAGCCATTGATTATTTGTTCTTTTCCGACCGGATTCGCCTTTTCTTTTTTTGCCTTTACAAAACCAAAAATTCCAAAGCCAGAAGGGACCTTAAGGGGGAGAAAACCGACAGCTTTTGTTGGATTCTTGACTAAAATTCTGATTTTTTTTTGTTGTGAAGGTATTATATTATTTGACAGTAAAAGCCGTGCGCAACAAATTGAACGGAATTAAAGATATAGAAAGGCTTTGTTGTATTAGATTGTTGTAGAAAGGCGTTGTTGTAGAGAGGAGCTTACACTCTGTTTTTATCATTTTTTGGAACAAAATGTATATGTAAAATATGTTATTGTTGAGATTGGAAAATAAAAAAACTTCTAGGGTACCGTATACCTTGTCCGTCCGATTTTGATCAAACTTGGCACAAATTTTGCAACGGAAATACCACAAGTGCGATGCACGTCAAATCGAAAAGGGAAGTCTTCAAGTTGGCGATTCGTCTTTGACACTTTGCAACATCGAAGAAAAGTAATTTTTTGGGTATCTTAATTTGCCATTTCTTGTTAGAATTTGCTGAAAATTATCGTAAATTGTTGAAAAAATATTTTATTATGGTTTGGAAAAGATATTTTGCCGTTTCCGTCAAATACTGGCTATAAACGTAAATCAAGAAAAAAACGGCAGATAGGAAAATAATTTAGATACCCAAAAAAATTATTTTTCTTCGATGTTGCGAAGTGTCAAAGACGAATTGCCAACTTGAAGACTTCCCTTTTCGATTTGAAAAAACGCGATTCAGAAGTAGCTGTACTGTCCCTTTAACAAGGGGCCTGGCGGGAGCGAAATCGCGACTTCCTATCTGCATCAGAGGATGACTGATTTTTTGCCGCAAATTTTTTTTTATTTTATTTTTTTTTCTTTTATGATTCAAATTGAATATCTATTTAGTTTTAATCACATTCTGATTCATTTTTCCAATTTTAAAATTTTCCCAAAAAACTTTGCAAAAACAATTCCGAATCATTTTTGGTCATACCTTTTCCAGCGAATTACATCAAGTAGGCTGAATGCTTTTCACAAAATTCACTCCGAATTACCCTCTTATCAGTCCGATTCTGCCTCTTATCAGGGAATTCGAGTTTTTGTGAGAAAATTTTTGTTCCATTTTTCGAAAACAGATGTCCCGAGGGGTTAAATTTATTTCTTATTTTTTTTATGATTTTTCAAACGTATTGAGGTTAATTTTGAAATAAAAACAACATTTTGCAATTTTTAAAGTACGGCACATGTTAAATCGAAGAGGATCTTGATCTGATATCAAGTGTAATATCGAAATTCGGTTAAAACTTTTTAAATTCAAACGACAACAGACTTTTTTGTCATCAGAAGGCTGGAATATGCTTTGAGCAACTTTTTTAACCACGAATTTATATTAAAAGAACAGTACAGCTACTTTTGAATCGCGCTTTTTACGGCCCACAAATTGAAAAGCAAAGTCTTCAAGTTGGCGATTCGTCTTTGACACTTCGCAACATCGAAGATAAATAACTTTTTGGATATTTAAATTCGCCTTTTCTGGTTAGAATTTGTTGAAAACTATCGAAAATTGCTGGAAAACATTGTTTTATTATGTTTTGGCAGTTATTTTGTCGTTTTCCGTCAAATACTGGCTATAAACGTAAATCAAGAAAAAAGGCGGCAGCTAGGAAATAATTTTTCGCGCGTGTTGCGCAATGCCAAACGACGATAAGCCAAATCGCTGAGTTCCTCCTTTCTCTTCGATTTGACGTGCGGCGTGGGTGATTTGCGACCTTTTAGACCAATGTCTTTGCAGGGAAAGTGCTCCAAATTTATCTTTATATTCTGCACACAGTTCCCTCAGAGTGCGTTGTCCAGGCAGAGCCGAGATATTCGACGATCTTTGCAACCGAGAGAGCGCGCAAAACGAGGAGAGCGGTCAGAGAGAAAAACACTTTTTTGGCCGTATCTTTGCCAGTTACACATAGAAAAAATGAGAAATTTTTGTGACTTATTAAAGTCGCCTTTGAACAATTGTTGTCGTATGAAGTGTCCCATTCAGCTACGCGCTTTGAATTGGGTTGAAATTTGACAAGTTTTCGTGGTGAGACCCGGTTTTTCTGTCAAACCAGAAAATTTGCGTATAAAATGTTGCCTTCACAAAGTGTCATTGCATAAGAAGGTCCTTGTTGTCTCCAAACGGTTTAAAATAGAAGAAAAGAGGTTTTACTGTATTTGAAATCTTTTCAATTTTGCAAATTCGAAGGAAATTGAGAAATTAAAAAAAGTTGACCGGTCCAATTAGATTACCCTTTATTTTTTTTGTTTTATTTACTTAGACTTGCCCTTTACTTTCCCCTAATTTTGTCACATCAAGATTTCCACACTCGGTTGATTAGGCACTGCGTAATTGAAACTAATGAAGGCTTTGAAACAAGTTCTCAATTGTTTTTTTTTCAAATCACAGAGTACTCGAATACACCCTTGATCACTTCTGGGTGCGTTTTTTCAAGTGGCCGGCTCGGAATCGGACAAACAATGACTTTTATAGAGACTCTGCGACAGAGAGACGTGTTATTATTTGAGTTTGGACTTACCAAAGGTTTGGGCGATTTTACGACCGAATCGGAACTTAAAAATGCATTGGCTTCATCTGGGAAGTTCTTTGGAAGATTTGTGGGGAAAAATTTGCATATTAATTTTTTTTATATCTGAATTTTCGAAAAATTTAAAACAACTTTGAAGATGGAATTTGGATTTTTATTTTTTTTGCAATTACGGTAGAAATAAGTACGAAATTTTTCATGCCAATTTCTGCCGTCAAAGGTAGTGTTCCCACAAAAAAACAATTTTTTCTGCACAAAGCTGGCAAAGATATGGCCAAAAAGTGTTTCTTCTTTGACCGCTCTCCGCATTTCACATACTCTCTCGGCTGCAACGATTGAATATCTCACCAAAACTGTAGAAGGCGTATTTTACCATGATTTTTTCAGTGGAAGCTTTTGAAAAAGTTTTGACATTTATTCGAACGGTGCGATCGAGGTCGCAAAACTGGCTTTGCGCGACAGACAATCCGCGCAGTGAAAAAGAAAAACGCACTGTGCAGATTCATTGCGCGACATAAGCTCTTTTCAAAAGAACTCATTTCGCACTGTGCGTGGTCGCCGTGCACCGTACATACTCCTAATGCTACTCGGCGCAAAAAGTCCTCCGAATTTATTGCGCCCTCGGATTCGTAAGGCAAAAAATGCAAAATGCACCGTGCAAAATGTAGTTTTTGGGTCAAAATGCACTGTACGAAGTCGTTTTTTCGCGATTTTTGAACCGCACAGTGCAAATTCTCAGGACTTTTTGCGCTGAGTAGTACTAGTCCGTCCGGAAAGTCGTTGGAGTGATTTCTGGTGTTTGCACTGTGCAAAAAAGGTGAGGGTGCGAGCGACAGTCGAAAAAGCCTATTGCACGGTGCAAAAACCAAGAAATTGCACAGTGCAAAGAAACCTCTTGTTTTCTCACAGTGCATGTCGCCGAAATCACTCCAACGACTTTACGGACGGACTAGCACAAAGATTTTTTTGCATGTAAAAGAGGTTTTCCGCATTTTCTTCAAAATTCAATAAATCTCTTCCTTCTCCTTTCCTTCTGTTGTCCGTCGGCTCTTTTAATTTGTTATAATTTCATCTTTTTCCACATTTCTTCAATTGTTCGCACGTTCGCGAGACAAAGGCCTTATCGGATATTCGAATTTCGCTCTCCGCAAATCGCTTCGACCTTGGAGGCGCTCACAAAAGACGATTAATCCGTACAAAAGCGAAGTCAATTCGCGGCGCTTTGGCCTCGCCGAGAAAAGGGGGTGGAATTTTCAGTAAATAAAGTGCAATATTAAAAAAAAAACTTTTTTATTGAAATAATGATGACATTTTCTTACAACGAATTTCAAGAAACGAAAAAAATAGCTGGTTGTAGAGGGGTTTTGTTGTACGGAGGTTGATTGATTTAGCGTAATGTTGCCTCTCGAGACCTTTGTAGAGAAAGGACTGTTATAGAGACGTTTTGCTACAGTAGTGTACTTTCCTTGTGCTACAGTATTTCCATAAAGTGGGTAAACTTTTCGTCGCTAGGCCAAAAAACCTCATTTTGCACAGTGCATTCCCCTTTTTGCGCAATTTTTTTCAATGCGTGCATTCGCACAGTGCAAACCGTTTTTTCAAGTTTGCACTGTGCGAAAGACAGAAAAATGCACGGTGCGTGAGCAATAATTTGGGAAAGAGAGGAAAAATGCACTGTGCGCCGGCGATAAAAGTCTACGCACTTTATGGAAACACTAAAGTACCTCAAGTGCGACGCTCAGATTTTCATTAAATTTTCCACACACGCCAGGAATATGCTACATATCACTACCTGAAAATTTTAGCTCGTGCTTTGCAGGGAGAGCCGAGATATTCAACAATCTTTGCAACCGAGAGAGTACGCAAAACGCGGAGAGCGGTCAGAGAGGAAAACACTTTTTTGACTATAACTTTGCAGAAAAAATTATTTCTTGTCGAAACATTACTCTCTAGGGTGGAAATATGCATGAAATTTTTTATCCCAAAATGCGCAAAAAGGTTTCACATTTTCGCCAACTTTCGTGCCAATAATCCCGGTCGTTTCTGCAAAGCGCAAACTAGGAGTCTCACATATGTCTTAAACAAAATAATACTAAATTTGTGCCGAGTTTCATCAAAAACTGAGCGTCGCACTTGAGGTACTTCCCCTGTTAGTGGGGAAACGGCAAAAATGGGGTGAAATGTGTAGCCTTGTCCAAGCCTTTTAATTTTGCCGATGTAATAATTTTTTTACTTTGAAATGTTGCCATTCAATCTAAGTTATTGCTGTATAGTCGAACGGATCGTCGAAATACACTCTTGCAATTTCTGCAAATAAAACACTAGCGTTTGCCTTCAAATTTTCAGCGCATATTGGAACGTGAAAAATTATTCCGAGCCCCTAATTTATTTCTCTTTTGCTTGAATGACCCACATTTAACGGCACGCTCAAAAGGGCTAATTCCACTGAGGTTTGAAGTTTTAAAAGTCACCCGATGTTATCGTTCTTTGATATTCGAGACGCCTAGCTCGCGCTCTACAGAAATGATCGTTTTAATTTGTCATGGCCTTAGTGTCTAATAAAATATATTGGTCAAAATTTGGCTTAAAAACGATTTCAAGCGACAGCGTTAAATACGCCCTACGACATTTTTGTCTTTACTTCAATTTGAAAGTTCAATTAAGTCTAAAAATATATAAATTAACAAAAAAATCCAATTTTCTGCATAGCCCCTAATTTAGTTTCTAATACAATATATTGGCCAAAATTTACTGACCAAATGATTTGGGAAGGTGGTGTAAAACGCGAAATGGTAACCGTTTGCCTCATATTTAATTAGAAATTGGAATAAAGCCCAAAATTTGCATAAATTTGCAAAAAAACCAGTTCTGGTCATAGCCCCAAATTTAGTGTCTAATACAATATATTTGTCAAAACTTGTTTCCAAAATCATTTTTGGTGGTAGTGTAAAATACGCCGTGGCGTTTCCTTGTTTTTTTTTCAATTCGAAAGGTCTATTACTTCGCATACTTTTAAAACCCTCATTCTCTTCTCTGCTTCCTCATTTAAGCCGCATGGGATGATTTATTCAGGTAAATTCAGAAGCGACCAAAAGCAAATGGGCATGTCCAAGGTTTTTCAATGCAAAAAATGATTCAATTTTTTTCTCGTCTAAAAAAATTCTTTTAAAGATTTTTTTGAGTGGCATTGTTAGAGTAGTCGTGTTTATTGTAACAACATCATAACAAAACTAATTTTGTTATTCATGAGCTCCGGAAATGGATTTATGGCGATTTTGAAGGGGGCTTTTTGAGGAATGTCGTTTTTAAAAAGCACTTTATTTGTAAAATGGGAGTCAGCGGGCGGTTATTAGTAACATGTATGTAATAAATTCTATGGGACTAAAATTTAGGCTTTAAATTGCTTCTTTCAACATGTGAACAGAGGCGTAGCTGAGGAATCGGTCTTATGGGGAAGGGGTTTTTGGGCCACGGGTGGCTGTAAAAAAAAATTTCGCAGCGAAAATTTACTTTACTCCCCCCTTAACCCTTTTCATTTTTTTTTGCCACGCCCTGGCAAGGGGGGAATGATATGTGACTTATGACCAAAGTGTTTGGACAATTTAAATGGCCAGAACAACTACTTTTGAATTGCGCTTTTTACGGCGTGGAAACGAAATGTCAAAAAATTTTTTTTATATCCTGCAGCGGAAACAAAGGCGGCAGAAGTGCAAATAATAAACTAGTTATTAGTAGACATGTATAATGTCACCATTATTTTTTTTCGTTGTTATTGGTACAGTAGTCAAAGAAATTTTTTTGGACATTTCGTTTGCACGCCGTAAAAAGCCCGATTCAAAAGTAGTTGTTCTGGCCCTTTCACGAAAACCTGAGCGTTGCACTTGGAGTACTTGCTTTGCGAAAATCAAAAGTTTTGTCATCATTCATTTTCGGCTCCCACAAATTTTTCGATTTATCCCATCAAATTATTCAAAAGAGAATCCGAAAGATTTGGCCACAAGTTCCCTCCGTTTTATCCGAATATTCGTCTCATAACCTAATTCGCGGACAAAGGCCACTTTTTCGTACCAGCCCCGATCTGAATGATAATTTTTTTTAATTTCAATGGCCACTTCCCAAAAATTCCTTTCGTCTGTTTTTTGGGCTGCGAAAAAAGGGGAACGGACAATTAAAATTTTGAGATAAAATCGCGACGAAAAGGACGAACTTGGAATTGCGGAGCTATTTTAATTGACTTAGACGTTTCTTGGGAGAAAAATGTTTTTTTGGAAATGTGAATTTTATTTTTCAAAAAACTGATTTTTAAATTGAACATACCCTAAATTTCTGACGACTGTGATACGACCTCTTTATAACAAACAATTTCGTAGGCCTGAAAAATCAATTTTAGGTCATAACAAACCATAATAGAGCGAAGCCTTTCTATAGCGAATTTTTTAGGTCCGTAACGCGCGCTTTGCAGAGAAACCAAGATTTTTAGATTGAAAGTTGGCTGAATATAGCCCTTTTGGGGGAATTTCAAAATGAAAAGTTTTGTGTCCATTTCTACCGACGATTGTAATGTTTCCACAAAAAATCGATTTTTTTCCGCTCAAAATTGGCAAAGTTATGGCCAAAAAGTGTTTTTTCTCTGACCGCTCTCCCCGTTTCGCGTGCTCTGTCGACAAAAACCCGTTGAATTTGGCGGCCTCGGAAGCAAATTTTCAGCAATTATTTTGTTGCCTATTTCAAGGGCAATTTGTAAACTTGAAAAAAAAAATTGCAATGGAACCATCTCCACATGATCAAGTCTAATGTAAAATGGTATTAGTTTTAATGATTTTTCTGCTTCAAAATATCTTTTTTGCCATGAAAAATCAGGTAGAAAACCATTTCCTGCAGCAACTTTCATTATCGACTCGAAAATTGGTTTTATATTACACTTGACCTACTATCATATCCAAAAATATGAAAATTGACCATAACATGCAATTCTTATGTTTGCAATTTCCGAAACTCGATTTGGGTATCAATTTTGTTTCAAAAAAAATTTTTTTATGATCGATGTTGTTTGAAAAGCTCTTTATGAAAGGAGATCATTCCCTTGGGAACAGTGCAAAAACGAATAAAAAGATAAAAGCGGGACACATTCAAATGTGTGGCCTGGAAGTCGAAGAAAAAAGAGGTTTCTGGTGTAAACGGATTAGCAAAGGGAATAATTGTTGGGACAGTTATAGCCGAAAAGTTTTGGATTGTGCGGGGAAATTTGCATATTAAAGTTTTTTAATAGATATGAAAATTTTTGTAGTTTTTGGAGTTTTTATTTTTTGCAATATATATGTCTCAGACGACCGAATCAACCATAAGACGTTTGCATAAAATTTGAATATTAAAATATTAAAAAAAATGGTTTTTGCGTAAATTTATGCATATTTTGGGTTTAATTCAACTTTAGAATTAAGGAAGCAGAAAGGAAACGCTTCAACATATTTTACGTTACCACCAAAAATTATTATGGAAACAAATTTTGACCAATATATTGCACTAGGCACTAAATTAGGGGCTATACAAAAAAGGATTTTTTTTTGCAAATTTATGCAAATTTTAGGCTTGATTGTACTTTTGGATTAAAGACGAAGCAGTAGAACATCACGCCGTATTTTACACTATCGCTAAAAGTTAGGTTTGAAGCAAATTTTAGCAAAAAAAATGGATTTTTCTTGCAAATTTAGGGCTTAATTGCACTTTCGGATTAAAGAGGAAGAACAAGCATACGACATCTTATTTTACACTGCCTCCCACGATCATTTCGAAGTCAAATTTTGAATGAATGTATTGTACTAGACACTAAATTAGGGGCTATACCAAAACATGAATTTTATGCAAATTTAAGGCTTAATTGCACTTTCGAGGTAAAGAGGGAATTACAGGTTGTCAGATCGCATTTTACACTACCTCCCAAAATTATTTCGCAAGCAAATTTTGACCAATGTATTGTACTAGACACTAAATCAGAAGCTATGACAAAAATAGCTCACAACAATTCGTTGTGCAGAAGTTTAACTCTAACTGCATTCTTAATTTTCTCTTCAAATATTCAAATTTCAAAAATTTCCCTTCCAATTTTCGGGCCATATATTATAATCGACGTTGAAATGGCATTTCAAATCTTCTTTCTTTTTGCAGCGCCAGTTGGCCGTTAATCCGTTATAGCGCGACATTTAATCGCTGTCTATTATAAACGCGCAAGAAAAGTGAGAAAAAACGTTTTTTAATTTTTTATAATTGACTTCCCGCCATTTTCAAATTGTTCTTTATTGCGCGAAAATTGCCTTTTCCTCTTTTTTTTTATAAGCGATTCTTTGATTCTTTGCGACGCTGTTTACTAAACAATTGTCCTTCTGATGGAGTTATTGTACTTTTAAAATATAGGAATTGGGGAAAATGATTTTTTGGTGACAAAAACATTTTTTCAAGTACGACGCTCAGAATTACCTTACATTTTCCACACATGTCAGGCATAGGCCACATATCAATCCCAAAAAATTTTAGCTTGCGCTTTGCCGGGGGAGTCGAGATATGGAAAGATCTTTGCGGCCAAGAGAGCACGCAAAACGCGGAGAGCGGGCAGAGAGAAAAGCACTTTTTGTAAATATCTTTGCCAGTTTTGCGGGGAAAAAATGATTTTTTTTAAAAAAATTAACCTCTACGGTAGAAATAGGCATAACTTTTCTTCAGAAGATTCGCAAAAAAGTGTCACAAATATGGTGGTCGCATTTTTGTTGCACAGATTACTGTAATTTTGTATCCAGAAAATAATCAAGACCAAAACATTTATAAGCGTATTTTACCTAACAATTATTTTTAATCAGGTTTATTGCTCAACCGTCGAGGGTAATTTCCCCGCACAAAATCGCTTTGCAAGCAAAACTGGCAAATTTATGGCCAAAAAGTGTTTTTCTCTCTGACCGCTCTCTGCGTTTCGCGTACTTTCTAAAGATCGTTGAATTACTTGGCTGCGGGTGCAATTTATAAGCCAATATTTACAGCAATTAGTTTGTGGTCCGTTGAGAAGGTGATTTCAAAATTTGAAGAAAATCTAAAAATTACAATAGTAGAAACACCTCCACTTGGTCTTGTGTAATATAAAATGATATTGGTTTTAGTGATTTTCTGCGTCAAATTATCTTTTTAGCCATAAAAAATCAGGTAGAAAAAAATTTCCTACAACACCTTTCATTATCGACCCAAAATCAGTTTTATATTACGCTTGACCTACTACAATATCCAGCTGTACACGTTGAAGAAACGTGTACAGCTGCAAAGATCGTTGAATACCTCGGCTCTCCCTGTAAAAGGTGCGCTAGAATTTTTAGTAATTGATTTCTTTTTTCTTTTTATATTTTTAAAATTTTTTCGATTTTTGAATCTCTTTTTTCTTTTAACTTTTCCTCTTGCCATCTGTTACACGAGAAATTTTTCAATTATTAATAAAAAAAAATTTTTTTTAATAAATTTGTGTCTCTCTTTCAGCGTTTCCCCAAGCTGGTCACATAGCCCCCTTTCATTCTAGTCGACCGCAGGAATGCGGCCATGGGCCGTTCCGGCAATCTCTTATGTCATAATTTTCTTTCTTCATTACGCAATAGCGTCGGATTCGGTGACCGAATACTCTTTGGCGGATCAAAATATTGTCTACGAGTTGGAACCTATGGTGTGGAATGTCAGTGGTAAGGAGATGCTTTTTATTGTACTTTTTGTTGATTTTATGTGAATTTATGTTTTGATTGTTTTGCGTTTTCTATTTTTTAAATGTATTTTTTTAAAAAGCATTGGTTTTATTATTTGTATTTTAAAAAAAATTTTATTTTCCGAATTGTTAAATTTTTTTTAAATCCCAATTTTTGTCATTTTTCTTTTTTTTGTTATTTTTTCTTCCCATTTTTCGAATTTAAGAGATTTAAAAATATATAATTTTTTAATTCCAGCCTCTCCATTTTTACGAGTAAATATCACCTTTATGACCACGTACAAAACCGGTAGAATTATCACAATTTTGGCCCGATCTCCCGATGACGTCATTAAAAATGTTTTTGTGGTAAGTTTTTAAAAAATTGAAAATAAAATTTTTAAGGTTAAAAATATACGTTATAACACCAGACATGGCTAGGGGCCGGGCTTTTGGCACTTCTGGGCCCACGACCCGGCCCCCTAAAAAGTCGGCCCGGCCCGGCCCTTTTCGAAATTTTCAAAGCCTGTCCCGTCCCGGCCATAGGGAACCCATAGCCCGGCCCGGCCCTGAGGATTTTCAGGCCCGGCCCGGCCCTTAAAATTCTTTTTTTATTTTTTTGAATTTCCCGCCATTTTGGCAATTTTTTGGCATTGTGTTGTTTGGCCATATGCGGGCTGTGAAGACGAAAAATAACCTTATAGCGTTGCTTGCAGTACTCGAATTAGTCTAAAAACTTTTTAAAAAAATTAAAAATCATCAAAAACCAAAAAAAATATACAGAAGTAATAGCCCTTTGAAGGCTACAATTACCTGTGAAAACAGAATGCCAAGATCAGCCAAACGCCAAAACCAAACTTTGGGCTAAAATTTTTCTGAACTCAAAGCCCAGCCCCAAAGAATCAGGTCCGGCTCTAAGCCCGGCCCCAAAAATTGTCGGCCCGGCCCTTTTCGACATTCCCGAAGCTCGGCCCGGCCCGGCCCCAGCCAGGTCTGTATAACACGGTTCCTTCATTGTTTTTAATTTGTTTTCAGGCAACAGTTCAAGTAAAAGACGAGCATTTCTCTATAATTATGCAGGATGACAAACAAAAATATCTTGTTCATTATCAAAGTAAAGATACCAGTAAGTTGGAGATTTTTGGAGACATCGTATTACTATTTTTACTATTACTTATATTTGCATTACTATTTTAAAAAAACAAAATTTTTCATCTTTTTTATTTTTGTTCTTATCGTCAATCGAAATTAAATTTTTTAATTATAAAAAATTTACATACGTTCTTTTTATTAAAAAGTGAAAAAATTACACTAAATTAAAAGAAAATTTTTTAATTCTTTTAAAATTAAAAAAATGTATCCGCCTTATTTTAACAAAATTTTGTTATATATAATTCCACTTCTATTTACTTCGGTATAAATCAAAATTGAATTTTTTTATTTAAAACAAATTTACCTGCATTCTTTATTAAACACATAAAGAACGTCAATAAATTAAAAAAATTTTTTGAATAAAAACTTTTACTGGCCGTATTTTAATAATGTTTTTTGTGCTTTAATCGATTTCTATTTTTCTATTTCAAAAAATTTTACGTACTGTATTAAACACATAAAGAAAGTCAATAAATTAAAAAAAAAATTTGAATAAAAACCTTCCCTGGCCGTATTTTACCAATGTTTTTTGTGCTTTAATCGATTTCTATCTTTTTTTTGAAAAAATTTTACGTACTTTATTAAACACATAAAAAAATTAAAAATACATAAAAAAAATTGAAAAATTTATTTTACCAAAGTTTTTTATATTTAATTCGGCTTTTATTTAATTTTTATATACATTCATCGTAAAAAAAAAATAAAAATACAAAGAAAAGCATATAGTATACCGTATTTTAGCAAAGTTTTTTAATATATCTAATTCGACTTAAATTTACATTTGTTTAGTATCAGTCGACGGCACTCAGAACACTTTTATTTTTCTTTGGAATCTCACCGCCAATGCCTTTACTGTCAACGACTATACCTTTACTGTGAATGAAAATACCGTTCTCAATTACGAACTTCTTCAAGTCCACTTGAACATTGGGAACTACGGGTCTTTGGAGGGTCTGCCGAGTGAGGGGACCATCTCCATTGCGGGCTTGGAGGAGGTGGATGACGTCATCGGCGAGACGAATTCGACGTTGGAAGAGGCGACGTATTTGGATCGTCTTTCCAAGTTATTGGTGAGATTTTTTTTTGAATCAAATGATTTTAAAGGGCCAGAACAGCGACTTTTTGAATTGCGCTTTGTACGGCGTGGAAACGAAATGTCCAAACAGTTTCTTCGTCTACTGTGCCAATAACAACAAAAAAAATCATAGTGACATTCTACATGCTCACTAATAGTTATTTTACTGGATGCAACTCTGTCGCTTTTTTTTGCTGCAGGACATAAAAAAAACTTTTTTGACATTTCGTTCCACACGCCGTAAAGCGCACAATTCAAAAGTAGCTGTTCTAGCCCTTTAAGAATCCGTGTAATAGAGGGGGATGGCAATAATACGCAACATATGTATGTTTTTACAAGAAAATATAATGTAAAAAGATAATGTCGACTTTGTATTCGATGCAATACATTTTTTTTGACATCTCGTTTCACACGCCGTAAAACTTGCAATTTAAAAGTAGCTGTTCTAACCTTTTAGGTCGTCCCGGTCTTTTTTTGAATGAAATGATTTTAAAGGGCCAGAACAGCTACTTTTGAATTGCGCTTTTTACGGCGTGCGAAACGAAATGTCCTAACAGTTTCTTCGTCTACTGTGCCAATAACAACGGGAAAAACGTATTGATCACATTCTACATGCTTACTAATAATTATTTTACTGTTTGCAACCCTGCCGCTATAGGCCACATATCAGCCTTTGTTTTCGCTGCAGGACTTAAAAAAACTTTTTTGGCACTTTGTTTCACACGCCGTAAAACTTGCAATTTAAAAGTAGTTATTCTGGCCCTTTAACAAACTCCCAAATTGATGTAAATAATTTTAAAACATTTCAAAGCCAATCAAAATCCAGGATTTTTTAAGTTTTTTTTTTTGAAAAACGAACCGCCGACGTACTTTAAATTTTGTTCAAAAGTACTGTTAAACAAAACCTGCCCAGAACCCATTTTAGAAGTCCAAATCAGCCATGGCCACCGGGCCGGGCTATATCAAATTGGCTTTGGCCCGTCGACAACAATTCACCCGGCAAATATATGTAACATTACAAAGACAGGATGAAAAAAATAGTTAGAAAAGTGTTGTAAACCTTTTGAAAACGATCGTATACAGTTGTGTGTCATTTCTCTGTCTGTATGATGGGGTTTCTACATTCTAATTTTGTTTGGGACCCAATTTTCGCTTTCAGACTCTGAATTTTAGTTATTACGGGCCGGAGGTTTCATAAGTTCGTTTAGTAATATAAAACATATTGGACCGAGAGGAGTGCAGCATTATTTTTACAAATTTCGATTTTTTTGCTTTATTGCCTTTTGAAGACAGATGCGTAACTCTCAGCGCGCTTTGCAGAAACGAACGAGATTTTCAGGTCGGAAATTTTTGCGAATTTTGGCATCAAATGTAACAAATTTTTAGCCGCCGTGCCGCAATGTTTTTACAAAAAAATGTTTCGTACTTTTTTGTACTAAACAGTATCTTTCTACTCTGACCGCCCTCCGCGTTTTGCGCGCTCTCTCGTCCGCAAATATTGTTGAATATCTCGGCTCTCCAAGCACAGCGCAAACTGAAAGTTTCACAAATTGATATGTGCCCCATGCTCGACATGTGTGAAAAATTTAAAGAAAAATCTGAGTGTTGCGCTTGGACCCTTCCCTTGCAAATGCAATGTTTTGCAAACTTTTTGATTCAAAACAGACCGATGTCTAACGCCGTATTTTACAAAAAAATGTATTCAAATTATTAAATTTTCTTTTTCAGCAAGCCAACAACATCTCGGCCTCGGACATCATGGACAAGATCAAGACCGTCGAGGATAAGGCCGACAAACGACTTCGTCAAATGTGTTCTGCGCATGAGAAGAGTCAATGTGTGAATGCGGTCGCTTGTAAACGCGACCTCAAACGATCCACGTTTACCTGTCACTGCAAGCACGGATATGGCGGGACGTTTTGTCAGTTTTGTAAGTGGGTTTTATGATTGATTAAAACATTTTCGGCTTTTTGACATGCCTCGGGGGTGGACCCAGATCACGTCGGGCAGGGGCATTGCTGAGGAGTCGGTTTGGGAGGGGGGGGGGGTGAGGTTTTTGGGACCACTGGTAGGACCTGTGAAAAAAATTTACCTTACTCCCCCCTTGCACCTTTTCATTTTTTTTCCCGACACCGGGCTTGTGTTGGGACTACCCCCATGTCCCCTCCAGCTACGCCCCTGAAGTTGGGGGTAACCAGAAAATGAGTGGAACACCCGAGATTTTTTGGTCGAAAGTTGGAAAAAATGAGACATTTTTTTGTCAAATTTCGCGCTGACAAGTTTCTTATCTATTTCTACTGTAGACAGTAGTGTTTCCACAAAAAATCAATTTTTTCCATGCGATATTGGCAAAGATATGGCCAAAAAGTGTTTTCTCTCTGCCCGCTCTCCGCATTTTGCGCACTCTCTCGAAAGATTGTTGAATATCTCGGCTGTGGCTGCAAAGTGCGGGCTAAAATTTTTAAGAATCTTTTGATTTGGATAATTTCTTTTCTAAGACACATGCGAGACTCTTGACCCGCGCTTTGTAGAAACAACCGAGGTTTTTCGGTAAAAAATTGGGAAAAATGTGACACATTTTTTTGCAAATTTTGCTATGAAAAATTTGGTGCTTATTTCTACCATAGAGTGTAATGCTTCGACAAAAAACAGATTTTTTCCGCGCAAAACTGGTAAAGTTATGGCTAAAAAGTATTTTCCTCTCCTCCCGCTCCCCGCATTTCGCATACTCTCTCGAAAGATTGTTTAATATCTCGGCTCGCCCTGCAAAGCGCAAGTTAAGATTTTTAAAAACTGTTATTTGGCCTATGCTTAAAATGCATGCATAATTTAAGGAAATTCTGAGCGTTGTACTTGTCGTACTTCCCTAGTTATACCAAAAAAACCTTTATATAACACAACGGTTCTACAACGACTAAATTTTTCGTCCCTGGCAATCCGTTGCTCTTGGAATTGACTGTCTATACACATGTAAAATAAAAAAACTCCTGTTTTTGTCATTGTCAGTCAGCCTCTCAAATTTCGGATTTCAGCGCTCTTCCCTCGGAATTGCGAGGAAATATTTCGAAACAACCAAACGTCCGGCGTTTACGAGATCGATTTGGATGGCTCTGGGCCCTCCGCTCCGACGTACGTCGCATGCAGCGACAAAGGAGAGACGATTGTGGAAACAAACGTGCCTTCAAACACAATTATCAGATCCTTCAAGGACAGCGGCAACAAATACTATCCAATTATGTATCGGTAAGGGAATGCAAACCTCATAGTAAGAACCTCGGTACAACAAAGAGGTCAACAATATAATACATTGGTTATGGAAAGGCCTCTTTATGCGGAGATTCACAATTAGCAGAAACGACCGAGATTTTTAGGTCAAAAGTTAAAAAAAAACGTAAAATTTTTTTGCGAATTTTGGTATGAAAACTTTCACGACTATTTCTACCATAGAGAGTAATGTTTCCACAAAAAAAAATCAATTTTTTCCGCGCAAGAATCTTTATCGCAGAGTAGTGAAGTCGCTGCAATGTAAGTATTTCCCGCAAATTGATCAGCGACAAAGGTTATCGCAACAAATTTTGTCGCTGAGACAACCATTTCGTTGTCGCCATTTGTTTGAGTTGGGGATGCACAGTGCAAATGTGTTTTCTTCCGACGTCCAGCGATTCTTCTTTTGCGACGCTAATTGCACAGTGCAAAGCAAAAAAAATAAATGCTCGCACAGTGCAAAAAAGTCTCACAATTCTTGCGCCGACTGGTACAGCAGTTCGCTGTAAAGTGCTTAAAGGAGCAGTACAGCTATTTTTGAATCGCGCTTTTTACGGCATGTGAAACGAAATGTCCAAAAAGTTTCATTGTCTACAGTACCAATAACAACGGAAAAAATAGTAGTGACATTCTACATGTTTACTAATTTTTTTTACTGTTTGCAACTTTGTCGCCTTTGTTTTCGTTGCAGGACATAAAAAACTTTTTTGACATTTCGTTTCACACGCCGTAAAACGTGCAATTCAAGAGTAGCTGTTCTGCCCCTTTAACAATGGAAGTACCCAAAGTGCGACGCTCAGATTTTCATTAAATTTTGCGCACACTTGGGGTATAGGCCACATATCAGCCTTTGTTTTCGCTGCAGGACATAAAAAACTTTTTTGACATTTCGCTTCACGCACCGTAAACAGCGCTATTCAAAAGTAGATGTTATGGGCCTTTAAACAGAACTCGAATTTCAACATTTCAGCCTCTTCTCCTATCAACAACTGGAGCTTCTCAAGGAAATTAGCAGCCATTGCGAGCAAGAAATTTCTTATAACTGTCTTGGGGCGCCGCTACGATTTGATCGGAATGCAACTTGGTTCGAAAGCATTGGTTTTGATTTCCCAATTCGAACGTTGGGAACAGAAGGACATTACAAAGGATGTCCATGCTCAGCTAGTGGGGAATGCAGTGAGTTTTCTTATGTTAAAGTTATGTTTACAAAAGACGTCGACGGTAATTCTTGACATGTTTGCACAGTGCGCCGTCTTGCAATAAACTTGTCCAACGACGACAAGTAAAATGCACGATGCATGCCGACCACGCACAGTGCGAAATGAGTTCTTTTTAAAGGGGCAGAACAGCTACTTTTGAATTGCGCGTTTTACGGCGTGTGTAACGAAATGTCAAAAATATTTTTATGTCCTGCAGCGAAAACAAAGGCGGCAAAGTTGAAAACTGTTAAATAATTATTAGTGGGCATGTAGAATGTCACCATTATTTTTTTTCCGTTGTTGCAGTAGACGAAAAAACTTTTTGGACATTTCGTTTCTACGCCGTAAAAAGCGCGTTTGAAACGTAACTGTACTGTACCTTTAAAAGAGCGATCAAAGCTTATTCCGCGCGATGAAACTGCACAGTGCGCTTTTTATGTCGCGTCGCCGTGAACAGGCAGCAAAGCACAGTGCACGTCAAATCGAAAAGGGAAGTCTTCAAATTGGCGATTCGTCTTTGACACTTCGCAACATCGAGGAAAATCAATTTTTTGGGTATCTAAATTTGCCATTTCTTGTCCGAATTTGCTGAAAAGTATCGCAAATTGATGGAGAAAATTATTTTATTGTGGTTTCGAAGTTATTTTGCCGTTTTCCGTCAAATACTGGCTATAAACGTAAATCAAGAAAAAAGGCGGCAGCTAGGAAAATAATTTTTCGCACGTGTTGCGAAGTGTCAAAGACGAATCGCCAACTTGAAGACTTTCCTCTCTCTTACTTTTTCCATTTGACGTACAGTGCAAAATGAGAAGGGCGGTCAACGCTCAATGTCGCGCGAATGAAACCGCACAGTGCGCTTTTCGCTCGCGCTGCGCCGATTGTTTGTCGCAAATAGCCATTTCGCGACATTTCAAGATTTTTTGATCAAAAAATTGAAGTAAAAAAAAAGTTTGACACAAAATAAAAAAAATTTTTTTCAGCCTCCTGTTTCTGCGACTCTTCCATTGCCAATTCCACGGATTCTGGTCGATTTCTCAACGAAAAAGCGGGAGTAATCAAAATCTTTGCCAAAAAAATTTTGCCCACATTTGGCGAAGCCCTTCTCAGCCTGGGCCCATTGGTCTGCAATGGAAATCGGGGGTTTTCCGACCAATTTTCGTTCACTTTCCCCGCGAAATCCGACTACATTGAGCTGGGGTTCCGCGAAGACGTGCGCTACATTGAGTTCGAGTTCCGGACCGCCCAATGGAATGTGGCGCGGCTCCTGTCGGGCCAAGGCAATCGTCAAAGTCACTTTTTCATCGCACTGGAGAACGGGCATCGCTTGCGGTTTCGGTTTCGCAAAGACGAAAGGTACAACGTAACGGCCTCGTTGGAGGTCCCAACCCCGTTGAACGACCTGAAATGGCATCGAATCGCGTTGGAGATTGTGAAAGAGGAGGTGCGCTTGAGTGTTGATGGGTATAACGCGTACAGGAGGGCCGAGGACTTTATCGCATTGTCGATGAAGATGTTTGTTGGGGGATTCGGAGAGCACGGAATGGTGGGATGTGTGAGGAATTTGCGGATGAATCACAAACTGCAGGCACCGGGATTCAAGACGGGTAAGGAAGTGGGTGATTAAACTAGTCGGTCCCTAAAGTCGCTGGAGCGATTTCGACCACATGCACAACGAAAGGAAAGTCAGGTTGCAAGCCATAGCCAAAAAAAGTCGTTTGACGGTGCAAAATATTTTTTGGCAAAGGAAGTAATCGAAATGTGGCTCAGATTTTCGTTAAATTTTGCACACTGGCGACGTATTAATCTCTGAAAATATTAGCCAGCAATTTGCAGAGGCAGCCGAGATATTCAACAATCTTTGCGGCCGAGAGAGCACGCGAAACGCGGAGAGCGGTCACAGAGAAACACACTTTTTGGCCATAAATTTGTCGGTTTTTCGAGGAAAAGACATTTTTTTCATGGAAACATTGCTGTCAACAATAGAAATAGCTATGAAACTTTTCTTCCCAAAATCCGCAAAAAAGTGTCACATTTTTCCCAACTTTCGACCTGAAACCCTCAGTTGTTTCTACAAAACGCGAGCTGGGAGTCTGGCATATGTCTTACAAAACATATTTTAAATTTTGCCAAGTTTCATCAAAATCAATTAATTTTTTGGTGGCTAGAGGTAATCATAGGCCACTGTAACGGTAAAATACGGAAAGATTAGATTAATGTTGTTGCCCAAAACGAGAGCATTATTTTTAGCCGGTGTGAAGTACGGTTGCCCAGATTATTGCCACAATTTGGAGTGTCACGAGAAAATGCATTGTGTGGAAGATCTTGTCAACGGAACGGGCCATTGCGAATGCAAGAATCCGCTAACTCAATATGGAGATCAATGCGAGCATGGTGGGTTACATTTAAAGTGCTCATGATATCTCGACTTTTGAGGTCTCTGCACAATAAAGCCTGTATATAACGAAAAATTTACCTCTGCACAACAAAACCTGTCTATAACGAACAAATCAATTTTTTATGCAACATAAATATGTAACATACTAATCAATTTTTTCGTCAATTCGTTGCACTGTCCTTTTACTGTACAATTTCAAATTTTCAGACCTTAATATCAACTCGGAGATCTCATTCCACGACCCTAATTCCGCCTTTATTCAATACGTCAACGAGGAAATTCCGACGAATCCTTTGCATTCGACCATTGTCCTCTCATTTCGGACTGATCAACGGCAAGCTCTACTGTTATACGCGCATGATCAGTTTGACAATTTCGTCCAAATTCATTTACAAAACGAGTACGAGCTTGTGTTGACGTTGAACAACGATACAGAGATCAAGAGCTGCCGGATCACCGCCGGATTGAGTGACGGTAAGAACCCACATTTCTTATGCACCGACCAAATAAATCGGCGAATAAATGTTCACAGTGAGACGCTCAGATTTTTATAAAAGTTGGCACATTGAGACTAACTTGTTATAAAACATTTTCAAGATTCCCAGCGCTTTGCAGAAACTACTGAGACTTTTAGGTCAAAAGTTAGGAAAAATGTTACACATTTTTGCGATTTTTGGCATAAAAAGTTTTACAGATATTTCTATCGAAGAGTGTAATGTTTCCACAAAGAATCAATTTTTTCGCGCGAAACTGTCAAAGACATGGTCATAAAGTGTTTTTCTCTTTGACCGCATTCCGCGTTTTGCGTACTCTCTCGGCCGCAAAGATCGTTGAATATCTCAGCTCTCGCTGCAAATCGCGATCTCAAATTTTCAATAATTGATATGTGGGCCTATACCCGGCGCCTGTGCAAAACTTAAAGAAAATCTGAGCGTCGCACTTGGGGTACTTCCCTTGTAAGAAAGACTTTTTGGACCTCTGAAACTCTTTAAACTGAGAAGATTGTGTTTTAAAATTTTTTCAAATAACTTTTTCCAAGAGAAATAAATCTCTGCTACTCAAAACACATTCTTCATAGAACTGCTCTCTTTTTTGCGAATTTTTCGGCATGAAACGTCTTACGTCTATTTCTACCGCAGAGTGTTGTCTCCACAAAAAAAATCAATTTTTTTCCGCACGAAATTGGCATAGATACGACCAAAAACCCGTTTTCTCTTTGACCGCTCTCCGCGTTTCGCGTGCTCTCTCGGCCGCAAAGATTGTTGAATATCCCAGCTCTCTGTGCAAAGCGCGAGCCAAGCCTTTCATGAATGCAATAAGAATTCGTATTTTTCCATAAAACAAAATCCATTTCCAGAGTTTTCCAAAATGCGATGGGTTCAAGTCGCAGTAAAGAAACGGAAAGATTCTATCATTTTCGAAGCCGATAACCTGATCTGTGAACTGAAAGGACGTCATGTTCTATCTAATCGGCCAATCACCAACTTCACTGGAAATGCTGATGGTGAGTTACGTCAACTTATAAACTTTTTCGACCAGTAAGTTCTCGAAAATTTGTAAAATAATTTTTTTCTCCAAAACGTCAATTTTTCGACCGATTTTTTAAAGTCTTTTGCAAAAAAGGGACTACGCCTCTTCAACAGTGCATAGACTCGCAGAGTGCACACTTTGCACAGTGCAAAAGGTATTTTTGAGGTTTGCACAGTGCAAAATGCTTCAAAAAGGCACGCGCACCGTGCAAAATCAGAAAATATGCACTGTGCGGCGCGAAAAAAGTCTACGCACTTTTAAAAGGCATATGACTTCAACCATCATATCAACTTTCAGACGCGATTTTCCCACCGCATTCGCCGGTTCCTGTCATCGCCGTTCATCGTTATATCACCCTATTTCTTGGAGGATTACCCCGCATTTCCGGGTTGAGGTCGAGAAAGGACAGAGCCCTTCGAAGGGTTTATTACGACACAGAACTGCCCTCCCTATTAGGATGCCTGAGAGGAGTGGCGTTTCCGACCAAAAATGGGCCCAAAAATGCGCTGGCAATGAACAGTGGGGGCTTCAAGGTGGAGAATTCGAGTAATTGATGACAAAATGCCAATTAAAATATAATAGTTGGTGGATAAGAACACAGTAAAAAAACTTTGAATTAATCCTTAAAAAAGGTTGTAAAATACGTCATGAGTATCTCTGGACAGAACCTGTGCACAACGAGCTCCCATACAACACAACATGTCTATAACGAACAATTTCAATAAACTCCAAATTCAATTTTAGTAAAAAACCTCAGTACACCAAACCCTCTCTATAACGAACAATTTCAGAGACCCAAAAAGTCAATTTGAGGTCGAAATAAACCTCCGCAGAACAAAACCCTTCTATTACAAAAAATTCTTTGTTGTCCCTAGTGAAATTTCGGGATTTCTTTGACTAATTCGACGGATAAAGCAAAAATTTTCGGGATCAGAAACTGATGACTAAACTTTAGATTTTTTGGAGACAAAGAAACCCTTTACAGCAACACCTGCCTATAACGAATGAGTTTATGGGTCGCTACACTCTTTCTAGGCCATAAGGAACCTCCGTAGAGCGAAACCTTTCTATAACGGGCAATTTTTTAGGCCCGCCGTTTTTGGAGTCCATTTTCCAACGTTCTAACCCTCCCTTTTAGACGCAATTCAAATGGGCTGTTCAAACGCATGTGACCTGATCAAATGTCAGAACGGCGGCTTTTGTTCCATTGAATGGCACACGACCCAAAAGTCATCGCTCGCCAAAGTTGGTTGTAATTGCGATCGCACCTCATTTATGGGCCAGGATTGCTCAAAAGACTATGGATTACGTTTCGATGGCCAAGTGTCACTCGGCTACGACATAACCAAAGAACTGGTTAGAGTCCACAGCGCTGAACAACGACTCAGTTTTGCATTCTCAACGAAAGGAGCGAGGAAATTGAGGGCGGAGCAGAGAATCATGACGATTAGTTTTGAGGTCAGCGAGTTTGAATAGGGCAGTACCGCAAGTGAGGCGCTCACATTTTCTTTAAATTTGGCACACATGTGAAGTATAGACCACATATAAATGTCTGAAAATTTTAGCTCGCACTTTGCAGGGAGAGCCGAGATATTCAAAGATCTTTTCGGCCGAGAGAGTACGCGAAGCGCGGAGAGCGATCACAGAGAAAACACGTTTTGGCCATACCTTTGCCAGTTTCGTGCGGAAAAAATTATTTTTTGTGGAAACACTACCGCTCTACGGTAGAAATAGGTATGAAAAGCTTCGCACCTGGTTCCACCGTATAAGGTAATAATTCCACAAAAAAATTATTTTTGCCGCGCGAAAATGACAACTTTATGATCAAAAGTGTTTTTTTCTTTGACTGCTCTCCGCGTTTCGCGTACTCTCTTGGCGCCAAAGATCGTTTAACATCTCGGTTGCGCCTGCAAAGCAAAAGCTAAATTTTTAAGGATTTTTTTTTGGCTTATAATCAAAAAACCAACAATTTTCTTTTTTTAAGATACGTTCATTGGTTTACAATGTTTTACTTTCAGGCCGATCACGAATTCCTCATCATCCTCTGCAAAAATGGCTCGCTGAATTTTGTTTATCGCGGGAATTATGTTGCAATTACAACAATTCCCGGCAATTTTTCGGATAGCTTCCGGCATTTCGTTCAACTCAATTTCGCAGAAGAAGAACCAATGCGAATCGCCGTGGACAGTTCTATGGACGAGTTGGACGTGGATTTGGATCCGAATACAATTCAAGAGATTTGGATGGGAAGTGGATCTCCGGAGGAGATGGAGAAAATTGCAAGGTTTAGTCAGAAGTTTGAAGGGTGTATTTCGAGTGAGTTTTAATAAAAAAAGGAAGCAAAGCCTCGGTCAAACTTACGAAAAGACTTCAAAAATTGACACAGCGGAAACCCTGTCTATAAAGGACGATTTTCTTAGCTGTAGAGTAGATACATATAGGTAAATTTCTCTACAACGCACTCCTGTACAACAAAACCTGTCTATAATGAACAATTTTAGAGGTCCCAGGGGACGATTCCAGGTCAAAATGAACCTCCGTACAACAAAACCTTTCTATAACAAACATTTTTTTGTCTATTGCGATTTATAGTACAGATTTCCCATGAAACTTCACAAATAGTGGAACAAATCGCAAGAGACCAAAAAATTTCTTCATAATAGAAAGGCTTTGTTGTACGAAGTTTCATTTAGACCTAAAATCGTTCCTTGTAATCTCTGAAATTGTTCGTTTTACACAGGTTTTGCTCTACAGGAGTTCGTTATAAGAAAATTTCGCTCATTTCAGATCTCCTAATCACCTACTTCGGAGAAACTGATCTCATCTTAACACCACTAAAACAATACCTCGATCGGAGATCAGCGAACAAAGAAGACTTTTTCCTCCATCCAGACAGAGCCGAGCCATTGGCTCAAGCAAATTGTGCCGAGTTTGAAAAGCCCGGCAAATTGCCAAGTAAGTTTTCTATTTCGAAGTCAAGTGTTTGACGTGCAACGCTCAGATTTTCTTCAAATTTTGCGCACCTACTGGGTACCATATATAAATTCCTGATATGTGGCCTTGAGCGATCTTTGCGGCCGAGAGAGTGCGCAAAACGCGGAAAGCGGCCACGGAGAAAAACACTTTGACCATAAATTCGCCAGTTTCACGTGGAAAAAAACGATTTTTTATCGAAACATTACTTTCTACGGTAGGACTATCTATGAAACTTTTAATGCCAAAATTCGCAAAAGCAATGTCGAATTTCTTCCAACTTTGGACCCATAAATCTCGATCATTACATAAAACGTATTTCACCTTTCATTTTTTCAGTCGAACAAGTTCATGTTCAGCTTCCCGTCTGGGACGCCATGTTCGAGCCCATCTTTTTCAACGACACACCTGTCTCGATAATTACCGTAACCCCAATGGAATACGATTATGTCATCATAATCATAGTAATCTTATTGATTCTCTTCGTTGCCGCTCTAATTCTACTGGTTGGATATTTGTTCTGTTCCACCAAATTTCCGGGCAAAAAAGAGGGAAAAGCGTCGAAGAAAAGTGAGTTTATAACAGGCAAAACCAAGCAATTTTGTGATCCTCCCAAAGTATTATAATTTTTTGAATTTTTAGACGCTCCAAAAAGTACACATAGTTTTATGCCAACCAGAACCGATCTACGCAAGTCACAGACGCCATTATTGTCGGAGAGTCCTTCAGCGTTGCTTGACCAAGAATTGGTGAGTAAAGAAGTCCTTTCTATTCAGAAATTCGATGGGACTAACAAGGGAAGTACCCCAAGTGCAACGATCAGATTTTGATGCAACTTGGCACAAATTTAGTATTATTTTTTCTAAGACATATTCGAGACCCCTAGCCTGCGTTTTGCAGAAACGACCGAGATTTTTAGATCGAAAGTTGGGCAAAATGTGACACTTTTTGCGAATTTTGGCATGAAAATGTCATGCCCATTTCTACCATAGAAGGCAATGTCTATACAAAAAAATTAATTTTTTCCGCACAAAACTGGCAAAGTTATGGCCAAAAAGTGTTTTCCTCTGTGACCGCTATTCACGTTTTGCGGACTCTTTCGGACACAAAGATCGTTAAATATCTCGGCTGCGCCTAGTTAAAATTTTCGGAAATTGATATGTGGCCTATGCCTGACGTGTAAGCAAAATTTAAAGAAATTCTGAGCGTCACACTCGGGGTACTTCCCTTGCAATCTTAGACCAAAATAAACCTGCACACAACGAAACCCTTCTATGACAAAGAGCAGTGTAAACTCTATACAAGAAACTCCAATACAACGAGACCTGTCCATAAAAACGATTGAAAAAATACCCGGAAGAAATGTACGATCTAATCCTAATTTTTTCAGCAAAACAACGACGCCTACAGTGAGCCAGGCGACCGGCGACGCCTCGAAAGCCCCATCCCCCAGTTCTCCACATTCCGCTCTCTCAATTCCGGTGATCTCATGCAGCCCTCCAGTCTTCCAATCATCGGCGAAGCCGCCGATGAAATTTGTTTCGCCGACAGTGAATAAGGGTATAACAAAAGAAGTGATAATTCGCAGCAATATAGGATATGCAAATAATGTATTATACTCGTCATAAACCAGGTTCAAATTTACATATTTTTTTGTTACAAATTTTTACTACTTGTGATAATAAAATTCCTGTACATAATTTCTTGTGAACAGTGTATTTTCCAAAAATTCTTAGCCTTGGCTTTGCAAACCCAGTCGAGAAAGTCAACGAGCATTGCCGACAAGAGACTATGGAAAATGAGGAGAGATGGTCAGAAAAAAAAATTTTTTTTTGCCATATCTTTCTGAACGTGCCTTTGGAAAGATTCACAAAAAATGTGCTTTTACCCCTTATTTTCAATAGTTTCTCGTCCGCAAGAAACGTCAATTTTCTCGGATTTGATTTCCCATCAAAACTCTGGTAGAAAAGTCGGAATCACATTTGTAAATATCACTGTGCGTCCTTGCAAAGCACAAGCTAAAAATTTTGGAAAGCCGTTTTTTTAGACCACAAATTGATCTCGGAAATTTTTTATCTCGAGCTCTGTAAAGACACAGTGATATTCACGTATGTTATTCCAATTTCTCTCCCAACGTTTTGATGGAAACGAATACTTTTCACACTCTGTATTTAAACCCCATATACTAGTCTATCGGGAAAGTTGCTGCAGTGACTTCCGCGACACGCACTGTTAGAAAACAAAAGTTCACTTTGCACTGTGCAATTTCTCGATTTTTGCACCGTGCAATAGGCTTATTTCGGCCGTAGCTCGCACCCTGACTTTTTTGCACTGTGCATGTCGCCGAAATCACTCCAGCGACTCTCCGACGGACTAGTATTCCTTCTGCTCCCAAAAAAATCCCGTTTACAGTACCCCAAACCCACTTGTCACAAATAATAACAAGCTTTTCGCGATATTTAACCAAACTTTTCACATCAAGTTGGACTAAATTAAATATGTCATGAGAAAATTAAAAAATTCTAAAAAAATTACTTGCGGCTTTTTGTCGCACTCAATCAAACAGCCGCGTTTTTTTCTAGACCGCCAATCCCCCGAGATTCCGGCGAAACAAATCGGCCAAAGGAGGAGCCTTATTCGGGCGTCATAAGCGGGCAGCCAATCAGCGCACGCGGAGATTGCATAAGGCGTTGATGCGGGATTTGCAGTAAGTTTTCGGATATCATGGAGACCAATCTTGTCAGATTCGGGCATTGTTATATTTTTGGAATGGTGGGGTTACGGTCGATTTTATAGAGCGGTTTTCAGCAAAAAATTTTGGGATTTTTTGGAAGAACCTCAAAAATTGGCCGTATATGGGTAGTTTCCCCCATAAAGTCCCTAAAACTTTCAAAAAATGCTCATCAAGTAATAAATAGTACTGTAATCTCCTCGCAAGTTAAGTTATCCCTCTGTTTCAGCGCCCCTAGTAATAACATTTGGCCAATTCGAGGCCATTCAATTATAAAAATCATTGTCGATTATTTTTTTCACTCCGAGTGTCCCAAACCGAAACCAAATGAACCAATTTGCGAGGAGTTTTGGGTTCGGAGTCATTTGCATTTTTTCAGAATGTTCAGCTCCATTGAATGTTTGGCCGACTGCAAAACGGAGACGGTAGAACGGACTATGGAAGAGACTAATGGGGATATTAGAGGAGTTCTTGATGGGGACACCAGGTATGTTGAAATACTAGCAAATCCTTCCGAAAGAACCTAACAGGCCAATAATATATGTAGAAAGGTTTTGTTATATTTAAGGTCGAAGAAGAGAATAAAATGAGCCCCAACTTGATGTCAAAAAGTATCGTAACAACACAGAGAGATTGTTGGTTTCGAAGACCGCATACTAGTCCGTTAAAAATAGTCGCTGAAGTGATTTAACGACATTCAATGTGAGAAAACAAAAGTTTATTTTGCACTGTAACCCTTTTTCGGCTGTCGCTTGTCTTCACTTTTTTTGCACAGTGCAAACGCCGAAAATTAGTCCAGCTACATATTGAACGGACTGATATGCGCTCTTCGGAACCAACAACCTCTTTGTGTTGTTACGTCACTTTTTGACATCACGTTAGGTCCATTTTGTTTACTTTTTCGATCTTCGATATAAGAAGGCCCCAAAGCTATGTTTGTCAGTGGAAGCTCTATACGAAGAAGTATAATATATATTAAATAACTCGCACTTCCAGCAAACTCCGGGCAAACTTTTGCTTCGACTGTCAAACACCTTCCCCGTCCAACAGTCAAGCCGTTGCCCAACCAACGACCGATATTCAACAGTTTGCGCACAGTTTAACGGACCCAACCGCTCAACTTTTGAATTCATCCTTACTCTCCAACAGTAATCTCCTTCAAAATGGGATGTTATACAACCCACTGCTGACTTGTAAGTTTTTTACGAAATTTTCAAAAATTTAAAGTTACAGTAATCTTATCAAAGAATGATGCATCATAATCCCGCATTTCATGTATCGCAGCCAATTTTTGATTTGCTCTCTTTTTATTTTTCCCAACTCCCTCGAGGGGATTTAGCATAAAAAGTGCCGAAATAATCGAATTAAAGCGGATATAACCCCGCATAAAATGCTTTTTGGCGCACATGGCCTTAGGGGAATTTCGGCCCGTGGATATGGTAATTGTTTTTTGGGGTGTTGCGCAAGCGGTTATGCGCTTTGAAGTTGGAAATCGAGTAAATCTACAAGAATATCTGACGAGATCGTATTTAAAAAAAATTTCCCTACTACAATATAATTTTTAATCTCAATTTTTTTGTAACCACAATAAATGCTGCTACGCGTTTCCAACATTTACCTATTGCATTCTCTATTTAAAACTAAAAAATTTTGCCTAACTTTGCCTACTACAACAAAATTTTTTATTTCACTTTATTTAAACCTCAATAAACTTTACAAGGAAACTACAAGAAACGTATTACACCTGTTTCCTACTGTATTCTCCATTCAAAACTAAAAACTTGTCCAACTTTGCCTACTACAATATAAATTGTTACCTAAAAATTCATTTTTTCATTTTTTTCGTCTCAATTCAAATAACTAATCTTTCAGTGTGGTCGTGGCAGAATTTGGGACGGATTCGTCGTCCTCGCACCACCTTCACTTCGGAGCAATTGATGGAGTTGGAGCGCCAATACTCCGAAACCAAGTATTTGAGTCGGCCTTTGCGTTACAAACTGGCGCGCGAATTGAACCTAACCGAGACGCAGATCAAGATCTGGTTCCAAAACCGACGGATGAAGAACAAACGTACCCAAAATGTGCAAAATGCCTCGGGGCGAAAAGAGGAAGAAACTTTGGAAAATTCGGTGGAATAAAATCCCAAAAAAATGTCAAAAACCATTTCAAATTGTAAAAATTGTGTTAAAATCAATTCTAAATACTTGCTTGCTTCTTAAACAATCTTTCCCACCATAAAACATCTACAAATCTCCTTCAAATTACACTTTATTCTTATAATTTACATGACATATAACTCTTATGAAATTAATAATGCATTGTGATCAGGATGGAGGTTAGCGGAAGAGTGAGAGTGTGCTGGACTTCTTTTTTCGGCCGTCTGGAGAGTGAGAAGAGTTGGAATCGTTTAAGCCGTTCTGTCTTCGGAGTTCCATCACTTGTTGTTGGAGGACTTCCAATATCAATTGCTTCTCTCTGAGGTCGTTGGCCAGAGATTTTTCGTGCTCATTCAGCTGGAATAGATTCAATATTACCATAAAACCTCAAAAATCTCAACAAATCGACAAAAATTATATTCTCCATGACCTCAAGCGTCATTTGCAATATAGAAATCTTTCCCAATTTATCTGAAACGCTCGCATATCATTCGAAAAATCATAAGATAAAAAATCAGCTGAAATTACATCGGCCACACTCCAAAAATTATATTATCCATGACACAAAATGTTAAAATGTCATAAATAACATCACAAATTCACTTACTTTTCGTTCCTCTTCCTGGATTCGACTCAGTCTGTCGCCAACTTTCTCTGCGAATATGCGTTCCTTCGTGGCGTGGGCTCTTTGAAGTTCGGCTTCCTTTTGTCGTTGATCCTTTTCCATGCGTGTGAACGGGTCTCTAAAACGGTAAAATACGTATAATAAACTTATTCCATAAACTCTCCAAAAATCCAACTTTGCCCCATTGATTTCTCCTCAACTTACTCTTCACTCGGAGCAAAACCCTTAGGGCTTTTCTGCATTTGTCTCGACCTGAAGTTCTCGTAATGCACCTCTTTGGTCACATCAATGAGATCCATCAAATTCTGGTTCACCAAGATATCTCTGAGGGCCAGAAAGTCGTTATGCTCCAGATTGTCCACCTCAACTGTGCCCCAAATATATTGACGTATTCTGGATTTGTTTCGTCCGTTGTCTTTCACCTTGTTCGATCCGACGATGGCAAAGGGGATTCTGTCGCGGTAGTCGGTTTCTTTTTTCGACTTATTTCCATATTCGTATGGAGCTGGGAATTCGTAAAGTTTGATTTCAAACTCAATGAATTGGTCGAGGAGCTAAAAAATAGTTTTTAAAATACGGTATGCGATATGAAATTCTCTGACCTTATAATGCATAACTAAGGCAACTAGAACTCTTAAAATTTCCAGAAGCACAAAAAAAATTCCGAAAATAAATCTAAAGTAATATAAAATTTCAAATTTTAATCAAAAACATCTTTTAGTTCTAAGACAATACCCGAAAAAAATTAAAACTTCAAGGAAATCAAAGAACAAAAATACGAATCATTATTTATATTACACTAGACATCTGTTCTTACCGTCTTTTTGAGGTCCGTAAGCTCTTCCGAAGTCAATGTATCCGCTTTAGCAATGACTGGGACAATGTTCACTCTGTCATGGAGAGATTTCAACGCCAGAACATCCAATTGAGACAATCTAAAATAATTTTTTATCTCATGGACTATTACAATATAAACCATTCAAAAAAATCGCTTACCCTCGGCTCGGCTGGATGAAATACAACAAAACATGGACTCTTTTGTCCTCAATCTTGGCCTTCCTTTCAATTCTGGTCTCTTCATTCAAGTATTCGGCAAATCTATCATCAATATACTTGACAATCGGGTCCCAGCAGTCTTTATTGTCCACAAAGTCGCCGAAACCAGGCGTGTCCACAAAAGTCACATTCAAATGGACGCCATCTTCCTCCAGTTCCAAGGTTTTGGCATTAATCTTGACAGTTTTCTCGGTTTTGAAGGCTTCTGGAGTCATTTTGTGAGAATGGGGTTCATTGATTTCGGCCAAAAACATAGAATTGATGAAAGTAGACTTGCCGAGACCGCTTTGACCTGAAATTTTGGGCTCATTAGAAAATAAAAGGCGTATTCCAGTCTACAAAAACTAAACTTAATTTTATTTTTGTTAAAAAATTGACTTTGGGACCAAAAACAATATTTTAGATGGCTAAAATAATATTTTATATTTCTCAATAAGCACAGGTTCAATTTAAGCCAATAAAATTGCAAAGCCAAAGCAATGTAAGTTTTAACCAAAACATCAAAAATCCTCACCCACAACCATCAATGTGAAATCGAACCCATTCTTTATACACCTTCGAAACACTTGATTCGGGAAATTACTGAAGCCGATTGCATCGACCGTTGGCTTCAACGTTACCGCTCGATGAACTTGAGCCATCTTCCGACAGTTATACTCCTGCAACGTCACATAGAAATCTATCTTCATATCGAATAACGCGCCCGATTCACGATCCCCTCGGCTCCACACAAAAGAAGGCGAGGAAACCTGAATTTTAATGAAACTTGACAATTATTCCCGGATCGAAACGCTAAGCCGCTCCGGTAAATCCTCTCCGCAATGTATTTGAATACTTTCGCCGTCAACTTTGTGCACTTTTAGACCCAAAATATCGAGGTTTTTGTCGAAAAAAATTGGAATTTTTTCGAGTCTCCGAGGTATTTCGAATAATTTGAATAGGTTTCTGGGAAACGACGGGGATTTTCGGCACAGCTGGACATTGGATCTTCATCAATCTTCAGAATCGTCATGGATTTGCGGAGTTTCAAGTTGAAAAACCTCAATTTTTTGAGGAATATTATCTTAGACATGGTTAATATCGAAAAATCCAAAATTCTCAAAATTTCCAGCAAAAAAACACAAGAAAAAGACTTCAGACAGGAAGAAGACGTCACCTTTGATCTTGCACACGCTCGCGCAACCGGATTCGCAGCTCTTTTCGACTCGAAATTATCCCATTTACATAAGCATAACAGCAGAAAACAGTCTAAACCCGTTATTCCAAGCCAAACACACAAAACCAGCTGTGCGATCTTCTTCCCTCGACCCAAAAAAGCGCAACAGACGTTCGGAAGAAAGCCGGCGTCCACCTCGTAAAATAAAACAGCGAAAATTATATTACTCACGGCGACTTCGCCATCAATCAGGCCAAGGGACGCCGCGCGCCCTCTGACTCAGAAAGAAGAATAAATTCACGGTGGGAAGGAGCGTTCCGGGCAGGTTTGTGATCCATATCTGCGCGTGTCTTGAAAAAAGACAAAAAAAATCAATGCCAGATATTGTAATTGACAGCAGATCAAAAAATGGACATCAAAACATAATAAACAAGTGCAAAGACGATGTAAAACATCCGAAGGGACAATTTCTTGGCCACAAAACTGGCAAAACCGACGAAAATTTCGTCGCGCCCAAAACTCTACTACTTCAATTTTCTCCCACCACGAAAGCAAACAATGGCCAAACGTTTTCTGGCATTCTGTTACACCTACTTTTCTCAAGCTTTTTCGAGATTTTTACTTTGTAATTGTTATAAAACGGTATCTACGCATCAAAGATGGTAAGTTTTTTTGCCGTTGACGTAGGCTAATAACAGAGATTAGCTAACATAGCTTTTTATATTGATTTAGACGTCAAGAAAAAATAAATTGATAAAATTAATCCTAAAATCCGTAATTGTTGCCTAATTTTGTCATTTTTAGCCGCAAAACGAACACATTGAACTGCACCAGAAGCGACATGGTAAACGTTTCAACCATGAAGAGAAAAAGTGGGTTTTTATTATATTATACATGAACTTCTTTGTTTAGACGGAAGAAGTTGGCGCGTCAGCCCAAGGTTATCTCCAAAATGGCCAAGAAACTGAGAGGACAGAAGGCTAAGCTATTCAACAAAGCCAGATTCTCCGAAAAAGTTCAAATGAGGAAACTGATCAAACAGCACGAAGAAAAGAAACAGACCAGTACAGTTGACGAAGCGCCCGATGGAGCCGTCCCTGCCTATTTGTTGGATCGTCAGAAGCAAGTGGCTGGTACCGTTCTCAGTAATGCCATTAAGCAGAAGAGAAAGGAGAAAGCTGTAAGGATTTCTTTTGATTTTTTGAGGTTTAGGGTGAATAATATCGGCTGGTCCCGGAGATTTGAAAAATTTGGGTAGTTAAAAAAAAACCTAGATGAATGGGATTTATATCATTAGAAAGCTGATTGAACGACGGTTCTTTTCAGGGTAAATACGAAGTCCCATTGCCGAAAGTCAAAGCCGTCAGCGACGCCGAAGCTTTCAAGGTGGTCAACACGGGAAAATCTCGACGAAAGGGATGGAAACGAATGTGTACGAAGGTCACATTTGTTGGAGAGAACTTTACCCGCAAACCCGTCAAATTCGAACGCTTCATCCGACCTATGGGTCTACGTTTCAAGAAAGCGCATGTTACTCATCCCGAGCTGCAGACCACTTTTTGTCTTCCAATTGTTGGTGTCAAAAAGAACCCCTCATCTCAGATGTACACCTCGTTGGGTGTCATCACTAAGGGTACGATTCTGGAAGTCAACACATCCGAATTGGGAATGGTTACGCAAGGCGGCAAAGTTGTTTGGGCCAAGTATGCTCAGGTTACGAATAACCCCGAAAATGATGGATGTATAAATGCTGTTCTTCTGATTTAAAATACCTTCTCGCTTCCGTTCTTTGTTGTTCTTGTTGACGTTATATGAATAAAGCCTAAGTTTGGAGCATTCGATGTTATACTAGATTATGTCATCTACAATATAATTTTTACCGATAATATGTGAACTAATAGTATCGATGCGTTTGATGGAGTGCATAGAACATAGAAATAAAATATAAGCTTCTTTTTTAATTCCCGTGCTGAATTTCCAAGATTTTTCCAATTTCTCTCTACTACAATATAATTTTACGTCAAAGATTACTTGATCTTTCGAGTTTTTACTATCAAAACGTTCATTATAGCTCGTATAACTCTAAATCAAGGTACTTCTTGGATCACTTAATCAAATTCCCAAAAAATAAAAGTTTTCCTTTCTGCAGTCTCACATCACGTTTCTCCACAATATTTTTAATGGCTTTTAGCGTTGAAACATATTTTACAACATCAAATTTTCAACGAGAGTGTTCATACTTCATTTTACATGCAAAATAATTTAGTTGTGGGTTAGGTATCTGGGGGTGGCGGAGAACTTCGCGTAGACTTTGATGACTTTGTTGATGGCTTCGAGGAAGTCCTTTTCCGTGGCCATTTTTCTGCGCGCGCGGATGGCGAACATGCCGGCTTCGGTGCAGACGGAGCGGATCTCAGCTCCGGTCGAGTTGGGGCACAATCGGGCCAGGAGATCGTATCGAATGTCCCTTTCGACGCTCATTTGTTTGGCGTGGATTTTGAAGATGTGGGCGCGGCCCTCCAGGTCCGGCAAAGCGAATTCGATTTTTCGATCGAGACGGCCCGGTCGGACAAGCGCCGGATCCAACGTATCAGGTCGGTTTGTGGCCATCAAGACTTTGATATTTCCTCTGGGATCGAACCCATCCAACTGGTTGATCAATTCCAACATAGTCCTCTGCACCTCGTTGTCGCCGCCCATTCCGTCGTCGAATCTCGCACCTCCAACGGCATCAATTTCGTCGAAGAAAATGAGACACGCCTTCTTGGTTCTGGCCATTTCGAAGAGTTCCCGGACCATACGAGCGCCCTCTCCAACGTACTTTTGCACCAATTCTGAGCCAATCACACGGATAAAACAGGCGTCGGTTCGATTGGCGACGGCTCTGGCGCACAGAGTCTTACCGGTACCAGGAGGACCATACAGCAACACTCCCTTCGGCGGCTCGATTCCCAGATTGACAAAGCGCTCGGGCTAAAATAACGGGGTTAAAGTGGGGATGCCTAATATTGTACTAGATGACTTAGGCAGAAACGAAATTTCCATCCGCTTTGATGTCATGAAGAGGGCCTTTCGCTTTCTAAACATCGAAAACAAATTTCAAGGACTTACATGCAACAGCGGGGTCTCAACGACCTCTCTAAGCTTCTCAATTTGTTCTTTACATCCACCAATATCGGCATAAGTGACGTCCGGCTTCTCCTCGACCTGCATCATCGTGACAGTGGGATCAATTTTGGTTGGAAGAGGAAGATGGATCTATAACTCGTCATATAAGACAACAAATGGCGATATTCGACCTTAATTTACCGAAATCTAACAATTTTTTAATTTTGGTATCTAAAATAATATCAAATTGCCGAGAAGATGAGGAAAATCGCATTTACCTGGTACTTATTTCTGTCCACACCAACTCTCATGCCCTCTTCAATGTCTGTGGGTGCAACGGTGTCAGCCAAGTCGACAACAAACTTCGCAAATTGCTTTACATTGATCAGATATCTGGGATCATGACCTTCGCCGGTGATGATTTTCGTACAACGAGCAACCTGCAAAGGCTGCTCTTGTTGCATAGCCTGCTTGTCGGCGGCGATGTCCCACAAGGCTGGTGGAGCCAAACCCGTATCACTCTCCTTCACACCACAAAGTTCGTTTACCCGCTTCAGACAACTTTCAATGTCATTTTCGAGATTTTTCAATTGCTCCGCATATGGTCCTTGTCCATATCTCTTCAGAATCGCGATATCTCCCTCATCGAGCGCTGCAACTCATTCATTTAGCTCTTGCTTACACTTATAAACAATTTTTACCTTGTTTTAGGTAACAGATCTTAAAATCAGACGACAAAAAACTAAAATTACCTTGAAAAGTCTTCTCCTCCTCCTCCTTAGTGGGATCCTTCTTCTGTTTGCGTTGATCATCTCCGAGGTAGTCTGGCATTTCAAGTATCGATCAGTTTTGGTAACTCAACTAAAATCAACCAATTTTTGAAAAAGAACAAATTCACATAGAAAAAGACGCGAAGCCCAATCAAAAAACCGCAGAAATTTATATACAAAGGTTTCTTAGATCTAACAAAGCCGGTTGGAGAACAAATTCTTTTGATGATATTGACAGAACGCCAAAAAATTTTGGCATTTGCTCGTTTTCGTGGCGGTACACAAAAACTAAATATGGTGTTGATGGAAATTTGATGATTTGTGTAAGATAAGTTGTAGCTGCAAAAGCAAAAAGATTTGGGGAACTTCTTTCAATTATTATATTGTACTTGACAAAAAATGCAAAAATTTTCAAGTCAGTAATTTATTTTCGGGAACTAAACATTGGTCTTGCTGCTAAAATCGTCGGAAGATCGTGGACTCAACTTTGCAGTACAAGTATCAGATTTTGGAGCTGGATCGTTGATCCAATGGGCGGTGGAAGCCGTTTTCTGGGAACAGTCCGAGATTTCGTCGAGATTCTCTTTTTCCTCTAGATTCAAACACTCTTTACTTGGCTTCTTCTCGATCTCCGAGAAGTCTTCGCAGTTTCCATCAAAGCTTTTCGCCGATTCGATTGAGATTTTCTCGTTGTTTTGCAGACAAATCCCGGGAATTGGTCTTCTGGCAATGGAAAAATCGAAAGAATTGTTGGTTTTGGTGTCTTCAACGAGCGTATCATCCGCGGAATTGCCTGGACGGTAGACGCAGAAGGTCCGGCTTGCATTTGGAAGAGATTCTGGCGAATTGACTAAAAAAATTTTGATGTAAAAAATTGTCATGGATAACATAAAAAGTTTTTCAAATTCTGTAAAGTTTTGTAAATGTTGTCTGAATTTGTCTGAAGATCAATCCCTGAAAATTTTAGCAGAAGTTTTGTTGTCGTAGCCGAGATATTCTTGCCGACGAGAGACTGCGGAAAATGAAGAGACGGTCCGAGAGAATTTGCTTTTCGGCAGTTTTTTTGCGAATTTTTGGCGGAAAAAAATTAAAATAAAAAAACATCTCACCGACTTGGCTCTGTTCCACGGTAAAGGTGGCAGTGCTTGACCATCTTCTCAGATTTTTCGGGATTTTTCGCTTTCGAAGGCGTCGTTGAAGAAGTCGATTTTCTAAATCCGAACGACGCTGATATCCACCGCCCACCCGAACCCATTCATCGCCATCCGACGTTTGAGTGACTTGATATGGTCTGAAAGCTCCATTTTTCAGAGAAAAAGATCAAAAAATTTCATTTTTCTCACAAAAAATTAAATATTACCTGCCGAAAATGTAGGTGGTCACAATGTTTAGTTGTCTATGCTTTTTTGGGCAAATTATTCGGTCATCTTCTTCTTCCATTGGACTGTAACTTTGATAAGAATCGACCGATTTTTGGTCGGAAAACTTTGATGAATCGAGTTTTTTGATTTTTTCCAATTTTGTAAATTTTATCAAGTTTCATGTCCAGTTTCCTGCTACAGTATTGCACTCTCACTTTTTCGCTTTTTTAAAATTTTTTTTTACTTTTGTTTCATCCGTTTTATCCATGTCATGTTCCTCCAATAATGTTGTCAAGAACAACGAGATCAGCCCATAAACTCGTCCTCAAATCGCATGGAGACAGCCATAACGACAGCCGAAAAAAGCGTGGTATATAACAAGAAAGGCTTTGGAATTAAAATATCCCAATCTTGCGTACTGTACTTTTTAGGCCAAAAAATTTTAAGGATTACAAAAATTAGTGTCCATGGCTGAAGTTGACCGTCCAAGAACGCGGGCCAAGACGAGCAAAGGCACTGAAGAGCGGCCGAAAACCAATAAGGATCGGCCCAAGACCAAAGCGGCCGAAGATCGGCCCAAAACCAATGGCAAGGAGAATAAAAATCCCAATTTATTGGATGTGTCGCCAGCTCAGTCTAGGCCCGGCTCGTCAAATAAAGTAAGTCTAACTTCTTGTCCGCCTTATATGGGAAAACCTCCGTATAACGAATTGTAAGCGACAAAAAAATGTTTGTTTGTTATAGAGGGGGGTTTGTTGTAGGGAGTTTTATTTTGGCCTATAAATGATTCACGACCTTTAAGGTATTATACAAGGTCATTATACAAAGCGTTCATTGAAGAAAGTTTTATTTTGGCTATAAAATGGCCAAGATGAACCTCCATAGAGCAAAGCCCTTCTATAACAAACAATTTTTTGTCATCTTACGAGACGTGGTTAGACATGGCTCCCGGGACCGGTGTTGGGCCGGGCCGTTTCCAATTTGCGTTGGCCAGGCCCGGCCCAATCGAAAACTCTACCCTTGTATAACATCGACCTTGCAACGAAAGTCGCAAGTCGTTCGTTGTATCCAGACTAAACATGGCTCCCGGGACGGGCCGGTGTTGGGGGGCCAAAGCAAGTTTGAAACGGCCCGGCCCGGAATCGGCCCGTAATGACTAAAATTCTGAGTTTGTAAGCGAAAATTGGGGTAGCAAACAAAAATAATGTGTCGAAACCCCATCATATAGGCTGAGAAATTACATACAACTATATACGATCATTTTCAAAAAGGTTTACAACACTTTTCCAACTATTTTTTTCATCCTATCTTTGTAATGTTATATTTGCCGGGCGAATTGATATCAACGGACCGAAGCAAATTTGAAACAGCCCGGGGTTGCGATTTTTGGCCCGGCCCCGGAGCCATGTCTAGACGTGGTACAAAGGTGTCACTGTACACTTAAGAACGTCACAAAAAACGTTTTACAAACGTGTACCTTCTCTAAACATGCTAATATTTCAGGTCCATCCATCCGACCTCGCTCCTCCGCCCCCCTCCGCCGCTCCCTCTCCCGTTCAGGACTGGCTGCGCACCGCGGAGGATCCGGATGCGGAGACGGCCGTCAAAATCAAGGCGTCCGACCTTCCCCTAAACACTGTCGCTGAAAACCCCCCTCCCGAAGATGTGGACATCATCTTCTTGGACGAGGTGCCGGCCCATTTGGAATGCAAAGTGTGTGGGCAGATTTTGCGAAGTCCGAAGAAATTGAACTGCAATCATCTGTTTTGTAGCGCATGTCTGGTTGGGGTGGAGAAATGCCCGACTTGTGGGAAGGCGTGTGATCCGAAGAATGTGAGTTTTGTGATGTCACCTCTGTTGACGTTAGGTCGTTTTTTACTAGTCCGTTCGAACTTTAAGGCCGTTGCCAAAGTATATGTAGGTATGATACGTTTGAAAAGCACCGGAAAAGGCGTACTAGTCCGTTCGTAAAGTCGCTGGAGTGATTGCCGCGACATGCACTGTGAGAAAACAAAAGTTCACTTTGCACTGTGCAATTTCTCGATTTTTGCACCGTGCAATAGGCTTCTTTCGGCTGTCGCTCGCACTCAAACGTTTTTTGCACAGTGCAAACACCAAAAATCACTCCGGCGACTTTCCGGACGGACTAATAGTATGTCCTTTCCGTTGCTTTTCGAACGTATCATACTTACACATACTTTGGCAACGGCCTTAAAGTTTGAACTCCATTATATTCTGTATGTACTAGGCCGAGCGTAAAGTCGCTGGAGTGATTTTTGCAGCATGCACTGTGCGAAAAACGCAGGGTGCGAGCGACAGCCAAAAAAAGCCTTTTGCAAGGTGCAAAAAGCAAGACATTGGGCAGAGCAAAGTTTACTTTTGCTTTCGCACAGTGCATGTCGCGAAAATCACTCCAGCGACTTTATCAACGGACATTAAAAATACTATCAGACTGTCGGGAAAATAATGAGCACTTTGTCGCCTCAACAACCGCATCGCCGCCGAGAAAATGCACCGCGTCGCGGCAAAATCAAATTGTTTTTCTCTTCAGCGATGCGATCGGCGCATCGACAGAGTGCTCATAATTTCCCCGACAGACTGATAGCTGCCCAAAAATTTCATTTGGGACTTCTGAGATCGTATGTTATGAGGCAGACTGCAAGCCCATTGCAATGTAAAATTTTCAGCTCCCCGAAGACAAAGCCACCACCAAAGAGATCCAAAAACTCGGCGTAAAATGCAGTTATACGGATAATGGGTGCGATTGGACGGGCATTCTGAAGGAATTGAAGTCGCATGTCATTTCCTGCGAGTTTGCGGACATTCCCTGTCCTCGTGGTTGTGGCAAAGTCTACGCGAAAAAGGACGAAGAGGAGCATTTGGCCAAGTGCACAAAGAAAATGGTGATCTGCGAGTTCTGCGGCAAAGAGATCAGTGCGAAAGGATTGAAATTGCACTTGAAGATGTGTCCGCTGATGATTGTCGATTGCCCGAATCGATGCGGATTGAAGGAGAAGACTAGAGAAGAGGTGGGACAACAGGAAATTGCAGTAGAATATACCAGGCGAGCCACAAAGAATCGACATGCTTTTGCACGGTGCAAATGCACGGTGCACGCCAACCACGCACAGTGCAAGATAAAATTTTTTGGAAAGGGCTGAAACCGCACAGTGCGGTTTTCGTTTGCACGGTGCGGTCGGCATCACAAAGGGGCTTTGCGCGACAAACAATCGGCACAGTGCGAATGACAAACGCACTGTGCAGTTTCTGCGAAAAAATTACAACAAAATGCCAAAAAAAATTTGGCACCTAAATTTTTCGTTGCAAGACAATTTTTTTTTTGAAAAAAGGGCCGGGCCGAGGGGGCCCAAAAAAAAGATAGGCCATCGGCCCGGCCCGTTTAGAGTTGGGCCCGGCCCGGCCCTTTTCAAAATTTCGAAAGCCCGGCTTCTTTGCCATGTCTGGTTTGCCCTTTTCAAAAGCATTCATTTCGCACTGTGCGTGGTCGGTGTGCACTGTGCATTTGACTTGTCGCCGTGTCGCAAGCGTTTTGCGCGACGGCGCACCGTGTAAACATGTCAAGACTTTTTGGCCCGTCTCCAGAGGTGGCCGACAGGCCGGGCCTGATATTCGAGGGTCCGGGCAGCGGGGCTTTAAAGGGCCAGTACAACTACTTTTGAATTGCCCCTTTTACGGCGTGAGAAACGAAATGTCAAAAAAGTTTCTTCGTCTACTGTACCAATAACAACGGAAAAAAATAATGATGACATTCTACATGCTTACTAATAATTATTTTACTGTTTGCAACTCTGCCGACTTTGTTTTCGCTGCAGGACATAAGAAAACGTTTTTGACATTTCGTTTCTCACGCCGTAAAAAGCGAAATTCAAAAGTAGTTGTTCTAGGCCTTTTAAGCACATATTCGCACAAAAAAAGTGGTAACATCATCAAAGGTAATTTGACAGGCCGGCCCTGAAATCGAAAAACTCGGTTTGCCGCCCCTGCCCGCCTAGTGTAATATACAGGACTAAAAGTACATCGCCATTTCCAGATCAACGCTCATCTCCCGGATTGTCCCAAGAAGGGCTCTGTATGTCCCTTTGGCGAATTCGGCTGCAACTACGCCGGAGGGCGCGAGAACCTTCAAAAACATATAAAAGACGATTTGATAAATCACCTGGGGTTTCTCTGCGAAGGCGCGACTGAGTTGCAGGTTCTGTTGACCCATGTGCATCTGAATATGGACAGGACGAATCGAAATGTCACCGTTTTGCAGAGCCGGGTAAATTTTTTTCGTTCCTCAAGTGCGACGCTCGGATTTTGAAAAAACTCGGCACAAATTAAAAAAAAAAAAAATTTCTCGAAGACATGCGTGATATTTCTAGCTTGTGTTCTGCAGAAGCAACCAAGATTTTTTGATGGAAAGTTGGACAAAATTTGAAATTTTTCTTGCAAATTTAGACATTACAAATTTCGTATCTATTTCTATCGTAGAGGCTAACGTTTTCACAAACAATCTATTTTTTCCAAGCAAAACTGGCTAGGATATGGCAAAAAAATGTTTCTATCCCTGAACGCTCTCCACTTTTCGCGTACTCTTTCGGCCTCAAAGGATCGTTGAATATCTCGGCTCTCCCTGCAAAGCGCGAGCAAAAATTTTCAGGAATTGATACCTGGCCCATGCCCAAAATGTGTAGAAAATTTCAAAAAAATCTGAATGCCGCACTTGGCACAGTTCCTTTGTTGGTTGTAAAATAGGTTCATGATTGCTTATTAAAGTATTCACTTCAGGTGGACGCCCTCGAAAAGTTGTATGGTTCGCAATACATTTGGCGGATCGACGATTACAACAAGCGTTTCAAAGAGGCCAAAACCAATTCGAGGCCGGTGATATACTCCCCGCCATTTTTGTCGGGCCGTCATGGCTACAAATTGGTGATGAGTGCGGCGTTGAATGGCGACGGCGCAGGTAATTTTTAGGTTTTTAGGGACGATTCAAATGTCTGAAATTGTAAATGTGCTAACGTAAAATTTTTATTTTGCTGTTAGAATAATGCTGTTTAAAACCACTTTTGAATCGCGCTTTTTACGGTGTGGAAACGAAATGTCCAAAAATTTTCTTCGTCTACTGTACCAATAACAACGGAAAAAAATAATGGTGACATTCTGCATGCTTACTAATAATTATTTTACTGTTTGCAACTCTGCCGCCTTTGTTTTCGCTCCAGTAGATAAAAAACTTTTTTGATATTTCGTTTCACACGCCGTAAAACGTGCAATCCAAGAGTAGCTGTTCTGCCCCTTCAACAATGGAAGTACCCAATGTGTAATATGGCAAGTCTGCCAGATATATTATCTTTGGGATATTAGAAAATAAAAAAAAATCACAACGGGAATATCCATGTGTGACGCTCAGATTTTCATTAAATTTTGCGCACACTTCGGGTATAGGCCATATACCAACTACTGAAAATGTTAGCTCACCTTTTACAGGGAGAGCCGAGATATTCAACGATCTTTGCGGCTGAGAGAGTACACGTTTCTTCAATTTTTGGATATTGTAGTAGGTCAAGCGTAATATAAAACTGATTTTTGAGTCGATAATGAAAGCTGTTGTAAGACATTATTTTCTACCTGATTTTTTATGGCTAAAAAAATAATTTGAGGCAGAAAAATCACTAAAACCAATATCATTTTATATTACACAGGACCATGTGGAGGTGTTTCTACTTTTGTAATTTTTCGATTTTCTTCAAATTTTGAAATCACCTTCTAAACAGACCACAAACTAATTGCTGTAAATATTGGCTTATAAATTGCACCCGCGGCCAAGTAATTCAACGATCTTTAGAAAGTACGCAAAATGCGGAGAGCGGTCAGAGAGAAAAACTCTGTTTGGCCATATCTTTGCCAATTACGCGTGGAAAAAAATGAATTTTTGTGGAAACATTACCCTCTATGGTAGAAATAGGTGTGTAACTTTTCATGCCAAAATTCGCAAAAAACTGTCACATTTTTGCCAACTTTTGGTTAAAAATCTCGGTCGTTTCTGCAAAACGCGAACTAGGAGTCTCGCATATGTCTTAGAAAAGATAGTATTAAGTTTATGGCAAGCTTCATCAAAATGTACGGTAGAAATAAAAAATAAGACTTAAATTTTTACCCAAAAAATATCAATTTTTTTTCAGCCAGCGGGAAATTCCTCAGCGTCTACTTGTCTATAATGCGAGGCGAGCACGACGCTCTGTTGCCATGGCCATTCGTGCACAAAGTCACGTTCACTTTGATGGACCAAAATCCCGATGTGAACGAGCGGGAGCACATGGTCTACGTGATAAAGCCGTCGCCCAACGGAGAAGACGACAACTATTTGCATCGCCCTTCGGCGGAGCGCAACTCCGCGTTTGGAGCGCAAAAATTCTGCTCGTTGGAAGTGATGGAGAAATACGTTAGAGAAGATGTTCTGTTCATTAGATGCTACATTGACACGGAGAATATGATTGTTTTGTGAGATTGGCACTGATAATGTATAATATATTGGCAGATGAAAATTTAGATGTAAAAACATGAGATGATAGAGCGAATAAAGAACATCACACTCAGTTTGAGCCAGATATTGTACATATAAAGTGTAACACACAATTTAAGAGGTCTCCATAGTCAATTTTAGGGCAAAATGAACCTCCGTATAACAAATCTCCTATAAGAATCAAGTTTTTAAGTCCTTTGCGATCCATTGAACAGAGGTTTGACTGTAACACATGCGGGTGGTATCCATCGTATCTAAATTATGCGTTGTGAAGAAAAGTTGGCTTTTCGCAATCATGTTCTTTTCCGGTAGTAGATATGGCTCTCGGGCCGACCCGACCGGGCTCGCTGTTGGGCCAACGCAAATTTGAAACGGCCCGTAATTACTAAAATTCTGAGACTGGAAGAGAAAATTGGGGTAGCAAACAAAAATAAGGTGTCGAAACTCCATCACACAAGCAGAGAAATCATACACGACTACCAACGATCATTTTCAAAAGGTTTACAACACTTTTCTAAATTTTTTTTCATCCTATCTTAGTTGTGTTATATTTTCCGGGCGCCTTGATATCAACGGGCCGGGCCACATCAAATTTGAAACGGCACGGAGCCAGGCCGCGATTTTCAGCCCGGCCCGGGAGCCATGTCGCGGAGTTTGGTTCCTCAATTGGTTGTGGCCTGTGCAACTCCGCCCTTCTACAAACTTTATCTGTTTGTCCCCAGAACGCATCAGTAAAAGTTCCCTCCGCCCACTTAGTCGAGATTCTATCAAGGCGTAGGTCGTATGAAAAAACTTGAAACCCTCGCACGGATTGCACATATAAGTCAAAAAAACCCCTCCGTTTCTTCGGCCGTCTTCAATTTCTCCCGTCTGCACCGACGTCGACCGCGCCCCGCTTCCAAAGCGCAAGCCTTTAAGGATTGCTATCTCGCTGATTTTGTTTGATATCCGCAGCAACATTTTCTAGATTGCGCACCGAGCACATCGATATAAACCCTGTTCAAGGCGCCTCAAAAAACACTACGCTACACGCCGCTTCATCTCCATCGGGCTGTTTGCACAGCTGATCCCTGCTTCCCATACTCCTGAAGCCTTTGCTTTGTTTGAAAGGCCGTCTTTTCCAAGTGACAATTGAAAACTGAACCGACTGAACATCAGTTTGTTGTTTTTGCGGTTTTCCGGAGATTATGGATGTCATCTGATTCAAATTTACAAATCATGAAAGCCGAAATTGAGTTCATTCGACCTTCGGATATGCGGGCAAGACGTTGTATCGTGGGCATGGCAAGGAAAAAGTTGTGTATTGGTATTGTTGGTAGGTTACGTTTATGACTAACAAGGGAAGGCAAGCGGACGCTCAGGTTTTCGCTAGATTTTGCATAAACGTCAACCATAGGTTTTCAAAGTTTTGGCTCGCGCTTTGCAGGAGCAGCTGAGATATTCAACAATCTTTGCGGCAGAGAGAGAGAGAGTACGCAAAAGCGGAGAGCGGTCAGAGAGAAAACAACCTTTTGGCTATATCTCTGCCAATTCCCCGTGAAAAAAACGATTTTTTTTCCAAAGGCATGTCAAAATTCTCAGAAAAGTGTCTTGCGTTTTTGACACAAAAATTGCAGTCGTTTCTGCAAAGCGTGAGCTAGAAATCTCGCATATATATGAGAAAAAATTAATCTAAATTTGTTTTTTTTTCAACAAAATCTGAGCATCGCATTTTGATTACTTCCCCTCTAACTTTGCTATAAAATTTTTAGCCGCAACCGTCAGCTCCATCCTCATAATTCTTCATGCCCAGAGTATATACACGATAATTGTTCAACTGTTTCCACTAAGACCCCCACTCGACCTTTCACCATTCGAAGCGCTATTCCAAATGGAACAGATCGACCTCAAAATCAACGACACTGAGTTCTCATACAATATGAGCATCCCACGCGACCCAAACCAATGTAATGGAGTGGAGTTGGTGATATACACGATGACGCTGGGAGATTACGAATCTTTTGAGAAACGGGAGACTGTGAGAGAAGTTCTGCGGCACACGGTGAGTTATGAAGTTGTTATACGTACAGAGAAATGCTCGCTGGATGCTGCTGTCATATTAGATGTCTGTCAGCTCTTGAAATTTTATGTCGTGACACCACTTTCCGCAAGTTCATGTACAATTTGTCTCCATAAACATTTCGGCATTGTTTATGCACTTACTACCCATAAGACCTGAGCTGAATTTTCAAGATTATCGCCTCAAATACGATTATATTATATAATCCTTCCAAAAGTCAAATTTTATGATGTCATTGGTATAATACATCCAACAAATGTAAAGGTCAGAATTGCCAAAGTTTGTCTGATACTCATAAGGAACAGAAACCCTCGGACACAAAGTGTACATGACGAATACAAAGTGAAGACGGCACAAACTGACTTGTTCCGCTTTCCCTGTGGTTTGCGCTTTGCTGTTCCCGGAGATCAAGATTAGGAGGCCAACGTATCGCCGATGGCGCTCTTTGCGGGGGTCGCGGCATGCAAAAGAAGTTTTCAAAAAAAAACTTTATTTCCGCAAGTTGCTTGATCAGTTTTCTTCATCTCCGCCTGAAGCGACTTGGCTTCTAAAGCGAGAAGTTGCAAAAGAAATTGGAGAGTGTTCTTGGAAGATTGGGTATGCAGAAATATTCGAATAGATGAGTAAAAGTAGTAACAGAAAATTTATCGAACGACAAGAACACGTAAATTGGTAGATAAAAATATTCCATGCTGAAAACCCATTGGGGCTTTAAACATGTTTAAGCCCATGTAAAAATTAAAACAACAGCTTTTAACAACAAAAAGAGTTTAGCAGACCCCTTTCGGATCATCTTCGTACTCGTTCCCGCTGTTATTATCAGGGGTGGTCACTGGCACCTATTTTTCCGATTTTGGGCCCGAAGCCCGGTCTGTCAAAAGCCCGGCCCGGCCCGGGTAGAGGTTTTTACAAGCTCGGCCCGACCCGGCCCGTGAAAGCCCGGCTAGGGCGCGACCTGCCAAAAAATCGTTGCCGTTTTGTTGTAACTAGGGTTGTGATTTTGACAGTGAAGTCAACTTGACGTCAAATTGCCGTCATTTTCATCAAATTGCCGCCGTTGTTTCGGTCGGAAGCTGTCTAACGATAAACTAAACATTATTTAAGGTAGTATAATGCCTTCGAACATGTTTAAGACCATATACACATTAAAACAACAGTTTATAACCACAAAAGGACTTTTATAGACCTATTTCGGATCATTTTCGTCTTTGTTCTTACTCAGTTAATTGGATTTCTTTCAACAAATTGCAAATAGAATCACTGATAAATGTTTATTAGCCTATTGGGAACTAAAGTTTGTAAAAAAAGCTTCGGTCCCGGTAGTGCAATTGTAATACATTACTATATATGCACTATTTTTGAGAGTAAACGTGAAAAAAGCTTGTAAATGTGTTAGAACTTGATAAACTACAACAACAACCCCATCAAAAAATTTTCCCGGCACGAAAACAATGAATGCCAACGGTTTGGCATTGTAATAAAAACCGAGCCGGGCCTGGCCTGAAAAACCCCAGGTCCGCGGCCCGGACCAGAAATTTTGGTCCCGGCCCGGTTTTGAGTCAGGCCCGGGCCGATCGGGCCTGGTGACCACCCCTGGGGAAAATGGGAGCCTGACGTCAAATCAAAAAACAATCGTGAAACGTGACACTAGAAAGATATTAAGAAAATTATTTTCAGACCAACCGCTCCATCATTTTTCGCTTTTTCCTCGGAAAATCCGACGATCTCAATCTGACACTTCTCATTCCGGAAGTGCAAAAATACAATGATATTGTCTACTACGACCACAAGGACACGTATCGAGAAAACTACGCCAAATGGTATACGATAAACGAATACCATTTGCGGCATTGTCCAAATGTTGCGCATGTCGTCAAAATGGATCATGACGTGGCGGCGGATTATGGGCGGTTCTTCGAGTGGTTCGACTTGGACTTTGGCGGCCTGCTGACCAATCAGACCGAGTACTTTTTATGCCAAGAGATGAGAGGCTTTAAGCCGTACAGGGAAAAAGGGGATCGATGGTAAGTCGGCGGGATTGACTATTGACGGAAAAGATTCGATGACGTCATCCACTTCCTACAAATTTCCAATTGGCTTTTCGTCCAAAGATTTATCGGAAAATTATTTTCTAAATTTTTCTTCAGATTTTTTCGGTCAAAATAGGTCTAAAAAAACTCAGAGAGCTTGAAGATGGTCAATTTTTAAAAAAAAACCTGGGTTTTGACAAATTGGACAAGAAATCGATCAGAAAAGGTTTTTCGGATCCCATATTTGTGACGAAGTGTCAACTTGAACAGTTCTCTCTTTTTTTTCGATTTGACGTGCGGCGTGGAAGCGAAATGTCCAAAAAGTTTCTTTCTCTACTGTACCTAACAACGGAAAAAATAAAGGTAACATTCTACATGCTTACTATTAATTACTTTACTGTTTGCAGCTCTGCCGCCTTTGTTTTCGCTATAGGACATGAAAATACTTTTTTGACATTTCGTTTCAACGCCGTAAAAAGTGCAATTCGAAAGTAGATGTTCTGGTCCTTTAACAAGAGTCACCAGTCATAATTATTAGTAAACATGTAGAATGTCACCATTATTCTTTCCCTTGTTATTGGTACAGCAGACGAAAAAACTTTTTTGACATTTCGTTTTTTCACACGCCGTAAAATGCGCAATTCAAACGTAGCTCTTCTAACCCGTTAGAAGTCTAATCTTCCTCTTCCAGGTACATTTCCTGGGACGAATACCCTCGTCGCTGGTGGCCCAACTACTGTTACGGCTACTTCGTTCTCACCACCACCGAAACAATTGCCGCCGTTCAACATGCAATGAGAGACATTTCTCTCGTTCACATGGACGACGCGTTCATTACAGGCGTTGTGCGCAAAAACTTGTCCATCCCGATCTTCCATTGGCGCGGAATCTTCGCTGGCTCGGAGCACGTGCGCTACGAGGAGTGCGGCTTGTTGGACACGATCCACCCATTCTTTGCTGTACATAATGTCACAAGCAGGGAGCATGTGAAAGGATGGGTCGAGGATATGCGGACGTTGGAGTGCTCACCTTACGCGGTGATCTGAGATTTCGATCTTTTAGGAGTATATCGAACTTTGTGCAGTAAATTTGCGTCAACATTGATTGTAATAGCGGTAATAAAAGGTTTATAACAGAAGTGTTCGGTGTGCATCGCCCAGATTTTATTAAAATTTTGGGCATACGTTTAGCCTGGACTAGACATGGCTCCGGGCCGCGCCGAAAATCGCGGGCCCTTTCAAATTTGCTTTGGCCCGTCTAAATCAATTCGGCCGGCAAATATAACATTACTAAGATATAGGATGAAAAATGGCAACGGTCTATAATAGGGAGAAATCACAATGGACTGATGCCAAAAAATAGTTAGAAAAGTGTTGTAAACCTTTTGAAAATGATTGTGTATATTCCAACGAACATTGTAACTGAGAGACAATGAGACTAGACTTAGCTCTTTGGCCAGGCCGTTTAAATATAACATTACTAAGATAGGATAAAAAAAATAGTTAGAAAAGAGTTGTAAACCTTTTGAAAATGATCGTATATAGTTGTGTGTAATTTCTCCGATTGTATGATGGGTTTTGGACACTCTATTTTTGTTTGCTCCCCCAATTTTCGCTTCCAGACTCGGAATTTTAGCTATTATGGGCCGATTCTGGGCCGGCCCGGCCCGAAAACCATGTCTTGCCTGGATCAAGGACTCAATTTTTGAAAATTTTAGCTCGCTATCATATTCAAAGTCGAGAGAGTGCACGAAACGTGGAGTGGGTTCAGAAAAACCCCGTTTTTGTTCATATTTTTGCCAGTTTAGCGCAAAAAAGCGCCTTTTTTTGTAAAAACATTACCATCTACGGTAGAAACAAGCATGAAACTTTTCATGCCAAAATTCGCAAAAAATTGCACATTCTCACCCACTGTTTGATAAAAAAGCATGGTCGTTTCTGCAAAACCCGAGCTATGAATTTTTAATTTTTCACCCAAAGATACGTATGAAAAGCCGTCTATTTTTGTTTAACCATCCGCTCAACGGTCCGCATTCTCTCCAGAACTCATATCCAGCCACATATTATGGTTAACTGTCTGATTTGTGACATTACCTTTTAAATAGTTTTCAATTGTCATATATAATGCACTGGCCAAAGCTATGCCAGCGCAATAAAATCTGTTGCCTAAATTGAACACAATTAAGACCACATTGCTAAGAACAAGTTGACTCAGCTGCGGCGGCCCGTTAGTACACGGGGTGAAACGGAACATATATGCTTCCTACACTCGGTCTATAACTTGTAATAGAATTTAAATTAGTCGTTTATGTGTTTGCTGGACCGGAGTACCTTGATTTGGTTTTTCTATGACATATGACTCTTAACTCGCGCTTTGCAGAAACGACCGAGGTGTTTTGGTCGAAAATTGGAAAAAATGCGAAGTTTTTTTTGCGAATTTTGCGTTGAAAAGTTTCATATCTATTTTTACTGTGGAGAGTAATGTTTCCACAAAAAATCAATTTTTTCCACACAAAAATGGCAAAGATATGGCTAAAAAGTCTTTTTCTGTCTGACCGCACTCCGCATTCCGCGTACTCTCTCGGCCACAGGAATCGTTTAATATCACGGCTGTGCCTGCTAAAATTTCTTTAAAAAATTCTTTTAAATGTTTTTTTCGTGCTGTAGCCTAAGCGACATATATGTGTACTAGTCCGTTCGTAAAGTCGCTGCAGTGATTTCAGCGATATGCACTGTGCGAAAACAAAAGTTCACTTTGCACTGTGCAATTTCTTGTACTTTGCACCGTGCAATACTCTTTTTTTTGCAGAACTCACACCCTCACTTGTTTGCACAGTGCCAACACAAAAAATTACTCCAGCAACTTTCTGGACGGAGTGGTACCTCTTGAAGTAGTACCTATTCTGCAAATTGTTTTTCTTGGAAGAAGAAATTATTCTAAGTTCATACTAGTTCGTCCGTAAAGTCGCTGAAATGATTTCCGTGATATACACTGTGCGAAAACAAAAGTTCTCTCTGCACTGTGCAATTTCTTGGTTTTTGCACCGTGCAATAGCCTTTCTTGCGGCTATCACTCTGATTTTTTTTGCAAGTGCATATCGCCGACATCACACCAGCGACTTTGGAAACGGACTAGTAGTCAAAAGAATCTGAAGCCAAAAAATACGAAAATCCGTCTATTTTTGTTTAACCATCCGTTCAATAGTCCGCACTTCGCCTCTGAACTCACATCCAGCCACATGGTTAACGGTCTGCGTTGTGATATTACCCCTTTTGATTTCCATTGTCATATCCGATGCTCATGTAAGCGCAATCAGCGGGGGTGTACAAATTTTTGCACAGATTGAACAATGAAAATGTCATGGCTATGTTTTGTGTAAAAATATGTTGACTTAGCTGCGCCGTTAGTACATGGAATCGGGAATATATATATTTCGCTTCCTGTACGAACTCAGACTATAACTTGTTTTTGGATTTCAAGATCAATCGTTGATGTTTTAGTTGGGATCTTTTGAGAACTTATAAGGTGTGGTAATTTTTTGGCTAAATTTAAAATGGCGATAACTTTTTTTCAGCCAGTTCCTTTCCATCGGAATCCTCGTTATCTCTTATTTTATTTTATCCTAAAAGATGTTTCAAAAATTCAAAAAATTTCATAATGTTTATGGTGAATATAAAAAAAATCTCAAAAAATTTTGAAAATCGGTCGTGTTTTTGGAACGGTTGAAGATAGGTATGACGAACCGGGCTTCTGAACACCCAAAATTTAGTGTAGAATACAATGCAACTTAAACAGCGTTTAGTATTTACAATATCTTTATGGTCTTTGGAAAAAATTGTAACGGCGTTCTGAAGTTTATTGAGGGATTTGAAAAGTATCGTTGATACTTTTTGAGAAAAGTTTTATGTTGAGACTGAAGCAAAGTAGGGTTTATGCGGTTTCGGACCAATTATGATACCTTGTAGCGCAAAGATGAAGTCTTAATTGTTGCGATGGGAATTTACAAAAAAAAAAAAAATTATGCTGACATTGCGCATGTTCACTAATAAATGTTTTGATGTTTGCAGTACACTATGTTGGATGACAAGTCCGAGAAATCAGAGTCGCATGCCGCCAAAGAATGCGTTCGAAATCACGGCAAACTTTTAGTCCTTTCTTTTGTGGGTAAGTTGCAACTTAACAAGGGAAGTAGCTCAAGTGCAACGCTCAGGTTCCCTCTTAATTTTGCACACACCTTGAGCGTAGGCCACGCATCAATCACTGAAAATTTGAGACCGCGCTTTGCAGGGGCAGCCAAAATATTGAACAATCTTCGCGGCCGACAGAGTACGCGAAACGCGGAGAGTGTTCAGAGAGAAAAAGGCTTTTTGGCCGTATCTATTATGCCAGCGGAAAAAATTGATTTTCTGTGGAGACATTACCCAGGTGCTTAGTTATGAGATGGATGGACATGTGGACCCCCAGTCAGGGATAGGCAAAAAAAAGTAAAAAGGGGTACGGGGGGGGGGAGTAAGGTAATTTTTTTCACGGATAACTATGGTCCCAAAAACCTCCCCCCCCCCCAGGCCGACTTTTCAGCTACTCCCCTGACATTATTCTCAACCGTAGAAGAAGGCGCCAAAATTTTATCGCAAAAAAAATGCCAAATGTTTCCCAAATTTCAACCTAAAAATCTCAATCATTTCTGCAAAGCGCAAGTTAGAAATCTCGTATTTATCTTAAAAAAAAATATTTTAAATTTGCGCCAAGTTTCATCAAAACTTGAGCGTCGCACGTCAAATCGAGAAGAGAACTCTTGGCTTTTCGTCCAAAGATTTATCGGAAAAATTATTTTGTAAATTTTTCTTCAGATTTTTTTGGTCAAAACAAGTCTCAAAAAATTCAGAGGGCTTGAAAAATGGCCAAAATTTGCCAAAAACGAGTTGGGTTTTGCCAAATTGGACAAGATCTATCGATCAGAAAAGATTTTTCGGACCCCGTATTTGTGACGAAGTGTCAACTTGAAGACTTGTGACGAAGTGTCAACTTTCCCTCTCTTTTGCTTTTTCGATTTGACGTGCGTCGCACTTTCAGTACTTTCATTGTAACCATTTCCATTTACTGGCCAACAATTTAAAAATAATACGTTGGGAACCCCCATGGAGATTTTAAAAGTTCTGAAATACCACACTTTCAGCTTTCCTTGTCTTTGCACTCTCAGTAATCTACATAGCCAGCAGCCCCCAATTTGCCATATATTCAACCACTTACTTAACCGTCCTCGGCAATACGCCAGCACTGAACTTGGAGGACATGATACAAGACTACGCGGACTCCATTCAAATGGAAACTGTCAATTTGAAAATTGGAAGCACACAATTCAACTACAGTATGACTGTGCCGAGGAACAAAAGTGAATGCGATGGCGTGGAGATGGTGGTATATTCGATGACTATGAACGACAGAGATTCGTTCAATCGAAGGCAGACGATACGAGAGATTATCAGCAAAACGGTGAGTGATAGGATATATATCAATAAAAATATTAGATCATGCTTTGCACGCACAACCGAGATATTGAACGAGCTTTGCAGCCGAGAGAACACGCAAAATGCGGAGAGCGGTCAGAGAGAAAACACTTTTTTGGCCATATATATACTTGCCAGTTTGGCACGGAAAAAATTGATTTTTTTGCAGAAACATTACTCTCTACGGTAAAAATAAGAATCGCACTTTTCATGCCGAAATTCGCAAAAACAGTGTCACTTTTTTGTCAACTTTCGACCTAAAAATTTTGGTTTACTCTGAAAAACGTTTTATTTGGTACAAGGAATTATTCTAACTTACGGGGAACATACCCCATGTGCGACGCTCAGATTTTGATAAAATTTGCCATAAATTTAGTACTACTTTTTCTAAGACATATGCGAGACTCCTAGCTAAGTCTGACGTGCGTGCAAAATTAAAAAAAAATCAGAGCGTTGCACTTGGGATACTTTCTCTGTAAGCACCAGTCCGTCCGCAAAATCGCTGGAGTGATTTCCGCGTCATGCACTGTGAGAAAACAAAAAGTTCCCTTTGCACTGTGCAATTTCTTGTTTTTTGCACTGTGCACACGCTAATATTACTTTTACGGCGTCAAACTTTTTACTCCCCCCTTACCTTTTTTTCATTTTTTTGCCGACCCCTGGCTGTGGGGACCGCAATACGCGAAGATAAATTGCCTTACAACAAATCCCTTCTATAGCGACTAAATTGTCGCTTACGAGACGTCGCAAAGAGTTAAATTTTTGCAGACCAACCGCTCCGTAATTTTCCGCTTCTTCATTGGCGACAACAAAAAGGACGAGTTTATGTCGCTGGCGGCAGAGATGATGAAGTACAACGACATTGTCTTCTACGATCATATTGAGACGTATCGCGAAAACTACGTCAAATGGTATACCATGCACGAATACCACATGAAATACTGCCCGCATGTCAAGCACTTTGTGAAGATGGACGATGACGTGACGGCGGATTTCGGACGAGTTTTCGACTGGTTGGATATTGGTTTTGATGGGGTCACGTCGAATGGGAGCGAATACTTTTTGTGTCATGGAATGTATGGGTATTATCCGTTGAGGAATAAGGAGAGCCAATGGTAAAGATTTTTTAGAGCTTTTCAAAATAAAGGGCGCTACAGTAGGCATGGCGGAGGGCCGGGGGCAATGCGCCAAAAATTGGCCAAAAATCATAGGGCGCAGCTCGCCGAAGCAACGTTTCAGCGCGTTTTTTGAGCTGATATGCGCTGCAGCTGCGCAATGATTTGGCTGTGTTCCAGGCTGCGCCCTAACTTTTTCAGCTATCTTTCATTGAGCGCATTGGCCACAAGGCCACGTTTCAGCTAATTTTCTGAGCTACGCCCAAGTTGCAATCTGTGCCCTCTCTAGGCCGGGCCAAACTCTGCCGCTTCAAATTTGCTTTGGCCGAGCCCATTGATATCAATTCGCCCGGCAAATATGACATTACTAAGATAGGATGAAAAAAATAGTTAGAAAAGTGTTGTAAACCTTTTGAAAATGATTGTAGATAGTCGTGTATGACTTCTCTGTCAGTATGATGGGGTTTCGACGCCTTATTCTTGTTTGCTACCCCAAATGAGACTCCGAATTTTGTCATAACGGGCTGATTCCGGACCGGGCCAAGGCGAAAGGGCCGAAAGCCGTTTCAAATTTGCTTTAGCCTGGCCCGTTGATATCAATTCGCCCGACAAACATGACATTACTAAGATAGGATGAAAAAATAGAAAGAAAAATGTTGTAACCCTATTGAAAATGATCGTATATAAATAGTTGTGTGTAATTACTCCGCCAGTATGATGGAGTTTCGAGCTTTATTTTTGTTTTCTACCCCAATTTTCGCTTTGAGACTCAGAGTTTTAGTTATTACGGGCCGATGCTGGGCCGGACCGAAAAAAGGCCGTTTCAAATTTGCGTTGGCCCGAGTGCCATGTCTAGCCCACGCCATGGGAATTGGCTGTTTTCCAAGCTGCCCCCTGGCTTAAAATTTGAGGGCCCTGCAAATGTTCGTTATATAGAATTTTTTGGTAGCTTGCGATTCGTTGTACAGCAACTTCCCCTTTTTTTACATTTTTCTCAAAGAAAACATTCCTTTCAGGTACGTTGCGGAGTCCGAATTCGCGGAGCCAAATTGGCCCACGTATTGCTACGGCTACTTTATAATCACCACCAACGACACCGTCAAGCTCATCTCGGACACCATGAAGCACATGAACTTGGTGCACATGGACGACGCGTTTATTACGGGGATTGTGCGGCGCAATACCACGATCCCACTGCTAAATTGGCCGGGAATTTGTTCGGAGCCGGGCGAAATTAACTACGAAAAGTGCTCATTGGATGGGAGGATACCGACAACAATTGCGTTGCACAATACGAAACATCGAAAAGCCTCAAAGGATTGGCTCGAAACAATTGGGAAAATCAATTGTAATAACACGGATTTTATTCAGTTATAGTAAAAATGTAACAGAAAAATGATATGTATATACATTTTGGTTTTCATAAGACTGGCGATTCATGTTAAACGGCCAGAACATCTACTTTTGAATTGCACTTTTTACGACGTTGAAACGAAATGTCAAAAAAGTTTCTTTATGTCCTGCAGCGAAAACAAAGGCGGCAGAGTTGCAAACAGTAAAATAATTATTAGTAAGCATGTAGAATATCATCATTACGCTTTTCCTGTTGTTATTGGCACAGCAGACAAAGAAGCGTTTTGGAAATTTGGTTCCCACACCGTAGAGAGCGCGTTTCAAAAGCAAATTTAGAATAATTTTTCATAAGACATATGCGAAAGTCCAATGTTTCCACAAAAATCAATGTTTTCCGCGCGAAACTGGCCGCGATATGGCCAAAAAGTGTTTTTCTCTGTGACCGCTCTCCGTGTTTCGCGTACTCTCTCGGCCGCAAAGATCGTTGAATATCTTGGCTGTCGTGTGAGCTCAAATTTTCATAAATTGATATGTCTTTCGTTTGCAACGGTCAGAAATATTTCAGCTGTCCCTGCAAACAGCGAGACATCTACGGGCCGGGCCTAAAGCAAATTTGAAACGGCCCGGCCAGAAACCGTTTTCGAGCCATGTCAAATCAAGAGTTTGTTGCACGGGGAGTTATAGATAGAAATTTCATCGTAAAATTTCCCGTCTAGCCTTTGCATTGCATTTTGGACCTCCAACTGCACTCAAACCTCCTATTCATGGCTGTAAACTGGATCTCAGCACGAGATTCTTGTTTTCTTGTTCCTTAAACGTTTTGAAACCGTTTTCGGAACGCCATCAATAAATGGCCTCGAAATTAGAGCGGAGAGAAAAGGGGGAATTTAAGGCGCGACCAGCTGGCAGTCGGCCAGTTAATTCCGGTCCTCAAATTCAGTTTTATCGCCCCCACACGAAATGAAATTGAATACCCGTTTTTTGAGGCGGGGATTTTATGCTCTCTGAAGGCGCCAATTTCGCGACTTACGACAAACGAATGTTGCATTTTCCTCACGGGCAGTTAGTACACGAAACCCAGGGAATATTTAAATTTTTCTTCTTATATTAGTTAAAACTTGTTATAGAATTGACAGTCAATAATTGATGTTTTACGATACTTGAAATGCGACGCTCAGATTTTGCTAAAACATGGTGCACATCAAGTCGAAAAGGGAAGTCTTCAAGTTGGCGATTCGTCTTTGACACTTCGCAACATCAAAGAAAAGTAGTTTTTTGGGTATCCAAATTTGCAATTTCTTGTTAGTATTTGCTGAAAAATATCGCAAATTGCTGGAAAAATTTATTTTATTATGTTTTGGCAGTTGTTTTGCCGTTTTCTTTCAAATACTGGCTGTAAACGTAAATCAAGAAAAACGGCGGCAGTTAGGAAAATACTTTTTCGCACGTGTTGCGAAGTGTCAAAGCCGAATCGCAAACTTGAAGACTTCCCTTTGTCTTTAGATGTTTGGTGAGAATATGAAATTTTTTTTGCAAATTTTGTCATCCAAGTTATACGATATCTATTTCTACCGTAGAGTGCTATGGTTCCACAAAAGTACTCTCACGGCCGCAAAGATCGTTGAATATCCCGGCTCTCCCTGAAAAACGGGAACTAAAATTATCAGGGCTTGATATGTCTCGTATGCCCAAAGTGTGTGCAAAATTTGAAGGAAATCTGAGTGTCGCCGTCAAATCGAAAAAGCAAGACAGAGGGAAGTCTTCAAAATGGCGATTCGTTTTTGACACTTCGCAACACGTGCGAAAAATTATTTTCCTAACTGCCGTCGTTTTTCTTGATTTACGTTACAGCCAGTATTTGACGGAAAACGGCAAAATATCTTTTCCAAAACATAATAAAATAATTTTTTCCAACAATTTGCGACATTTTTCAGCAAATTTTAACAGGAAACGGCAAATCTAGACACCCAAAAAATGACTTTTCTTCAATGTTGCGAAGTGTCAAAGACGAATCGCCAATTGAGGACTTCCCTTTTCGATTTGACGTGTGTTGCACTTGGAGTATTTGCTTTCCCTCCCAATGTTTCTTCTCCGCTAAAATTTTACTCTTCGCTTTACCCGACAAAAAACTTTTTTTTACGTATAAAATTTTTTTTGGACCACCGGAAACAAAAAAACGTAAAACCCTGCAAACATTTATATGGACATTCATATGGCCGCAGGGTCTTTTCTTCTTCGAATATTGCAAAAAAGAACATTTGGCCGGACAATGTTTGTTTTAGCAGTACTTTTCAGCGTCCTTTTGTCCCTAAAAGGTCATCCGACTTGGAATCGACTGTTGTTTTTGGACCTTTGTGGACCATAGTTTTGTTTACAGCCACATGTGAATTTGAGGGTTAAATTGAGGGAATTTTTGATTATTTTTAGTGTTTTCCCTTTTCGGACTTGTTAAAGGGACAGAACAGCTACTTTTGAATTGCGCTTTTTACGGCGTGGAAACGAAATGTCAGAAAAGTTTTTTGTCTACTGTACCAATAACAACGGAAAAAAAAATAATGGTGACATTCTACATGTTTACTAATAATTATTTTACTGTTTGCAATGCAACTCTGCCGCCTTTGTTTTCGCTGCAGGACCTATAAAACCTTTTTTGGCATTTCGTTGCACGCGCCGTAAAAAGCGCAATTCAAAAATAGCTGTTCTAGCCCTTTAATAGACTTTTTAATAATTTAAAAAATCTGAGCGTCGCGCTTGGAAGACTTTTGTTCTTACCATCATCGTATTTAAAAAATATTTTAAATTTTTTACCATTTTTCATAATACATACATTGTTGTTTTTTTAATTGATCAATAAATTACAGTGACGGCTCGGTATAACGTCAATTTTTGGACAAAGTTTGTTCTACAGAGGTCTTACTACATTGTTTCCTCTAATTACTCAAAATATCCTCAAATTTCTTTGCAATTATAATGTAATTTTTGTAATCCTCGCTATAATTACCTAAAATTCCAAAATTTCCTTTCGCTAAAGGTCGAAGGAAATAAAAGAAGAGGTTAATATTTGCATAAAGGCTCCTCGTTTCTTTTATTGGATCATTTTTCTCTATGTACATAAAACGATCGATGTTCGAGTAGCCATAACGCGAGGTTCAAAGGAGCTGCCGGCGATTTTATCGTGCTTTAGGGACAATCGAAGAGTAAAGATGGTGAGGATGTAACATTACTGCAGTTTTCCTAGCGCAATAAACACGTTTTGAATTAGGAAATGGAATTTTTTGAGCAATTTTTTAGATAACGTATTTTAATAATTTGACCTCAAAATACGACCAACAAGTACTTGAATTACAACTTTCAAAGTTTGATTAAAATTAGCGAAGATGAGGATTATAATTTACTAAGGCATACGCAAAATTTCGAGTTTGCGCTTTGTAGAAACTAGCGAGATTTTTAGGTCAAAACTTGACGAAAATGTGAAATTTTTTTGCTACTTTTTGTTAATAAAAGTTTTATGTCTAATTATACCGTAGAGCGTAATATTTCCACTAAAAATCAATTTTTTCGGCCCGAAACGGGCAAAAATATAGCCAAAAAGCGTTTTTTTACCGCTCTCCGCGTTACGCGTACTCTCTCGGCCGCAAAGATCGTTGAGGCTGTCGTGTGAGCTCAAATTTTCATAAATTGATATGTAGCCTATGCCGGAAATGTACGAAGAATTTAAAGAAAATCTTAGCGTTGCACTTGGTGTACTTCTCTCCCTTAAACTGTTCGTTATGGACGGAAAAAAAAAGTTTTCTGGGAAGTTATAGCTGATCTTAAAGCGACAGTACAACTACTTTTGAATTTCGCCTTTTACGGCGAGGAAACGAAATGTCAAAAAAGTTTTTTGTCTACTGTATCAAAAAGAACGGTAAAAAACGTAATGGTGACATTCTACATGCTTACTAATAATTATTTTACTGTTTGCAACTCTGTCGTCTATGTTTTCGCTGCAGGACTTAAAAAAAGTTTTTTGACATTTCGTTTCGCACGCCGTAAAATGCGCAATTCAAAAGTAGTTATTCTGGCTCTTTAACCGACCGTATTTTACCAATTTTTCAAATAATTTTTTTTAAAAAAAAGAAAAAATTTTTTTGTTACACCAAAAAAATTTGCAAAAAAATTTTCAGAAATTGATCTGTTACCTGGAAGCGCGAGCTAAAATTTTTAGGAATTGACATGTGGTCCATGCCCAAAATTGAAAGAAAATCTGAGCGTCGCATTTGAACGATTTCCCTTATAATTTTTTCTCTAATATCCCAAGGATAATATATCTGCTGGACTTGCCCTATTACCCCTTCCATAAATCCGATCACACTCTTAGCCGCATTGTCCGCTGCTCCCTAAAGCTCTTATAAACACAAAAGCGACTGTAAAAAATCGCCGGCGCAACGAAGAGTTCGCAAAAGCAGGAGAGCGCCCGAGAAATGGAGGCCAAATGCAGAGAGGGGAGGGAAAGAGCGCGAGCAAAGCGGAGAGCGCGCAGACAGAGGCCGAACTTTTGGGGGTCAGCTCAATCGCCGGTCCGACCGCTATTTTCGTTTTTTCCCCCCACACCCTTTCCCCCTTCGAGCGCATCGGCTTTTTTTGCGGAATAAGAAATTTTTTGGGCTTTTTTGGGGAAACGGATTTTTTTTTTGTTTGAACGGTTTGAAAGCCGGATTTAATGATGGGTTTGGAGTGAATAGCCGGCAACAAAGTGATTTGGATATTTGTTTACGATTTTTCCGATTTTTTGACGCGAAAATTAACGAAATTTCGAGATTTTGCTGTGAGAAAATCAAAAAAAATATTATTTTTTTATTTTTTTTTTGGGGAAACGAATTTTAAAATAAAAAAAAAAGTTTTTTTGGTTGTAAAATGCGTAAGTCGAGTTAAAATATTTCTATTTCCAAATGATGAATTCGGAGTGGTCGGCAATAAAGTGTTTTTGATTTTATTAACGATTTTTTACATTTTTTGAAGTGAAAAATAGCAAAATTTTAAAATCTGAAGATGAGTAATGTAGAAAAAATATAAAAAAGCAGGTTTTTTGTTTTTTTTAAATAAAACTAACACTGAAGTTGTTAAATACACTAATCGATGTTTATGATATCTGATGTTTATGATTTTTTTGATTTTTTAAGGTGAAAATTGCCAAAATTTTGAAATTTAACGATGAGTAATACTAAAAAATGAAAAAAAACTTTTTTTTAAATAAAAAAAAAATAAAATTCGGTTGTAAAATACGCGATAATTGACTCGAATCAAAATATTTTTATTTCCAAATTATAAGTTGTGAACAAATTAGCCGGCAATAAAGCAATTTTTAAATTTATTCAAAATTTTTCTGATTTTTTAAAGTAAAAATTAGCGGAATTTTGATATTTTAGGAAAACCGTTCACAAAAATATTATAAAAACAAAAATTCGTAAAACCTTTTTATTCAAATTATATTATATAAAATGCGGTAAAGCCGTCCAATTATCTCTAGAACTCCGATTGTTTTGTCTCCCATAATAAAGTTAAGTTTTTTTTCGAATTTCGAGTGTTTTGGGAATGGAAAAAAGGGATCGGACTTTTGCATTCTTGAAGACTGGATTTTGACTGCTCTTTCGTTTCGAAAACCTCTTTCGAATGGATTCATTTCGTGCTCGAATGGGTTTAATTTTAATTTTTGCGAAAGCCAAATCACGTTTTTGCGATTTTTTCTCGGAATTTTTTTTAAAAACCTTTTAGAGGTTTTTTTTTTGAATTTAAAAGCCATTTTTTTTGGGTTTGTCCCAATTTTTAGAGAAAAAAAATTAATTTTATTGCATTTTTTATTTTTTCGAATTTTTTATGAACAATTTTTTGACTTTTTGATCATTTTTAGTAAAAAGTTTTATTTTTATTTTATTTTTTTATTATTTAAAACAATTTTCAATAAAAAATGGATAAAAATGTTCAAAAGAGATATTTAGTTATTTGTTATAATTTTCCCCCTAATTTCCTCCAAAATCGTTTCAAAAATTTGCATATTGACTCCAAAGCCCCTAAAATTTCATTTCCAAATTTCATTTTGACGGATTTTTTTTGGCTTCAAATCCCATTCCTTCGGATGAGTCAGAAACTTTGTTTGGAGGGGGGGGGGGAGAAGACCAATTCTCCCGAAAAGAGCTTGTTTTTCTCGGTGGCGATTTTTGAACTCGCCTTTTTTGGTTTACAAAGTCGGAAAAGGATGGAGAAAGCGTTGGGGAGGTCTTGATTGACATTTTGACGGGATTTTTAACGATTTTTTCGGGAAATTTTGTGGGGATTTGAGAGCTTTTGGCTAATTTTTTTATTTTTTTGATTTTTCAAGCAATTTTTTGAATAAACAGTAAAAAAAATTGATGAAATATCAGCCTACGTACACCACCACTGCAAAACTGAACCTCTGTAGAACAAAAGGTTTGTATAACAAAGTTTCATATCTATTTCTACTGTAGAGAGTAATGGTTTCACAAAAAATCAATGCTTTACACATAAAACTGGCAGCGATATGGCCAAAAAGTGCTTTTCTCTGGCCGTTCTCTGCGTTTCGCATACTCTTTTGGCTGCAAAGAATGGTTGAATATCTCGGCGCTCCCTGCAAAGTGCAAGCTAAAATTTTCGGTAATTGATATGTGGCCCATGCCCAAATTGTGCGCAAAATTTAATTAAAATCTGAGCGTTGCGCTTCTAATATTTTCGCTGTGAAATTTGTTTAATTTTTTTTATTTTGCCGATTTAAAAAAAATTTTGGAATTTCAATTTATAAAAAATTATTACCAAATTTTAGCCCAAAAAAATTTAAATTCAAAAAAAATTTTTTTTTGCCCTTTTGACATTTCCATACGTTCAAAAAATCTTTTCAAAACTCCCGTATTCATAACTTTTCTCTCCTTTCCCAATTTTTGATTGTATTATTTTTGAATGAACGGGCAGGGGCGTAGTTGAAGAGTCGGCCAAGCGGGGCACGTCAAATTGAGAAGGGACTCTTCAAATTGGCTTTTCGTCCTAAGATTTACCGGAAAAATTATTTTAAAATTTTACTGCTAAGTATTACCGATCAAAACAAGTCTGAAAAGAATCTATATAGCTTAAAAATGGTAAACTTTGTCAAAAATGACCTGGTTTTCACCAAATTAGACAAGAAATCGGTCGAAAATAATTTCTCGGATCCCATATTTGTGACGAAATGCCAAAGAGTTCCCTTCCTCTTGCTGTTTCGATTTGACGTGCGGGGGGGGGGGGGGGGAAAAGGTTTTTTGGGACCACAGGTATAAAAAAATTTTATCTTACTCCCCCCCCCCCCCCCTTACCCCTTTTCATTTTTTACCAACCCCTGGCTAGCGGAGGGGTCCCCAACCCTGCACCCCTTTTTTTGCGGCGGTATCTTTTTTGGGATGTTTTTCGATAAATTTTTTGTTCAAATTCCCAGGACATGGCTTTGTGAATGAGCTTTTTTTTATTGGCCATGAATGACTTTTTTTTGTAAAAAAATTTTTGACGGAGATGACTCATTCTTGGAATTGTCTTGATTTTTTATTTTTTTCTCTGTTTATTAATATTCTCACATTTTAAGGAGGTTTTTTCGATGATTATCTGCGTAATTGTGAAATTGCGATCCAAATTATCTATTTTTATGATTTGAAATTTGACAATTTTAACGAAAGAAGTTGATCTAACGAGGGAAGTACCCCAAGTTTGAGACTAAGGGTCTGATCAGATTTATGGAGGGGTAATAGGGCAAGTCAAGCAGATATATTATCCTTGGAATATTAGAAAAAAAATTATAATGCAAATTGCTCAAATGCGACGCTTAGATTTTATTTAAATTTTGCATACGCATTGGGCATGGATCACACATCAATTTTTGAACTATCTTGAAAACTTGAAGAGCACTATGAGAAAACAAAAGTTTGCTTTACACTGTGCAATTTCCTGCTCTTTGCACCGTGCGATACGTTTTTTCGGCTGTCCGATTTTTTTGCACAGTGCGAACACCAAAAATCACTACAGCAACTTTCCGGACCGAGTAGTATTAGGTCGTCCGGAAAGTCACTGAAGTGATATGATTTCGGCGGTATGCACTGTTCAAAAAAAGCCAGGGTGCGAGCGGCAGCCGAAAAAAGCCTATTACACGGTACAAAAAGCAAGCAATTGCACAGTGCATAGTGAACTTTTGTTTTCGCACAGTGCATGTTGCCGAAATCACTCCAGCGACTTTCCGGACCGAGTAGTACCAAGATTCTTCCAAATCTGAGCGTAGTACTACATTTTTAATAAATTTTATTACTTTTCCACGTTTTCCTATCTTTTTTCCTACCAAATTCTCAACCCCATTTTTATTTCCACCCAAATCAAAAAAGTCAATTTCAAAAATTTTGTGAGAATCCGAGAGCAAAAATAAAATCCATTCTCGGCTCTCTTTTGCACCAAATTTCAATGATTCACAAGTTTTTTCGCACGGCCAACACTGTTTTTGATTAGATCATAAATTTTTTCGGGCTATCGTCGAGAAAAATGGAAAAGATTGATTCCTCTTGTACAATCGTAAAGTCGGCGGAAATTTTATGTTTTTTTGCGGAATTTTGGGTTTTTTGGGTTTTTTGGGAGATTTTGAAATTTAAAAGTTTTTGGAATTTCTTTAGATTTGATTTTGAAGATTTTTAGATTATTTTTTGATGGATTTCTAACGATTTTTTGTGGAAAAAATCCGATTTTTAGCTGAATTTCGAGATTTTTTATAATTTCCGCAATGTTACATACTGTTTCAGACCTTAGCATTGATTTTTTACCGATTTTTTGTTGGAAAAACTCGATTTTTTAGCTGAATTTTTGGATTCTTTTGATTTTTTTTTGAAACTTGAGGGTTTTTTGGTTTTTTGAACATGTCTATGCAATGTTGCACACTATTTCAGACCGTAACATTGACTTTTTACCGATTTTTGTTAGAAATATTTAAAAAAAAAATTTTTTTCAAAAATTAAATTTTTTTTTCAGATTTGTCCAAACCCTTCCTCATCATAAAAATATGCAAATTTGTCTCCGAAACTTTTCTTGCCCGAGGCGTTTTATGTGAAAAAGCATAAAAAGTTTCCGGCATTTGGCTGGGGAATTGGTCATTCTTCAGTTTCGCGGCGTTTTTCTGCCGGCCCAGTTGGAAGTGTTAAAGATTTTGTTGGGGTTTTTATTTGCTCATGGTTGGAGAACATTGTTTATCGTCTTATCTTTGAGGCTTCCCCGTATTTTACCTTTTATGGAGTTTTTTGACCGCACTGTGCGGTGAAAATTGAAGTTCTAGTTTGGGGCAAAGTAGTAGTACCATTATCATATTTTTGGTTGAGGAATGTTGAGAATGCCTTTTGATGTCAATTAGAAGCATTTGTAATTTTGTTTTTGCATTTTTTACATTGTTCTTGACAACAAAATTAATTTTGCACAGTGCAGTCAAAAATTTGTTTTATCGAGTTTTTTCATGTTGTTATATAAAATATTGATATCAAAACTGTTTTCTCGCCCTTAGTCAATTATTTTTTTGCCATCACAATTTCCCTCCGGCTATAGTAACCTTATTTTTTCCATAAAAACTATTTCCGCACAGTGCAGTCAAAAAAAGTTTGCACTGTGCAATCAGCTTGCAATTTTTTAACCCAAGTCTTCACTCAAACTATAACATTTTCACAGCCTTCTCCATTCCCATAACTCCATTTGACATGCTTGTTTGCCCGCGTTATATACGACATATTGTTATGAACCTTTGCCGATTTTCAGTCCCGAAAATTCCCACTCGCCCCCTTAGGGCCGGCGGCTGTTGACGTGATCCATTCGGCATACTACCCCGCACAGAGAGTGCGGAGATCAGGGAGAGCGGCTGTACAACCTTCTGCGGCGCCTCGAGTCGGAGATCTCGGCGATTGAAGAGAGTGATCCGAGAAAATAGCGGCGAGAATCGTGGATTTTTGGCCAAAAACCCTCGGAAAGCCAACGAAAATCGGCTTCAAATCCCAGCGAAAGGGGAATCGAAGACATTGCCGATCGGTGAGAGCCACGTAGACGATCAGAGAAGCGGATCTTGGCAAAAAAACGCGGGCCAAAGCAAAAGTTTGGGGGTCCCTTTCTTCTTCTCCCTTCTCTTCCACCCACCGTCTCGCCCGCCTCCGCTCCAGGCGCAAATATGGTGGCCATCACGTTGGACGTCGTCTACCAGGCCAAGGGCGTGCGCAAGACCATGAAGTTCGAGCCCAGCAACCTTGTCCAGGACGTGGTCCGAATCTCCAAGGAAAAGGTCGGAGCTCCCGGAACTGGTAAGATATAGGATGTTTATGTCTTTTGAGATGCACATAATAAGACGGTCGTATTTTAACAATCAAAGAACATCCAAGAATGATGTGAAATTCAATTTTTTTGCATTTTTATTCAAATTCAGCCTAAAATAAGACAAAATATGGTGATTTCGTATATTAATCAAGTAAATTAATGTCGTGTGGCGCTTCACACCGCTGCAAAATTAAATTTTACGTCATATTGAACTGGCCAGTACCAAATGGAATTTGTTGTAGACAATACAATTCGATAAAACGTTATTTTCCCCCTTTTTTTGCCTAAAATAAGGTAAATTTTGATAGTTTTTGACGTTTTTATGCCGTAAAACGATTTCATGTTTTAATTTCAGCCGTGTACAGCATAATATTGACAGTTTTTATCTGTGCTATCAAAAAAATTTCTTTGATTTTACCAAATTTCAAAAATTTTCCTAATTTTTGATGTTTTAATAATGTTTTTTGATCAAAAATAGAGAAAACTCAAATTTTCTTGCTGTATTATTTCATTTTACTTAGTTTTCTAACATTTTAAAGTCATAAAGTTGCAAAATTCAATCAAATTTGCCCTATTTTAGCCTTTTTTGACCTTATTTTAGATGAAAAATCCAATTTTTTGATGTTAATCTACTTTTTTTGCACTTTCAGCACATGACTACGGTCTAATTCGCCTCGACGACGATCCATCCAAGTCCTATTGGCTGGAAGGCAGTAAACAACTCGATTATTACTTGTTGCGCAATGGTGTAAGTCAATATTTTTGTGACCAAAAAAAGTCTCTGGTTTTTCTTGATTACGACTAGTACTCGGAATTTTGATTAGAGTCGAGTTTTCGATCAATCTTTCCGTTTTCGTTGGGTTTGGAACAAAAAGCAGCGAGATTTGCAATGAAACAGCTGTTATACGAAGACAAATGCCTCCTTTCCGAGGACTTTTCGCTCTCTCCCATTGTACGGAACGCATTTATTACACTTCTTATTAATTTTGACGGATTTAAAGGGCATTTTGAAAAGAGCATTTGGAGTTTCAGAAATTTGCACAGTGCAGATTTTTTGGAAATTTTTGCACCGTGCAGATTTTTTATGAAATTATTGCACAGTGCAGATCTTTAGAAAATTGATGCACAGTGCAAATTTTTTGAGTTTTTTGCACAGTGCAGATCTTTAGAAAATTGATGCACAGTGCAAATTTTTTGAGTTTTTTGCACAGTGCAGATCTTTAGAAAATTGATGCACAGTGCAAATTTTTTGAGTTTTTTGCACAGTGCAGATTTTTTGGAAATTTTTGCACCGTGCCGATTTTTTATGAAATTTTTTGCACAGTGCAGATTTTTTATGAAATTATTGCACAGTGCAAAATTTTTTGGAAATTTTTTGCACAGTGCAGATTTTTTATGAAATTCTTGCACTTTGCAGATTTTTTATGAAATTTTTTGCACAGTGCAGATTTTTTATGAAATTATTGCACAGTGCAGATATTTTTTGAAATTATTGCACAGTGCAAAATTTTTTGGAAATTTTTTGCACAGTGCAGATCTTTAGAAAATTGCTTCACAGTGCAAATTTTTTATGAAGTTTTTGCACAGTGCAGATCTTTAGAAAATTGCTTCACAGTGCAAATTTTTTATGAAGTTTTTGCACAGTGCAGATTTTTTGGAAATTTTTGCACCGTGCAGATTTTTTATGAAATTTTTTGCACAGTGCAGATCTTTAGAAAATTGCTGCACAGTGCAGATTTTTTATGAAATTTTTTGCACAGTGCAGATCTTTAGAAAATTGCTGCACAGTGCAGATTTTGTATAAAATTTTTGCACGGTGCGAAATTATCAAAATTTTTTTTTCAAAGAATTCCAGTCTTCTTTATGTCATATTTACATTCAAAAATTTGTTCACAAAACAATAACAAAAACAATGTGAAGCAAAAATTAAAATACAATTAATATTTACATCATTGGTTGCAAAAAATTAATTTTGTATCCGCTCGGTTGATATTTACACGTATTTACAGTAGTAAGGGGTTTCTTGGTGAGAAAAGTAGTTGATGATCATTTGAAGAGGATTGGCGTTGGTTCGGGGTTAAAAACAACTGAAAAATTGGGGAAATAAGGTCTGTTGTCTAGTGTAATATAATTTTTCTTTGTTTTTGTGGGTTTTAAATTATTTTTGAAGGAAAAATAGACACAGTCTTGCAGTAATCGCCTCAAAAATCCTAATTTTCTACATAAAAAAACTGAACTTTGAATTAAAAAATCTTAAACATTTCTGCATAACGCGATCAAAAAATCTCAAAAATCCCTTAGAAACGCCTATTTTTTTAAATGTTATAATTTTATCAAAATCCTAAGATATTTTTTTGTCATCACAAATTTTACTGTAGCTACTACAATAGCAAAAAATCTCAATTATTTCTGTATAACGCGATCTAAGATTTTGGAAAATTCCTTAGAAATACCTATTTTTTAGCGATGTATAATTTCATAAATATCTGAAGCAATTTTTTGTCATTAAAAGTCTTACTGTAGCTTCTACAATATCCAAAACATCTCCATTATTTCTGTATAACGCGATTTAAAAATTTCGAAAATCCTTTAGAAATGCCTTAGTTTTAGTATATGCCTTGTTTTATCAAAATCCGAAGTAATGTTTTTATCAAAAATCTTACTGTAGCTACTACAGTCTCCAAAATATCTCGATTTCAGCAAATATTTTGCCAAAAAATTTGGAGAAGCGTTAACATAACTGTTGTTAAGGTATTTTCGCATTTTTCCCCACAATTAATCGAATAATAACTCACTTTTCGACTGGAACTTTGGGTTCTCATTGAAGCAACGGATCGCTTCGAACGCCTCGGGCGCTTTTGTCATCGCCATGGGCTGCTGAGCGAGCATGAAACCGACGGGAGAGAGCCATGAAATCTTTGATCCGAACATTTTCCTCCCCTCTAAAATACAATTCCCTTTTATATTCGCGAAAAAGTGGGCGGGGAAATGGGGCGACAAATCGCTGACTTTGCACGTTGTAAACCACGAGAAGGCTTTTTTTGGGACTTTTAGGGAGAGAAAAATATTTTGATACGGATTGTAAAAGATTTATCGACTTTTTACATTCGTTGCGACGTAGAAATGGGGAAAAACAAGTGGTCAAATAGCAAAAACTCAAGTGGAGGTTGATGTAAAGATTTCTCAAATTTTTCAACCAAAAATTAGCGGGGTAAAAACAAAAATTGAGCAGTCCAAAAACGAACAACTAGTCGCAAATACGTTCCGAAGAGTGTAAAAAACAACTGCCTGGGGGAAACGTAAATCGTTTTTGACCAGAAGCCCCCAAAGAACCCGAGTTTATATTCGTTGTAGCAGCTGGTGACTGCGTCAAACGGGGAGAAAAACAAATGGGTAATAAGGTTAGTGGCCTGAAAGAGTGTTTCGGAAGTAAACAGGCCAACGTGAGGGCCTGAGGGCAAATTCAAGACCTCTAAAGGACCAAGGATTGGGTTTGAAGGCTTAGAATAGAACAGACTTGCAAGAAACTGAATAAAAAACGTGCTGAGGGTTACTGTAGGATATCAAATTTGGAGCTATTTTACGTTGTTGTAACGTAGCTCAAAGATTGCCGTTAAAAGTATCTTTAAAAAGGTAATTTCTTCAAATCATATCTGTCTATAATGAATAGGTCACATATATAGAGTTGGAAATTGCAGCTCGCAGTTTGCAAGCGCAAACTAGATATTTAACAATGTTTTTTGGAGAGAGTGCGTAAAATTAGGAGAGTCGGTCAGATAAAAAAAGGGATTTTGACAAACTAAGGAAGTACTCCAAGTGCGACGCTAGGATTTTGAGGAAACTTGAAAAAAATATGACATTTTTTGCGAGTATTTGTATAAAAAGTTTCATGCCTATTTCTACCATAGATAGTAATATTTCCACAAAAAATCTATTCTTTCCACGCGAAACTGGCAAAGATATGGCTAAAAAGTGTTTTCCCCTCTGACCGCTCTCCATGTTTCCCGTGCTCTCTCGGCCGCAGAGATCGTTTAATTTCCGGCTGTGCCTGGAAATCGCAAGCTAAAATTTTCAGGAATTGATATGTGGCCTATGCCTAAATAAATTGTATGAAAAATTTTTAAAAAATCTGAGCGTTGCACTTGAGGCGCAACCGCAATATAAAATATATATATTTAGTATGATGCAGGTCAAATCGAAAAAGCACGTGGGAGGAAAGTCTTCAAGTTGGCATTTCGTCACAAATTTGGGGTCCGAAAAATCTTCTTCGAGTGATCTCTTGTCTTTTTCGAGGTTTGTTTTGACCGGTAATACCTAGCGGGAAAATTCACAAAATAATTTTTCCGATAAATCTTTGGACGAAACGCCAACTTGAAGAGTTCTCAATTTGACGTGCAATGCGCATTTATGACTTTACCGCGTCATTTTCTAAGACTCCGATTGTTATGACCGTAAAAACGGTCATATCAATCGGAAAATCGATATGTGTCTCATGAGTATCGAAAGGAGGTTAAAGCTCCCTCATAAAAGCTCTGTTTGACAGCAGAAAACGGCTGATAAGTTGTTTTCGTGTACTTTAATGCCTTTTACACACACCCCTCGCTTCGAAGCGCTTGTGAGTCGCGAATTGGCGCGCCAACTCGCGGGCTGCACGGAAAATGACGAAGCAAAGGAATGGGAGAGGAATAAGGTCATGTTACGATCGGGGGAACTTGGTGTAACTTTTTTTGGGGGCAACAAATGTGATAAACAGGTTTCACAATCACATGGAGAAGAAATAAGGCATGTAGAGGCAGTGATGACGTAGCAATGGGAAAAAAGGTGGTGGGAAAATGGAAATAGATGAAAAAAGATCAATAATCAAATAAAATTGCACGGTACAAAAGACAAAAAAATGTATAGTGCAAAGCAAATTTTTGTTTTCTCACAGTGCATGTCGCCAAAACCACTCCAGCGACTTTCCGGACGGACTAGTAAAGTTGTGGTAAATAAATCGTATTGAGAAGGAAATTACCCCAAGTGCGACACTCAAATTTTTTTTGAAATTTTGCACACATTTTGAACATAGGCCACGTATTACTTCCTAAAAGTTTTAGCTCGCGCTTTCCAGGGAACGCCGAGATATTCAACGAAACTTTGCGGCCGAGAGAGTACGCAAACGGGGAGAGCGGTAAGAGAAAAAAACATTTCTTGGCCATATCTTTGCAAGTTTCAAGCGGAAAAAAATGATTTTTTGTGAATTTTGGCCAAATTTCGGTCTAAAATTCTCGGTCGTTTCTGCATAGCGCCAACTGGAAATTTCACACATGTTGTTGAAAAAAATTTTATAAATATATGCCTAGTTTCATCAAAGCGTTGCACTTTGAGCAAAAAAAGAAAGAGTACGCAAACTTGGAGTGCGGTCAGAGAGAAAAACTGTTTGACCATATCTCTGCGTATTTCTCACCGAAAAAATAATTTTTTTTAGAAACATTGCTATTTATAAATTGATATAAAACTTTTATGACAAAAAAAGATTGAAAAAAATGTCTCATTTTTGTAAGCTTTTTGAGCTAAAAAATCTCGGTAGTTTCTGCAAAACGCGAGCTAGGACTTTCGCATATGTCTTATAAAAAATTATTCTAAATTTGCGCCAAAGTTCCGTCAAAATCTTGAGAATTACACGTGGAATACTTCCGCTACAAATTAAAGTTTTCGCTGCAGGACATAAAAAAATTTTTTTTTCACATTTCGTTTCACATGCCGTGAAACGCGCAATTCAAAAGTTCTGGCCCTTTAACTTAGGGTCTGCCCTGTACGGTCGTACTCAACGCTTTAGAGACCTTAGAATTGTAGTAGAAGCGATATTGGCCAAGGATTGACCCATGGGACATCTTCAAATCCTTCGTTGTAGAGAGTTCTTTGTGCAACTTACAAAAAGCGGACGTAAAATCATTTTTCTGGCCATCTCTCATAAATTTCCATAGGCTTTAGTCCGAAAATTTTTGTGATTGCCTCCGCTGCAACTTCGAAGATATAGCAATACCAGTATTTCCAAAAGTGCGTAGATTTTGGATTGTTTCGCAAAAAATTGCATTTTGGCCCTTTAAATACGCATTTGTTTCCGAACCGTATTTTACACTCAAAAATGATCATTTCCAGGATGTGCTCGAGCTGCAGTACAAGATCCGTCAGATTCGGGTGCGCGCCGTGGACGGCAGCACCGTCAAGACCGTGAATGTGGACGAATCGAAGCCCGTCAAGGACCTGATGATCACAATTTGCGGCAAGATGGGACTCTCCAACCACGAGGAGTACTCGTTGGTGCGGGACGCGAGATTCGCGCCGCTGAAGCGCGATCAGAGTCTGTCGTCGTTGAACGGCGGCGACCAGCAATACAATGGGAACAACACATTCATGAACACCATCGGGCGACGACGAGAGAAACAGGTCCAACAACTGCGCGCCAAGTTGCACACCGACGACGACGTTTGTTGGCTCGACTCGAACAGAACCCTGAGGTAGGCGTCGGACATATTGCACATGTAATATATATATATGTATATGTATATATATATATATGTATATATATATATATATATATGCACATTGTTTTGGTTAGTTCGTACTGCGCAGATTTTGATGAAACGTTTTCTAAGATATATGGAGAAGGACTAAGAAAGACATATGAAAGGTTTTTAGTCCGCAGTTTGCAGAAGCGAATAATATTTTTAGGGAAAAGTTGGAAAAATGTCAAATTTTCTGCGAATTTTGATACAAGTTATCTATTTCTGCCATAGGGGGTAATGCTTACACAAAAACTCAATTTTTTCCGCATGAAACGAGCAAACATATTGCCAAAAAGGAGATTTTCTCTGAACGCTCTCTCCGTTTCGTGTACTCACTCGGCCGCAAAGATTGTTGAATATCTCAGCTCTCCCTGCAAAATGGAAGCTAAAATCTTCAGAAATTGATATGTGGCCTATGCCCGACATGTGCGCAAAATTTAAAGAAAATCTGAGCGTCGCACATGGGATATTCCCGTTGTAATTTCTTTTATTTCTTATATCCCAAAGATAATATATCTGGCAGACTTGCCATATTACACCTTTATAAATCTGATCAGACCCTTAGCCACAATGTCCACTGCCCCCTAAAGCTCTTACAAACACAAAAGCGACTGTAAAAAAGAGTTCGCAAAAAGAAGAGAGCGCCAGAGAAATGGAGGCCAAATGAAGAGAGGGGAGGGAAAGAGCGCGTGGAAAGCGGAGAGCGCGCAGACAGAGGCGCTTCTCGGAAAATCTGAATTCTGCGCTACGTTTCATGAAATTCCGACCGACAAACGTCGATTAAAAAATAAAAAAAAACTTTTTTCAATAACTTTTCGACAATAAAAATTCTCAACGTCCAATTTTCAGAGAACAAGGCATCGGAGAAGGTGAGGAACTTATCCTCCGAAGGAAATTCTTCGTCAGCGACACCAACCTGAACACCAACGACCCCGCTCAGCTCGGCATGCTCTACGCCCAATGCCGCGACGGCGTGCTGGATGGAACGCATCCCGTGTCGCGCGAGATCGCCATCAAACTGGCCGCGCTCCAATGTGCCATCGAGTTCGGCGAATATCAAGAGGGAGTGGAGAAGAAAATTAGGTGAGCCAGTCGCTACAAGGGGAATGGAGTTTGGGCGGCCCATTCAAGTGATCCTTCAGGACGGCTTTAGTTGTTTTTTTGTGATTTGGAAGTGTACAGTAAGGGAAAGGGGAGAAAAAATGGAACGCACGTCAAATTGAGAAGAGAACTCTTCAAATTGGCTTTTCGTCCTAAGATTTATCGGAAAAATTATTTTAAAATTTTCCCGCTAGGTATTACCGGTGAAAACAAGTCTGAAAACAATCCATATAGCTTGAAAATGGCAAACTTTGTCAAAAAAGACCTGGTTTTTACCAAATTAGACAAGAAATCGGTCAAAAATAATTTCTCGGATCCCATATTTGTGACGAAATGCCAAAGAGTTCCCTTCTTCTTGGTTTCTCGATTTGACGTGCAATGGTTGTATTACTCGTTTTTTGGCCCATGTCGGCGCTACTAGTGTCTTCGTAAAGTGCGTTGATTTCTTTCGCGTTTTATCGCCTTTAATATGTAGTCTTTTCGCAAAATATGTACAAAATTTAAACAAAATCTGACCGTCGCACTTGAGGTCATTATAGCCATTAGACAGTACAATTACTATCAATATCATAAAAAAAGCGTTCCAAATTTTTCAAACTTTAAATTCAGAGCCTCTACAAGCATTACTAGTACTTCCATAAAGTGCGGTGATTTCTTTCGCGTTTTATTGCCGGCGCACAGTGCATTTTGCCTTTTTTCCCCGATTTGCCGCTCCGCACCGTGCATTTTGCTGTTTTGCGCACAGTACAAACTTTAACGAGCGGTCTGCACTGTGCAAACGAACGTAGCAGCGCAGTTGAAAAAGCTTACGTCGCGGCGATTGATGCACGGTGCGACAAATTGCGCAAAAAGGTAAAATGCACAGTGTAAAATCGAGATTTTTTGCGCACAGTGCGGTGCACGAATGCTGATAAAACACGATAATAGTGCCCCAACGCCCTCGCTAAAGCGTTTTTCAATTTGCAGCATGCGAGATCTCCTCCCCAAAGAATACGCCAAAGCCAAGGAGCATGAGAAGAACATTGTCGACGAATGGAAAGAGCTCAGCATCTACAACGAAAAGGTGCAGCTGCAAAAGAAGTACTGCGAGGTTTGCCAGTCGCTGCCCACTTATGGCGTCACCTTCTTCTTGGTCAAGGAGAAGGTGCCCGGAAAGAACAAACTGATCCCAAGGCTCCTGGGAGTGAACAAAGATTCGGTGCTGAGAGTGGACGAGAAGTCCAAACAGGTCTTGAAGGAGTGGCCGTTGGAGCAGGTTCGACGATACGCGCCAGGCGCTCAGTTGTTCACTTTGGCAAGTTCTTGGAGTTTTGAAGTTTTTGAATCGCTGTAAAACAAAAAAAAACGTCAAAATGAAGCTTTTCAAACCTAATTGCCCACAAATTTCAGGACTTTGGAGATTACAAGGACGGCTACTACTGTGTGAAGACGCCTGACGGCGAAAAAATCGCCGCCCTCATCAGCGGCTACATTGACATCATTTTGAAGAAGAAAAAGTTGGCCGATCATCTCGGAATCGAAGGCGACGAGGGCTCCACGATGCTGGAGGACCAGGTCGCTCCGGCGCGCGCCACGCTGATTGGGCATGGCGAAATCACACGTCCGCAGCAAGTCCAAGGACTGCCGCAGGGCGCGTTGCGCTCTCGCTCCAGTACTCCGTCGGGCCTACCGAATGGCGCGCAATACGGCGCCGTTTCGGGCTACGTCACCACGCAGGAGATGCCGCGAGGCGAACGAGTGCGCTACGTGAATCCACGCGAACGTGCGCAGAGGGCGTTGATCGGGACGATCGAAGCCACCATTCGAGCTGTTCAAGAGGCCGAAGAGGAGATTCAACGGCCTCCACAGATCGACCTGTTGCGATTCGAGCCGAGCCGTCGAGAATGGCGGGTTGAGGTCGAGAAGGAGGCGGTCAGCGACAGATTGGCTGCCATGGGCGCCGCCACGGCTGAGGTCGTCCAACTCACCGCAATTCCGGACGATACGGACTCGCGGGTTGGCACCGCGATCGCTACAATCGGCTCGAATCTGCCGGAAATGGGCCGTGGCGTCCGCGAATTGGCGCACATGATGCCCGTTGAGGAGCGTCGCGGAGATTTGATCGAGGCCTCCAGACGCCTAATGAATGCTTTTGGGACCTTCATCGACAAAGTTCGACCCGACCAAAACGAAAAACGCGCCAACATTTTGTCGGCAGCGTCGGCTGTGGGCGAGACCTCCCACGACGTCATCAAGACCATGCGCGAAGAGACGCACGAGGACCGCCAATACCACGATCAGCTCATTCAGAGAGCGCGCAATGTGGCGACCAACACCGCCGGCCTTGTCATGCACGCCAAGACCATTTCCAGCGATTGTGGCAACGATGGGTTGAAGGAGCGAGTGATTAACAGCGCCACACAGACGGCTTTCGCCACGTCCGAGTTGGTGGCTTGCACCAGAGTCGTGGCCCCAACAATCGAACATCCCTCGTCGCAGGAGCGCCTCACCGAGGCCGCGCAGAATGTCAGCCGGACCGTGGAGACGTTGGTGGAGCACTCCCGCGAGGCCGTCGAGCATTCGCGCTCCGGAAACGGACAAAACCAAATCGGCGACCTGACCGCGGCTGCCAGACAGGTTACGCACGCGTTGGACGATCTGATCGACCACATTCGGACGAGCCCTCGAGGCCAAGGCGGCCACAGAAGACACGAGGAGAACTACAACTACGAGGAGGTGTTGCGAAGCTCGAACAGAGTCATTACCGGAGCTCAACCACAACGAGATGCCAATCAGGTGAGGCGGGATGTATAGCCGAGGGAGATACTGTAGCGTTGGGTTAGTTTCGATCAAAAATGATGAAAACAAACCAAGGTTGGGATGAAATTGTATCGCCAAGACAAAAACAATGTTATTCTATGATGCTTTCTTTTGTCGTGATACTTTTTGATACAAAATTTGGGTTTTTTTGATCTCTTTTCTGTCACTTTGCCTTTGTAGATCTTGGGAGTCAAATTTCTCGAATGATATATGTCTTTGTAATTAATTAACGCCTTGAGTATTGATGAAAATCCAATTTCCAGGCCATTCGTCACTCCCGAATCCTCGTGGAGCAATTCGAAAACGGGGCCGAAGCCGATCCCAACCAACGCGACAAGCTGTTGAACGCGGCGCGGAACGTGGCTCAAGCCACCTCGAACATGATCACCGCCACGCAAGAGGCGCAAAGCCGTCCGCAAGAGGCGGAGGCGCAGATTGCGCTGAAGTCGGCGGCCGAAAACTTGGTTCAGGTGGGTTGGTGTGCGAACGGGTTACGGTATTACGAAGAGGACTTTATGGAGTTTAGTGTTGTACATATCATTGAAGAACGCGGTCTATGGGAGTATGGGCTGCTGGTTGAGACCAGTGTATAGAAAGGTTTAGATCGCTTGTTTGGATTACGGTGGTAATCTTTAGATTACGGTATCAAATTTTGAAATATTGCCGAATTGGAGAGTGATCAATATGTAACGCTTTGATTTGAATAACACTTAAAAAATTTAGTTCAATTTTTTTAGGACAAACGCAAAATTTTTAGCTCGCGCTATGCAAAAACGACCGAGATTTTTAGGTCGAAAACCGGCGAAAATGCAAAATTTTCTCGCGAATTTAGCCATCCAAAGTTTCGTGTCAATTTCTACTGTAGAAAGTAACGTTTTCACAAGAAAAAAATTTTTTTCGCACAAAATTTGCATAGATATGGCCAAAAAGTGTTTTTCTCTGTGACCGCTCTCCGCATTTCGCGCACTGTCTCGCAAAAAGTTCCCAAAACCGCCAAAATCAGCCCATATTCCCGTCGATTTCGCTGGATATTGTAAGGTTTGACTTCCTCAACCCGTTTGTTGTGCCATATCACCCACCTAATCACATATCTTCCCACAGTTTGACGTGTCTCCGGTAATCATTTTGATCATTTGTCCTGGTGCTTTGTAACTTTTTCCCCCAACGCATTCCATTAACACCTTTTCCCGGCAATGTTTCGCTTCCATATACGGTAATTACTCGAGAGTAATTGCGATGCTTTCAGCAACCACGTCATTATTACGCCAAGTCCTAGAGTCGCAGCTTAAATTTAGCTCTATTCTGTCCAACTTTTTAATTCTATTTGAAATTTTTGCTTGTATTTATCTGTTTCTTTGTTTTCGTGGCAGGAGAAATGATTTGAGGGATTTTTTCAGACATTTTTTTTGATTTTTTGGTTGAAAAATGACAATTTTCTCAAAATTGATTTTTTGATGATAAATCATTTTTTGCTCAAAGTGCAACGCTTTGATGAAACTAGGCGTATACTTAGAAAATTGTTTTCAACAACATGTGTGAAATTTCCAGCTGGCGCTATGTAGAAACGGCCGAGATTTTTAGACCGAAATTTGGCAAAAATGTAACACTTTTTTTGCAAATTTGGCACAAAAAGTTTCATGGCTATTTCTACCGCAGAGAGTAATGTTTTCACAAAAAATCATTTTTTTCCGCGCGAAAATGGCAAAGATATGGCCAAAAAATGTTTTTTTTCTGACCGCTCTCCGTTTTGTGTACTCTCTCTGCCGCAAAATTTCGTTGAATATCTCGGCTCTCCTTGCAACGCGCGAATTAAAATTTTCAGCGATTAATATGTGGACCAGACCCGACATGTGTGCAAAATTTAAAGAAAATCCGGCGATTTTTGAACCTTGCACTTGGGACCTTCTCCTTGTCAAATTCGGAAATTTAGCTCTTCAAAAATCCCTCAAATCGCTTCTGCCCCCACTTTCTTTCCATCCATCTGTCTCTATCCAAAATTTTCGAAAAATTTCGCGCACTTTTCAAACCCTTTCGCTCACCTGTTTGATTCCGTGGTTCAGCGGATTATTAACGCTCTTCCGGCTCTTTCATAACCGCGCATCACAAAAAAAAATTTTTTTTTGCGCAAAGCGCTAATCCGACTGCATAATAGCGACGGGTTTTCGAATATTTTCGAAAATCCCTCATGGCCTATACGGTGTATCGTTGGCGTTACGAAAAGGTCGAGTTTTACGGAAAAGTAAGTGCGATTTTTTGACGGAATTTTGCCGATTTTTTATGCGAAAAATTACGTTTCTCCTAGCAAAATTGTTAGTTATACCTAGACATATTGTACTTGCATTTTTGGTTACTTATTCTTAAAATTTCAAAATTTAAATTTTTTGGGGAATTCGGAAGCGGTTTTAATTTTTTTTGGCTAGGTGTTTACGATGAATTTCGAACACAATTTCACCATAAATTTCAAATTTTTTGAAAAAAATTTGAGTTTTGGCAATTTTTGAGATTTTTCAAAAAATAGCCCCCTCTTACCCCTGCCACCTTCAAAATTACCACGCCCGTCCTCTATTTTATCTATATTGTCTATTGCAGCTTTAATAACCCCTTTTTATTCCTTTAAATCATCAACTTTTACCATTATTCGGCTCTGCCCTAGTAAATCCGTCTAGCCGCGTGCACTTGCCCTCCGGGCATTCCGCACGCCAAGACGATTTACTCTCGTAGACCCCGAGCCATTTGAGACATATGATTCGACAGTAACCCGCGGTTACTGTTCTCCTCTTCTAGTTACACTCTTTTTTGTTGCACCACAAACTTGGTGACACATCAGCTTTAATCAAGTCGTCTTTTCTAGTCCGAGATCCGTCTAATCTTTCACGTTTCGTAATCCATTGTCGAGTATTGTAAATTGAGATTTTTCGAAATAAAAAATTTTTTTTTATTCCGTTGGTTTTTGTATAATTTTTTTTGAATTTTTCCATGGAAAATAACCTTTTGACGAACGAGTGCAGAGTTGTTTTTGGCTTCGGTTGATTGCGCAACAGTCCGGTTGTATCCCCTCCCAGATTTTAAGCCATCCCGAGTCGTAGTGAGACCCCCCTTTGGCACGTGTAACAAATTTTTTCCACAAAATTTGAATCTTCAAATTTTTCAAAATTTTACCTCAAAATTCCATGTTTGCTTCGTTTCAACGAATTACTAGAGAATATCATCGATATTCCAATAGGAACCAGAAAAATTGCATCTGCATTACTTTCCATGCAAAAATTCGAAAGAGAAATACAAAAATCTTCTGTTTACAATACTATTTTCCACTTTTCTTCCATCTATATCTTTCACCTATACATCTTCTCCGCACTGTCACCAAAATGTTAGAGTACCGCTTTTAGGTCTAATCGATTTTTTGAGTTTTTGAAGCGAAGCAAATGTGTGTGAAGTAGAAATAATTTAGGTAGACTAACAGAAGTGGATGAATTTTTTGAATTTTGAGGCAAGGATTTTTTTGAAAAGCAATTTTGGCTTCGAAATCCCAAAAACAGAAAATTTTCTCATAATTTTTTTGGACCCACCTTGCCATACTTTTTTGATTTTACCAAAATGCCGATCCTTCTTCAAAAATGTTCTTGCCGAAAAATTACTGCTCTAGAAACCCGAAATAAAATATAAATGATGACTGAAATAGTGACTAGATTCCAACCCCCAACTAAACCGGACTGTTGCAGGCAACGAATGCCGCAGCCAACGAGCGAATCGCCGAGGATTCGTTCCGCAGTCTCGAGAGGGCGGCCAAGAATGCGTCGGCGGCCGTGACGCAGACCGTCTCGGCCGTGAATTCCGCCCAACCCCACATCCACAACCATCAGACCATCGAGGAGCTCATCATCGAATCGCAAATCACGAGCAATCACGTCCGACCGGTCATAACGGCCATCAAAGGTAGGAAAGTGGGGTTTGTATAGCGAAGAGTTGGATTCTCTTTCCAGTTTGTACAGCAAAAAGTTAAATTCACTTTCAAAAAATTGCAACGCAAAAAATCAAATTTTCGTTTAAAAGTTTGTACACCAAAAAGTTAAATTTGCTTTCCAAATATTGTGTAGCAAAAAATAGGCTTTTATTTACAAATTTTGCACAGCAAAAGGTTGGATTCAGTTTCCAACACATAAATAGAGGGTCTCAACCCCCTGTGAACCTCAGAGGAACCTTTAGAAAGGTCTAATCTTATGATTTACGCCACACTTTGTCAAAATCAACCAGTCAAATTAACGAGGGAAGTACTCCAAGTCCGATGCTCAGACTTTCTTTAAATTTATCAACATTTTCTGCATAGGTGGCGTATCAATGCCCGAAAATTCTAGCTCGCGCTTTGCAGGGAGAGCCGAGACATTCAAAGATCTTTGCGACTGAGAGAGAACGCAAAACGTGGAGAGCGGCCAGAGAGAAAAACACTTTTGGACCATATCTTTGCCAGTTTCGTACGGAAAAAATAATTTTTTGTGAAAACACTGCTATCTACGGTAGAAATATTTATATGTGTAACTTTCCATGCCAAAATCCGCCAAAAAAATGCTACCTTTTTTGGAAACTTTTGACCCAAAAATCTCGGTCGTTTTTGCAAAGCGCAAACTATACAGTGTGCATTTTTGGAAAAAATTAATTAAAATTTGTGTCAAGTTTCATAAAAATCTGTGCGTTGCACTTGGAGTATCTCTTGTTACTGCGGATTTTCCTGTCCCCCGACGATCTTTCAAACCTTTTTTTGTCGGTTCAGTTCGTACGTAGTTCTCTCTATACGACCTAAAACTGTCAAACATTTATTCCAGAAACGCAAGCCTCAGAAACTCCATCCGACCGATTCCGCGCCCAGTCCAGTCTGATCTACGAAACCGAGGAATTCCTGCCGCCAGCCTCACGACTCGTTGATCTCGCGCGCCGTGCCGTCCCCGAAGTCAAAGAGCCCCACAGCGCTTCGAATCTGCAGTCGACGTCTCAGAAGCTCTCTACCGAACTCGCAACCCTTCGGACTACGCTGAACAAGGCGCGTCAACTCAATTATGACCAACAACTGGATCATACCGAAGAGTTGATCCGCGAGTTGGATCAGGCCTTGCAGCAGACCAATCGGGACGTGAGAGAAGGCCATATCCGACCAACAACGGCGGCCAGCGACGCTGGCCAACGGCTCAATGATGCGGCAAGACAGGTCAGCTCGAGCTTGACGCAATTGGTTTCGGCCGCGCAAAGCTCGGACAAACAACATGTTGGGGCATCGGCTATGGACGTTTCGAATGCCCTGCGGCGATTCACCTACAACGCTCAAGAGATCGCACCGAGCTGCGGAATTAACGTTGATACGTATGTTATTCAAGTATTTTAAACTTTATGTTGGCACAACAAAGGCTAAACCCGGTCTAATTTCAGTTTCATTGGCAACGCTCGGAATGTCGTCCATGATTCTGGTAATATCTTCGTTCAAGTCCGCAATCAAGCCACTCCCAGCCGTCTGCGCGACAGTCTGAACACCGTGCAGGCCTCGATCCGTCAGACGCTCAACGTTCTCCCCGACCACGCCTCAATCGAAGAGGCGGTTAAGAAGATCGCTCAAGCCGAAAAAGTTCAAGTCTCAACGTCCTTGGATCTGCGACAAGCGGCTGGAAAGTTGATCGAAGCAGCCTCCGAACTCATTGCTGGCCTTCGAGCTCCCGAACAACGGGGTCGAGTCGACCATTTCGTCGAGGCTTACGTCACCTTCTTCGCCGTGACTCGCAACCTTATCAACGAGAAGGTCAGCGAGATCCCCGTGAAGCGAGAGATCTTGGAGAACCTGGAGATCTCCCGCAACGCCGCCATCAACGTTTTGGAGCGATTCAGCGGCGCTCAGATGGACCCCCAATCGTTGGTGCACACGCAACAACTGAGTCAATCGGCTCGTCAGCTGAGCGAAAGCGTCACAACAATCGTCAACATCACAAGTCAGGAAGCGCCGTGGGTCAAAGAATGCGATAACGCGTTGAGGAAGATCGAGGCCGTTCGGCCGATTTTGAACGAAGCGATTGTCCCGCAGAACCACAACAGCTACTACGAGAGCCTCGACGCCGTCACCGAAGAGGCCAAGAGACTGGGCAGTGGACTTTCGGGTATGGCACATCACGCCCGTCATGGGAACGGAGACGAGCTCTACAAAGCGGTCCATCAAGCTGGAGATGCGGTCTGTGGACTGGCCGAAAATGCCGTCCAATCCGCCTATCTTATCGGCGCAGGACACCCCCAAAGTGTTGGTGGAAGGCCGGCGCTGTTCGATGTGGAACGACTGAATCGAAATCTCTTGGCCATTCAAGCAATCACCGAGAAGATTGTCAACGGACAAGTTGAAACCTCCGATCTCGTCGCGGAAATGCAAGCAATCGCCGCGCATGCCTCGAATGTCGCTCAAATTTGCCGCGACGCCACGGAACGAACCTCCAGCTCAACCACCAAGAAGCAATTTACCAACTGCGCCAGAGACATCACCGACATAACCTCCAAACTCATTGCGGCGGTGAAAAAACTCCAAGCCAAGCCGGAATCCATCGATCATCAGCAGGACGTCAACGAACGGTCGTTGGAATTGAACGATGCAGCTCATACTCTCGCTCAATTCGTTGACAGGCCCGATTTCACTCCAAATGCGGCCAAGATCAGCGCCGAGGGGCGGCAATCGCAAGAGCCGTTGCTTCAATCGGGCCGTCAGATGTTGGATGCGTCGGCCAAAATGTTCAGCACGGCCAAGAAGCTGGCCGTGAATGCAACCGACGCCAATACATGGCAAGAGATTGCCGACAACAGTCGTGTTGTCTCGGAGTCGATCAAGAACTTGGTGACAACCATCCGCGATCAAGCCCCCGGCCAAGCCGACCTTGACTTGGCGATTGAGAAACTGGGCGCGCTGATTCGTCAGCTGGACCGCGCTGCGTTGGATGCGGCGCAAGATCAGCTGCCCAGGTCCAACATCTCCGAGCAACGGGTTCACCAACAGATCGTCTACTGTACGCAGACCCTCTTGGAACACATTGACCCACTCAAAGCGGCCGCCAAATCGCACGCCGAACAGTTGGGGCATGAAGTCCGTGAGCATGTCAAATCGACCGAAACACTCGTCCAGTCGGCGGTTCAAGCCGCCTCATTGAGCTACGATTCGGATGCGCAGAACAAATTCTTCGAGCAATGTAAGACTGTCGTTGAAGCCGAACTCAAACTGATGATTGCTGCCAAAGACGCCGGAGGCAACCCGAAGGCCGGACAACTGCACTCGGTCGTCGACGAATGGGCCAATCAGCTTCATCGTGCACTTTCGGACCTCGAGAGAAGCGTGAACTTGCTGGATAGTCAAGCCGGAGTTATTCATGGCATTGTGGAGACGATTACGAGAAGTATTGCGATTACTGATCAGTCCAAGGCCGTAGACCCAAGCGATTCCTTCCCGAATGTGCAAGCTCGGATGGTTGAAGGGTTGGAGAAGATCCGAAAGATCGCTGAGGACATGCCCGTTCGCGAAGTCGAAGACCTCGGCAAGGACAGCTTGACGCTGGCCGAGCTCTATCGCACGTTGGCTGAGGACGGTCGAGTCGCGACCTCGTTGTTGACCAACTCCGATCTCTCCTACAAACTGAAGGTCTCCGTCCAACGGCTTGGCACAACATCGATTGAGCTGGTCCGAGTCGCCGGCCAACGTCGCTCCCATCCATATGACGAGCGAATTCGACACGATCTTCAACGAGCCTCGGAAGTTGTCGTGGAACGATGTGAAGAAGTTTTGGCGGCGTTGTACGAAGGCTCAAGGGGAACTCAGGCCTGTATCAATGCGGCCAACACCGTCTCCGGCATCATTGGAGATCTGGATACGACAATCTTGTTTGCCACTTCCGGCTCATTGAATCCGGCAACTCCACAACATCAGCCACAGAGTGCCAAGGAACATCGCGACACGATTGTTCGTACCGCCAAGGCTCTGATTGAAGATACCAAAGCGCTCGTTACCGGAGCCGCTTCGAACCAAGAGCAGCTCGCTGTAGCGGCCCAGAACTCCGTTCGAACCATTATGCAGCTCACCGAAGCCGTTCGTCGTGGAGCGTCGGTGCTTTCGAAGGACTCGCAGGAGTCTCGAGTGCTCGTGTTCCATGCTTGCCGCGATGTGGCGGCTTCGTTGTCGAACCTCATCAACGCCACAAACCGAGCGTCGGGAAGGAACCCGCAAGATCCGGCGATGAGCAATCTGAAGGACGCCGCCAAGACGATGGTTATCAATGTCTCAAACTTGTTGAAGACTGTGAAGTCATTCGAAGAGCAGAATCGGGGAGGAGCATATGCCCTCGAGGCTGCTATGGATGCCATTGATTTCGCCGTTAGGGTAAGTGACTGGGCTGAAGATAAAACTCCCGCAAACTATATGGATATGCAAGAAGGGCTTTAAATATTCAAATTTTTATTTTCCAGCAATACGATCTCAACGAATCTCCGAAGCGTGCGGATCCAGCGACCGCCGAAGACGTGATTCGAGCCACTCGCGACGTCACCGAGGCCTCAACCCGAGCAACAACGATGGCCTCAGCGCTCGACACCGAACGCGTGATCGCTGCCTCCAACTTTGCTCGCAAAGCTGTCGCCGATCTTTTGTCGACCACGCTGTCCGCCTCTCAGAATGCCGACACGCCCGAATTGGGAGTGAAGACGAAAAATGCTGGTCGCGAAGTCGCGATCCAAGTGAAACAACTGCTCCAGCACCTTTTGGCATACGTTGCGCAGCCAGCGAACCATCAATGCAAGGAGCTGATCTTATTGGCTTCGCAAGAGGTGTCGAATGTAAGTCGTTCTTTGCTAATTCTCGCAATTTGTCCATTTCGCACCCTTTCGGCCACTCCGTTCCCTGAGGGTCCAAATTTGCGAAGGGGCCCGAAAAAGAAATGCGTCCCAAAAAACGTCAATGGGGCGTATCGTTTCGAAACATCTCAAGTTTTGGTCCATTCTTCACGCCTATTGATACATCATTCCCTTTTCGCCCCTTCGTTCCGTCCCCAAGGCCCTCAGGGCAGAACCATGGGACATCGGGAGGGTCCGAACAACTCTCGCCGTCAAAAGAGCGAAGCGGGGCCCAGAGACGAAAATTGTCCATCTGTTTCTGCGATATTTCTTTCGTCGTCGTTCGGTCTTCCAAAGGGGGGGGGGGGGGGCCGAGAGGTCGTTTATTCATCCCCAAAAAATTCCTCTCCCTTGCAGTCAGTCGGGATTTTGGCCAACTGTTGTGAGGCGTTGCGCTCCAACTGGTCCACCGAAAGACGAGAGCCCCAGAATGCGATCGAAGCGGCCGAAAACGAACTGCTCGGTGCGGCGTCGTCGATTGAAGCGGCCGCCGAGCGCCTACAACACCTGAAGCCCAGGCATCAAGTTCAGGTTGGTTTTATTTTCAATTTTCTTTTGTTTTACTTAATTTTTTGGCGATTTTTTTAACTGGCAAGGGGAAATCTATGTCTATTGATATTTAAAACCAAATTTTGATCCGCAATAAGAAAAAATAGCCCGACTAGGTGAGAATTCGGTCGTATAACGGCCAATTTGAGTCTAAAAACTTTTTTGCTGGCTTCTGAAGTCATTTTCCTCGATAACCTTTGTTCTATTCAAATTTACAAGGCAATTTGACCAATCTATGAGTGCTCAGCCCTTCACGCAAATTTCTGCTTCCTACAGTAGCTAAAAGTCTTTGATTTGCGAACAGCCTAACCCAATTTCGCGCATCTCTCCTCTTTTTGCTCAATTTATTCAAATTTAATCCCCCATAAAGAGAGAGAGGGGCGTCTTAAGCGCCGGCTTCAAATCCGATTTCCTTCAACGCTTCGAATGGAATTTGATTTTGCCAAAAATTATGGCCAAGCCGAAAGTTATGGGCTTCCCAAGTCCGAACCTTACTGCCGGGCCTTGTCGCGAGATTTAGTGACGAGATGTGATGGCGTCCGCGCTTTACGACCAACGCATGTGGTATTTTTGCACTTGGGGGTCTGTTTATGCCCGACGTTGATGATTCGCCGGCATTCGAAACGTTATAAACAGCCGCGGGGCCGAAAAAAAACATACCTCGCCGGGGCGGAGTGCCGGGGGCTTATGGCGCCGGAAATCGCCGGCGAACAGCTGGCGTCGTGGCCAGATTCGTCGGAGGGCCCATAGGTTTCAGACCCATCGTTTTTTGGGATGGGTTTTGGGACGTGACAAAAAATTTTTTTTTGCAAACACTTGACATAATGTCATCATTGTGGATGGGAATGAAAGCCCATTGTCTTTATCGTCTCCTTGTGTTCCTCGTTGAGATATTTCGTGTCTTATAGGCAAACTATCGTAAAGCCGCTATAAAACGGCTTAGTACACAACCAAGCCTGTCTATAACGGATGGTTTCAGCGGCGTTAGCGATCAAAGTCAAAGTTGAAAGTCCGTAAAAGGCCCTTACGTCATATTTCCCTAGTTGTTTCTTACATTCGACCAGTCTCCCATTAATTTGGAGGTCTGAACCTCTGTCGGCTTCGTATGTGGGCCCGCAGAACCCCCACCACATTATGCATTAATGGATTAGTTATGGCCTATGATCTATTTAAATGTATTCATACAACTTTTGGTCGCAAAAACACTGCGTTTCTGCCCTCGATTTTCCGCCTCGGGGATTTGGTTATAAACAGATGTGGAGGGGCCGCGCCTTCTACGGTATACAACCAAAGGCGGCGGACGTTCGGGGCACGGAATCTGAGGGTTCTGCTCCAGACGGGGCGCCTAATCCCAGGCCTTTTTTTGCGCAATTATCTTTAATTAAAAGTGGGCGGCAATTGCAGGCGGCTGGAGTGGGTCTTGAAGTGCTATTAAGGCCCGTATATAGAGCCTTCATGGTGCCACTTAACCTGTTGCAAGTTATTGGAAACGGAATTCAGCGCGCTTTTGTCGAAGCCACAGCGGGGTCTTTTTTCGCTGTGGTTTGGCCAATTTTTGAAGTTTTTTGGACTTTCAAGTGTTCGTTTTTCCTCCAAAATTCAGTTTTGGCTATTTTTCGGCCGCGCTATTAAAACACACGGCTTTTTTGGCTTAGCTTTTTTTGTGATAAGCGCATTTTTTACATTTAACTGCTCCATAACTACCTTTTCTTTCTGTAACTCCAATTTTCGACCATTTCCATCAGCTCTACAGCCCTTTGACCGCACTTCCACCTCCCCATGAGTCCTTATAGCAATCGTTGGGCATCAAATTTTATCGCTTGGGATCTGCGGCTTTGGCCCGCCTAATCCCCCCAAACGCATTGTGCCCGAGAAATCCGCGCGTTTCGTACAGTGAACTCAACTCATTATGCGTTTTATGCCCGCCTCGGATTCAATCCGCCGTTCTCAAGGTCGTTAAGCCCAAGTGCATTCCTGCCGCTTGCCGAGGACCGTGATTTGTTGGCCCACGACTTTGCAAGGAGAGGTCCAAAAGCGGGGATTTCGAGAGCGTCGAAATGGGCAAAGGTCACAGATCGCCGGAGCGCGACAACTCGTTTCGGCCGCTCGTTTTTGCATGCACCGGGAAATGCATAGAACCCCTGGGGTATTTTTTCGGGGATTTTGGAGAGGTCAATCCGGCTTAATGGGACTTCATTTTGAGTAATATGACCTGGACACACTAGCGGATTTGCTATTTGAGGGAATTTGTTACATTTCACAAGGACAGTAGCCCAAGTGTCAAGATTTAAAAAAAAACTTGGCACAAATTTTTATTATTTATTTCTAAGGCATGTAGCGAAAAATGTAACTCGCGTTTTGAAGAAACGACCGAGATTTTTAGGTCGAAAGTTGGAAAAAGTCAACAGTTTTTTTTTTTTGAATTTTAGCATGAAAAGTTGTATAGCAATTTCTACTTTAGAGAGTGATGTTTCCACAAAAAATCAATTTTTTCCGCGCGAAATTGGCATGGATATAGTCAAAAAAATGTTTCTCTCGGACCGCTCTCCGCTTTTCGCGTGCTCTCTCGGCCAAATCGTTGAATATCTCGGCGGTGCTTGCAAAGCGCGAGCTAAAACTTTCCGAAATTCGTATCTGCGGCGTGAATAACATATGAGAAAAGTTTGAGGAAAATGAAAACATTGCACTTGGCAGCAAAAACATTTTTTTTATTCTGACGACTTTCTGTCCCTTCCTTCGTTTTCAATTAGGCACTTGCCGTAAAATCCCGATTAAATTCGCTCCTCTTCTTTGTTTTGGGTAAGAAGAGTCGGAGCCACTTGGTCGTTCAAAGCTTTTACCAAATTTCCGCCGCTTTTATGCCAAGTGCACATGGCGCGACTCAAATTGCACAATTTTATTCAAATTTCACCGCTTCCGCTCTTGGGCTATTGCTTTTCGTTTTGGCAAACTATACGTTTACGAGCGGGCCCAGTGCGTCTATCTTATTTGGAACTCGGAGGGCGAGGGTTCACGGATTGCGAACTTGATTTTTGGTTTATATCATACATGGGTGCTGATAGTGGCGGAAAAGTTTTGTACAGCTCATTGAAAGAGATATAAATTCACAGAGGAAGTGCTCCAAGTGCGACGCTCAGATTTCCTTCAAATATAGCATTCAATTTCCGCATAGGTCAAGTATCAACGGGTGAAAATTTTAGCTCGCAGTTTGCAGGGAGAGCCGAGATATTCAACGATCTTTGCGGCCGAGAGAGCACGCAAAATGTGGAGAGCGGTCACAGAGAAAAACGCTTGTTGGCTATGCGGTTGCATGGAACTTGTCACAAATTTAGAATAATTGTCTCCAGCATAGTTGAGATTTCCAGCTTGCGCTTTGCAGAAACGACCGAGATTTTTAAGTCGGCAAAAATGTGACAAATGTTAGCTATGCAAAGTTCCATGTCTATTTCTACGATAGACAGTAATGTTTCCACAAAAAGAAACAATTTTTTCCGCGCGAAACTGGCAAAGATACGGCCAAAAAATGTTTTTCTCTGACCGCTCTCCGCGTTTCGCATACTCTCTCGACAGGAACGATCGTTGAATATCTCGGCTCTCCCTGCAAAGCGCGAGATAAAATTTTTAGGCATTAGTACGTGGCCTATGCTGAAATTGTGCGTAAAATTTAAAGAAAATCTGAGCGTTGCACTTGTTACACTTCACGTCAAATTGAGAAGGGAACTCTTCAAATTGGCTTTTCGTCCTAAGATTTATCGGATTTTTTTAAAAAAAAATTTTTTCGCTAAGTATTACCGGTCCAAACAAGTCTGAAAAGAATCCATATAGCTTGAAAATGGTAAACTTTGTCAAAAAAGACCTGGTTTTTACCAAATTCGACAAGAAATCGGTCGAAAAGATTTCTCGGATCCCATATTTGTGACGAAGTGCCAACTTGAAGAGTCCCTTCCTCTTACTTTTTCGACTTGAACGATTTTTCTGTGGTCTTTAGGTTAGAAATAGGCATGGCACGTCAAATCGAAAAGAGAGTCTTCAAGTTGGCGATTCGTCTTTGACACTTCGCAACATTGAAGAAAAATATTTTTTTAGGTATCTAAATTCCAACTTGAAGAGTTCCCTCTCTTTTGCTTTTTCGATTCGACGTGGACTTCCCTTGTAAACTTTTCTTTACTTTTTTATCGATTTCATCGCCAATCTTGCCTATAAGACTCTTGATTAGACTGCGATTTCAGCTGTTTGCACTTTGCACCACTCCAGATTTAAAAATAGTCCAAAACTTTTCGACCAATTCAGGCGCCTCTTTTGTGGTCCCCGAAGACAAAGGCCCGGGGGGTGGGGCCTCTTGCCCGCCGGGGGGCTTTCACCCTTGAGCGGACTTCCAGCCGATTTCCGGTATCCGGTCAATTGTCTTTGAACGACCGGAGGCGCCCCCCGTCCCGCCATTGTTGCATTCGTTTCCCGGCATCGGGAATTGGAAAGCGCAAAAAATGGGGATTTCGCTTTTGTTGTGCGCCCATTGTTCGCGGCCATAACAAGCGTCGTCGCGGAGTGATGGGGGGTTTTTGTCCTCGGGCGGACTTGAAGCTTGGACATGCCAAAAATTCCACATTTTTGCTCCTTTTTTCGGTCCAAACGCCAAAGTTTTTGTTTTCTTCGCGACAAAAGAAATCCTACGTTGGCTATGCGTTAGGATCTATGCATCCTAAACAATGGAAGTACTCCAAATGCGACGCTCAGATTTTTTTCAAATTTTGCGCAAATTTCGGGCATGGACCATACAAAAATTACTCGAAATTTTAGCTCGCGCTTTGCAGGGAGAGCCGAGACATTCAACAATCTTGTTTTCGAGAGAGTACGCGAAATGAGGAGAGCGGTTAAAGAGAAAAACACTTTTTGGCCGTATCTTTGCAAGTTTCGCAGAAAAAAACTGATTTTTTTGTGGAAACATTATCCTTTGTGGTAGAAATAAGCATCAAACTTTTTATAGAAAAATTTGCAAAAAAATGTGTCACGTTTTTCCTAATTCTTTAACGAAAAATCTCGGTTGTTTCTGCATAGCGCGCATCAAGAATCTTCCATGTGTCTTAGAAAAGAAATTTATGTGTGGTAGAAATAGGCTTGAAACTTTTTGTGCCAAAAAATTCGCAAAAAAAGTTCTACCTTTATAGAAACTTTCGCTCTAAAAATCTCGGTCATTTCTGCAAAGCGCAAGCCAGAAATCTCGCATATGTTTCAGAACGAATTATTCTAAATTTGTGCCAAGTTTCATCAAAATCGAAGCCTCGCACCTGTAGCACTTTCCCTGTCAGCACTGTTTTGCCCACTGTGCAGCATTTCAGCCAAATTTTGTCAAAAAACCGTTCAATTCCAAGACTTTGCCCTTCAAATTTCCCGTCGAGACAGATGTTGCACATGGCCGTCTGTCATGTGCAGCCCAATGGCTTTGACTTCGCCATCGCGTATTCATAATGTTGTCAAACACTCCACACATGTCACATTGCCCCGTAATTCGATGTACGCGCAGCCCTATAATATTTGGGTTTGGTGAGGGGGGGGGGGGGATGCCAGGTGTGACGCGTGCCGCCCTTCTGCTCGTCATCGTCTTCATGTCGCGCAGCTGTCACGATCGCATTTTCCGCATCCTCCTCCTCTCCATCGTCTTTATGTGCGCGCTGCGAACTCGATTTTTTTTTCTCCCGACTGTTTCAAGGCCAAGTGTGGGTCCGAAAATGGGGGTGGGGACGGTCGAAACAGGAGTGGTAATTGATGGACCACGGGGAGTTGAACTTCCCAATTGACCCATCCCAAGGGCTTGTCATTAGAGCCACATTTGGCGCGTAATGAGCTACTTCATGATCGGATTGAGGACATTTTCGGTTCTGCGGAACGAAATTAGCGCCAATTTTGAGGGAGATTTGACTTTTACGACGCGCAATGCAAGCCCATACAATGTCTCAATGTCAACGTCAGACTATATGCACCACAGAGGCAGATTAATTTATTTGTTATGTAGAATCCTTGGGAGGGGGACTAAATTTTCAAAATTAGCTAAAATTTCGCAGATACATAACTTTTTCGTCACTGATATGTTGTAATAAGGTCGTGTATTGAGTTGATATGCCCTTGACAGATCATACTGCTAGATTATTCAGCTGGATCCGGGTTTTTTAGAGGTTATTCTACTGTTTTCTGCCCAATGTTGGCCCTAAAACCCGAAAAAACTCTTTTTTTTCCCAATTTTCCCCAAAATTCTCGTGCTATATTCCCTATATCGCACTAATGCTCTCTGTACCACAAATTTCGCTCTGCTACATTCCGCACCTCATGTCTCAAACATTTTTCCGTTGGAGAGAGGGCCAAAGGTATGGGAAGAATTGGAGCTTCCTGGGAATGCCCCCCCCCCTTTTTTTCCCGTCTTAATCGGCGGCGGGCACTTGAGCGCGGGGTTCGCACGGTACCTGATTCCGCGTGTGCACTTAATGGCATTACATCACTGACCTGGGCCCGGCGCGCCTGCTGTTTTTTCGCCCTTCTTTTCTTCGTTGGGTTAATGCAGCGTGCAGTCTGCGTTAAGTCCGAGGCTTTGATGTGGAAGTTGGGGTTTTGATGAGGAGAAACTTGGAGGCTTGCTATAACGAACTCTGAGGCGGCAGATTTTGGTTATTTTGGCAATAATTCCGCTATATTCCCTTTAAATCGATGGAATTTGCTTTGAAATTGTCCAAAATTGAGAGGAAATAACTTTTTTTGACATAAGTCCCCAGTAAAATGATGAATATATCTTGCTTTGACCATAAAACTTGTCGATTTTCCATATAAGCCACATAGACTTCGCGCTGACTCTGATATGTCTAGTATTCTTGGGTTCTAGAATCTTTTAGAGGCAACCCTAATGCTGGGCATATCGGAGACAGTGCGAATGTCTGGCTACCCTCCTATGTCTGACCAAAGCCATCAATCTTGAACATAGAATACTTTTGACTCCTAAATTTTCGAAAATTTTTATATTCTCCTTGCCAGTTATCGCGAGAAGCATCAAAAAATGCAACTTTGATGCATTACTGACCTATATTCTTCAGAATCCCGACCAAGAACTCCAATTCGACGTCCACATTATCAGCTATGCCAAGCAAATCACAAATGCCGTCTCGGCGTTGGTTAAGGCAGCGCGCTCCACGCAAAGAGAGCTGGTCCAACAGGGCCGCATTGACCCACGCCCTCAACAGTTCAAAGGCAACGACTACCAATGGAGCGAGGGCTTCGTTTCGGCCGCCAAAGCCGTTGCCGCCGCCGTTCAACAGCTCTGCGAGACCGCGAACAGTGTGGTCGGAGGGCACGCGAGCGAGGAGAAGTTGGCGGCGTGCGCTAAGACCGTCGCCGCACACACCGCCCAACTGTTGGTGGCGTGCCGAGTGAAGGCGGACCAGGGCAGTCACAACATGCAACGCCTGCAGAGCGCGGGACAAGCGGTCCGCGTCGCCGCCGAAAGCTTGGTGAATGCGGCGCGGCAACGGGTCGCGGACGACGAACGGATCGTCGTCATCAACGACCGAATGGTCCATGGAATTGCTCAGGTAAGGGATCCAAGTCAAAACATACCAAAAATGAAGAGAAATCGCAAAAAAACAGCAAAAATGTCAAGTATAATATAGAGAAATCGAAAAAAGGCATCGAAAACAGTCAAAATCGAAAGAAATACGAACCGAATTGCGTGAACAGACTGACAATACCTCGTTTTAGGTAATGAAAGCTCAAGAAGAAGTGCTACGCAAAGAGCGCGAGCTGACCGAAGCCCGTCGCCAGCTCGCCGAAGTCAACAAATCCCGATACGCGCCGCAGGACTCGGACGAGGAAGGCGCCTGAACCTCAACACACTATACGAACCCATTCATCGAGTAATTGGATAATTTATGCGATTAATTTGTAATTCATTTCTACATTGTTTCCTGCCCGTTCCACACATCAATGAAGTTTTATTGTGTCGTGACGGCTGTTTTGAGGGGCCAATTGACAAGACAAATGATGAGTGATAGTCTTCAAGACACCTGTAAACAACATGCTCGAGGGGATTTGAGCAAAAGCGGAAAGATATCGCGAGGTCTTGATCTGATATCAAGTGTAATATCGAAATTCGGTTAAAACTTTTTAAATTCAAACGTCAACAGACTTTTTTGTCATCAGAAGGCTTGAATATGCTTTGGACAACCTTTTTAACAACAAATTTATACTAAAGGAACAGTACCTTTGAATCGCGCTTTTTACGGCCCACGTCAAATTGAAAAGCGAAGTCTTCAAGTTGGCGATTCGTCTTTGACACTTCGCAACATCGAAGAAAAGTAATTTTTTGGGTATCTTAATTTGCCATTTCCTTTTAGAATTTGCTGAAAAGTATCGCAAATTGTTGAAAATGATTATTTTATCATGTTTTGGCAGTTATTTTCTTTTGATTTGACGTGCGGCGTGGAAACAAAATGTCCAAAAAGTTTTCTTACCAATAACAACGGAAAAAACGTAATGGTGATATTCTACGTGCTTACTGATAATTATTTTACTGTTTGCAACTCTGCCATCTTTGTTTTCGCTGCAGGACATAAAAAAACTTTTTTGACATTTCGTTTCACACGCCGTAAAACACGCAATTTAAAAGTAGCTATTTTTGCCTTTTTGCTACTGGATCCTGTACGGAAAAGATTTAGATATTTGGTCAAGAATCAACAGCTAACCAAGAAGTCGGGTTAGAAAAAAAGCGCTCAAATGGCTATGGTTGTAATGGCGACCAAAGTCTTCAAAACTCCTCGAAATATGCTAATCGAGCACGTTTGCAAGCAACTTGAAACTTTGGCTGTAACTCGTACCTTCTCTCCAACAATACGACCCTTTTCTATAGAAGTGTAACCTCCAAGGCACGTAAAATTGAAAAGGGAAGTCTTCAAGCGGGCGATTCGTCTTTGACACTTCGCAACATCGAAGAAAAGTCATTTTTTGGGTATCTAAATTTGCCATTTCTTGTTAGAATTTGCTGAAAAGTATCGCAAATGGTTGGAAAAATTTATTTTATTATGTTTTGGCAGCTATTTTGTCGTTTTCTTTCAAATACCGGCTGTAACGTAAATCAAGAAAAAAAAGCGGCATCTAGAAAAATAATTTTCCGCACGTGTTGCAAAGTGTCAAAGACGAATCGCCAACTAGAAGAATCTGCCTTGCTTTTTCGACTTGACCTCCAGGGCACCTTCTTCGCCTCTGAAACGACACATCCTTGACTCCTTTCCCTTCTACAGTTTACGATCGCATAGTAAAAGTACAAAAACGTATTAAAATGATCCCTTTTCGACCTACATTTACATATCGTTCTCGTGATTATTATGCAAATCCGCGGTTTGCTCAAAAATATAAAATTTTCCATTCCGTGGCCATAAAACCGGCCACAATTTTATTATTAGATTATAATAAATGTATTAGGAATTTCTCGGGTTCTGATTGGTTTAAACCGCCGCTCTTATTCAGCATGTAAATGAATGTAGAGGCGAAAAGGGATGTCATAGGACCTTATTGCGAACAATGACGAATATACGGGTTGCTGATGGGGGCTTACTAGTATTTCCATAAAAGGATGCTAAGAATTTGTTGAATGTGCTGTTATACCACTGGTATTTCCATAAAATGCGAAGACTTTTGATTGTTAGGCGAAAAAATGCGTTTTGCACAGTGCATTGGAGCTTTTTGCGAAACTTTTTTGCACTGTACATCAATCGCCGCGACGTAAGCTTTATGCAATTGCGTGGTGCGTGCATTCGCACAGTGCAGAACGCTTTTCAAGTTGGCACTGTGCGAAAAACAGCAAAATGCACGGTGCGCGAGTGACAAATAGGGAAAATAAGCAAAATGCACTGTGCGCCGGCGATAAAAGGCGAAAAAGTCGACGCACCTTATGGAAGTACTAGTAATGCTTGTAGAGGCTCTGAATTTAAAGTTTAAAAAATTTGGAACGCTTTTTTTATGATATTGATAGTAATTGTAATGTCTAATGGCTATAATGACCTCAAGTGCCACGGTCCGATTTTGTTTAAATTTTGCACATATTTTGCGAATAGGCCACATATTAACTCCTGAAAGTTTTAGCTCACATTTTGCAGAAAGAGCCGAGATATTCAACGATTTGTGCGGCCGAGAGAGCACGCAAAACGCGGAGAGCGGTCAAAGAGAAAACACTTTTTTGCCATAAATTTGCCAATTTCGTGCGCGAAAAATTGATTTTTTATGGCGACATTACCTTCTATTGTGGGAACAGGCTTTTCACGCCAAAATTTGCAAAAAAATTTGCATTTTGAGCGACTTTCGATCTGAAAAATTTGGACGTTTCTGCAAAGCGCGAGCAAGTAGTCTCAGATATATCGTAGAAAAAAATAACTTAAATTTATGTTTTTTGATGAAACTTGTGTAAACATTACTCTCTGCTGCAAAAATTTATACAAAAGCGAAAATTCGAAAAAGGTGTCACATTTTGGCCAATCTTTGATTTAAAAATCGCGGTCGAATTTTACGTACCTTGGATGTTACACTTCTAGAAAAGAATTGCATTGTTGGAGAGAAGGTTCGATTTACAGCCAAAGTTCCAAGTAGCTTGCAAACGCGCTCGATTCGCATATTTCGAGGAGTTTTGAAGACTTTGGTCACAACCATAGCCATTTGAGCGATTTTTTTAATCCGACTTCTTGGTTAACTGTTGATTCTTGACCAAATATCTAAAGCTTGACCGTATAGGATCCAGTGGTTAAAGGGCCAGAACAGCTACTTTTGAATTGCGCGTTTTAAGGCGCGTGAAACGAAATGTCAAAAAAGTTTTTTTATGTCCTGCAGCGAAAACAAAGGCGACAGAGTTGCAAACAGTAAAATAATTATTAGTAAGCATGTAGAATGTCACCATTATTTTTTGTGTTGTTATTGGTACAGTAGACGACGAAACTTTTTGGACATTTCGTTTGCACGCCCTAAAAAGCGCGATTCAAACGTAGCTGTACTATCCCTTTAATCAAGATCTGAGTGTCGCACTTTGACCATTTCTCTCCACATTTTTTCTTGTTATCTCACTATTCCCCACATTTTTTCATACTGTATCATTATTATATAAATAGATGTATTCGTTTGGCCAGTCTGCGCCACGGTCTGACCCTTGGGGAGTGCAAACACTCTCCTCTTGCGCAATAATAATTATTATATTCAATTATTGGTGGGGTCCTTTCATTACCCGCATTATGCGGTCCCCTATTGTCGTCGTAACCCGCTTTCTTCCCAACGCCGTCGTCCTCCCCTCCCGCTTGCGATCCAATTGTAAAGCGGGACACTCACAGCTGTTCTCCCTCGTCGCTTTTCACACATTTTTCGGATTTTTATATTCTTGTTTTATTATGATTAGAATCGTCTTGAATCGAAGCGATGCAAGTCGCTCCCTCTCTCTTCGTTGTTGTTGCTAACTAATAACACATGCAATGAAGTGGATGATTTTTTTTTGATTCTTTGAGTGGTGCGCGAGGTGAATTGAACGTTGTTTTGGCTGTGATTTACATTTACATATGATTTTTGGACATTTGAGGGTATAATTTTTGATCAGTCTTACAGGGAAAATGTTCCAAGTGCGTGAAACTTGGCACAAATTTAAATAATTTTTTTCTATGACGTATGTGAAACTTCTAGCTCGCACTGTTCTGAAACGACCAAGATTTTCAGGTTGAAAATTCGCAAATTTTTTTTTTTTTTTTTTATTTTAGCATGACAAGTTTTATACCTATTTCTACCATAGAAAGTGATGTTTCACAAAAAAAATCAATTTTTTGCGCAAAAAATTGACAATGGTCAAAAAGTGTTTTTCTCTCTGACCGCTCTCCGTGTTTCGTCTACTCTCTCGGCAGCAAACATCGTTGAACATCCCGGTTGTGGCTGTAAAGCGCGATCAAAAACTTTGAGTGCAAAATTCATAGAAATTCTGAATGTCGCACTTGGAGTGCTTCTGAAGTGCTTCTTGTATGGAGATAAAATTTTCAGGAATTGATTTGAGAAATCGGGTGTAGCACCTTGAAATGGTCCCCATTTTTTATATTATTCATTTTTAATTTTGATTTTACCTGCATTCCTTTAGTGTGCATCTATTTTCGCTACATATCCGGGCCAAAAAGTCTTGACATGTTCGCACGGTGCGCCGTCGCGCGAAAACACTTGTCGCACAGCGACGACAAAAATCCACGACGACCACGCACAGTGCCAAATGAATTCTTTTGAAAAGAGCGACCGAAGCTTATATCGCGCGCGATAAAACTGCACAGTGCGTTTTTTATTCGCACTGTGCGGATTGTTCGTCGCGCAAAGCCATTTCGCGATGCCGACCGCACTGTGCAAAACATGTCGCAACTCTTTCCCTGCGCCTACTACTCGGCGCAAAAAGTCCTGAGAATTTATCGCGCCCCCAAATTTTGTCGCGCGCTGAAAAAAATGATTTGTCGCTGAGAAAATTGGGAATCGCGCGCGACGTAAGGCAAAAAATGCAAAATGCACCGTGCAAAATGATGATTTTGGGTCAAAATGCACTGTGCAAAGCACTTTTTCGCGGCAACGCGCAAAAACCGCACTGTGCAAATTCTCCAATTTTTTGCGTAGTATCAGTCCGTTCGCAAAGTCGCTGAAGAGATTTCAGCTACACGCACTGTGCGCAAACAAAAGTTCACTTTGCACTGTGCAATTTCTTGGTTTTTGCACCGTGCAATAGGCTTTTTTTGGCTGTCGCCTGCACCCTGACCTTTTTGCACGGTGCAAACGCCAAAAATCACTCCAGCGACATTCTGGATGACTACTACTCGCGCCATAAAGTCCACAGAATTTTATCGCTAGTGTCGCGCGGGTGCGGTCGTCGAAAAGTGCATGTCGCTTGGGTAAAAATGGGAAATCGCCGCGACGGCCGCGAAAAATAAGCAAAAATGCACCGTGCAAAATTCTACAGAGTTTATGGCGCGAGCAGTAGTTTCCGTCGGTCGATAAAATAATGTGGGATTTGTCGCAGCAAAATTTCGCGCCTCGCCGCTGTCGCACACCAAATTGCCAAGAGCCGAAACGCGCTGGCGCGCGTTTTGAAAGCGCCCCAAATGCACATTCAGACTAATCGTATCATCTCTATCGTCACCAACTCCTTTCGGATTGTTTTCACAACTCTACTCTTTAGGAATTCCCCTCGTTAAAGGTATTTACCCCCCGATTTCTTTGCCTCCCTCTTCGCTCGACATGAAAGCGCGGCGACGACCTTCACAACCGCTGTGGAAATGGAGCCACAATTGAGGGTCCTCCTTTGTTTGCCCCCCCCCCCCCCCCCTCTCGATCGGCATATGAGGGAGACGGGGGGAAAGTTCACAGAAACACTCTTTTGCGGAAAAAGATGGGCCATTTTCGGTGTAACAGGAAGACCAAAAAAAGAACTCGGGGAAAAAAGGTCGTCTTTCACAATGGGCCTGACGAAAGGTCGGAGGGGATGTGACTGTTTTTCCAAAGTTTTCGAGGCACGCGGATTAGGGAAACGTTTGAGTAAATGTTACACATCAATCCAGCGCACGTAAAATTGAAAAAGCAAGAGGGAGGGAACTCTTGGCATTTCGACACAAATACAAGATCCGAGAAATCTTTTTTGACCGATTTCTTACCTAATTTGGCAAAAACCAGGTCTTTTTTGACAAAGTTTACCATTTTCAAGCTACATGGATTGTTTTCAGGCTTGTTTTGACCGGTAATACCTAGCGGGAAAATTTTAAAATAATTTTTCCGATAAATCTTAGGACGAAAAGCCAATTTGAAGAGTTCCCTACTCGATTTGACGTGCAGCGTAGTTGAAGCTATTTTCTGACCAAGATTTAATGGCGTTTCGTCACAAACAGAATTTTGGAGAACAATATTTGACTGTTTTCTCTTGGCTAGCCCGGACAAAACTGGTCTGTCAGAAACAAATATTTAAAATTTTTTTTGATTTTTTGAGACCAATTTGGTCCACCAAAAATTCTTCCCAAAGAGATTTTATATCTAAAGTCTTTTTGTCAACCGATAGTGTGTGGACGAACCGTCTAAACGGTTCAGGAAATGTGCTGGATTGACGTGCGTCATTTTACAAAAAAAAAACGGCAAAATGACGGCCTCAGATTTCAATGAAATTTGGCATTGATTTGAATAATTTCTTTTCTAAGACACAAGCAAGATTCTTGATGCGCGCTATGCAGAAACAACCGAGATTTTTCGTTAAAGAATTAGGAAAAACGTGACACATTTTTTTTGGGAATTTTGCTATGAAAAGTTTGATGCTTATTTCTGCCATAAAGGGTAATGTTTCTACAAAAAAATCAGTTTTTTTTCCTGCGAAACTTGCAAAGATACGGCCAAAAAGTGTTTTTCTCTTTGACCGCTCTCCTCATTTCGCGTACTCTCTCAAAAACAAAATTGTTGAATACCTCGGCTTTCTCTGTAAAGCGCGAGCTAAAATTTTCAGGGTTTGAAATTTGGCCTTGACGTGAGGTGTCTACAAAATTTGAAGAAAATTTGAGCGTCACATTTTGAGGACTTCCTCTACAGATTCGTCTAGTTTAAATTAACTTTTTCCTCTCTAATTGCCCAAATTCGGCTTGAATAACATTTTAATTTGAGTTGCCATGACAATAACCCCTTCATAATGACCGTACTCCCCACCCTTTCCCCTTATACGATCATGTTGTAATCACGTAAACTCCATAATCGTTTACCTTGACCTATAACTATGTCAACATGCGCAACTGTCGACCCTACATCTATATATAACTCATAATGTGCACACAGCGCCCGAGTGAATACAGCCCGAGGGCTGGTGAAGCATCGCCTTTCGCCCGGTTTTTACCACCGCGTATAAAATATCACGATGAAAAGGCGGCGATCATTTATTTCTTCCTCCACAAACAACGCGAAAAATGTATGGAGAACCCGTTTACTGTAAATATCATGTGTGTCACAACCATACCATCTGCTGTGGGGGCAGGGAGGTTGGAGAGAGCGGGGATGACAGTGGGTTATGGGATGTTATTTTTGTTTTTGTTGCAATCGCTTTTGGGGGTTGATTGATTTGAGAAAGGTCTTATGTATAACGAATTGCAAAGGACAAAACCTTCGTATTACGAATTTTAGAGGAGAAAGCCTTCGTATTACGATTTGTAAAGGACAAAAACTTCGTATAACGAATTGCATAGGACAAAACCTTCGTATAACAGAGTTCATAGGACAAAACCTTCGTATTACGATTTGTAAAGGACAAAATCTTCGTATAACGAAGTTCATAGGACAAAATCTTCGTATAACGAAGTTCATAGGACAAAACCTTCGTATAACAAATTGTAAAAGACAAAACCTTCGTATAACAAATTTCAAAGCTCAAAACCTCCGTATATCAAACCGTAAATAAAAAAAAATTATTTTTTATAGAATAACTTTGTTGAATAAAGGTTTATTTCGACCAAAAACAGCCTCTTGAGACCTCCGGCTTTGTTCGTTATACAGAGTTTTCGTTGTATAAAAGCGTTTGGAGCTGGAGTATTTCAAGAAATATTCCAAAAAGTTTTTGCGAATATCTTTGTACATTTTGCAGCTATTTAAGGAGTTTAAATTGCCTTTAAATCTCGAAGTCATGCGCTGTTATATCAAGGAAAACTTTTTCCGCAACATCGGCGGAGACACTATTTTTCGGCGGAGACATTTGACATCTTTTTTAAAAATTTTATTCCGTTGCAAACCCCAGATTTCGTTACAACGGATGAAATTAAGTTTTTTACTTCTGATAAAATATAATCTGTTAGTCTCTAGAGCTTGGCGGATGTTTAACACCTTGGCAAAGGCCCGGCGGAAACTTTTTTTTCGGCGGAGACCATTTTTGAGGCTTTTGCGAAATTTTTCTTCCCAAGCCGTAAAAGCGCGATTCAAAGGTAAATGTAGCTATACTAAACAAGGCCGCAGGCCGGGCCAACGCAAGTTTGAAACAGCCCGGCCCGGCGCGGAATTGCCCCTTAATAACTAAAATTCAGAGTTTGGAAGTGAAAATTGGGGTAGCAAACAAAAATAGAGTGTCGAAACCCCGTCATACAGGCAGAGAAACTATACAAAACTATATACGATCATTTTCAAAAGGTTAACAACACTTTTCCAACTATTTTTTTATCTTAGTAATGTTATATTTTCCGGGGGGAATTGAAATCAACGGGCCGGGCCAAAGCAAATTTGAAACGGCCTGGCCCGGGAGCTATGTCTAAGCTATTATTATACTAGCCTTATAAGGAACTCTGAGTTCCCTCTTTTAAGGAACTCTGAGTTCCCTCTTAATTTCCCTTATTAGCATTAGAGACCGTCAAACAAATCATTTATCCCTTCAAATATCCGGCCCACTTGAACCCAATCCGATCGCTTTACCACTTCTTTCCCAATGAACTCGATCGCTTTCTCGTAAACACCTCGCACACGCACACACACATCTGTCGTGTGTCTATTTTTACTCCACACTTTTCTATTTTTGTTCTCGCCGTGTGATGAATTTCCTTTCGTTTTTCGCGAAAACACTTGACCCGCCGGGGTCAAGTGTTTTTTAGTGTTTGGTTCAAATGTAATTTCACAATTCGCTTCTCGCTCCCACCTCGCGGCCGTTCCTACTTTACACTTTCGTTGGTATTACATCACACATTTCTGGGGCGAGAGATGACTGCCAATCGTTATCATTTCGTTACTGTCTCCTCTGGATCTTTCGCGTGTTTTGGGGAATTTTGGGGATGGAATGCCTGCAAGATACGATGAAACATCTGTAGAATAAATTGTATTTTGATGTAAAAGTTATGCGTTTTAGAAGGGTTTGGTTGTACAAAAGGTTTTTTTTAAATTTTATTGAAAAAACTTATTTTTGAGATCTCTGAAATTGTTCGTTATAGAGAGGTTTTGTTGTGCGGAGTTTCTATTTCAAAGCAAAATATTACGAATGCAATGAAAACGCTGTACAACAAAACTTGTCTATTACGAACAATTCCAGAGGTGCTATTGGTTAAGTTAACTTTTGCCAAAAAGTGTTTTTGTCTGTGACCGCACTCCGCGTTTTGCGCACTCTCTCGGCCGCAAAGACTGATGAATATCTCGGCCCGCCAGGCAAAGCGCGAGCTAAAATTTTAAGGCGTTGACATGTTGCCCATGCCTAAGGTATATGCAAAATTCAAAGAAAATCTGACCGTCACACTTGGAATACTTCCCTTGTGAAATAAGGTCCGATCTTGGAATGTCTGAACTATACCTAAATAAAAACCGGTGTATAAATGTAAAATACGACGCTATGAGTATGGAGATAGTACGTGAGATTTGTAGAAGAAATAAGATTTGCCGAATGTTTCATCCAATTCTGAAATTTACACTTTGCAAAAGTTGCTCTTAAAGGGCCAGTACAACTACTTTTGAATCGCTTTTTTTACCGCGTAGGAACGAAATGTCCAAAAAGTTTCTTTGTCTACTGTACCGCTAACAACGCAAAAAAAATAATAGTGACATTCTACATGCTTACTAATAATTATTTTACTGTTTGCAACTCTGCCGTCTTTATTTTCGTTGCAGGACATAAAAAAGCTCTTTTGAGATTTTGTTTCGCACGCCGTAAAAAGCGCAAATCAAAAGTAACTGTTCTGGTCCTTTAACCGAAACAAACTCTTTTTTTGGAGAGTTCAAATTTTCAAAAACATTTTTTTTAAATCTCCCGCAAATCACTCATTAGAAGAACAGTACTTTTTCAAGACTTAAATGGCCAGAACAGCTACTTTTGAATTGCGCGTTTTACGGCGTGGGAAACGAAACGTCAAAAAAGTTTTTTTATGTCCTACAGCAAATACAAAAGAGGAGAGTTGCAAACAGTAAAATAATTATTAGTAAGCATGTAGAATGTCACCATTATGTTTTCCCGTTGTTATATTTTGAGAGAGAGCGAGATCGGGCCGAAAAATTGCCCCACCCTGTATTATTATATCATCCAAGAATATCCGTAGCTGAACCACTGTCCCTTTAACCAAAACAAACTCCTTTTTTGGTAATTTCAAATTTTCAAAAACGTTTTTTTCAAATCTCCCGCCAATCGCTCATTAGAAGGACAGTACTTTTAAAAACCGATTTTTTGGATTTCAGGGCCGGCCCGTCAAAATGCTAGGGCGCGAACTGCCAAATTACTTTTGATGATGTTACCACTTTTTTGTGCGAATATGTGCTTAAAAGGCCCAGAACAGCTACTCTTGAATTGCGCATTTTACAACGTGTAAAACGAAACGTCAAAAAAGTTTTTTTATGTCCTGCAGCAAAAAAATGCGGCAAAAGTACAGTAAAATAATTATTAGTAAGCATGCAGAATGTCACCATTATTTTTTTCCGTTGTTATTGCTATAGTAGACGAATAAACTTTTTTGACGTTTTGTTTCGTCAAAAACCGCGATTCAAAAGTAGCTGTCCTTTAAAAGCGTCTCCCATTGCCTCAAAGAGACATTTCGAATGCCGCCAAATGTCTCACAGGGGGAATAGCATTCTGACGGTGAACGAGATCGGGCCGGAAAATTGCCCCACCCTGTATCATGTCATCCAAGAATATCCGTAGCCGAACCACTGTCCCTTTAATTAAAGCAAACTCCTTTTTCGGTAATTTCAAATTTTCAAAAACATTTTTTTCAAATCTCTCGCCAATCACTCATTAGAAGAACAGGACTTTTCTTCGGCTTCAGACTCCCCACTCTTGGCAGAAAGTATCGCCCAGTAATTTTTTTGCAATTCGAATCTGCTCGAAAGAGAATTTTCATTTCGATGTGAGTGTGTGTGTTGTTTCTTGCACAAGGAGGAAGGGGGGTCGGTTCTTTTCCTTATTTCCCTCGCCCTCAGCCACCAGTTACACTTCATTCCCATCCTCGCGCGCTTTTACATCCCCTCCACGGGCAGGGGGGAATTTTCGCGTCCGAACAATTGCAAAAGCGACGGGAATTGATGGGAATTCTGGGCATTTCTCGAATTAATTTTCGAGTAGTTGTAAGCGGGCGGCGGAAATTGATGATTGTCGCTGGGAATGGGGCCTCCCAACGGATTGGGTTCCGCATTGTCGAAGGGCGAGGTCGGCGGGCATTGTGTTTTTCGGGAAAAGTGACGTCATTTGAGGGCAGTGATTGCCTGAAGCGTTGGGATGAGCTGGAAATACAATAGTTTGCCAACTTTTGGCAGCGTTTAAAACTAATAAGAGAACTGGCTTCGTATCTTACACATATTCATTATTTCTTTTTAACTTCAAAAGTTCCAATGTTGGACCTTATTTTACAAGGGGAGTACTCCAAGTGCGACGCTCGGATTTGCTTTAAATTTTGCACACAATTTGAGGATAGACCACATGGCAATTTCAGGAAATTTTAGCTCGCGCTTTACAGGGGAAACCGAGATATTCAACGATCTTTGCGGCCGAAAGAGTACGCAAAATGCGGAGAGCGGTCAGAGAAAAAACACTTTTGGTGATCTCTTTGCAATTTTTGTACGAAGAAAAGTGATTTTTTGCGGAAACATTACCATGTATAAACGGTATAAATAGTTATGAAACTTTTCAAGCCAACATTCGCAAAAATCGCTTGTTAAAGGGACAGTACACCTACTTTTGAATCGCGCTTTTTACGGCGTGGAAACGAAATGTCCAAAAAGTTTCTTCGTCTACTATACCAATAACAACGGAAAAAAATAATAGTGACATTCTACATGTTTACCAATAATTATTTTACTTTTTGCAATTTTTCCACCTTTGTTTTTGCTGCAGGACATACGAAACTCTTTTTTGGCATTTCGTTTCACACGCCGTAAAACGCGCAATTCAAAAGTAGCTGTTCTGGCCCTTTAAGGACGGTTTTTATTGCCTAGAGGTCTTGTAAGACCTCTGGATAGCAAGACCTCTTTATAGCCAACGATAATAGAAGTTCCAAGAAGCAAATCATGGCTACAATGAACCTCCGTACGACAAAGTCCTTCTAGGGAACAAAAAAAATTTTTGGTCCCTTGCGATTCGTTGTACCGAGGTTCATTGCGAAATACGCATCTCTTTTATGACGACATTTCAATCGTAACCCGGCTTCAAAATATCGTATTTTACAATGCCGCTTGTCATAAAAAATTAAACGCTTTCCCAAATGCTCCGAATTCTTTGCTCATTCTATTTTTAAATTTTTCAATTGCCTAAGGGGTCTATTTTTGATTTGCCACTGGAAGTCAAACTTTAAAGTCCACGTGTCTCTCAAACAGTCATATTATTGCGAAGTATTTGCAATCCTGTTGATAAGGGCGCTTCGATTTGTTTTGGGATGTTGTTTTGAAATTGTAATTGTATTGCACGTGGTCGGTGTTCTTGGAAGTCACTCTCCGCGAAACTGGTTGGGGGGTTTTTTAACTTGTTTTTTGAGGTTTTAGTCATCAATGGCGTGGGGTTTTAAAAGTGATTTTTGTTTGTTTGCAAATTTTATGGCGTTTACAACGAAAAGGACCAAAGAATGGTATGTTATAGAGAGACTTTGTTGTATAAAGGTTCGTTTTGGCTTAGAATTGACGCTTTAGACCTCTGATATTGCTTGTCGTAGACCGATTTTGCTGTATATAAGTTTGGAAACTCTCATACAGCGAAAATTCTTTCTAACGAACAATTTCGGAGATTGCCAAAGCCAATTTAAGGCCATTGGCATCAAAAAATATATGTTGCGGTCTCTTTCATTGGCTAATTACCTAATGTTGCCATGGCAACAATATCATCTGTAGAATTATGCTTCTCCTTGTCATTTCTACATCCAATAAGAACCGACATGCCGCGTATAATAAAATAGATAGGCAATTGTGGAGCGTATATTCAAAAACACCGTCTCTCCTCATTTTCCATAGTCTCTCGTTGATTGTCAAATATCTAGCTGAGCTTGAAAAGCGTGAGCTAAAATTTTCACGGACTAATTAGCGTTGTTCATAGATTGTGTGAACAAAATTTGAAGAAAATCGACTGGTTGATTTTCGAGAAAAAATAATTTTTTGATTAGAGGGTCTATTGTGTCCGGAAACAAAAATATATTTCAAACAATGATGACAATAAACCAAGGATTTTTGAATAACTTGGCATTCAATGGACAGCTAGGCAAACGCTAAGTTCCGTACAACGAAACTCTCATATAACAAAGATTTCTTTTTGGTGCCTTACATGTTTTTGTACAGATGTCCCGCGAATCTTTCAAACTCCGTTCCCCATGTAAACCACATGCTCTCTTCTGCTCGCTGCCTTCGTCATTCTCCTTGCTTTCTCCCCACTAAAGCCTCATCCATTCATTCTTCAGATGAGGATTTTAGTTGTGAAGCGATGTTGTTGTTTGAGGGGCGTCGAAAGAATGGAGAAGCAGGCGAGGGGCTGTTGTCGTTGTGCATACATGATTGGTGGGTGTATCCGCTCGTCTTCTTCTCCCTTCGCTTCATCGACATCTCCACATCAGCGTCCGGATTGTTCTGTCACAGCCACAAAACAGGGTTATTGTCATTGTTTTTTTGAATTTTTTTATTTTTGTGCAAAAACACGGCTTTACAAAAGAAATGGGTTTTTTTCAAAATTCGACCGGTCGATTTTCCTCAAATTTGGAATATAGAATCATTGAGGGACGCCTATCAATCGCCGATAATTTTAGCTTTTTCTTAACAAGCAAAGCCAAAGTATTCAACGGTCTTTACAGACGAGAGAGTATGGAAAATTTGGAGTGACGGTCAGAGAAAAGTCTTTTTTCGCATATCTTTACAAATTTTGCGGAGAAAAAGGTAATTTTTTGTAGCACAATTTGAATTTACACTTTGAACAGAATGCCAATTTTTCAAAAATGAAAATTTCAAAAAAAATGTAAAAAATAGTGCAATTTTCGCTCTAAAAATCTCGATAAATACTGTAAAATGTCGGTTGCAAATCTTGGATGCGTATTATTGCATCGTACTTATGACTTTTACATAGTTTTTTTTATTTTCTTATTTTAATTTTATATTTTTTTTTGTATTTTTTTGTATTTTTCCAAGAATTTTTCTTTTTTTCCTTTTCAACTGCCAAACCGCCGTTTGAATTCGAATTTCGCATTTTTTCGGAACTCCAGACACCCCTCGAGAAAAACGCCGGATCCTTATTCATTCCAAGTGTAATTCGGGCAAAACAACAACCGCTCGCGGAAGACGGACCTCTCATTTCGAATAATATTCACACTTTTCGCTCCCCATATGAGTTGTTTACCCCGACCAACCCCCTCCTACCGTATAATTGTAAATTTGCAATTCCAAATTCAAATTTGTGGAAAATAAAAAACAGAGAGACCGGGAGGGTAAACAATACTTTCTTTTCGCGGTATAACGAATATTCGCTATGCGAAAGAAATGGGTGTAACTTGTGATTTAGATTCATATAGTGCCAGGGGCAGTGCACGAAAAGCAGAGCCTGCATTTTGTTGGAACTTGGGAAAAATTTAAGCTAAGTTCTTCTAAGACATATGCGAGAGTTCTAGTTAGCGGTTTGCAGAAACAACCGAGATTTTTAAGACAAAATTTGGCCAAAATGTAACGCTTTTTTGCGAATTTTGACATGAAAAGTTACGCACCTATTTCTACCGTAGAGAGCGATGTTTCCACAAAAAAGTAACTTTTTCCCCGCAAAACTAACAAATTTACGGCCAAAAGCTCTTTTTCTCTCTGACCGCTCTCCTCGTTTTGCGTACTCTCTCGGCGGGAAAGATCATTGAATATCTCGGACGCCTTTGCAATGCGGGAGCTAAAATTTTCAGGAATTGATATGTGACCTATGCCCGAAGTGCGTGCAAAATTTTATGCAAATCTTAGGACCGTTGAATTGTAAAGTAAAAATCAAAATTTGGCCAAAATGTGACACTTTTTTTGCGAATTTTGACATGAAAAGTGATACACCTATTTCTACCGTAGGGAGCGATGTTTCTACAAAAAAATCAATTTTTTCCTAGCGAAACTAGCAAAGATACGGCCAAAGAGTGTTTTTTTCTCTGACCGCTCTCTGCATTTCTCATACTCTCCCGGCGAAATAATTTTATTATTTCACCGCGGAATTTTCCAGACCTTTCCTCATTTGATCAACAATCGTCTTATTATTTCGAAAAGTTATGTAACACTTTTCATCGCCCTTCTCCCCATATAAGATAAGCCTGTTTATTTACATCGATCGTTTCTTATGACCCGCGAATTTTCAAATCTCCTTTTTTCACAACACCTACTGTATAATGAAAGGGACTGTTCGATAGGCAGACATCACTTCGATTTTGCAATTTCTGTTTACATTACTCTCATTTTTTATCAGTTGTAAATACACAATTGCGATGATCTTTCGACCGAAAACAACCCGTTTTCGGCGCGTTGGGTTACATTTTAAAGATTTAGAGGTCTGACGGGATGTGAAGGGTCTGCGAATCCCTTGCATAGATTCCGGTTTCCCTTCCGATTGATCGACTTTGTTTTCGCAGTAGCCCGATTTTTTTTGGCTTTGGCGGCGGCGATGTAACAAAATTAGATCTGGAATTTGCTCGAGTTTGTGTTGGTTTAATCCAAGGAGAAGATTAACGCCTTTTTCATCGCTCTTTTTGTATATACCATGTAACGATTCATTTGTTTTAGAAAGGTTTTGTATTTTTGTTTCCCAATTTTGTATAATATCTATCAAAATCTTCGCACGTCAAATCGAAAAAGCAAAAGAGAGGGAACTCTTCAAGTTGGCACTTCGTCACAAATTTAGGGTCCGAAAAATCTCTTTATTTTCGATTTGTCCAATTTGGCAAAACCAGGTCGTTTTTGACAAAAGTTGACCATTTTCAAGCTCTCTGAATTTTTTGAGACATATTTTGACAAGAAAAATCTGAAGAAAAATTTAGAAAATCGTTTTTCCAATAAATCTTTCAACGAAAAGTCAACTAACCTGAAGAGTTCTCTCTTCGATTTGACGTGCTCCGTACAACAAAACCTCTCTATAACAAACATTTTCGCCAAATAAAAAAAATTATTTGTTATAGAAAGAATTTGTTGAGCGGAGATTTATTTTGGCCTAAAAATGATTCCTGCGACCTCTGAAACTGTTCGTTATAGACAGGTTTTGCTGTACAGATATTTGTCTTGCAGGACCTCTGTACAACAAAACCTTGGCATAACAAACGATTTTAGATATCGCAAGAGGCAAATCAAGGCTGAAATGAACCGCCGTACAACAAATTCCTTCTATAACGAACAAAGTTTATGATCCCCAGCGATTTGTTGTACTGGCAAGGGAAGTACCCCAAGTGCGACCCTCAGATTTTCTTTAGATTTTGCACACACGTCAGGCATAACCCACATATTAATTCTTAAAAATCTTAGCTCACGCTCTGCAGGCGCAGTAGAGTTATTTAACAATGGCCGAGAGAGTACGAGAAATGCGGAGAGCGGTCAGAGAGACAACATTTTTTGGCCATAACTTTGCTAGTTTTGCACAGAAAAAAATAATTTTTTGTGGAAACATTTCCCTATATGGTAGAAATAGGCATGAGACTTTGCATACCAAAATTCGCCAAAAAATTTCACATTTTCGCAAACTTTCGATCTAAAAGTTTTGGTCGTTTTTGCAAAGCGCCAGCTAAGAATCTCTTAGAAAAAGTAATACTAAATTTCTTCAAAATCTGAGCGTCGTACTTGGGGTACTTCCCCTGTGAGGTTCATTGCGAAATACCCATCTTTTTGCATATTCTTTATTTCTCCAACGCGAGAGATTTTTCGATTTTTCCACGTCATCTAAAAATAACTTTACGTTTTTCTTTTTCAGCTTCAACACCGCTCCCAAAGTCAACTTTTTTCCAGCCATTTTCAACGTTTTTTTGAGTCACTTCGAAAAAGTCGCTTTGACAGACAGATCGTTATCACACCGAAGATATTCCACACATCGTTTTTTTCGCACTTTTGTTAGTTTTAAAATCCCACTTTTTCAAGGAATCAAAAAGTTTTTTTAGGTCGCGATTTTTCGATTCAATCGCTACAACTTTCGATTATACGCAAGTCCGGTTACAAGGCCATCCGGAATGTCGCTGGAGCGATTTTTGCGGCATGCACGGTGCAAAAAAGGTCAGTGTGACAAAAAAAAGACTATTGCACGGTGCAAAGTACAAGAAATTGCACAGTGCAAAGGAAACCTTTGTTTCCGCACAGTGCATGTCGCCGAAATCTCTTCAACGACTTTACGGACGGACTACTTACAACCGTCTGTGTTTTTATCTCTTCTTTTCGCTGCTCGAGAAAAGCGGGATCTCGCTGAATGATTTTGTTATACCCGTCTCGTTTGGGGTTTGGAAATTGTTGTTTTCGCAAAGAAAATGATTGTGAAAAATTTCAAAAACGGAATTTTTTTGAAAAAAAAAATGATTAAAAATTTTTTAATTACATTTTAATTACATTTTTTAACTAAATTTTAGTAAAATTTGGAAAAAATTAAGAATATAATTTTTTATGGCATATCCGAGATTTTTTAGCTCGCGTGTTGCAGACACAACCGAGATTTTTACGTCAAAAAACGTCAAAAATTTTGCGAATGTTGGCATTGTAACTTTCATGCTTATTTCTACCGTAGCAGGTAATGTTTCCACAAAAAAATCATTTTTTCCGCACGAAACTGCCAAAGATATGGCGAAAGAGTGTTTTCTCTCTGGCCGCTCTTCTCATTTCGCGTGCTCTCTCGACAAAAGACCGTTGAATGTGATCGATTCTTTCTGCGATGTTTAGACTGAGTTTTGTATGGAATCATCAAAACAATTTTTCCATAAAAAAATCGATTCTTCGAATCGAATAGAGGTCGAAGACAAAAAAACAGTCATAGAAAAATACCGGAACGTCCGTAAAGTCGCTGGAGTGATTTCGGCGACATGCACTGTGCGAAAACAAACGTTCACTTTGCATTGTGCACGTCAAATTGGGAAGGGAACTCTTCAAATTGGCTTTTCGACCTAAGATTTATCACATTTTTTTTTTAAAATTTTCCCGCTAAGTATTACCGGTCAAAACAGGTCTGAAAAGAATCCATATAGCTTGAAAATGGCAAACTTTGTCAAAAAAGACCTGGTTTTTACCAAATTATACAAGAAATCGGTCAAAAAAACATTTCTCGGATCCCCTATTTGTGACGAAAGGCCAAGAGTTCCCTTCCTCTTGCTTTTTCGATTTGACGTGCTTTGCAATTTCTTGCTTTTTGCACCGTGCAATAGGCTTTTCTCGACTATCGCTCACACTCTGAGTTGTTTTGCACAGTGCAAACACCAAAAATTACTCCAGCGACTTTCTGAACGGAGTAATAGTACTTTTGGTCCTAGTGAAGAAATAAATCGGATTTTGAAGTTCTGTAAAATGTGACTTTTCATGTTTCTTTTCTCATGTCGGTCTCATTTTTTCCATTCTATTTTTTCAAAAGAAATTGAAAGCGTTTTTTTTTACAAATTTTATTTTTTTCGTATTTTACATCACAAAACTTTCTATCAAACACAAAAGAACTGTAATCCGATATCTTAGTCATCCAGTTCCGGAATCTATGAGACAGCTTGGTTTACTTTTCCAATACATTTCTCCCTTTATTCAGATGTTTGCACTGTTAGTCATCACATCTAACACCCCTCCTTACAAAAGCCCACAAGTGATTTCTGCTCGTTTCCTTTGGGCTTACATATTTTTAAAGGGGTTTTTTCAAATTTTAAAACCTATTACATGACATAATAGAATACCACGTATTCTACAATATTCTAAACAATTTTTTGTTTCCATAAAGCGCGTAAAATCGAGAGATTTTTGCCCAAAAATGGCGTTTTCCCTAAACTACGGAAGAACGAATTAAAAAATACTAAAAAGAAATTTGTTATAGAAAATGTTTCGTTGTGCGGAGGCTTACAACAGTAAAAGAGCTTTTGTTGGGCCTCTAATTTCCTCTGTTAGAGACAACGTTAACGGTTGGTTCTTGTACACAGAGGTCTCACTAATAGACAATAAAGAGAATCTCTGTACAAGAAACCGCTGAAAAACGAAAATTGTCTAGCGAACGATCTAGAGGTCCAACACTCCTTTAGATCGTTTGCTGATGTTTTGTTGTACGGATGTTCAATGTATAGCTGAACAACAAAATCTGTCTCAACCAGAGTTCCAAGACGCAAGCTGTTAAGACAAAATAAACGTCATCTTTTGTTGTACAGCAGTCTTGCTGGACATGTACGCAGTAGAACCTCGGTACAAAAAATCGGGTGGGACCAAAAAATCTGTTCTTACAAGGGCCAGCTCTTTTGAATTGGTGCGTTTTACGGCGTGTGAAACGAAATGTCAAAAAAATTTTTTTTATGTCCTACAGCGAAAACAAAGGCGACAGAGTTGCAAACAGTAAAATAATTATCAGTATGCAAGTAGAATGTCACCATGATTTTTTTCCGTTGTTATTGGCACAGTATACGACAAAACTTTTTTGGACATTTCGTTTCCACACCGTAAAAAGCATGGTTCAAATGCAGCTGTACTGCAACTTTAACGGTTGGTTGTTGTACAGAGGTCTCACTAATGGACAAAAAAGAGAAATCTCTGTACAACAAATCGCTGAAAAACGAAAACTGTCTAACGAACGATCTAGAAGTCCAACACTCCAAGACGCAAGCTTTTATAACAAAATAAACCTCCTCTTTTATTGTGCAGAGGTTTTACTGGACATTCCAGCAGTGGCACCTCGGTACAACAAGCCAAAAGGGCCCAGAAAATCTATTCGTCAAAGAAGGGCTTGGTTTTTAGCCTAGAGGTGCCTCTTGCAATCTCTAAAATCGTTCGTTATAGAGAGATTTTGTTGTGCAGACGCAAGACAAACCTCGGTGCAACAAAGCCTGTCTATAACAAACAGCTGCAGAGGGCACAGGAGTTATTTTTAGGCTAACATTAACCTCAATGCAACAAAGCCCTTCTATTACAAATAGATTTTTGGGTCCCTTTCGATTTGTTGTACAGAGGTTCCGCTGCTTTGTATAGCCAGTAGAACCTCTGTACAACAAAAAAGGAGGTTTATTTTGACATAAACTAGCGTCTTTGACCTCTAGATCGTTCGTTGGACAAAGCCCTTCTATAACGAAACAATTCTTTAGATTTATTTTAGTGTAAGCAACACCAAGAGCTCAAAAAATCTCGTTTCTGACCCGAAATTAAATACTTTTTTGTGCGCAATTTCCCAATAGCATCACATGTTGTCCCCCTCGACTAAACATCACATGCCTTCTTTCCCTTTACACATTTTCTTCAAACTCAATTTCTGCAATTTTCTCGTCCCGAAAAGATGGCCGCAGGCAGTTCCATCGGTGTGAAAACATTTTCGGAAGAGTGGGCGCCTCTCATTCGGCCACTTGGAGGAGGAAGAGAAATCTAAAAAAATCCCTTTCGATTTGGCCAAAAACGCCGATTTTACACTTTAAAAGAAGAGAAGAGAGCGGAGTGGAGGTGGGGCGGCCCATTCAAGTGATCCTTCAGGACGGCTTTAGTTGTTTTTTAGTGATTTGGAAGTGTACAGTAAGGGGAAGGGGCAGAAAAGGGAACGCACGTCGAATTGAGACGGGAACTCTTCAAATTGGCTTTTCGTCCAAAGATTTATCGGAAAATTTTTGAAATTTTCCCGCTTGGTATTACTGGTCAAAACAAGCCTCGAAAAAATCCATATAGCTTGAAAATGGTAAACTTTGTCAAAAAAGACCTGGTTTTTACCAAATTAGACAAGAAATCGGTCAAAAATAATTTCTCGGATCCCATATTTGAGACGAAATGCCAATTTGACGAGTCCCCTTGCTTTTTCGATTTGACGTGCAAAGGTTGTATTACTCGTTTTTTGGCCCATCTCGGCGCTACAAGCGCCTTCATAAAATGCGTTGACTTTTTTCCCCTTTTATCGCCGGCGCACAGTGCATTTTGCCGGTCAAAACAAGTCTGAAAAGAATCCATTTAGCTGGAAAATGGTAAATTTTGTCGAAAAAGACCTGGTTTACCAAATTGGACAAGAAATCGGTCGAAAATAATTTCTCGGATCCCATATTTGAGACGAAATGCCAATTTGACGAGTCCCCTTGCTTTTTCGATTTGACGTGCAAAGGTTGTATTACTCGTTTTTTGGCCCATCTCGGCGCTACAAGTGCCGTCATAAAATGCGTTGACTTTTTTCCCCTTTTATCGCCGGCGCACAGTGCATTTTGCCGGTCAAAACAAGTCTGAGAAGAATCCATATAGCTAGAAAATGGTAAATTTTGTCGAAAAAGACCTGGTTTTACCAAATTGGACAAGAAATCGGTCGAAAATAATTTCTCGGATCCGACACTTGTGACGAAATGCCAAAGAGTTCCTCCCTCTTACTTTTTCGGTTTGACGTATACTGTCCCTTTAAGATTGTTTGACTGCAAGTTTCAATTTGAATATAAATCAAAGTTCACCATCTGCAATTTAAAAAAAAGATGCCCAACTTGGCGTTTTTGTTTTCTATTTTTGGGATTTTAATTACATTTTAGTGGCCGTTCCGGGTGTGCTTTTGCTCACATCGAGGGTCGAATGAGTCTTCAAATTTCCCTTAGGGCTTTTTGCACATTTTGTCAGATTTTTTTAATTTAAAATTTTTCTTTTCCAAATTTCGGATCAATTGAGGACAACTTTTAACATATTACAGCTATTGATGCATTCGTCGTATTTTACATGTTAACTCGACATTTTTGTGTTTCCTTCCGATCCTATGACCGATAATTTCTTGTGATTTCCGTCGATTTCTCTTTTCCAAGCCCTTCCCATCCCACACTAATTTCCATCGCATTTCAGCCTATCCCTGTTACACACAAAGTGCACAGTCATCTTATCCCCTGCCGCTTACACCCACACACACATTAATCGAGAAATCGTTGCGTTCTGATTCTCGCGACGGCCCCCATTTGTATATTGGCCTTTAATTTTTCGCCCGTTTTTTACATTCAGCATTTTTTCGGTGGGGCGCTTTTAAGATCTAAAGGCTGATCGGAGTCCGGATGGTTTGGAAATTTCGCCAGTTTTTTGTTTAAAAAATTTTTGTAAGCAAAAAATTTGTGGGAAAAGTGTTGGGGAGTGGGGCGCTGCGGATGTCAAAATATTATACGTGTACTGTAGGGGGAGAAAAGATTGAAAATGCTGTCAAATCGAGGCTCAACAACATTTTTCAGACCTTTTATGTAGCGTATTATGTTTTACAATGACGTCAACCCTCAGATTTTATGCAAATTTGGCAAAAATTGTCTAAGCAGGCCATGTTTTAGGCCCTGGGGTTCGAAGCTATTTCCTGACAGTCACAGTCGAGCCATTGAACAATATTTTTGGATAAAGGACAAGGGAAAAACTATAGTACATATTTCCATAAAGTGCGTAGACTTTTTTTCGCCTTTCATTGCCGGCGCACAGTGCATTTTGCCTTTTTCCGATATTTGTCGCTCCGCACCGTGCATTTTGCTTTTTCGCACAGTGCTAACTTGAAAAGCGTTCTGCATTGTGCGAATGCACGCTGCAGCGCAGTGGAAAAAAGCTTACGTTGCGGAGACAAAAAGGTGAAATGCACTGTGCAAAATGCATTTTTTTTGCGATCAAAAGTCTACGTAATTTATGGAAATACTGGTATTGCTATCTCTAAGAAGTTGCAGTCGAGGCATTGACAAAATTTTTCGGACAAAAGCCTATGGAAATTTATGAGAGATGGTCAGAAAAATGATTTTACGCCCGTCTTTGTACGTTGCACAAAGAAAACCTCTCCATAACGAACAATTTGAAGATGTCCCATGAGTCAATCTTTGGCCAACATGACTATCTATTGAACGACACCTTTCTATAACGAAATTATTTTTTACTCCTTATAGATTCGTTGTACAGAGGAGAAATTGTAAATTATCGCTTCTACTACAATTCTACGGCCTCTAAAACGTTGAACACAAACTGTACAGGGCAGACACTAAGTTTGAAGGCCAGAACTTTTGAATTGCGCGTTTTACGGCGTGTGAAACAAAATGTCAAGAAAGTTGTTTTATGCCCTGCAGCGAAAACAACGGCAGCAGAGTTACAAACAGTAAAATAATTATCAGTAGGCATGTAGAATGTCACCAATATTTGTTTCCGTTGTTATTGGTACAGTATACGACAAAACTTTTTTGGACATTTTGTTTCCACACTGTAAAAAGCGCGGTTAAACAGTAGCTGTACTGCAGATCAAACCGAGGAGAGAACTCATCAAGTTGCTTTTCGTCCAAAGATTTATCGAAAAAATGATTTCGCAAATTTTCCTTCAGATTTTTTTGGTCAAAACAAGTCTCAAAAAATTCAGAGAGCTTGAAAATAGTCAATTTTCGTCGAAACAGACCTGGGTTTTGCCAAATTGGCCAAGAAATCGATCAAAAAAGATTTTCGGACCACAAATTTGTGACGAAGTGCCAACTTGAAGAGTTTCCTCTCTTTTGCTTTTTCGATTTGACGTGTACTGTCCCTTTAAATGGGCACAAACTGATTGTTTTCCAAGTTCAACAACTTTTTCTTATTTTTTTTTGTTTTTTCCCCGACCTTTGCCCTCAATTGTACATTCTTTTGCATCCCATTCTTCCAATAACCCTCATTTTCCCGTTTCCTCCAAAAAAATGTTGATTCTGCATTTAGAAATGTATCCATGGATACATTTGTTGTAAATGTGAATTTGGAATCGCATAAAAATGTAATTGCCTTTTCCCCCCTTCAACCAACGGGTAATGTAATGTAATGACCTTATTTTGAACGCAAAACGTTCATTTTCGCAAATTTACATTGCTATTAAATAGAAATCATAAAAGAAATGTAATTATAATAACTGTTATTATGATAATTGAGTTTATGGGATTTTATGCATTCAAAGGATAGTTTTTTTTTGTATTTGACGTTTTTACAGTCGAATGAATTGCTTTTTTTCAGATCAGTGCTGGTTTTTTTGGACGCTAATTTTCAAAGAATTGCAGAAACGACCGAGATTTTTTTTCTCCACGATATATATGAGACAAATTGCTCGCGCTTTGCAGAAACGTCCAAATTTTTCAGGTCGAAAGTCGGAAAAAATGCAATTTTTTTTTTGCAAATTTTGGAGTGAAAAGCTTTATACCTGTTTCCAAAAAAGAAGGTCATGTTGCCATCAAAAATCAATTTTTCTGCGCACGAAATTGGCGAAGATATGGCCAAAAGTGTTTTTTTCCCTAAGCGCTCTCCGCGTTTTGCGTGCTCTCTCGGCCGCCAAGATTTTTGAACATCTCGGCTGTTCCTGCAAAGCGCAAGCTAAAATTTTTAAGAATTAATTTGCGTCCCATATGAATTACATACGCCAAATTTTGAAAAAAATCTGTTGGCTGCGTTTTGGGGTACGCGGCGAGCCAAAGAGTCTTGACATGTTCGCATGGTGCGCCGTTGCGCGAAAAACTTTTCGCACAGCGACGAGTAAAATGCACGGAGCATGTTGACCACGAATAGTGCGAAATGGATTCTTTTGAAAAAGGCGATAAAAGTTCATTTCTGCACAGTGCGTTTGTCATTCGCACTGCACAGTGCGTTTGTCATTCGCACTGTGCCGATTGCTTGTCGCGCAAAGCCATTTCGCAGTGTCGACCGCACCGTGAGAAAGGATGTCAAGACTTTTAGGCCCGTCCATTACCTCAATTGCAAGGCTAGAGCCCACTTTTTTTATATAAAACACGATTTTCTAGGTTTTATATCAGTTTGTTGGAAAATAATGTGTAGTTGTCGTAGAAAAATTTTGTGCCTCGCCGTAGTCGCGCTTCAAATTCACGAAGCGATGACGCGCAGTTTGAAGGTGCGGCAAATCCACATTATTTTCCCGACAGACTGATACTTTTTGGAGCGCCTCGATTGACAGTTTCCCCCTTTTATCAATCCATAGTACGCTAGTTTTGCTATCGGCCATCCATGTTCAACCCCCTTTTATAGGAGAACCCTTTGAGAATGAGGTTTTGAGTTGGTTATAACGATTTCTTCCTCTAATTCCACTCACTTTCTTGTAAACTCACAACAACATTCTCTCCATTTACACCACCGGCCAGCCATTTTTCCGATCCTTGCACCCATTAGTGCACCCGATCGTTCAGACCAAAAAAAAATTGCTCCAGCTCGTTTTGCACTTTACCGAGTCATCCGCCAGTCTGTATTTACAATGTTATTTTTCGCGATCATTCTGCAGAAGAGAGCAGAGGAACTTTCCGCTCACATATAATCTAATGTAAACACAACAGTCCTCCCTGAATTTCACAACTTTTTCCCGCCGCTCTAAACCATTTTTTGGGCCTTTTTGTGTGGCGGGGAAATCGCTTGCAGCCCGCGGTCCCGACATGTCGTTGATAATACCAAATTTTGATTGCAAAATGGGAGTCAGTTGTGGGGGTTGGGTGGGCTAAGCCAAGTTACAGTTGAACCTCTGTACAAAACATCGTATGGGGCCCAAAAATTATTCGTTATAGATACGTAGGAGTAATTCGTTGTACCGACGGTCGTTATGACCTAAGCTTGCCTTGGGACCTTCAAAGTTGCCCGTAATAGCCAAGTCTTGTTGTATGGGAGTTCGTTGTAGAGTGGTTACACTGTATTTCTCATTTTTCTAGAGTGAGCCTCTCTACAACAGAGTCTTGTACAACAAAATCAGTCTATAATAACGTATCTTGAAGCAACTTTAAGGCAACATGAATTTGCCTAAAAGAATTCTTTTTTAGAAAGGGTGTTTATAGCGGATTAGTATCGCAGTACTTACTTGTTTTTTGGCGTAAACATCATCCCTTTGTCTATACAGCGATTTTACAATCAAATTCTACCACATCCGGCCTTCTCGCATAGCAAATTCACTGTACAATGCGAGACAGGATCCAGTGGCCAAACGCGCTTCTATTGCGTTCAGGAAGCATTCCAAATACTTTCGAATACCTCCGCCGAATTTTCTCGCTCTCTCTTCGGAAGAACGATATTTTCGATGAGAGAAGGAAGTATTATCTTTAGTGGTATTCGTAATGCCTCTCGGGCGCAATCAGAAGCGATTTTGACAACTTGCTACTGCCTCGCGCTGCACAGTGAATTTGCTAAGCAAGAAGGCCGGCTATGGCCAAATTTGTCTATAAAATTAATGTATACACCAAGAGGACGACTTTTAAGCCAAAAAACAAGTAAGTAAATACTTAAAAAACCCGCTGTAAGAGAGATGTTCCTATAACACACAAACTTTACAATTCGTTGTGAGAAAAAACTTTTCTTAACCTATCGTAATAACATTTGCATCATCGTTTTCTAATTGGTGGTGTCGTAACAACCATCTCTTCTATTCTAATGTAAAGGCCAACATAAAAAAACCCGGGACCAATAAGAAACCCCTCTCCGTTTCCTACAAATCCGTACACCCGCATGTAACTATAGACATCACTCAAAGCGCGTTCGATTGCTATCTGAAAAAATGTTATTCAATATGCGAACAAAGGGAGGGCAGAAGCGGAGGACCGCGCGACTTGAATCAACAACTCGGAGTTTGGAGTTTTACTGCGTTACGAAATTGTAAAACCGAGGCGTTTTGGAAGTGATAGTTGACGTTGCGAAATTTTCGACTGCTATTTCTGTTGTCGTATGTAAATTGAGTGGTTTAGGAAACTTGGGGTTACCTCAGATTTGATCAAGTTTTTTCTTTGACCGTCTCTCCTCATTTTCCATAGTCTTTCGTCTGCAAAGACCGTTGAATTTCTCCGCTAACGCAAACCTAAAACATTGAAAAGTTGATATTTGCTGTTTGTCGCCGTAATTTTACATTTTTTACGAGTAATCTTCAACAATCTCCTCTTTGCATAGTGCAAACTTGTTTACATCGCGATGAAGGGCTTTTCCTCCCAATTTACGACATTTTTACGACCACCATTTATTTACCTGCCCTCCAAAAGAGGCTCGTCTCCAACCGTCATCGCTTTTACCGCGCCATAACTTGCGGCGAGCCCTTAAACCCCGTAAACCGCGGCCTTGATGACAATTTGCCGTTGATGATTCATTGGATGTAATCCCCCATCGTCTTCGTTCCTCTTCGCAAACCGCCGTCTCCACTGGGGGTGGTAATGACGAGCAGAGTGGGGTAGAGACCTTCGTTTTGAGGGAGAAGCCGAAAAAAACCGATTCCCCCCCCCCCCCCCCTTCCTCCGATCGAGCGAAAATGTAAGAGCGCTGAGGGCGGCGGCGGGGTGTGTAAGAGTGGGGAGGGCTGGCTGTGTGTATTTGTAGGCGAGGGCGATCTCCCGAGTGGTGAGTCTGTAAAAACAAGCAGGCCCCCCCCCCCCGTCCTTTCGCCCTCACACCCATAAGCCCGTCTGCGTCGTCTATCGATTGTTGGGGCGATCCGGAAGTGTAGCACACTTGGACCGTGCGAGGAACGTCTAGTCAGCGCCCTCTGCTAACTTTCAATTTTTTGCGTCATTCAAGGGTCAAAACGGGATTTTTTGGGTTTAATATAAGACCGGATGTAGATTTTGTCTAGAGAGTGAGTTGAAGAAAGAAAGAGCCTCTTTTTTGACCAGCTGATCAGTTGTTTCTCCCCTTTTGTCTATTTATAATCAAAAACAGGTCAACACAAAGAAATTTCTTGATTTTAAAAAAAAAAGGGATGTAAAGTGCAAGTTTCGCTCTATCTCTTCTAGCTTAAAGAATTTTATCGTCGACTTTGATGTAATCTCAAGAGCGTTGTATATTTTACCTTCATTTTTGTCGTTTTTACACATTACCCCAAATTTTTAGCCGTTTCTTTGTCAATTTCTCTTGAAATTTTAATTTTTATGGCCGGAAATGTAACTAACCTCGTCTGGTCTAACTGAATGACATCCAAACCCACCAATCCCCACATTCATCTCTCCCTCTTTTCCATTTCCTGGTCATTCCCTTGATCAGTGACCAAATAACATCTGCGATTTGTGATTAATGTCATGCATCTTGCATAATGTTGCGGTCCAAAGGATTGGCTTACATTTTTGACGATCCAATACAAATTTAGTCATTGCATAAAACGCGTTTTTTCCTCCAAAATCGTAATTTTCACGTTATTTAAGGCAAAAAAGTGGCCAAAATGACGATTTTAAAAATATTGCGAACACACTGCGTATTTTGAAACGTCGACTTACAGTTTCACTTTAAGTTTTTATCCCGCATCCTTTTCCGGCAATTATAACTTTTAAAAATTATAATTTTACACCTTATGGTGTACTACTTTGTATAAGGTGCAGAATTAAAATCTTTGAAGAATGGCTGCGTGTTTTACAGATCCCAAGTGATATAACTAAGCTCAGAGCATCGTATTTTACATTTCTGGACCATTTTTTTATTAAGCTATAGTTCAGAAATTCCAATTTCGGACCTTATTTTACAGGCGAAGTAACGTTCAGATTCTCTTTAAATTTTGCACACACTTTAGTCATAGGCCATATGTCAATTTCCGCAAGCTTTAGCTCGCGCTTTGCAGAATCAGTCGAAATATTCAACGATTATTGCGGCCGAGAGAGTACGCGAAACGCGGAGGGTGGTCAGAGAAAAAACCCTTTTTGGCCATATTTTTGCCCGTTTGGCGATGCAAAAATTGACTTTTTTGTGGAAACATTACACTCTACGATTGAAATAAGCATCAAACTTTTCATGCCCAAATTTGCAAAAAAATGGTCAATTTTTTGAAATTTTCGACCAAAGTTTAAAAAAGAATTTTTTGCAGAATCGATATTTCATGCATCCCAACCATCCCGTATTTTACACATCCCAACGCACTTGTTTCCGATCACGAGCCGCGCTTACAGCCACCACACCTGCGACCGCACACTTGTATCAGGCCGTACCAAAAAAGGGCGAGCGAAGCGAAGAGTTAGTTCCCTTTTCCCGCTTTTGTTGTCTTTTATAAATTGCATTTTTTTGTCGTTCCGATTGCGGTCACTACCTGCTTTCCGAGCGATTGAGGCTAAAACTTTTGCGGATACAAGCTTTACTTTTTATTAAAAAAATAAAAAATACTTTTTTCGTGAAATACACTTGGGATTTCGTGTAAAACCAGCGAAGAGCAAGTGTAACAAAGTGTAAGCCTGAGTGAAAATTGTGGTATTACACCTACACTTGACTATTTTTTTTTATTTTTTTAAGTTTTAGTAAAATTAGGTCGTTTCAGCCATGGATAAGGTAATTTTAGTAAAAAATCTTTGATTTTACCCCATTTTTATTCGATTTTTCCGATTTTTTTTTGTTTGTCACAAATATAATGACGTATTACAGCTGCATCTTGCATTTTATCTTGTTCTAAATCCAGATTTCTTTTCTAAAATACGGATTTTCAAAGATCTAGACAGAAGACGTATAATATTTACCAAAAAAAACCCTAATTTGTCTTCTACACTTTTCCCAACGCACTTGACGTTCATCGGGAAACCGTAATCTGTTTAATTGATCAGACTGATCTCTCCCCGCTCGTTTTTTTTATCTTATAGACAAAACTGATGCACTTTAGCCGATAAAAATTGTTTTGCCCCACAGATCAGCCGGTTGTGAAGTGATCGGTGTTTGTTATTCGATAATGTTTGGATTTATAAATTTTTGATCGAATTTTCGAGCAATTTTTTATAACTTTTAATACCCGATGTCTAGTGTAATATAGAAATTTGATAAATTTATTTATTTTTTTTAAGAAAAGATACCGTTTCAGTCGTATTTTACTTTGCAAGACCTTTTCTTGCTACTTATGCAGCGTTCTTTGTAAGATTTCTCGATTTTTTTACATCTGATGCCAAGTGCAATATACAAAGTCGTCTAAATCCCTAAAATATATAACTTTCTCAGTATTTCAGCATCTCTGTGATTTTATCCAACCATTTTAAGCGTATTTTACCAACTTTTCAACCTGTTTTTATCTCGATTTCAATATTCAACTTAATTGTTTTGATCATAAACAATATCACAAAAACAATTGAGATAAAACTCTTTGGATCTATTAACAATTCACACCGTGCTGGCCGGTAGAACACTTGTATAATATTTGTGGCAAATTTCCGTCATAAATTTTAAATTTTTTTTGACATTTTGTTCCAATCAATAATTTTTGTGACATTTCGTCAAAATGGCAAAATCATTGTTTTTCGGATTTTATATCGATTGTAATGGATGTAGTAGATCTGTAACTACGTTTGGAAAAGGGTTTTGCTATTTTCTTGGGATTTATTTTGGCTTGGGAGGGGTTTTTGGTATGTTATTGTCAATTTTTTAAATTTTTTGCCGGATTCTTGGCATAATTGGGATATTTGGTTTTTATTCTATACCCAGAACTTGATTTGTGCTTCAAATGGCAAAAGCAACCCGAAATTTTTCAAAAATTTTGCTTTTCATCTCTTTTTTGATCGGGATGTCATGTACAATATAATTTTTCTGATATCGTTTTATTCTGATCATTTTCAGGATGAATTGGGAGTCCAAAGTCTATTTCCTGACATTGGTCAGGGACAATCGATACAAACTTTTCTCCCACCTGAACAATCAACTAAACGACGCGGCCAAGGAGGAGAATTGGAGGAAAATCTTCGAGCAATGCGTCGCGTACGGCTGCAACGGTCTGCGATCGGTCGATTTTTTGCGCAAAACCACGTGGCAGAACCTGCGCCGTCGATTCGAGCACAAGTTCGAGAAATCCGTGACGGATCCGACGGTGGAATTCGACCAACTCGACGAACTGATTCGGGAGGCGTTGGGCCGCGGCAACGAGAAAATGGACCGCTCCATTTTCGAGCAGTTCAGCCTGGAGAACCTGTCGGACATCCAGAACCACTCGCCCAACTCCATCTTTGCGCCGCACTTGGACCTGAACGCGAGCAGCAGCGAGGAATCCACCCAGATCACCACCAATGACATCCATGACAAGAAGGACGAGCTGTTGATGAGTCTGGAGAGCCTCACGAAACAGGTGAGCGGCGAGTGTTCGGAGCGTAGAGAGAGTTTTGTTTTTGCAGGGAACGTCCGGAAATTTGACCCCGCTCACCGGTGGTTCGGCCGTTTTTTAATGGAGCCGTGGGTCCAATTTATGCAAATTTTTTGAGTTTAATTTTTTTATTTTTTTGGATTATTTAATTTTAAGCGGCTGGACGTTCTCTGCAAAGGGATTTTAGGAATTTTGGGGGGTTTCTTTGATTTTTTTTGCGAAATTTTTTGAATTTTTCAAATTTTTGGATTTTTTTGGGTTTTGAGATTTTTTTAACGAAATTTTAAAAATTTCAAAATCAGAATGCGTTAAAAAATCTGTGGAGCCTTTAAAAATACAATTTTTACCAAACTTTCTAAATAATTTTGCCATTTTTTACTAAAAACATAAATTTAAGCGATTTTTTTGAATTTTATGCAAATTTTTGGTTTTTTTGGGATTTTTCTGTCTAATTTTTCGATTTTATTGACTTAAAATCCTTTCTCGTGCTTTTTCCGAGACAAAGATTTTTATTTCACTTTAATGTTTTGATTAATCATCTTATTCTTTCAGATAAATCAGAAACAAGAAGAAGATCAACAACTGCAGAACGGTCAGAACGACTTGGAAGTGGACACCTCTCCGCCCACGCTTCGTGTTGCACCCATTCCCACGCCAACCCCTGCGTTCTCGAACGCGTCCTCGTTGAAACGCCGCCGACTTTCGCACGTCATCTTCGACAAAATGAACGGGATCACGCCTATCGAAAAGATGGACCTAAATCAGTTGGAGCGCGAAAAGTTGATAGCCCAAATCAAGTGGCTCGAAGCGGACACGGAGCTGAAGCAGGTCCAGAAGCGGAATGCCGAACTGGAGACGGAAATGAAACAGTTACAGTATCTGAAACTGCAGAAGGAGAGCTTGACCGAAATGGGCTTAATGTAACCAAATCGGATTTTCAAAACTATTGCGCATGATTTCACAGGCCTTTAGGCATATTTCTACTCAATTCTGAGGATAGAGGATTTTGTTACAGTACTCCAAATTTGTCTTTTTTGGGATTTTCGGAAAATTTTTCAGATTTTTTGAATTTTTTGACCAAAATGAGATTTTTAAAGATATCAAATGTTAAATTAGGATACTGTAGCTCACTCTGAATATTTTTGAGTTTGTTACAGTACCCTGTTTTTCCATTTTCCTTGATTTTTCGCTTTTTTCGCTAATTTTTGACGTTTTGTAAATTTTTCCCACAAAAAATTATTTCCCCTCAAAAAATCATTTTTATTACTGTAACATCCCTCTTATCCCGTAAATTCCCTAAAATACGCCTTAATTCCCACTCTTCTTCCAGAACTTATCGATTTCTCCCCGTTCTTTGCCATAAGCCGACTTATTTTTATTGTTTCTTCAAACTACAGTACCCTCTCGCCTTAAAAATGCCAAAAAGAGTGTTGTCAGCGTCGCTGCAGTTGCCTTAATTCTATATTCCACACTATTTGTTCCCGAACAGATTACTTTAACTTCGAAAGAAATTGTTGTAATTTTTTTGGATTACTGTAACATTTTCCAACGAACGGTTCGCAGACTTAGCCGAAACAAACTCGCTATATCAACCCGCAATTTCTGTTTTTTGAATTTAATTTTTATGGTCTCGACAACTTTCAAACAGACTTTCTTTTCCTACTGTAAATGACTACTGTAATATTTCACTTGGAACTTGTTTTTGCACATCAATTTTTGCATAATTTTGATATCGTCTATGGTGGTGCGAATGAAAACGGGGGATCTTTTGGAATTTTTATCTTTCTAAAAAATACGTCATGATGACGGGGATGTTTTTGGGAAATGTATCATCGTGACAGATTTTTTTGACCGTTGGAGAGGATATTTTGTTTGTATATTTGGTTTGTCAGTAAAATACGTCGTTATTATGTTTTCAAAAAAAATGTGTCATCATGACACATTTTTTGAAAATTGAAAAAACGCATGTTTCGCCATAAAATCGTTAAAAATACTAAAATTGAGTGAAATTACGTCATTATGACAAACTTCTTACTTTTCCGAAAAATACGTCATCATGACGCATTTGTTTGAAATTCCAAAAGTCCTTTTTTTTCATTTTCCACCGATTTTCCCACATTTCTCGACTTTTTTTCTCTCCAATTTTCTCCCTCTGATCTGATATCCGATTAAAATGTCATGGCTGAACACAGATGTTACACCTGTCCTTTCAACGAATCCGTTGGCTTTAAAAATCTTGATTCCCAACCCTCCCCCACTCCATCGAACATATATATATATATATATATCTTTTCTCGAATATCCCGCTATCTTTTGATTGTTGAGATTTTCTTTGTTTGTTAATATCCATTTTATCGACTACTTGAAGAGTTTTGTTTTTTGAACACACATATTCAGTTTTAATTATATTTTTTATTACTTGAAATGTTAAGTAAATGAATTCTGCTAAAGAGTTGAATCTGGGATGGGTTTCGTATATAAGCTAGCCAACAAACACGGATAAATTCAACGATGGTTCAGCGTATTTTGCAATCAAGGAGGACTACAGAAATGTTCTGCGCAATTAAAGCCAGCTGTAACGAAAGATTGCAAAGGCCTCAAGAATCTTTTTGTAAAATAATTATTAGTAAGCATGTTGAATGTCACTATTATTTTTTCCGTTGTTATTGGTACAGTAGACAAAGAAACGTTTGGATATTTTGTTTCCACGTTGCAAAAAACGCAATGCAAAAGTAGCTGTACTGCACGTCAATCCAGCGCATTTCCTGAAGGACAACGAAATGGCTGTCCCCAAATTTATACCATTCTCTCCACAAAATTTATACCATTCTGTCCCCAAAGACCTGTCCCCAAATGGGAGTTCGGAAGCTGTCCCCAAAATATTCCCAATATGTCCCCAAATACAAAAATTAGTCTGAGAACATATTTTAGGATGGTAGTCCACCTGGGGCCGCTCCGGCCTAAAAACCGTTTGGACGTTTCGTCCACACACTATCGGTTGACGGAGAGATTTTAGATACAAAAGTTCTTTGGGAACAATTTTTGGTGGACAAAATTGGCCTCAAAAAATCAAAAAAAAATTAAATATTTCTTTCTGACAGAGTGAAAGGTTTTGTCCCGGCTAGCCAAGAGAAAACATCCAAAGATTGTTCTCCAAAATTCTGTTTGTGACGAAACGCCACATTGGTTAAATCTTGGTCAGAAAATAGCTTCATTTGCGCTGGATTGACGTTTACTGTCCCTTTAAATGAACCTTTGCAAAAGAAAATCTCATACAGCGAAATATGCCTTTTAATCTCATGGAAGCTCTATCAAACAAGAGCCCGTACCACCCACAAAACGTGCCTACAACGAAAAATTTTTGAGCCCAGAATCAGTTTTTCCAGGGAGTGCGATACCCAGGTTTTCTTCAGCTTTTGCATACACGTTTGGCATATGCCCCATACCAATTTCTGAAAATTTTAGCTCCCGCATTGCAAGGGCAGCCGATATATTCAACGACTTTTGCCGCCGAAAGAGTACGCAAAACGCGGAGAGCGGTCAGAAAGAAAAACATTTTTGGCCATTGTCTTTTTTGTACGGAAAAACGTTGAGTTTTTGTGGAAACTTCATCCTCTGCAGTAGACAACCACCATATATTTTAGAAAGAAAGTGAAAGTCTTTGAATAATTTTTGCAAATCGTATTTGTTCGACTTCCCAGTCGGACGTACCAAAATTTTTATGTTCAGCCACACTTTTCAGGAGCTGGAATCTCAAGCTAACCTTTAACTTGGGAAATTAATCCGAAGATAGAATGGAAAGGCCAGCTTACCTCTGATCTGCCCTTCCTTTTTTGGCTGGGGAATTTACGCTTATTCTGTGTAGTCTCTACCAAAAAATTAGTCTCTCATTTTTCTGTATTAGTGACGTCATCTTTGACTAAATTTTACAGCGAAATCTCGAAAAAGAAGCCCCCGGCCGTCGACCGATTGGAATTGCAAAGAAAGAAATGAAAATCGGAAAGAGAGATGAGTGTGTACGCCCATAGCCCGTTGAAAGCACGCCATCCCGTCCGATCTGGCAAGTTAAGCAACGGTGCGCTTGATTAGTACTTGGATCGGAGACGTCCTTGGAATCTCAAGTGGCGCACGCATTTTTCGACTTTTTTGATTTGCATAAAAGACTAAAATCGTATTTTAGATCATATATCAGCATAAAAATGACGTAAAATCAACGTTTTTGAACAAATTTTTCAATTTTAAATTGTATTTGTTCGACTTTCCAGTCGGACGTTCCAAAATTTTTATGTTCAGCCACACTTCTCAGGAGCTGGAATCTCAAGCTAACCTTTAACTTGGGAAATTAATCCGAAGATAGAATGGAAAGGCCAGCTTACCTCTGATCTGCACTTTCTTTTTTGGCTGGGGAATTTACGCTTATTCTGTGTAGTCTCTACCAAAAAATTAGTCTCTCATTTTTCTGTATTAGTGGCGTCATCATTGACTAAATTTTACAGTGAAATCTCGAAAAAGAAGCCCCCGGCCGTCGACCGATTGGAATTGCAAAGAAAGAAATGAAAATCGGAAAGAGAGATGAGTGTGTACGCCCATAGCCCGTTGAAAGCACGCCATCCCGTCCGATCTGGCAAGTTAAGCAACGGTGCGCTTGATTAGTACTTGGATCGGAGACGTCCTTGGAATCTCAAGTGGCGTACGCATTTTTCGACTTTTTTGATTTGCATATACAAATAAAATTGTATTTTACATCGTATTTTGGCAAGAAAATGACTTGAAATTATGGTATTTGAATAAACTTTGCAATTTGAAATTATATTTGTTCGACTTTCCAGTCGGACGTTCCAAAATTTTTATGTTCAGCCACACTTTTCAGGAGCTGGAATCTCAAGCTAACCTTTAACTTGGGAAATTAATCCGAAGATAAAATGGAAAGGCCAGCTTACCTCTGATCTGCCCTTTCTTTTTTAACTGGGGAATCTACGCTAATTCTGTGCGGTCTCTCCCAAAAAATGCTCTCTACAACCAATCTTGCGATTCGCTGTACAGAAATTTACATCTACAAAGGTTTTGTTGAACATAAATTGCGCGGTTTAATGTTACACATCGCGGAACGGGATTGTTGCGTTACAACTATTTCATTTCTTGATGAGTGTGCTTAACTTGGTCATACACTAACCGAAAGTGCTCTCCGCTACCATGCTTTCATCAAATGTCCGCCATAACACTCGCTGTAAAGTTTGTTTTCCCCCCGCTTTACAGCCGTCACACATCAGACAACATACTCGTATCGTTGTGGGAAATGCTTCAAGATTAATTGATTTTTATTCCGATGCTTTCCCGGAAAGACGGGAAATGAGCGTGATCTGTCATTCTTTTTATCGCTGAGAAATGTTTCGTATAAATTTTTGATGTTTTGATCGGAAGATTATCGTCGTCACAGACGATCGCTTTGACGGGACGATAAGAGGTCATGTGATCAGCATGTAAACACATGTAAACGGTTGTTTTCGAAAAATGAGATCAAAATTTTAATTGAGGTCAAATTTGGGAAGAGTTGAATTGATTTTGGTGGCGTGTAACTTACAACGCAGTAAAAATTCTGTGGAACCAAATCTGTCAATAATCAACTGTTTTAAAATTCGCATTAGTAGAGTTGTGATTTTGACAGAATTTTTCAAAATGACGTCAAATTTCTGTCATTTTCGTTAAATTGCGTGAAATTGCCCTCCTTTCGGTGTGAAGCTGTCAAATCCTAAAAAACATTGTTCATGGTAATGTAGAACAATTTGACATGACGAAATGACGGCAATTTGACAACGTGACAGACGGTCAAGTTGACGGGCAGCACAACCCTACGCAAAAGTCAATGTTTTAGGACAAAGGCCGAGCAATTGCAACGAAGAAAACTTTTCGGTAGTACAGAGGGATGGCTGTAAATGGTTGTAAAAACATGCTGTTCTCGTCGATAGTCTTAACTTGGGAAGTGTTCGAAATGCGACGCTCAAAATTATTATATACTGAAGTGAAGTCAATTTACAGGGGTCGAAAGTTGGCAAAAATGCGATACTTTTTTGGCGCACTATGCCATGAAAGGTTTCACAGCTCTTTCTTTAGAGTAATATTGTCACAAAAAATCTATTTTTGATGCGTCAGACTAGTAAAGATATAGCCAAACCAAGTTTTTCTCTCTGACCGCTCTCCGCATTTCTCATACTCTCTCGGCGGCAAAGATGGTTGAATATCTCAGTTGTGCCTGCAAAACGCGAACCAAAATTTTCGGGAATTGTATGTAGCATATGCCTAACATATGCTACATACAATGAAAAAAGTTTTAACATGAAAAACCTGACATGAAAAAAATTTTAAAAAAATCTGAGCGTCGCACTTGGGCTACACACACGTCAAGAAAAATGTTTCCCCTCAATAAAAAAAAACGAAATGAAACAAGAAATAGCGAATTTCGCAAAAAATATATTATTTTTCCGAAAGAATTCCCTAGATACGTCCATTTTGTTGCCCGATAATTTTGTGGCGTTTCGCCGTTTCTGATAATTCCTGTGTCGTTTCGACATTTTCGGAGGCTATTGAAGAGAAAAATTTCTTCTATTTTTTTTGAAATGGGCTACTTCCTTTGTTAATTGCATCAGAATTCCAATTCTTCTTCTAGTAACTCCAACGAACTGAGCACTCCCTTCCGACAGCTCTCTGACCACAATGTGACAAGCTCGATCAGACGTCGCTTTTTGCCGGGGAAATACCGAGAAAATCGCATCGCCGTTCTTACAACGCGGAACAGATTATTGGTCGGGTTTTGGGTCGTCCTTGAACATGCTTCCAATGCAGTGATGGGGAAAGGAAGGAACCGAGAAATGGAAGGAAGAGGGACCGTCACGCAGTACACAAATTAACATGTGTTACGGTGGAAGGACGGAGGAAAGAGGAATTTGCAAGCAGACTGGGAGGTCGACTTCTTACGGTAGAAACAATCCATGTGTAAAAAAATATCGGTAAAAGGGGGTTTCTCTCTGACCGCTCTCCGCGTTTCGCATACTCTCTCGGCCGCAAAGATCGTTTAATATCTCGGCAGATCGCAAGCTAAAATTTTCACAAATTGATATTGATGATAATTATTCAAAGACTTTCACTTTCTTTTTAAAATATATGGTGGTTGTCTACTGCAGAGGATGAAGTTTCCACAAAAACTCAACGTTTTTCCGTACAAAAAAGACAATGGCCAAAAAGTGTTTTTTTTCTCTTTGACCGCTCTCCGCGTTTCGCATACTCTCTCGGCCACAAAGATCGTTGAATATCTCGGCAGATCGCAAGCTAAAATTTTCAGAAATTGATATGTGACCTATAAACGCTATTAAAAATTCAAAGAAGATCAAAAACGTTCTTCTCTCTGAACGCTCTCTTCATTTGCCTTACTCTCTCGGCCGCAAAGATCGTTGAATTCTTCGGCTTCGCTTGTAAAGCCAAAATTGAAATTTCTGGCGATTGATACGCGCTCCTCGTGGATTCCATATAACAAATTTGAAAAAAATCGACCGGTCGAACTTTGAGAAAACAACAATTTCTTTTGTAAAGGCTCTTGCACAAAAAATCACTGTTATGCACAACGCAGGCAAAGTCTTGTCACTTTTATGCTAAAATTGACCTCTATATACAACGGAGTACTTCTGTAACAACAAATTTTTTGGTCTTTATATCTTGTTTGAAATTCACTGTAATCTCGACAAACTTCCCTCGAAATAATATATAATAAGATTGCCTCCTGAAACGTCTCTCACAGTTTTGTTTGTGTTCTAAATTGATAGTTAATCTTCGCTTGTCTCCATGCTTTGCCAGACGCTCTAAACTCGGGCCTAGACATGGCTTCCGGGCCGGGCCAACGCAAATTTTCAAAAGGCCCGTTTCAAAAAAATTTTTTTTTAATTCTGAGCAAAAATTGGGGTCGCAAACACAAATAGTGTCGAAACGCCGTCATACTGACAGAGAAATCATACACGACTATATACGATAATTTTCAAAAGGTTTACAGCATTTTTATAAAATTTTTTTTCATCTTTGTCTTAGTTATGTTACATATGTTACATATATTTTCCGGGCGACTAGATATTGACGGCCCGGGCCAACGCAAATTTGAAACGGCCCGGGCCGGTAGAGCGCGGCCCGGCCCGGGAGCCATGTCTACTCGGGTCTTATTATATCACGAAATGTGACCTATTCTCTGCACCCCTCCCCTCCCCCAGCGAATCTCAGCGGGCTCTCAACGCGGAAGCAGAACTGACAGACAGTGTTTCCTCGCGCCGATTGTTATAAGAAAAAGCCGAAAAAACAGTCCCCCCCCCCTCCATCGGTTGTAAAATTACTCGAGCGATAAGGCGGGTACAAAAGCGGGACGATCAAGGTTTATAAGGAAGAAAAAAGTGGTATTACCCTCAAGGGCTGTAACAATATTTACAACACAGGCTTTTGAAGGCTACTGCAATACAAAAAGCGGCTTTTCAGCTCGGTCTTTTGATCTATCTTATCGTCGTATTTCTGCTAAGCTTTTCACTGCGTTGAAGGCTTTTTAAAAGGCCGTTGAAAAGTTGTTGAAGGAAGTGGAGTGAGCGAAAAAGTTAAGACCATTGGAAGGAAGTATCAACGATCAAGAATAGACGAAAGGTAGAAGCATTTTGAAGCGACAGCTCACTAAAATATTATCTGATATTCGACTACTAAGCTGTTCTGAACTGTTGTAATTGACATATCAGTGCTTGTGTTATTGTACTATCAGAGCTTTCATTGATCCAACGCCTGTATTTGACTGTTACTTTACGTCTTGACGAGCTATTAATTGCAATCAACAACATCTCTGTGATCTGATGGGTAAAATTGTAAGTTTTTTGCTTTGTTTTGAGAAGCTCAGATTCTCTTCAAATTTTGAATACATGTTGTTTACATGCCACATGACAATTCCTGAAAGTTTTTGCTGGCACTTTGCAGGGAGCGTCGAAATATTCAACGATCTTTGCGGCCGAGAGAGCATGCGAAATGGGGAGAGCGGTCCGAGAGAGATACATTTTTTGACTATATCTTTGCCAGTTTCGTGGGGGGAAAATTAATTTTTGGTGGAAATATTACTCGCTATGGTAGAAATAGCCATGAAGCTTTTCATACCAAAATTCTCAAAAAAGTGTCACATTTTCGCCAACTATTGATCAAAAAATCTCATTTTTTGACTATATCTTTGCCAGTTTCCCGGGGGGAAAATTAATTTTTTGTGGAAACATTACCCGCTATGGTAGAAATAGCCATGAAACTTTTCATATCAAAATTCGCAAAAAAGTGTCACATTTTCGCCAACTTTTGATCTAAAAATCTCATTTTTGGGCTATATCTTTGCCAGTTTTGCGGGGGAAAAATAATTTTTTTGTGGAAACATTTCTCTCTGCGGAAGAAATATAGACATGAAACTTTTCAAGCCAAAATTTCCAAAAAATTTCACATTTTGCCAAATTTTCGATTTGAAAACTTTGGTACATTTGGTTTTTTTGCAAAACAATTTCAGTTCTTCTTTTTTTGTACTTTCTGCAACCCTTCGCACTACTTTTTTACTTTTGAGCGTCAAAAATTACTTTCCTTTTGCTACTAATCTTGCATTCCCATCACTCGCCTACCTTGCAGTTCACAATCACTTACGATGGAGTTAACTCGAAATGACGTTTGAAAAAGGTGCAGTTCAGTCAAGACCCTGTTTAAGACAAGATAAAATATAATTTAAACGCCTGCATACGATAATATGATTAAAATACGACTTGTTTCAGACCGTCTCCTGTCGTCTGGTCTATTGTCCCAATGGCTTGGCCGAGTTGGACATTCAGACCACCGAGATTCGAGTGCCCGATCACAGTACGGTCAATCAAGTTTTGCGTGAGATCATGAACAGCAGGGAGTTCGAGAGGGAGTACTATTCGTTGTACGACTTCACCTACCTCAAAGACGACAAATACGAACGCGGGTTTTTGTATCAAGATGTGGAAGAGGACTCCTACTACATCTTCGCCTTCCTACCTCAGACTTATTCCTATGTAAGGGTGTTAAAACATGGAGGTTAGATTAAACCTTTTCTATACGAAAGTTCCAGCTTGCGCTTTGCAGAAACGACCGATATTTTTTGATCAAAAGATGAGAAAAATATAACATTTTTTTGCGAATTTCGGCATAAAAAGTTTTATGACTATTTCTACCGTAGATGGTAATGGCTTCCCAAGAAATTAGTTTTCTCAGTGCAAAATGGCAAAGATATGACAAAAAAGTGCTTTTCTCTCTGACCGCCCCTCCGCGTTTCGCTTGCTCTCTCGGCGGCAAAGACCGTTGAATATCTCGGCTGCCCCTGAAAAGCCGAAGCTCCAATTTTTTAGAATTGATACATGTGCTATAAAATTTAAACGTTGCATTTTGCCACTTCCCCTTAAAAAATGGCGTTTATAGGGAAAACTTCTCTGCAGTATCCCTTTAACGAACAAAATTTTTGATTCTTATTTTCCCTTCATTACAGTCTCTCTATCCCGATGGATCTCGTCGAATTTTGGACGAGCGCTACAGCACCAACGACTATGTGAAGGTCGTGCTCGAAGCCGTGTTGCACGGCCGGACCGGGCAAGAATACGAGTTCCGAGTGCTCGACGAAAGAGGCGTCTGCGTTCGGGAGCACAAAAAATTCACCTACTACACGATCGAGGACCGCGCCCTCGAGACGGCGCACTTCGTTCTCGAGGAGTTTCCGCTGGAGCGCCGAATCGACTTGGAGACGGTGGCGCGCAACCCGCTGGACGAGTTGATTATCGAAGCGCTCGATTTGCCCGAGGAAAAGTTCCCCGTCCTCTATCATTTCGTCATCGCGCAACCGGAAATCATGGACGCCCAATATTTCACGCTCAAATGCCTCCGGGAGATCCCGCAGTTCGCGATTCTGCTGCGAATTATGGCCGAGGTGATCGGCGAAAAGGATTGGCGCTACTTCTTCAAAAGCATTGTCATGGTCCCGACCAGTTTGATCATGAGCTTTGAGGGACTGCCCATCGAGATTAAGAACACGAAGCCGAATCCGTTCAACTTTTATTATTTGATAAAACCGATTCGGAAGATCTCCGAGGACGCGTTGTGCAGACGCCGCGCGGTCCGACGAAAATAAAGCTTTATGAGAGGTGAGGGTCGATATTTTGTCGTGTCAAATATACAGCTGACCCTCTTTATACTAATTAGTCAGCCCGGAAAGTCGCTGGAATGATTTTTGGAGTTTGCACTGTGAAAAAAATTAAAAAAATTTTAGGGCGCGACGACAACCAAAAAAAGCCTACATACATAGTATATTGCACGGTGCAAAAAGCAAGAGATTGCACAGTGCAATGCGAAATTTTTTTTTTTACAGTGCATGTCGCGGAAATCAATTTATTGACTTTACGGACGGACTAGTTACAGTCTGTAGCGAAAATAATGAACACTTGTCGCGCACAAATTTTTTGACATTTTGCTGCGACGAGTGCTCATTATTTTCGATACAGACTAATATAATAGTAACAAATCGCAAATGACCAGGAAAAATTGTCCGTCTTGAAACGGCTTCGTTCATCGGACGTTAGGTTGGCTTCAAATCATCACTCGCATGGACACTGCGCTTTTTCAAAAGTGCGTAGACTTTTTGTCGCGGCCGCACAGTGCACATTTTTCACAGTGCATTTGATCTTTTGCACGGTGCAATCGATCTGTGCAAAAAAAGGAAAAATGCACCGTGCGGCGCGGCAAAAAAAAAGATCTGCGCACTTTTGAAAAGGCGCAGTATTAATTCAAATTAATTAAAGTTTAATTTTAATTCAAATTAAATTTACATTTTCACATTCCTACAGCGCTCTCGCCAAACTACCAATCTTATGGCTTCCAAATAGTTGGGCTGCATTGTTCTTCGAAACAATTGTGGCTTCGAAGCCTCCAGTCGGTCGTAGATTTTGCGGAACAAGTGAGTTCCCGGACATTTACCGTGTGGATACCACAGTAATCGCAGCTTCTCTGAAAATGCTTGATAAATGGTCGGAATGCGCAAAAAAATGGTGTAAAATTTAAAAAATTACCGTTTTGGACCAAAATAAGGACGGGATAGTGTTCGGATGCCTGTGTTCTAGGGTTAACTTCGTCGACGAACATCAGCTCTTCGAATGGCAAACTCAAATGCCAGTTCCACTGGAAGGAATCACCGTTCCTCACAAGCAGCTCATTCAGTGTTTTCGGGTATAGGAATAGGGTTTTTGAGTCATCGTTCAGGAGTATTAGCTGAAAAAAGTGATATACAGTCAAAGGGAACTGGCATACCCTCACCAGGGCCTAACAAATTTTTTGAATACGATAATTACGCGAAAAGGTAAAATGCACTGTGGAAAATGCATTTTTTTATCGGTCAAAAGCCTACACTGCGACTACTCCACGTTAATTTGCCGACAGACTGATAAATACCACTTGCGCCATAAAGTCCCGACAGTTTTATCGCTGATGTCGCGCGCGAAATTTGGGGTGCGGTCGCGAAAAAGTGCATGTCGCTTGGGCTAAAAAACGGGAAATCGCAACGGCGGCCGCGAAAACTTGAGAAAAATGCACCGTGCAAAAATTTCGATACTTCATGGCGCGAGTGGTAAGTAGCCAACGAACTTTTCATAGCCTTACTTTCCCAGACGATGTCGCAAGCAAACTCCTGTTAATATGGCAGACATCTTCAGGTCGCTCCACTGGGACAGTTAGCAATACCTCGTTTGTGCGAAAGTTGATGAATCGAATCATTTTCATGTGGACCACTGCCACAGCATCGATCGGCGCGATGACCTTCACGCTTTGCTAAATTTTTGATTCTTTTTTCAAAATCTGACGCCTATGGCTTACCGCTTCCGCATCATCGTCTTCGGCATAATGCACCAAAAATTCTTCCTCTGTTACAGTATCCAAAATGCAAAAACTTCCCTCCTGATTGCTGTAGGCGCCCAGATAACGATGGGTTTTTCCGGGATAATCCGGAAAAACGATGACCGCAAAGTCATCATTGATAGGGAAAGATGCGGCGGACACTGCCATCTGCAGGGCGGGGTCGTAAATTGCCTCCTCATTCTCCGAATAGCAAACGAAATCGAGGTGCTTGCGGAAGCCGTTGTCGACAGTTTTGAAAATTTTCCATGGAATTTGTTTCCGTTGAACCGGGGACGTTGTCAAGTCAACTTCAACGACATGCCGCTCCGCAAGGACGACCTGAAAAATTGAATGACACCTTTCTACAGTGAACATTCCCTAGAACAAACAGCGTTGGTCCCAGCAATTTCAGGAAAGAAAAACCCTCTGTAGAGCGCAACCTTTATACAACACACTAAATACTCATTATACGGAGGTTTTACTATGATTGCCATGAAACTAAATTTATTTCGTATAGAAGGGTTCTATTGTAAGGACAAAATTGCCTCATGTGACATCTGAAATTGTTTTTTTTTTTAAAGTTTTTTGTACAGAGGCGCTACTGCCTCAAACATCAAAACGTCTCTATAGCGTATGACTTCGTATGACTAGCACAAAGTCAATTGAAAAACCTCTATACAACGAAACCCTTCTATAGCGAACATTTTTTAGCCATTTGCGGTTTTTGCATTAAAAATATTTTTACTGTAGACAAGACCGCTTACCTCCATTGCCAAAGAATTCCCTCCATTATGGAGCACCATCGAAATGACGTTGCCCATTTCACGAGCGGTTTGACAAGATGGCCGCTCAAAATCCAGGTTTATTACGTACACCGTTTCTTCAATTGCGAACGCGACTTTTCCGCTTTCCTTGCAAAATATTGGCTGATTCGGAAGGTGTTCCGGTTGCCAAACTCTCGTGTTCAACCTGCAATGAATTCGTTCGTTATAGAGAAATTTACAACGCTCTAACATCGCCCGGCATACAGAGGGTAGGTGCAAAACTATCACGGGTTTCATTGTACGAAGGTGAGTATCGAAAAAAATGACTTACTCGCTGAGCGCTTCCGCCCACATCTCCCCGGGCAGATGATAAATCAAGTTGCTTCTACAAAGCTTCTTAAAGTCCAACTGAACAGCTTTGTAGAGCGTTTTGCTGACCATTGCAAGTTGACAGAGCACGTCGGCCTCTTCGATCGTTGAAGCCAGTCTTTCCCAAAGCTGAGAAAAAAAAATTGTGTGGAAATTCGAATAAGAGACACATACCTCTGTTGGAAATTTTTCGGTACAATTCAATTTTTGATCCATTTAAGATTCTTGGCAAATCTAGCAATAACGCTCGCGTTTTTTTGTCGCAAAAACAACGCGCAGATAGATAAAATGTGGAGGTCGACGCGGTTTGAGCCAAAGAGCAAAAACACGGATTGCGTCAAAAAAATGCGAGCAAGGAAAAAGCATGGCATCCCGTTTCAACGGTACATCTTTTTTAAATCATTGGTCGATTTCAACAAATTTTTCGATAAAGTCACGTTTTGTCGCTAGACGAAAATCCCTAATTTTGCACAGTACGTGTCACCTTTTTGCGCAAGTTTTTGCACTGTTTTTTCAACTGCGTTGCTACGTGCCTTCGCATCGTGCAGACCTCTTCTTCATGTTTGCACCGTGCGAAAAACAGCAAAATGCACGGTGCGTGAGCGACAAATACGGGAAAAGGCAAAATGCACTGTGCGCCGGCGATAAAAAGAAACAATTCTGGGCTGAACGTCTCGGAATGTCGTAGCGGATCTGTTTGTTGTCGCAGGTTATTATTTGGGCAACCAACGGATCATTTTTGTTGCACAGATTTTCGACCGGCACCTATTTGTCAATTTTTTGACTTGCCCATTTGCCTCAAATGCCGGGCGACGGTTGAACGATGAACATTATGCTCTTCTACCAGCACCCAAACAGTTTTGCATGGATCGGCTTCCACTATTACCTTCAAATGGTCGTTGTAAATCTTCTACCATAATGCTCACCCTCAAGGCTGGTATTGCCGAAGCAAATCTTCTGATGACAACGCAATGCAGTGAATTTGTTGACACTTCTCTGCCCCAAACTTCGATGATGTTTCGAGCGGTTTAAGCTGCATTATGCTCTTGAACTCGAAGAAGAAAATATTGCAAATTTCGCGCTTTGACATGTTGATATTGAACGCGTAATAACTGATCAAACAAGGAATCCAGGCGAATCTCGAACAGACATTTGGCAAGTGCATTCAATAAGCTTTCAAATGGTATATAACACTTCCACATAAAGCAACGTCTTCTTGGCATAAAATTTTTTTAAAAAATACAAAACAAAAAATCCGCCATGCTTTTCCGGACAATATGTATAATAAAAATACTTAGATAGATATAAAAATAAAATTCATACATTTCCCTCAAATTTGCCCTTGTATATTAAGGATATATTTGAATTCATTCCATATAACATTTACTTTAATTTTTTACGTTTTTTTTCCTTTGTATTTTCACAAATCACCCGCAAAAACGCTGACCAATTCTTCGCCGACTTTCGTGATATCATCGTAAACCTCTTGGCAGTTTGCCAAAATGGCCACGCAAATCCCTTTGGGACCATTTTTGGGTTGGGTTGAGGTAGAAGTGGTTGGTTTGAACAACATCAACGAACTGCAGCCAGTTGCAGCTCCGGTGTGGTAGCTGCAAATTGTTGGAAATACAAAAAATATTCTAAAACTACTACTACTCGCGACATAAGGTCCGTAGAATTTTGCACGGTGCATTTTTGTTTAGTTTTCGCGGCCGTCGCGGCGATTTCCCGTTTTTACCCAAGCGACATGCACCTTTGCGCGACCGCACTCCAATTTTCGGCGATAAAACTCTACGGACTTTATGGCGCAAGTAGTACGCGGACCAAGATAGCTTGACGAGCCTGCATAGTGCGCCGTCGCGCAAAAAAATTGTCGCACGGCGACGAGGGTAAAATGCACGGTGCACGACGACTACGCACAGTGCAAAATGAATTCGTTCGAAAAGAGCGATCAAAGCTTATGTCGCTCAAAAAATACTGCACAGTTTTTACTGGCACTGTGACAACGACTGAACTCTGCTAGAACATGGCGAGGCTTTTTGGCGTCGGCAAAAAAATTGTCCGAACTTTTGAGCGCGAGTAGTCCGTGGTCTATTTGGTACTAGTACGCCAGGAAAATTGTTGGAATGACCTTTTGGGTTGCGCTACGGAAAAAAGTCAGATGCAAGCGAGAGCCAAAAAAAGCCTATTGCACGGTGCAAAAAGCAAAAAATTGCACAGTGCTAAGGCAAATTTTGTTTTCTCACAGTGCATGTCGCAGAAATCACTCCAGCGACTTTACGGACGGACTCGTACATCCATTAAGACCTACAAATATCCGTTTTGATTTTGCTTGCTTCCGGCAACATGCTTAGTCTCCGGTGTGACTGTCCATCCGAGAGCATAAAAATGTTTGTAGTCGTCGGTTCGGTATTTTTCATTGAGAAATTCCTTCACTGTACTTTGAGCCAGATATGAGCCGGAGACGCCTTGGAAACTGAAAAAAAATGTTTTAATCCCACGAGTCCTTTCACAAAGTCGCTGCAGCAATTTTAGGGTTTGCACTGTGCGAAAAAACTTAAGATGCGAGCGACAAAAAAAAGAAAACCTATTGCACGATGCAAAAAGCAAGAAATTGCACAATGCGTAGTAAACTTTTGTTTTCGCACAGTGCATGTCGCGGTAATCACTCCAGCGACCCTGCGGACGGGCTCTTAATCTGCAACGAGAATAATGAGCACAATGTCGCTTTGACAATCGCGTCGCCGCCGAAAAAAATCAATTGTGGCGCGAAAGCATCAAATTGCTTTTCTCTTCCGCGATCGGCGCAGCGACATTGTGCTTATTATTTTCGCGACAGACTGATACTACTCGGCGCAAAAAGTCCTGAGTTGCACTGTGCGGTTCGAAAATCGCGATAAAACGGCTTCGTACAGTGCATTTTGACCCAAAATCATCATTTTGCACGGTGCATTTTGCAGTTTTTGCCTTACGTCGCGCGCGATTCCCAATTTTCTCAGCGACAAATCATTTTTTCGGCGTGCGACAAAATTCGGGAGCGCGATAAATTCTCAGGACTTTTTGCGCCGAGTAGTAGTCCGTCCGCAAAGTCGCTGCAGTGATTTCCGCGACATGCACAGTGCGAAAACAAAAGTTCTCTTTGCACTGTGCAGTTCTTGCTTTTTGCACTGTGCAATAGGTTTTCTTTGGCTGTCGCTCGCACCCTGATCTTTTTTGCACAGTGCAAACTCCAAAATCCCTCCAGCGACATGCACAGTGCGAAAACAAAAGTTCTCTTTGCACTGTGCAACAGACTGATCGTACCAAAACTCACCTAGCCAGCGCAACATTTGCCAATTTGAGTAGATCCTGACTAGTCGATAAGATCCCTCCGCCCGCATGTTTATAAGAGACGTCGACTTCCGGCACGTTGACGAGCTCATGTTTCCGATTCCTTCGGTAGAATCGGGCTCTGTTCGCAATAATTTTTTCGTTCACATCCAAACAAGTGCTGTTCATTCCGAGATCAGTGAAAAGTTCGGAGGTCAATTTTTGGAACGATTTGCCTGAGGCTTTCTCCAGACAAGCCGCAAGAAGGGCAAATCCATGAGTTGTGTAGCTGAATTCACCTGAAAAATGGAAAGATACGGCTATGTAGGGAAGAAATTTTTTTGTTATAGAACGGTTTCGTTGTACAAAGATTTATTTTAAAAAAATTGGCTTTTGAAGCCGCTAAAATTGTTGTTATAAAGAATTTTTGTTGTACAAGGGTACGGTAGAGAATTTATGGGTAAAATACGTTGTTTTTACATATATTTCGGGTAGATTGACTCACCCGGTTTCTTGATCAAGTCATCATTTTTGAATAATTCTAGAGCTTCTGTTGTATTTTCGAAGCGTTTCCGAAGCAAAAACTCGTATTTTGGCTCTCTCTCGTTGTACGATTGGTACAGCTCGTCAATGGTTTTGGGATGAGGCTCGTCTGGAGAGGTCTCGGGATTCTAAAGACGACTACAAGGGTTTCTATAAAATTTTTTTGTCATAGAAAGTTTGTGCCGTCAAATAGTCCATAGTAAGGACATTTTCCTGGCAAGAAAAGTTTCGAAAAGCCATTTAAGGTCAGTGTTTGGTGTATTTTTTGTGACTTACCTTGTCATAATGCCGAATTCCGCCTCGATGTCCGAGCAATTGTCGAATTGTGATGTCGACTTCTTTTCCGTCCCATTTCTTTTTTGGAAAATCGGGGAGATATTCCTGAAATTTTAGGTTGAGAGCAGGGCCGTAGCTAGGATGGGGACATGGGGACCCCCCCCCCCAGTCAGGGGTCGACAAAAAATGAAAAAGGGTAGGGGTGGTGTAAGGTATATTTTCACGCCGCAAAATTTTTTTTCACAGCCACCCGTGGTCCCAAAAAAAAGCCTACTGCACGGTGCAAAAAGCAAGAACTCGCACAGTGCAATGTGAACTTTTGTTTTCTCACAGTGCATGTCGCCGAAATTACCACAGCGACTTTGCGAACCGACTAGTGTATGTAAACTAACATAAATAGACTTTTCCAAGTCCAAAACTCCATTTTCGACCAATTTTGCGGCAATTGTTGCAGTTATGGACTTGCTGATGCTTGCAATTCTCATTACGCTGTTTGAATGGCATTTTAACGAGTTTTCAACATCCGCCAGTCCGAAACCTCTTGAATACACCAGATTCCCGTCCACGGAGACTGCGACGGTTGCTCCGGGAGTCCCTGAGACTTTCTGAAAATAAAATAACTTTGTAGCGCAAAGCCTCTCGATAACAAACATTTTTTTTGAAAACCAGACATGGCAACCGGGCCGGGCTTTGGAAATTTTGAAAACGGGCCGGGCCTACTTTTTACCGGGCCGGGCTTTGGGCTCGACGTTTTTTTTCGGGCCGGGCCTTCGGGCCCAAGATTTTGAATTTCGGCCCAAAGTCCGGTTCCGATTTTTGGTCCCGACACGAAAAATTGCGATGTCAATTTTTTGTCTGGCCTTTTTGTTTTCTGCGAAAAGAAGATTTTGCTTTCGAAAAAAAAGGTGGTTTGGCGGGTTTTCTGCCCAAAAAAAACCTTTGTACAACAAACATGATCTTTTGAAACAACTCTATAAAACAAACAATTTTTGTGACCCTAAAGCAACTCAAAACGCTAAACCACCTTCGTACAAAAAAATCTCTCTACAACGAACGATTTTTACTTTTATTTTTCTAGTTTTCCGTCATTTGTTAAACAGAGGTTTTACTGTAAATTTCGAAGACTTACCATCCATCTTTTGACCAACTCCGTTGCTTCTTGAGCCCTTTTTCTTTCTCCCAAATACGTGTTTTCCAAATATTTGTACGGAAAATGCTCGTTTTGAGAGAATCCAACAAAAGCAGCCGCTGCCAAACCAACTCCAAGGGTTTTCGACCAAGTCATTTTGAAAAAATTGGTCGAAAATAGGATTTCGAAGTGAAATTTAGAGCTAAAATTGGTTTAGCTTTCCGCAGAAAACAGAAGGACCCAAAAATTTTTGATAAAAAGAAAAAAGAGCAGAGAAAAAACGGACGCTTTTAATTTTTTTTATAACGAGAAAGAATTCAGCGTTCTTTGGGTGATGTTATGTTAAGTTTAAAAACGACCATTTCTCAGTCAGCGAATCGGTCATGGTCATAGAAAAAACCAAGACATGGTACTTGTTCGTCCAGGAAGTCGCTACAGTGATTTTCGGTGTTTGCACTGTGCGAAATCGAAAGGGCGAAAAAATCGCAACCTTTCATTTGGGCAAATTTCATTTGGGAAAATTTCATTTGGGCAAATTTCATTTGGGGCAAATTTCTATTTGGACAAATTTCATTTGGGCAAATTTCATTTGGGAAAATTTCATTTGGGCAAATTTCATTTGGGGCAAATTTCTATTTGGACAAATTTCATTTGGGCAAATTTCATTTGGACAAATTTCATTTGGGCAAATTTCATTTGGACAAATTTCATTTGGGCAAATTTCATTTGGACAAATTTCATTTGGGGCAGATCGAATTTCTCTTTTCAATTAGTCGAATTTAAATTTCCAATATTGCAATCAAATCAAAAGTCAACTGTTTATTATATTTAATATTATAATTCCATTTGCAATGATCGAAGCATAATCGTATTACCTTTTAAAAGGCCAGAACAGCTACTTTTGAATTGCGCTTTTTACGGCGTGGAAACGAAATGTCAAAAAAGTTTTTTATGTCCTGCAGCGAAAACAAAGACGACAAGCTTGCAAACTGTAAAATTATTATTAGTAGGCATCTAGAAATGCCATCTTTATTTTTTTTCCGTTGTTATTGATACAGTAGACAAAGAAACTTTTTGGACATTTCGTTTCCACGCCGTAAAAAGCGCAGTTCAAAAGAAGTCGTGCCGTCCCTTTAATCTTGTTGTGAAGTGGTCCCTTTCGCTTCTCTACCCGTAATAAATTCACATTTGCTTACCAATCCAGCATGTCTAGCGCCCCTCGGCATTGGTCGTTCGAACTGTTCATGGGCAAACTGCTCCGTTTCGTGTCTCATTTTTGGCTGTGGCTTTTCCTTCTTTAAATGCATTAGTAAAATTAACTTATTTAGATATGCGCACAAAAACTCCGCCCCGTTTTCTTTGCTGTTTTGTCCCAATTTTCGTTTTTTGGTTCCTCAAGTCTTGCGGCCTCTCAGTTGGTGGGCAGGTGTGAAGTAATGGGCTGCAGGTTTAAATTTGCCATCTTTGGAATTGGAAATGTTAATATCTCCGGATGAGTTGCCCTCTCTTCAACTTCTCGGCCTGTATCATTGCTTTTGCAGCGGGATCTTTGTGCTAACCACGGGTGTTGTGATGTTCACCTTGGCAGTGATGACAATGTGTAAGTTTGCAGACGAGGAAAAGTGCTGGACTTGTGTTTGCTTTTTATTTTGGACATCAATTGGCTGAAAATTTTAGCTGTCGCTTTGCAAGGGCAGGTGAGATGTTCAACAATCTTTGTGGCTGAGAGAGTACACAAAATGTGGAGAGCGGTCAGAGATAAAAACACTTTTTGGCCATCTTTTTGCTAGTTTCGCGCGAAAAAAACTGATTTTTTGTGAAAACATTTCTCTTTGCAATAGCAAAAAGTATGAAGCTTTTAATGCCAAAGAAATTTTGGTTGTTTCTGCAAAACGCGAAAAATAAATTTGGCCTCAACAATTTTCAAAAAAGTGTTAACTTTTTGCCAAATTTTGCTGAAAACATCGCGGTCGTCTGCAAAGCGATAGTTATAAGCCTCGTATATGTGAAAAGAAAAAATTATTTTAAATTTTCCCAATTTTGCCAAAGCCTGAGCGTCGAATTCTAAGCACTTTTCCTGTACATTACATCCAAAATTCCGAATAAACCTTTATTTTCAGCGTCCACAAATTCAATGAAGGTGTATCATTATTACTTGGTCTCAACAATTATTTGGTAAGTCTTGAAGAACCAGGCGAGCTTGTTAAAGGACCAGAACAGCTACTTTTGAATCGCGCTTTTTACGGGTTGTGGAACGAAATGTCAAAAAAGTTTTTTATCTCCTGCAGCGAAAACAATGTCGGCAATATTGAAAACAGTCAACTAATTATTAGCAAGCAAGTAGAATGCTGTCATATTTTTTCCCGTTGTTATTGATACAATCGACGAAGAAATTGTTTTACATTTTTAATGTCCACGCCGCATTAGGGTGATATTTCGGCGACATGCACCGTGCATAAACAAAAATTCACTTCGCACTGTGCAGTTTGTTTCTTTTGCACTGTGCATCAATCGCCGCGACGTGAGCTTTTTTCAACTGCGCCGTTGCGTGCATTCGCACAGTGCACACCATTTTTTCAGGTTTGCACAGTGCAAAAACAGCAAAATGCACGGTGCGTGAGCGACAAACAGGGGAAAAAAGCAAAATGCACTGTGCGCCGGCGATAATCGTGCTTGTAAATTATATAGAGTACTTGTGCAATTTTATGCTTATTGCACCGTGCAATAGGCTTTTTTCGGCTGTCGCTCACACCGGGCCTCTTTTTGCACAGTGCAAACACCAAAAATCACTCCAGCGACTTTGCGGACGGACTATCAGTCTGTAGCAAAAATAGTGAGCACTCTGTCGCATCGACAGTCGTGTCGTCGCCGAGAAAATGAATTGTGTCGCGACAAAATAAAATATAATAGTTTTTCACTTCCGCGACGCGATCGGTGCAGCGACATTGAGCTCTTTATTTTCGCTACAGACTTGCAGTAAAAAGCGAGATTCAAAAACGGCCGTATTCATTCTTTATTACTCCGCAATTAAAGGGCCAGAACAACTACTTTTGAATTGCGCTTTTTACGGCATGGAAACGAAATGTCAAAAAACTTTTTTTATGTCCTGCAACGAAAACAACGGCGGCAGAGTTGCAAACAGCAACATATTTATTAGTAAGCATATAAAATGTCACCATTGCGTTTTTCCCATTGTAATTGGTACAGTAGACGAAGAAACTTTTTTGACATTTCGTTTCCGCACCGTAAAACGCGCGATTCAAAAGTAGTTGTACTATCCCTTTAATGAAATTACAAGCCTTTTCAGGTCCTACCTCTGCGATGTGACTTTTAGCGCCATGGGAGTTCTGTCGCTACAGCCCTTGCCATGCTTCGCATTTGAAGGAGTGCTGGGGCAATTCATCAATTCCCGGCCCCTCATTTTTGCCTCTGCTGCGACGTTGATCGGCTGTGGCCGCTGCGCGGCGTTGATTTTACAATGTTGTTATCGAATCTTCCAACCGTCGCCACCGCAGATGATGTTTTATCAGTTCTTCTCGAAAATACTGAATGATCATTTCGTGTACACCTCGTACATATTGATGTTCGTCTTATACGCAGTCATTTGGGTGGGTTTCGTTGAATTTTTGCCTCGACCACTTTTTGTATGAAGAGGAAGATACGTAGGAGGTTGTTGATGTCTGTGAGAATCGTATCTTGAAGACATATCCATAAGAAGCAAGATTTCTTCGAGGGTACTACAAAATCTTAAACCTTACTCCTAACCCGTTTTTAAAATTTGCTGCCAGAAAAATGCACAGTGCGTTGGCGATAAATTAAGATGGGATGAAAAAAATTTTAAAAAAAGTGTTGTAAGCCTTTTCAAAATGATCGTATATAGTTGTGTATAATTTCTCTTCCTGTATGATGGGATTCCAACACCTTATTTTTGTTTGCTACCTCAATTTTTGCTTCCAAACTCATAATTTTGGTTATTACAGGCCGATTCTGGGCCGGGCCGTTTAAAATTTGCTTTGGCTCGACTCGGCCCGAGGCCATGTCTAGTACAGCTACGTTTGAATAGCGCTTTTACGGTTTCAAAAGCAAAATTTCACAAAAGCCTCAAAAATGGTCTCCGCCGATAAAAAATCTCCGCCGAATCGTTTCAAATTTGCTTTAGCCCGGCCTGGCCCAACACCGGGCCCGGGAGTCATGTCTACTGGGGATACAAAAATTTCCACAAAGTGCGTAGACTTTTGATCGCAACAAAATGCATTTTGCACAGTGCATTAAATTTTTTTGCAAATGTTTTTGCATCGTGCATCAACCGCCGCGACGTAAGCTTTTTTCAACTGCGCCGCTGCATGCATTCGCACAGTACAGAACGTTTTTCAAGTTTGCACTGTGCGGAAAACGGCAAAATGCACGGTGCGTGAGCGACAAATCGGGGAAAAGAGGCAGAATGCACTGTGCGGCGGCGATAAAAAGCGAAAAAAGTTTACGCACTTTATGCAAACACCAGTAGGCTTATATTTCGACTGTCGCTTGCATTCTGACATTTTTTGCACAGTCATGTACACTTGACTATGAAATAATGCCCAAAAAAAGTTTCGAATTTGATAGTCAGAAGTTATGTGTTTTTTCCAGCCGCTCCCTCTAGCATATTCTATGCATGACACACGTCAAATCGGGGAGAGAACTCTCCAAATTGGCTTTTCGTCCAAAGATTTATCGGAAAAATTATTTTTAAATTCTCCCGCTAGGTATTACCGGTCAAAAAAGTCTGAAACGAATCCATATAGCTGAAAATTTTACTGTTTGCAAGTCTGCGGCTCTTGTTTTCGCTGCAGGAGATAAAAAAAACTTTTTTGACATTTCGTTTCACACGCCGTAAAACGCGCGCTTCAAAAGTATATAACTGTACTGTTCCTAATGTCGAGGGTTTTATAAAATGTCAGCGATTTTTAGCCTTCATTTTGCAAAATCTTTTTAAAAGCCCAGCCCACGTCAAATCGAGGAGAAAACTCTTCAGTTGGCTTTTCGTCCAAAGATTTATGGTCAATTTTTGTCAAAAAAGACCTGGGTTTTGCCAAATTGGACAATAAATCGATCAGAAAACATTTTTCGGACCACAAATTTGTGACAAAGTGCCAAGAGTTCCCTCTCTTTCGCTGTTTCAATTTGACGTGTGACATCATTTCGAAAAATTCCGAAATAGTAAATGTTATTCTTTTGGTAAAACCAATTTTTCAGGGCCCAATGTGGTTATGGTTTCCCGACCAAAAACTCCAAAAACAATATCTTCTCGAGGCCGACCCCAACATGGCCGAAATCTACGACCGTCTCCCCAACATTGTCTGCATTTCGTATGGGACGAGCTTCGGCACGGCCATTTGGACACCGCTCGGCTTTGTGATTGCCGTACCCACGATTGTTTTGTGGCTGGTCTACAAGGTGTACAAGCAAATCCAAAGCGGGAATGCGCCGGAAAGGACGCTTCATTTGCACATGATGCTTCTCAAATCGCTTGTTGCTCAACTTGTTGTTCTTGGCGTCTTTCTTTGCCTTCCGGTCTACATCTTACTATTGGTTCCTTCGTTGGGCGTTCGCGGAGCGCCCACCATCTCCATTTGTTGCATTATTGTCTATTTTATGGAGACGAATGTGGAATGTCTGATGTTGGTGTGGTTTGTCAAGCCGTACAGGGAATGTTGCTTGCAGATATTCAGGTATGGGGTGAGCAAAAAGGCGAGGTTGGTGATTCAAGTTCAGTCCGCGACGTCGTTGAATTAGCGTTACATTTGACGCATTTCTTTTGTATATGCATAAATTTATTTCCCTATATCTTGCCAACTTGATATATTGCTTGTATGTAAACCGCAATTCCCGGTGCTTAGTATGTCGTTATTCATACCACGTGTTAATAAATAATTCCGCAGTTCACAAAATCTTTGCCAGTTTTTATTCAGAAACCAGGTGTGCGTAGGTAAATATTATATAATACAAGCGCATTGCAAAAATAAAATACACGTATTAAAGAGCTAGAATAACTACTTTTGAATTGCGCTTTTTACGGCGTGGAACCGAAATGTCCAAAAAGTTTCTTCGTCTGCTGTACCAATAACAACGAAAAAAAATCATAGTGGCATTCTACATGCTCACAAATAGTTATTTTACTGGTTGCAACTCTGTCGCTTTTTTTCGCTGCATGACATAAAAAAACTTTTTTGACATTTCGTTTCACACGCCGTAAAACGGACAATTCAAAAGTAGCTGTTCTGGCCCTCTAAATTGGGATGAAGACATACTCAACACTATTTTTCGACGCTTTGCAAAAACGACCAAGATTTTCACGTCGAAAGTAGCTGTTCTAGCCCTTTAAGAATCCGTGTAATAGAGGGGGACGCAACATATGTATGTTTTTGCAAAAAAAGATAATGTACAACGCAGTCGGGTTGATACAGTGCAACGCACTATACGACGCGTCCGGGCTTTTCGGGTCAGCGACAGCTCGGGTCAACACTAAATCAACAAGGCGCAAGAGAGATTGTAGGAGGCGTCTACAAGGCCTGAAAAAGCCGTTGGACACTCTGTGAACCCTCGGAGACTTAGCGAAGACTTACAATACGTCTACCTTTTCAAATTTGTTGTAACATAGAAAGGAACAAAACTTGCACCACAAAACAAAGATCCAAAAGTTTTCTCTGGATATTATTGGTGTAATACCTTAAAACGTGTGATAAACTACCCTAGGACCTGTTCAATCTCGTTTTATATAAACTAAACCTTTTTCTAGACCCAACATATCGTATCGTCAACCCAAACTGTTGTTAACCCAAAAACTCGTTACGCCCTATACAAGGCTAAACCAACTCTTGACGTTGCTCGTTCTAGGCAAGCTTCGTTGTAAGGTGGTAGTTGTTCCTCTGCATTTATTTTTGTACGTGCGTTGCATGACGGGTACAAATAAAAAATGCATATATTAACATATGCATAACCTCTACCTGAGAGTAAAAAATAATGAAATATGGTTTTATAAATCCTTGAATTATTTATTATTATATAATACATACAATTTTACTATGTTTCACAGAACAGCTACTTTTGAATCGGGCTTTTTGCGGCGTGGAAGCGAAGTGTCAAAAAAGTTTTTTTCGTCTGCTGTACCAATAACAACGGAAAAAATAATTTTGACATTCTACATGTTTACTAGTGATAATTTAACTGTCTGTAACTCTGTTGCCTTTGTTTTCGTTCCAGGACATAAAAAACTTTTTTGACATTTCGTTTCACACGCCGTAAAACGCGCAATTCAAAAGTAGTTGTTCTGGCCCTTTAATTCGTTGAAGACCTGACCAGAACAGAAGCGCTCTGCGCTTTACCTGAAACAATTCTAAAGACCCGTAAAAACCCTTCTCTGTAAGGCTTTACACACCACAACAACATGACACATTCGACATTGGTTTCGAGGAAATAGACAACCGCGCAGCACACAGACAACTTTGGGGCCGACCGTACACCCAACATTGGTAAAATTATCAAAATATACGCTGGCAAAACGATGAACACGAACAAAACAACCGCCTCAATCGTCAAGGACTGCAGCAGCATCATGTGCAAATGGATCGTTTGTTCCGGGCGCTTGCTCCGTTTCACTCGCCGATACAGCAAGTAGAGCATGAAAATCCCAATACCAGGGAAGGTGATTAGCAATGCGATCGCCATGGACAAACTCCCACCGATTCGTGCGCCGGTGGCAAAGCAAATAATGTGCGGCAGGCGGTTGAATATGACTTCCAAGGCGGGGTCGACGGCGAGGAGGAGGTGCTTTTGCACGTCTTGATCGGGAAAATAAATTGACATCGGTACCTATTTACAAAAGAGTCTCAGTCACAGCAAAATATTATACTACAAGTCTGTCGGGAAAATACTGAGCACTTTGTCGCTTCAACAACCGCATCGCCGCTGAGAAAATGCACTGCGTCGCGGCAAAATCAAATTTTTTTCAGTTCGGCCGACACGATCGGCGCAGCGACAGAGTGCTCATTATTTTCGATGTCGGGAAAATAAGACTATCATGATAGTCCATCCAAAAAGAGCCACTGGAGTCATTTTTGGTATTTGCACTGTGCAAAAAAACTCAGAGTGCAAGCGACATCCGAAAAAAGCCTATTGCACGGTGCAAAACGGCAAGAAATTGCACAGTGCAAAGTGAACTTTTGTTTTCGCACTGTGTATGTCGCAGAAATCACTCCAGCGACTTTCCGGACGGCCTAGTATGACTTACAAACCCCTAACACCGGAGGTCTTCAAAGTGCGACACTTGGATTTTAACTAACAGGGGAAGTACCCCAAGTGCGACGCTCAGATTTTGATGAAACTTGGCACAAATTTTGTATTATTTTTTCTTAGACATTTGCTAATCTCTTAGCTTGCGCTTTGCAGAAACGACCGAGATTTTTAGATCGAAAGTTGGCGAAAATGTGACAATTTTTTGCGAATTTTAGTATGAAAAGTTTCATGCCTATTTCTACCATAGCGGGCAATATTTCCACAAAACAATTAATTTTTTCGTCGCGAAACTGACAAAGTTATGGCCAAAAAGTGTTTTTCTCTGTGACCGCGCTCCGCGCTTCCCGTACTCTCTCGGCCGCAAAGGTCGCTAAATATCTCGGCTGCGCCTGCAAAGCGCGAGCTAAAATTTTCAAGAATTAATACGTGGCCTACGCCTAACATGTGTGCCAAATTTAAAGAAAATCTGAGCGCCGCACTTGGGGTACCTTGTAAATTTAGGACAAATTTATATTCATTTTTGCTCAGACACATTCGAGATTTCTAGCTCGTAATTTGCAAAAACGACCGAGATTTTCGTTTGTAAACATTGACAAGTAGGCCGTATAAGCCAAATTTGAAGGAAATCTGAGTGTCGCACTTGCAACACTCCTCTTGGAAAACGAAAGCGTTGACTCACCCAAAGACAGGCAAAAAACATCATCGTGAACGCAAAAATGGCCAAAAAAACGTAGTCGTTGAGCATTCTATACAAAATCCGATACGCTGACATTTGCGGCGGCACCGATTGGAACACCCGATAGAAAAATTGCAAACATATCGCCGCGGAGCGACCGCTGAGGATAAAAATTGCGACAGACGCAACCAGCCGCGGCCGGGCACTTCCCGCGGGGCCGAGGACGCCGAGGAACGCCAGACACGGCAAGGGCTGCATCGCAATCAACGCTGAACCACTACAGATCGCGTCGCAGAGGTATGACCATACGATCTCAGAGACCAAATAGTAATGATACACTCTCATGGACTGGGTGGACGCTATGTTTCGGAATAAATATTTTCGGAAAGCGACTTACATATAGTCATCACAACTAACGTGAAAATTACAACTACGGTCGTCACCGAAAGAATGACTTGACAATAGAGAACGTAGAAGTTGAGGGCTTCTGGCGATAGAATTTCAGCCGGTGATAGCAGCATTTAACGGCTAAGCCTTCAGAACATTGCAAATATGACAATAGCACCTTTACCCGCGTTCCGACTAAAACAATGTGATCTTTGCCGTGGAGTGTGGCGCCTCCAGGTGTTAATTGAGTTTTGGAATTATTTATTACCTCGTAATGCAAGGCGAACAAAAATAATTTACAATATTGTATTGAAAGGAGGGGCAAAACAACGAAACAAATACATCTTGGGCCATCCTCTCGCGACCACATGTTTCTAATTTAAACTTTTCGTACTTGAGCTTTCAAAATAAGATATCAAAACGGGACGACAAATTCCCTGTTCTTTTCAAGAGTCGTCTAGCGCAGCGGTATGTTCTATAGCGGCGAATGGCGTTAGGGGCGTAGCTGAGGAGTCGGTCCGGGGGAAGGGGCTATGTTTTTGGACCACAGATAAAAAATGTGAAAAAAAGACAACGCAAACGATCTATGTAAATGGGTCTGTTATGTATATACATACATAACTACAAAACCTACCATAAAAAGGTCTAGTTGACCTTACTCCCCCCTTACACCCTTTACATTTTTTTTGCCGAGCCCTGGCTGGGAGGGGACACCCCTCATGTCCTCATTTCCTCATTCAGTTGTCCAAACCAAATCTACCGACCTTGACGGAGCTTCGCAACGCCATTCCAGCCGAATGCTTTGAAAAGGATTGGAAAAAATCCGTGTTCTTCTTGGTTTGGGACTTTGCAGTCATCGCCGGCCTTTATCCCATCGTTCCCTATGTGGAGCAATATCTTGGATGGTTCGGGCTGTTGTCATGGTATGTTCTGAGTCTGGAAGCCGAACTTTTCGGCTCGACCCGCCGGGCCAAACTTTTTCGCCCCAATTTTTCGCCCGGCCCGGGAGTCACGTCTATACCGAGCGTATTCATTGATCAGCAAAAGCAATTACTTTAAACAGCATCAAGTGCATTCTCGCCGTTTTTCCCGGCCGGGCATCGTTCTTGGTTTGAATATAGAGCCACAACACGGAAGCCATTATGGCCGGAGGTGCCACAATCAGAAACACCGCTGGCGGTAAAATTGCGGTCCCAAAACTCGTTCCGTAATACAGACATACAATCACGGGGATACAAGAGTGTAACATTGCCAAGAGCAATGTTACAGAAAATAGTGATGCATGACATTTGCACCTGCCTTGTAGAATTGTTATGTTACACACATGACTTATTCATTGAATCGCCGCATTTATTGAATTTTTTAGGGAATTGCATTTGAAAGCAGAAAATATTAAAAAGACATAAATTTATTTCGTCAAAATGGCAAGCATTGGCAAAATTGTATAGTAGTATTATATTCCCATAAAGTACGTAAGCTTTTAATCGCTAGGCAAAAAAATCTACTTTTGCACAGTGCATTTCATTTTTTGCAGTATATAAAAAAAAAGGGTAAATACAATATGCAATATGCGCCGTCGATAAAAAGGCGAAAAAGGTCTACACACCTTATGGAAATACGTAAGAACCAATAGATTTGTTTCCTTTGTCAACCCGTAGAACTGCGCGACCATACATGTAGAACCGGCCGCTTCTCCATCCGCAAGAACCCCAAAACTTCCACGCACCGTGTGCAATACGGCTTCACAAACCACAACAACATGAGGCACTCTACATTTGTCTCCATCAGAAAGATGGACAGCGAGATCATGGAGATGTTCGGCGTCGAGCGCACCCCCAATGCCGGCAGTATTAACAGACTGTAGGCTGGAAGGCACATGAATAGAGTGGGTACTGTAACTTGCGCCGCCAACGGATGATAGCAACATTAGGTTTGAGGGTATGAAGACATTGATATTTAATAGCAAGACCATGTGTTCTGTTACACCTGCTACAGTCATACGGAAGTGAACTCAGGCAGTTACACTATGCGAATAGGTGGAAACCATTGTTACCGACTTTGTGGACTTGAGAATTCTCAGCATTCGTTGCAACGTCGTGCGATACGGTCGGACAAACCAAAGAAGCATGACGCATTCAATGTTAAGGTCGATAAACACGATTTGAATGCAAATCATGCCCACCTTCGGCAATGGAGTGGGCAGAAAATACGGCAACACGAACATGATCTGCAGCGGCAGGCAGAGAACGCTCATCAAGACCAGGATTTGAGCCACAAACGACTTGAGCAGCATTAGGTGCAGGACTTTTGTTTTCTCCGGCCGTTTGCTGCATTTGATTTGATGATGGGTAAAGAAGAGCATGTAAATCGTGAAGGTAGAGGTGAATACCAATAAGATGGCTATGGAAAGTAATGCCAGACCAGTCTCTGTTCCCGGTGCGAAGCAAAGCGTATGAGGGATTCGTTGGAGGAGAGGCGCGACTTCAGGATCGGCAAGGATCAGCAGACGTCTCTGAGCTTCTTGGTTGGGGAAGTTGATCAGCATGGGCACCTGTAATGTTCGATTTGGACTGCGGGAAATGGTGACGTTCGGAGAGCAAAATCGGTTTGAACTTGATTGGAATCGTACTAGCGTGCAATTGGATTCAGGGATGAATTGGCGAAGCCTGTCCTAGATCGTTGGAGAAGGAGTAATGCGTGTCTGGTTAACTGCAAACCGAATTCTATTGTAATTTTTACGTCGATTTTGCCAGATTTTAGCAAACTCGAAGACTTGATGACTACTATCGTATATGGAAGGGTAACATTTTCACCAAAAAATTATTTTTTCCTGGCAAAACCGAATAATACGACCAAAAAAGCATTTTTGTCTATGACCTCTCTCGGCGTTTTGCACACTCTCTCGGCCGCAAAGCTCGTTGAATATCTCGGAAGTGCCTGCAAAGCGCGGCCCAAAATCTTCAGCAATTGATGTGTGCGGCAAGCTCGACGTTTGCGCTGAATTTAAAGGGAGAGTACAGCTACTTTTGAATTGCGCTTTTTACGGCGTGGAACCGAAATGTCCAAAAAGTTTCTTCGTTTACTGTACCAATAACAACGGAAAAAAAATAATGGTGATGTTCTACATGTTTGCTAATAATTATTTAACTGTTTGCAACTCTGCCACCTTTGTTTTCGCTGCAGGACGTGAAAAACTTTTGTGACACTCGTGGTGAATAACTGTAGTGATAGATATTAACAAACCAATGTATCAATCGGTCACAATCTACGGAGAAAAACTCGCGGCTCTATCATTTTGACGCGTCGGGTGACGGGAAATTTTCAATTTTTTTATTTTTTTTGGATTGGATGGTAGGCTACTTTAGTGTTACGGTAGCCGTAACACAAGTTCATTGTGTTGTTACAGATACACATCACGCCGGCTTGGCCTGTCTCCCTATGAAAGAATAAACACAAAAAAATTGAGTGGCTCTATCATTTTGACGCGCACTGTAGTTGTTTCTGGCCCTTTAAAGGTTCTGGCCCTTTAAAGGGCCAGACCAGCTACTTTTGAATTGCGCGTTTTACGACGTGTGAAACGAAATGTCAAAGAAATTTTTTTATGTCCTACATCGAAAACAAAGGCGGCAGAGTTGCAAACAGTAAAATAATTATTAGTAAGCATGTAGAATGTCATCTATACGTTTTTCCCGTTGTTATTGGTACAGTAGACGCAGAAACTTTTTGGACATTTCGTTTCCACGCCGTAAAAAGCGCAATTCAAAAGTAGCTGTACTGTCCCTTTAACAAACGATTTTTGCGAACGTTGGCTTGAAAAAGTTTCATAACTATTTATACCGTTTCCACATGGTAATGTTTCCACAAAAAATCACTTTTATTCGTACAAAAATTGCAAAGGGATCACCAAAAGTGTTTTTTCTCTGACCGCTCTCCGCATTTCGCGTTCTCTTTCGGCCGCAAAGATTGTTAAATATCTCGGCTTTCCCTGTAAAGCGCGAGCTAAAATTTTCTGAAATTGCCATGTGGTCTATCCTCAAATTGTGTGCAAAATTTAAAGCAAATCCGAGCGTCGCACTTGGAGTACTCCCCTTGTAAAATAAGGTCCAACATTGGAACTTTTGAAGTTAAAAAGTAATATTGCATATATGCAAAATACGAAGCCAGTTCTCTTATTAGTTCTAAACGCTGCCAAAAGTTGGCAAACTATTGTATTTCCAGCTCATCCCAAGTAGTTGTTCGGTCCCTTTAACAAAAATCTGACATAAGTGTCGCACCTTTCACTTGTCAATTGAACCCCTAACCCACTCGTACAGAAGCTTTGTTTTATAACATAACCTGAACGTCATTCCCAAACAAATTTGCACGGAAATCACCGTCTTACCCATATAACCGCATAGATTGCCGCCAGCAACGCGCAAAACCCCATTACAGGATAGTCTGTTGTCATCAGTTTCATCGGCTTGTAGAGTCTTGATTGCGGATGCAGCGATTGCGAGATTCGATAGAATAATTCGAAGCCGACAATTACCATGCGGCCAGTGGTAAAGAATGCCGCGATACCAAAGAACGCCTTTTCATGTTGTGTGATTGCCGCGCCAAAGGCGTAGAAAGTGAGACATGGTAGTGGGAGTATCTCGATCACTCCAACCGCACTCCAAATCGAGTCAGAGATGGTGGACCTATAGAGACAGATTCGCATTGAATGTTGATTGGCTTACCATGCGATTGCGGAGAGTAGGTAGTTGTGGTAAAGTCTCATGTTGATTGTTTGAGCTAAAAGAAGGTACTCGTATCTATGAATATTGATATTAAAAAGAACTTCGTCTACTATAAAAATATCAACGGAAAAAAATAATGGTGACATTCTACATGCTTACTAATCATTATTTTACTGTTTGCAACTTTGTTTTCGCTACAAGACATAAAAAAGCTCTTTTGACATTTCGTTTCACACGCCGTAAAACGCGCAATTCAAAAGTAGCTGTTCTGGCCCTTTAAATTTTGCACACACATTGGACATGGGTCACATATCAATTTCTGAAGGTTATGGTTTGCGCCTTGAAGGGACAGAAATTCAACGGTCTTTGCGGCCGAGAGAGTACGCAAAATGCGGAGAGCGGCCAGAGACAACCCCCGTTTGGTTGTATCGTTGCCAGTTTTGAGTGGCAAAATTGGTTTTTCTGTTATTCTTTACGGAAATAGGTACACAAATTCTCAATGCGAAATTCGCAAAAAACAGGCTCATTGTTTTCAACTTTTGACCTAAAAATTTCGGTCGTTTCTGGAAAGCGCCGAAAAATAATGACGCATATGTCTTCATCCCAATTTAGAGGGCCAGAACAGCTACTTTTGAATTGCGCGTTTTACGGCGTGTGGAACGATATGTCAAAAAAGTTTTTTTTATGTCACGCTGCGAAAACAAAGGCGGCAGAGTTGCAAACATTAAAATAAGTGTTAGTAAGCATGTAGAAGGTCACCATAATTTTTTTCCGTTTTTATTGGTACAGTAGACGAAGAAACGTTTTGGACATTTTGTTTCCACGCCGTAAAAAGCGCAATTCAAAAGAAGCTGTAGTGTTCCTTTAACGATCGACGTGCCTGTTGACGACCTTGCAAAGACTCAAACGTGCAATAGCATTTTTTTGGCTGTGGCTGGACTTTGACTTTTTTGCACAGTGCAAACGCCAAAAAATCACTCGAGCGACTTTTTGGACATTTCGTTTCCACGCCGTAAAAAGCGCGATTCAAAAGTAGCTGTGCTGTCGTTTTAAGCGTCGCGCTTGGAGTACTTCCCGGTTAGACGTAACATCACCAAAAACCCACTTACATTTCACCATGACCGTCAATGTAAACGCCACCACCACAATCTTCACAACGAACGCAATGTTGCATGCTGTAGCGAAGAGCTGAAGCTGTACGTCGGATGGGAAATTGTGGGGCGAGAGCAACATGAATTTAGTTGGCCAATACGAATGGCCTTTCCCAAACACCTGTCCGCATTTACTAAATCAAATTTTTGGAGTGAAAATGACATCATCATTCGTACGAGAATTTAGAGCACAAAGAACTTGATAATTTAAGTCATAATTTATTCGTAAACAGCGCAACATGTTCGTACATTGCGTATAGGCGTCACAAGGGTTGTTACAGCAACATCTTTGGCGGCGGGATCTACTCGCTCTTCTTGCCGGCGTACACTTTGGACACACGGTATCGCAACACGCCCGTCCCTTTTCCCAGCAAATAGTCCAGCCGCACGTTCAGCCGCAGGAACTCGTACAGCGAGAGGAAGTTGTTCTGACGCTTGTAGACGCCCGGATAGCGCTCGAACACCCGTTGGATGGCCTTTGTCGCTTCGGGTAGATGATAATGAGGGATCTTGGTGAAGAAGAGATGGTGAACCACGTGCCCTAAGAAGGATGTTGTTATTTTTTGGCTAATAAGGGAAATTCAGCCTCTGTAGAACAAATCGCAACGCTCCAAAACTTTATTCCTCGTATATATAGATCGACTTCGTTGAACAGAGGTTTGTTTTGCTCTAACCAAGAAAATGTCGCAAATGCAGCGTTCAGATTTTGTCTGAAGGACCATATTTTTGAATTGCGTGTTTTACAGCGTGTGAAACCAAATGTCCAAAAAGTTTCTTCGTCTACTGTACCAATAACAACGGAAAAAATAATGGTGACATTCTACATGCTTACTAATAGCTATTTTACTGTTCGCAACTCTGCCGCCTTTGTTTTCACTGCAGGACACAAAAAAACTTTTTTGACATTTCGTTTCGCACGCCGTAAAACGCGCAATTCAAAAGTTTCTGCTCTGGCCCTTTAAATTTTACACACACATTAGGCATCACATATCAATTTTAATCTTAGTTTGCGCGTTTTCGCTGCAGGACACAAAAAAACTTTTTTGACATTTCGTTTCACACGCCGTAGAACGCGCAATTCAAAAGTTTCTGCTCTGGCCCTTTAAATGGACTTTAACATCCTCAAAGTGCGTACGCTGCACTGTGCACACTTTTCCTTGATGTATTTCCCATTAAACACTCACCATCCGTAATGTGATGCATCAATGTGTCAATATACATTCCATACGTCCTGTCGATGGTCTGCGTCTGACCTCGGACGAAGCTCCACTCCGAATCTTCGTAAACTTCAATCTCTTCGTCTTGATGTTGCAGATATGTCACCATGATCAGCCAAAGGCCTTGGAACAGGAGCGGAACTACGTAGTACTTTGTGTAATTGTGCACATTGTAATCACAGAAGACGAATGCCCCATAACCGCATGCAAAACATGCGGCGACACTGATGACGCACTTTATTTGGTCGGCGTGGGTCTTGAAGAGCTTGGAGAATGGGTAGTAATGGGAGCCATCGGGGATTCCCATAACAAGGTAGAGAGCGTTCCATCTGAAAATCGATTTATTCGTTTTTTTATTATTTTTTTTATTTTGGTAACAAGGGAAATGATCAATGTACGACGCTCAGATTTTCATTAAATTTGGCATATGTCATGACTAAATTGTTGTAAAATTAAATTTTGATATGGCCGAAATTTCGAGTTTGCGCTTTGCAGAAACTTTCAGTCAGAAAGTTGGAAAAAATGTAACACTTTTTTGCGATATTTGTCGTGAAAGGTTTCACACTTATTTCTACCCTAGAGACGTCAAAAAATGTCAACAATTTTGCGAATTTTGGCATTGTAACTTTCATGCTTTTTCCATCGTAGCAGGTAATGTTTCTACAAAAAATTAATTTTTTCCGCGCGAAACTCGCAAAGATACGGCCAAAAAGTGTTTTCTCTTTGACCGCTCTCCGCGTTTTGCGTACTCTTTCGGCCGCAAAAATCGTTAAATATCTCAGCTGTCGTTGCAATGCGCAAGCCAAAATTTTTAGGAATTCATACATGGCTACTCTACAGTAAGTCCGCAAAGTTTAAATCAAGTCCGAGCGTTGCACTTGGGATTCTTACCTTATTAGGGCAACATGAACCTGTTCACAAGGGAAGTACCCCAAGTGCGACGCTCAGATTTTCTTTAAATTTGGCACACATGTCAGGCATAGGCCACTTATTAATTCCTGAAAATTTTAGCTTGCGCTTTGCGGGCGCAGCCGAGATATTCAACAACCTTTTGTCGAGAGAGTACGCGAAACGCGGAGAGCGGTCAGAGAGAAAAACACTTTTTGGCCATAACTTTGTCAGTTTCGCGACGAAAAAATTAATTTTTTCTGGAAACATTACCCGCTGTGGTAGAAATGGGCATGAAACTTTTTATACCAAAACTCGCAAAAAAGTTTCACATTTTCGCCAACTTTCGATCTAAAAATCTCGGTCGTTTCTGCAAAGCGCGAGCTAGAAGTTCCGCATATGTCTTAGAATGAATAATATTAAATTTGTGCCAAGTTTTATCAAAACCTGAGCGTCGCACTTGGGGTACTTCCCGTGTCAATAAAGTCCATCTATAACAAATAATTCTTTTGGAGCCTTGCAAAGCGTTGTACAGAATTTTCGACCGCATTCCCCTATCGTACCAACCTGATGAATCCCGAAAGTGGGAATTTGTTGAAGTTTTGGAAGACCCAATGTCTGTTGCGATGGTATTCCTCGGTGACCCACGGATGACTGTGGTCCTTCTCCAAATGCGACGTATACTGATGATGTTGGCGGTGGGACTTTTGCCACGGCCAATACGGCACCATCAACGGAGCATGCGCAACATGACCCAAGATGTCGTTGAATACCACGGACTCGGAGAACGTGCCGTGCCCGCAATCGTGGCCAACAACAAAAAGAGAGAACATGAACATTCCCATTACGTAATACCTGAAATTTTGAAGGTTAAATACGACAAATCAATGAATTTCCGAAATTTGAGAAAAGGCTAAACTTCTTTAACGCACCATGACAACAGCCCGAACCATCCAAGATGTTGCTCCACATAGGGAACGATGAGATATAGGCCGGCGATGACTGCAAAGTCCCAAACCAAGAAGAACACGGATTTTTTCCAATCCTTTTCAAAGCATTCGGCTGGAATGGCGTTGCGAAGCTCCGTCAAGGTCGGTAGATTTGGTTTGGACAACTGAAAAGTGAATGATAGTAAATAAAATTTGGTTTAAAATACGGAAAGCATTCCTTCAGGGCCGTAGCATGGAGAGGACATGAAGGTTGCCCCCCAGCCAGAGGTCGGCGCGAAAAAAAGATGAAAATGGGGTAAGGGGGGAGCAAAGCGCACTGAGCGTCGCGCTTTCGGTACTAGTGTACTCCAAGTGCGACGCTCAGATTTTCTTTAAATTTTGCACACCCATAGGTCACATATCAACGGCTCAAGACTTGAGCTCGCACTTAGATGTTCAACAATCTTTGAGGCCGAGAGAGTACGCGAGACTCGGAGAGCGGTCACAGAGAAAAACACTTTTTAGCTATATCGCTGCCAGTTTTGTGCGGAAAAAATTGATTTTTTTGTGGAGGCATTACCCTCTACGGTAGAAAAGGCTACGAAAAATTTCACCCAAAAAATTTTGTGTTTGCTTTTACACTGTGCAAAAAGGGCAAAATTCACGGTGCGTGAGCGAAAAAAGCGAAAAAAAGGCAAAATGCCTTATGCGCCGGTGATGTATGTAAATGCGAGTAGTATCTCAAACAGTGAGTCAACTCGCCACTGTGTCATAATCACTTTCCCTTCCGCAAACCACACTGGCTTACCTTTTGCTCCACATTATTGTTCTGCTCCAGCCCTTTGGGTACCGTAATCTCCTCGTCGAATTGATTCGGATACGCCGCCACCATGATACTTACAATTACAACTAATTGTCGACTGCTCTCTTAAAAGCCTTTTAAAGCCTGATAACCGGGCGGTAATCGTACTTTGATCGTTTCCCCCCAGACCATGTACGTTTACCGGCGATGATGAAGTGTGTGAAATTTGAAAGTGGGAGCCGCAAAAAAGGGGGTTGTTCTATTCGACTGATAGTGAAGGTATTTTAATATTTCGGAAGAAAAATTACGGTGGCAGCCTTGTGTGGAAAAGAGCAGTCAATCACTTGCAAAAAATTGTTTGTTATAGATAGGGTTTGTTATCCGTAGGCTTGAATTTTAATAAGACTGGAGAAAATTTTTGATTGCAGTCAACCCCCTGCACAACAAAACGCCACGATCTACAAAATTGCTTGCTCTACAAGATGTTTCAAGATTTTTTTTTAAAGGTGCTAGAACAGTTACTTTTGAATTGCGCGTTTTACGGCGTGTGAAACGAAATGTCAAAAAACTTTTTATGTCCTGCAGCGAAAACAAAAACGACAGAGCTGCAAACAGTAAAATAACTATTAGTAAGCATGCAAAATGTCACCATTATTTTTTTCGTCGTTATTGGTACAGTAGACAAAGAAACTTTTTGGACATTTTGCTTCCACGCCGTGCTCTGACCCTTTAACCAGTATTTGCGAATATCTTCATGCTCGTTGCAGCCTCCTAAAAGATTTATATTGCTTTGAAAACTTGAAGTCGTGCGTTCTCAGAGCATGCAAAAGAATTTTTTATCCCGTAAGCAAAAAGACCATTTTTCGGCTAAGACATTTGACGTCTGTTTCGAAAATTACATCTTGTTTACAAAGCCCCAGACTTCTTTACTGCGGATGAAGTTTGCTGTGTCACATCCGCTAAGATGTAATGTATTAGTCACGGTAGTTTGGCGGATGTTTTACAGGTTGGCGAAGGCTTGGCGGACACTTCTTTACCGGCCATTTTTTCAGCTTAGCTTGCGCTTTGAAAGGGCAGATATTTAACGGTTTTTGCGGCCGAGAGAGTACGTGAAATGCGGAGAGTGGCCAGCTAAACCCCCCCCCCCCTCCAAAGCCTCCATTTTAATCTTATCTGAATTCTTCCCGTGTTGACATCACCGTTTGCACTTTTTCAACTTGTCCATCAATATTTATTTGTCACAAGTCATACAGTTTGCCAGACGACGAGCGAATTGCGGAGCGCTGTGTGGTCCGCGGCGCGATGGTCTTATTCTGGCCTGCTACAAAGGTATGACCATGATACGGCGAGCCAGGTGGTCTTGGGGCAGAAGGGCCTCGAGAATCTTATCAAAAATGATTTATCACCCGCTGAAGAGCGCCTCCCGTTATCTCCGCAAATTGTAATGATCGGAATAAAAGGGCAAGAAGATTTGCGACGAGGAATTGTTGGCTGATCAATATGAAAGGAAAAAACAAAAAATTGCTGTTCCAAGAGTGCAACCGTCCGCAGGAAATGGCCTTGGAATGGCGGGGAAAATGATCGTCTTGGTTTTTTGTTTAAACTTTGTTCTTTGCGAAAATAAATACTGATCTCTGTCTGCGAAATTAGACAGCATGTAACGAGGTTTACAATGAGAGACTATGAGATAAGACGATAAAAGCACGTCAAAATCGAAAAAGCAAAAGCGAGGGATCTCTTCAAATTGGCACTTCGTCACAAATATGGGGTCCGGAAAATCTTTTCTGATCAATTTCTTGTCCAATTTGGCAAAACCCAGGTCTTTTTTGACAAAAGTTGACCATATTCATGCTATCCGCATTTTTTGAGACTTATTTTGACCGAAAAAATTTGAAGAAAAATTTACAAAATAATTTTTCCGATAAATCTTTGGACGAAAAGCCAACTTGAAGAGTTTCCTTCTCGCCATGACGTGGGACAGGGCTTCTTCCTCGACTAGACATGGCACGCGGGCTGGGCCGAAAATCGCGACCCCGCGGGCCAAGCCAGTAGAACTCGGTTTCGTGTTTGCTTTGCCGGTAGAACCCGTTTCGTGTTTGATTTGACCTACCCCGTGGATATTGAGTCGCCCCGGTAAATATAACATTACTAAGACCTTATTTTCTGCTACTCTCAAAAAAATTGCATTCAAATGAAAAATTTTTGTAAAAACAATTAAAAATTTTAAAAAAAACAAAATGAGCACTCGGCTGAGTGCTTGAAGCACTTTCATACATATTTACGCCATGTGCGACGTTCAGATTTTAAAAAACCGGCTAAAATTTAGAATAATTTTTCCGAAGACTAAGTTTATTAAAATATGTTAAAGTGTAAAATTTCCACAAAAAATCACTTTTTTCCGCGCAAAACTGACAAAGATATGGCCAAAAAAGTTTTTCTCTCTGACCGCTCTCCGAAATTCGCGTACTCCCTCGGCCACAAAGATCTTTACATGAGAAATTGGATTTTGAATTGGGTTCTTCGAGGCCCGGTTTTTGGAGCTTTGTCAAACCTTGAAAGGCCTCTCGACGAAGAACGGGCGACTTGCCCGGAGGAAGCAAAAGACCGCACTATCCTTGTCTTACAGTACAGCTACTTTTGAAATGCGCGTTTTACGTCCAGTGCGACGAAATGTCCAAAAAGTTAAAAAGTTTCTTCGTCTACTGTACCAATAACAACGGAAAAAACAATGGTGGCATTCTACATCCTTACTAATAAATATTTTACTGTTTGCAACTCTGCCGCTTTTGTTTTCGTTGCAGGACATAAAAAAAACTTTTTTGACATTTCGTTTCACACGCCGTAAAGAACGCGATTCAAAAATATGGCCCTTCAGAGAAAATCTCTTTCCCTTTAAAGTGCCAAAAGAAAATTGTTTTGGCCGCGAAAATAATCTTGGACTCCACCAAAACTAGAAATACCAAAGATTTGCTACAGTAGTCGCAATTTGCGGCTTCCGAAACCCAAAATCAATTAATCGGAGTCTTTGATTAATGGAATGTTATTGCGTTGTAATTCTTTGTGTTTCTAATGCGAAACATTTTTTCCGGCGCTGATCCAATTGAACTTCTCCTTCTTCTACGTGGCGTTCCCCTCAAAACATTACAATTCGTCGACAAATTGAGTTCAACAAGCGATTGTAAAGAGCGGTTTTATTGTAACAACTCCGACGGTGATTTTAATTTAATTTGGAGTAAAAATAGGGGCTCAGAGCGAGACCGTTCATTATTCATTGTTTTCAATTTTTTAGTTGGAGTTCTTCAAATCCAAGGTGGGCATCCAAAAAACACTTTGAAGCCGTGTAAACCGCATGACCTTTTGTTTCTAAACAAGTTCAATCACGCTTGAAACATTGCATTTGTCGAATTTCCCCGCCCAAATTGATCTCCATTCTTCAGAAACAGTTTTACTAGGGAGTGTACCAAGTGCGACGCTCAGATTTGCTTTAAAATTTACATACATAAGCCACACATCGATCCCTGAAAACCTTGGCTCGCGTTTTGCAGCCGAGATTATTCAACGATCTTTGGGGCCGAGAGAGTACGCGAAATGCGGAGAACGGTCAGAGAGAAAAACACTTTTTGGCGGTATCTTTGACAGTTTCGCGCGGAAAAATTTGATTTTTTGTGGAAACATTAAACTCTACGGTAAAAATAGGAATAACACATTTTATGCAAAAATTTCGCGAAAAATTGAAAAATATTTTCCAACTTTGGATCCAAAAATCTCAGTCGTCTCTGCAAAGCGCGAGCTTGGAGTTTCGCATATGTGTTAAAAAGTTTAATCTAAATTTGTGCCAAATTTCATCAAAATCTGAGCGTCGCACGTCAAATTGAGGAGCGAACTCTTCAAATTGGCTTTTCGTCCTAAGATTTATCGGAAAAATTATTTTGAAATTTTCCCGCATGGTATTACCGGTCAATTTGGAGGCCATAAAACGACGAAACGAGGAATTGCAAAGTCATTTGCTCGTTTGGGTTTGGAAACTCGTTCGACTTGAAACACGTTAACTTATGAATGTGGCCTGTAAGCAAATTATTCACCGACTGAGAAGGAACGGATTGGCACTCCCCGTTTATACTTTGGAGTTTCGTCGAAATGACATTTTATAAGACCTGACGTTAAAAATTTCAAAAAATTTGACCTGAAACGTATTTTTTTTTATGGCAACGCGCATCCTACCGGATTTGAACCAAAACGAGAGAGTGCGAGAAACTTTTCCCGACTAGACTATTTTGTCACACTCTTTCTCTTCTGATTTCTTGGACTCGACGAAGAGGGAAAATTGTACGAAACTTTCGACCGGTATAACTCGTTGCCCGAGGGTATTGCGCAAGTAGAGAAAATGGATTTCTACTGAGTTTTGCACGCTCTTTTAGAATATCTGGGTCTCATTGGCGGATCCGTCGGATCGTTGGGACCATTCCCTCGTCAAACTTGTTTCCGATTTTCGAACAAACAAGGTATGTATTGTTTTAGGCTCCACGGGTTTTCAAATTTTTATTTTGGCTCTTGATCCTTTGAAATCTTAAAGGGACAGTACAGCTACTTTGAATCGCGCTTTTTACGGCGTGGAAACGAAATGTCCAAAAAGTTTCTGCGTCTACTGTACCAATAACAACGGAAAAAATAATGGTGACTTTCGACATGGTTACTAATAAACATTTTACTGTTTGCAATTTTTCCGCCTTTGTTTTCGCAGCAGGACATAAAAAAACTTTTTTGACATTTCGTTTCACACGCCGTAAAAAGCGCAATTCAAAAGTAGCTCTTCTGGCCCTTTAATATAGAGCCGATATGTTCTTGTAAGGATCCAATAAGCCGTCTCATTCCTATTTTGGGGTCTCTTAGATCCCTAAAATCCTTTTTATCTTCTTTCCCATTTTAGCCACTTTTTTGCACAGTTCAGACGCCAAAAATTACTCCGGCAACTTTCCGGACGGACTAGTAAAAAAAGACCCAGCGTCAACAGAACGTTGGTCTCAAAACTTACATTCTTTAGATAACACGCCTTCCCACAGGTTGAGGAACTTTCCTCAAAAAACAAAAGTTCGAAATTCTCAGCAAAAGTTTTATTTTCCACTCTTTCAAACACAAACATCTCATCCTTTCTTTTCGGGTTCTTCCGGCTCATGCGGAGTGCCGTCTTCCTTGAGGAATTTGCAGCGGAATCGGCGAACGCCTTCGGGTTTGGTATCCGCAGTCCACAGCTCGCGCACCGGCTTCACGGTCTCGTCGCTGGCCATGTGGTAGATGGCGACGAAATGCACGCCTTTGGGGATGGTCTTGGATTGGAACATAACCTTCAGAGGGATGGTGGCTTTGGGGTCGATGAAGCCGAGCGGCGGCTTCAGACGGAGGAAATCGTTCGAGGTGCATTTGCACTGGAAATGAGGGAGAAATTGCGGAGGAAAAAAATTGGAAAAAAAATCGGAAAAAATTATTTTGGAAAAAAATTCCGATTTTTTTGGAATTTTGATTTTTTTACAAAAACCCCCTATTTTACCCTAAAAACCCAAAAAAACATTAATTTTTTCAAAAAACTCGTTTTCTTGCCAAAAAATCCAATTACTGTCCCAAAAATCCCATTTTTAACCCTCCAAATTTTAACCGTTTTGACGCAGCCCTTTACACACCTTTGATAATTAATATCAAAAAAAATTTTTACAAAAAAATACAAAATAATATAAAATTTTTTCTAAAAATTCCAATTTCTATCCAAAAAAATCCATTTTCAACCTCCAAAAAGCCGCTGCAGCCCCTACCTTGAAACTCTGACGTTTTTCAGTCGGATTGGTGAGCTTCAGTTCGTAGACAACGGATCCTTCGGTGATCTTATCGCTCTTGAATTCTATAGGACCATCGGGCTCGGCCTTGAGCTTGAAATCCGGCTCGCCCGGCTTGTTCGGGAGGATTCCTGGTTGTTCAGCTGGACATGAAAGCCCAAATTAAGCCATTTACTATTGATCTTGACCGAAAATCCCAAGATTCAGCTGATAAGGTTCGAAAATTTCAGTCAAAAAGACATCTGATGTCAAGGATAATATCGGAGAAAAATTGAAGACTAAAAAAATTTTTACAACCCGAAAATATGAGATAGCAAAGTTCTAAGGCAACATACCACGCCGCCAAAACTTACACATGATTCAATAGAACAGCAACACAACAACGCACCGCTCAATCAAATCAACGGCCAAAACTGAGAAGAAAAAGTATTACTTCTCAGTTTTGAAGTTTGAGGAGCATTGTTGAAAAATTTGAATAATCAAAAAGTTCACTTGTTTTTTTTATTTATTTTTTTTTTGATTTTTTAATCGAAAAGTGCACGTACGCAAATGATCAAAAGCTCCGTCCGATCTGGCAAGTTAAGCAACCGCGCTCTCACAAAGGAACGCCATTTGAAGTGCGACGCTAAGACTGTCACGACACTTGGCACAAATTTACGATAACTTTTTTTAGACATACGAAAAATTTGTTGTTTACCAAGACTACGCAATAACAATAAAGCAGCCTTAAATTTAAGCGTGCTGCCTTTAGAACGACAGATCGCTTACTATATTGAGAGGGCCGGATCTGCTGATAAGACAATAAGGCAAGCGCAATTTCTATTTTTGTGAGCTTTGAAGGTTGTTTCAAATACAATCCGAGCACTTGAAATAATACAAAAATACGGATGTTTTTTTGAATTTCGCAAGCAATTCCTTGATAACGCGACAAATCTGAAAAAATGTAAGAAATAAGATCCGGTCAACATCAAAGACCATGGTCTATAAAAGAACTGCCTTTCGCTGTTGATTTCACGCATTAAACATGATGTACGTTGCTTTAATTACTTCCCTAATTATGTTGGCTAACGTTGACGGGTTATTCATTGATCAGAAGTTCGAATGGAACAATGTGAAGACTGTAGATAGCAAGAAAGCTGATGAATGGATTGATAGTTTGACCGTGAGCGCAGAGACAAAAGCCTCCTTGAAATTGGCAGCAAAAGTCGGAGAAGGATTCAAGCAAGATGAAGATTTCGGAAAATTCTACGACCATATTCTAAAGTATGTTCGACGAACAATTCTTCTATTAGTTCAGAGTCGCTGGAGTGATTTTTGGTGTTTGCACTGTGCGAAAAAAGGTCAGGGTGCGAGTGACAGTCGAAAAAAACCCACTGCACGGTGCAAACAGCAAGAAATTGCACAGTGCAAGGTGAACTTTTGTTTTCGCACTGTGCATGTCGCGGAAATTACTCCAGCCACTTTACGCACGGACTAGTATCCTACCGACAAACTGATGTGACTCGGGACATAATGTCCTTCTTGGTCTAGTACTAGTCCAATCGGAAAGTCGCTGGAGCGATTTCTGCAATATGCGCACTGTGAGAAAAACGAAAGTTTACCTTGCACTGTGCCTTTTCTTTTGTTTTCTTGCGGCCGTCGACGCGATTTTTGTGTTTTTAATGCAAGCTACATGCACTGATCGGCGACCTCACGACATCAGCGATCAAGTTCTACGGACTTTATGGCACGTGTAGTATAGTACTAACCTGCCTTTTTTGGCTAGCCGTTGATGAGTTTTTTTTATCTAAGCGCTCTTTGGTTAGCCTTTAAATCAGCGAATTACAAGTCAGTCGGGAAAATAATTTTGATTTGTCGCACCTTCAAATCGCGCGCAGTCGCTTCGCGGCGCTTCTAAGTTTGATGCGCGACTGCGGCAAAGCACAAGGGTTTGCTGCGACAGATCCACATTATTTTCCTGACAGACTGATATTGGGTCATAGTCTTATTGGGTCGTAGATGATATTAGTCCGTCCTTTAAGTTGCTGGAGTGATTTCTGCGATCTGTACTGTGAGAAAAAAAAGGTTCCCTTTGCACTGTGCAATTTCCTGCTTTTTGCACCGTGCAATAGCCTTTTTTCGGCTGTCGCTCACACCCGCACTTTTTTGCACAGTGCAAACGCCAAAACTCACCCCAGCCACTTTCCGGACGGACTAGTATCCGTCTGTAGCAAAAATCAATGTCGCATCGACATTCGTTGCCGAGAAAATGAATTGTGTCGCGGAAAATTAAAATTGCTCTTCACTTCCGCGACGCGATCGGTCGCAGCGACATTGGGCTCATTATATTCGCTACAAGCTGGCATAAATATTTTTTCAGATTCAACAAACAATATGGGTCCGAAACTGAAGTCGCGCACCGCTTCAGCGTCGTCAAGGGTTCGTTGAGAGACATTGAAAGGTATCAACGTGTCAATCCGGAAGCCAAATATGGATTGACAAAGCTGTCGGATCTGACGAAAGAGGAGTTCCACAAGTATTACGCCAATCTTCAAACAAAGGATTTGGAGACGTTATTCCCAAGCAACAAGAGTAATAGGGGGTCCTTGTGGCGCTACGACTTTTCGGGTCAACGATAGTTTGGTTGGACCGTACTTTGGGTTGATTTGTTGTTGTTCTCCTAGGCTCCGTGGGGGAGGTTAGGAGAAGGCTTTGTTAATAGAAATAATAAGATTGATTGGGTCCTATGGTAGCTTATCACCTATTTTGAGGTATTTTACGTCTATTACTCCAACAATAGCCAGATAAAACTTAGGGATCTTCGTTTTTTGGAGCAATTTTTGATCTTTTCTATGTTGCAATAGCTCGGGGTCAAGAAGACTAAGACTAACTATAATTAAAATTAGAAGCAATTTTCATATTTTGCGTTTTTGCTACGTTTTCGCTACGTCTCCGCCGAGCATCGGCCGAGCATCCAACGGCTTTGCCATGCTTTGTAGGCAAGTCCTACAACTTTTTTTTGATTCTCCATGCCCTATACCTCGTATCGATCGATATTGCGTGGCTCCAAACTGTCGTCGACCCGACACATCTTGACGCGCTTCTTTTTATCCGAGACTAGTTTTAGGGGCATCAAACAAGACGAAAAAATTACTGGCGCCGGACAGCCACGACTGGAGAGCGGAGGGAAAGGTCGCCGGCGTCAAAGACCAAAAACAATGCGGCTCCTGCTACGCGTTTGCGGCCGTCGGTGCGATCGAAAGCATCCACGCCATTCGCAGGGGAGACTTGTTCGATTTGAGTGCCCAACAGGCGATCTCCTGTCCTCCGGATGGAGGGTGCGACGGTGGAGTCATTGAAAATGTGCTACAATATTTTGTCGGCAACGGAATCACGACTTGGGATCAGTTTCCGTACACATCCGGCGACGATCGACAGATCCCACCATGCGAGCCAGGCGAGTCGGTGGCGCAATTAAGTCGGATGGATCAATTGCACGACCACGATGAGGACGGATTAAAGGAGTCCATATTCAGCAACGGGCCAATTGTGTCGGGCAAGTTAAGGGCCAGAAAAATTATTTTTGGGTCGCGTTTTGTATGGCTCGTGAGACGAAGTGTCAAAAAACGTCGTTTTTTATGTCCTGCCACGAAAAAGTCGACAATATTGCAAATTAGGGTGGTGATTCCGACAGAATTTTTCAAAGTGACGTCAAATTGCTATCGTTTTCGTCAAATTACGTCAAATTGCCGTTGTTTCGGTCGGAAGCTGTTTAACGATAAAACAAACATTATTCAAGGTAGTATAATGCCTTCAAACATGCTCAAGACCATATACACATTAAAACAACAGTTTATAACAACAAAAGGAGTTTAGTAAACCCATTTTCGGATCATCTTCGTCCTCGTTCCCGCTGTCATTATCATCCAAATTCTCGTTGATGAATTGAGTCAGTGAAAATGGAGACTTCTTGCAGTAAATCCCAAGAATTTTTGGCGCGAAAATGTTTCGTTGTGGGAAAAATTCTCGATTTTTGGCAAAATCCTGAAAAATTCTTTTGACAAATCAAAAAGACAGAGCAATTTGACATGACAAAAATGACGGCAATTTGACAACTTGACAAACCGTCAACTTGACGGGCGGCACAACCCTATTGTAAATAGTAAAGTAATTATGAGTAGACATGTGGAATGTCGGCAAAATGTTGTCCAGTTATTACTGATGCAACAGGCAAAGTAATTTTTTGGACATTTCGTTGCCCAAACCGCAATTCAAAGGTACGAGTGTTTCCATAAAATGCGTAGACATTTTTCGTTTTTTATCGCCGGCGCACAGTGCATTTTGCCTTTTTCCCCGATTTGTCGCTCACGCACCGTGCATTTTGTTGTTTTTCGCACAGTGCAAACTTGAAAAAACGGTCTGCACTGTGCGAAAGCATACGTCGCGGCGATTGATGATGCGCAAAAGGTGAAATGTATAGTGCAAAATGAGGGTTTGACGAAACGGCTACGCACGTCAAATTGAGAAGAAAACTCTTCAAATTGGCTTTTCGGCCTAAGATTTATCGGAAAAATTATTTTAAAATTTTCCCGCTGGGTATTACCGGTCAAAACAGGTCTGAAAACAATCCATGTAGCTTGAAAATCGTAAACTTTCTCAAAAAAGACCTGGTTTTTACCAAATTAGACAAGAAATCGGTCAAAAAAGATTTTTTGGATAACCATGACGAAATATCAACTTGAAGAGTTCCCCCCCCCCCCCCCTCCCTCTTGCTTTTTCGACTTGACGTGTTACGCACTTTATGGAAACACTATATATCAGTCTGTAGCGAAAATAATGAGCACTTGTCGCGCCGTGGAATCGCGCATCATTTGGTGCGAGATAGCACAAATTTTTCGAGATCTTGCTGCGACGGGTGCTCATTATCTTCGCTACGGACGGATAGTATCTGCAATGGAGCTAACAACGGGCGACTAAATTTTAGCAGTCGATGCAGACCCACTAATGCATTATGAGGGGGGAATAATCCATCATCAAGTTGGGAGCGACCACACTGATCATGCGGTGCTTACCGTTGGCTACGGCAATGAAGATGGAGACGAATTTTATCTGATCAAAAACTCGTGGGGCGACGGGTTCGGTGAAGACGGCTATTTCCGATGCGGAAGAAACCAAAACGACATGAACATTGCGCTGTATAATGCAGCCGCATACATTGATTAATCGCCAAATGTAACAGATTCAGTATGCATTTGTATGAAGCTTTATTCGGTTCTAAGAATAAACAAAGATTATAGTCGTAAGTGCGAAAAGCTTTGATAATACAGCATGATATACACATATGTAAATACGACTGTCGTTTAATTATTCAAAAGTAACCGTACTGTTGCCTTTAAGCTTTTGAATTCTTGTTTTTGCATCGAAAATTGAGTAGAATAGCTTCTGGCAGTAGCTTCGATACGGTCGGACAAACCACAACAACAACAGACATTCCAAATCTCCCTCAAAAATGGCGGCGGGCAATAAGAACACGGTCCACCTCGGAACAGAGCGGACCCCAACGAACGGCGTGAACATCATGATGAGCAACGGAATGCACAGAAACACATAAAGCAAGGCGATTTGGGCGATGAACGCTTTGAGCAACATCAGATGCATGGCGACCGTCTTTTTCGGCGCTCTGCTTTTCATACTTTTGCGATGAATGAAGTATATCATGCAGGGGGTGACGGTAGCCATAAAGATGATGATAACGCAGATGATAAGTAGGCCGTTGCCACTGCCATCAACCTTTGCGAAGCACAACATGTGAGAAGAGCGTTTGAGGAAGCGATCAAGTCGGGGACTCTGAAGAGCGATCAGTTGTCGTTGGTGAAGCTGGTTTGGGAAGGTGATAAGGATGGGGACCTGAAAGCATTTGCGATTAGCCAAAATATAAAACATCAATTGACAGGCCGGGCCGGACAAACAGTGGAAAAAGTTGTTAAAGGGCCAGTACGGCAATTTTTAAATCGTAATTTTTGCGGCGTGAGAAACGAAATGTCAAAAAAAATTTTTTATCTACTGTATCAATAGCAACGAAAAAAATAATGGTGACATTCTACATGCTTAATAATAAGTGTTTTACTGTGTGCAACTCTGCCGCCTTGTATTCGCTGCAGGACATAAAAAAAACTTTTTTTACATTTTGTTTCACACGTCGTAAAAGCCGCAATTCAAAAGTAGCTGTTTTCTGGCCCTTTAACAAGGAGAGTACCCAAAGTGCGACGCTCAGATTTTCATTAAATTTTGCGCACACTTCGGGTATAGGTCACATATCAATTACTAAAAATTCTAGCGCACCTTTTACAGGGAGAGCCGAGATATTCAACAATCTTTGCGGCTGAGAGAGTACACGTTTCTTCAATTTTTGGATATTGTTGTTTAAGCCTTAAAAGTTTGTTTTAATCTGAGTTGTTTTAATCCTTTAATGAGCCGATACAGTAACTTTTGAATCGCAAATTTTGCGGCCTGAGAAACAAAATGTCAAAACAAATTTCCTTGTCTACTGTACCAATAACAACGGGAAAAATGATACATCTTTGCGAATTTCGGCATAAAAAGTGGCAAACCTATTTCGACCGTAGAGAGTAATATTTCCACAAAAAATTGAATTTTTGCGCACGAAACTTGCAAAGATATGGCAAAAGGTGTTTTTTCTCCGACCGCCATCCGCATTTCGCATACTCTCTCGGCCGCAAAGATCGTTGAATATCTCGGCTGTGCTTGCAAAGCGCGAGCTAAAATTTCAGGAACTGATATGTGACCCAAGTTCAAAGTGTGTGCCAAATTTAAAGGGACAGTACACCTACTTTTGAATCACGCTTTTTACGGCGTGGAAACGAAATGTCCGAAAAAGTTTCTTCGTCTACTGTACCAATAACAACGGGAAAAATAATGGGAATATTCTACATGCTTACTAATAATTATTTTACTGTTTGCAACTCTGCCGCTTGTGTTTTCGTTGCAGGGAATAAAAACACTTTTTTGACATTTTGTTTCACACGCCGTAAAGCGCGCAATTCAAAAGTAGCTGTTCTGGTCCTTTAAAGCAAAACTAAGCGTCGCACTTGGGGTTCTTCATTTGTAAAAACCGAAGTTCTTCCTGTTACTCAAAAATTGCTACTTTGTTACTCAAAAAACCAATGAAAAAAGCCAAATTGCTTACCCAAACAACCCCATAAATCGCTGCTAATGTTGCAGAGAACGATAACACTGGATGATCCGTCGTAATGAGTTGTGAAGGCTTATAAAGCCTTGATTGTGGATGAAGAAACTGTGAGATGCGGAAAAGAAGTTGAAACGCGATTGCAACAAGTCTTCCAGTCGTGAGAAACGCTGCAGTGCCAAAAAACAAGGCTTCGTTTCGAGTGAAGGATGAGCCGAATCCGAAGAAAGCGAAGCAAGGGGCTGGCAACAAATCGATCGTGCCCACAGACGTCCACACAACGCTTGAGGCAAATGACCTAAAATTTAAATTTAAAAAAAATGGCGCTTACCAAAGAACAGTCGAGACGAGGTATTTGTGGTACAACTTCATGGATTTTGTTGAGGCTGAAAAAATGGTTTCAGTCCGGTATGTTTAATACAAAGCAACGGAAGATTTTACTGTAACGGAGATAGATATGGCTCCCGGGCCGACCCGAAAATCGCGGCCCGGCTGAGGGCCATTTCAAATTTGCTTTGGCCCGCCCCGTTGGTATCAATTCATACGGCAAATATAAAATTACTAAGATAGGATGAAAAAAATAGTTAGAAAAGTGTTGTAAACCTTTTGAAAATGATTGTATATATTCCAACGAACATTGTAACTGAGAGACAATAGACTTGGCTCTTGGGCCAGGCCGTTTAAATATAACATTACTAAGTTAAGATGAAAAAAATAGTTAGAAAAGTGTTGTAAATTTTTTGAAAAAGATTGTATATATTCCAACGAACATTGTAACTGAGAGACAATGAGACTAGACTTGGCTTCCGGGCCGGGCCGTTTCAAATTGGTTTTGGCCCACCCCGTAGATATCAATTCGCCCAGCAAATATAACACTGCTAAGATAGGAGAAAATATAGTTAGAAAAGTGTTGTAAACCTTTAGAAAATGATCGTATATAGTTGTGTGTAATTTCTCTGCCTGCATGATGGGGTTTCGACACCTTATTTTTGTTTTCTACCCCAATTATCGCTTCCAGACCCTGAATTTTAGTTATTACGGGCCGATTCTAGGCCGGGCCGTTTCAAAATTGCTTTGGCCCGGCCCGGAAGCCATGTCTCACCGGAAATAGTAATTCCCTCCAAAGTATACCGAGGTGTGACGCATTTTTTTTTAATTTGGGATACACGTTGGGCGTAGACCACATATTAATTCTTGAAAGTTTTAGCTTGTGCTTAGCAGGGAGAGAGGGTACACAAATTGCGGAGAGCGGTCAGATTTTCGCCAAATTTCGATCTAAAAATCTTGGTCGTTTCTGCAAAGCGCGAGCTAGGAGTCTCGCATATGTCTTAGAAAAAAAACACTAAATTTGTGCCAAGTTTCATCAAAATCTGAGCGTCGCACTTGGGGTACTTCCCCTGTAAGTTGCACTTACCTTTGATCATAACAAGTAGCGTCGGGATTATCAGACATACCTTGAACGGTAACATGATCTTCCCCGATAAATTATAATAAAACAACATGTTGTCCGATGGGAATTCGTCCGGTGAACTAAGCATTCAGAAAGAGCGTAAGGTTGTAAAATGTATCACATATTACGTTTTTCTCACTGTTTTGTCTGCACCACATTTCCAACGAAAACTCGTTTTGTAGGATGCCCACAATTCTTGGATTTTTGTTTTTTGGAGATACATCTCTTGTTGTTGAGTTTGGAATTTAGCAATGAACTGTTCAAAGTTGTATGTTGGTTATTTTGTACTATGTGAGAAAAGTCTTCTAATTTCTGCATAGCGCAAAGACATAGCACATCAAATCGAAAAAGCAAAAAAATCTTTTATCGCCGGCGCACAGTGCATTTTGCCGTTTTCCCCTATTTGTCGCTCACGCACCGTGCATTTTGATGTTTTTCGCACAGTGCAAACTTGAAAAAGCGGTCTGCACTGCGCGAAAGCTTACATCGCGGCGATTGATGCATGGTGCGAAAACTTGCGCAAAAAGGTGAAATGTATTGTGCAAAATGAGGGTTTGACGAAACGGCTACGCACGTCAAATCGAAAAAGCAAAAAGGAGGGAACTGTTAAAGTTGGCACTTCGTCACAAATATGGGATCCGAGAAATCTTTTTCGACCGATTTCTTGTCTAATTTGGTAAAAACCAGGTCTTTTTTGACAAAGTTTACCATTTTCAAGCTATTCTTTTCAAACTTGTTTTGACCGGTAATACCTAGCGGGAAAATTTAAAACTAATTTTTCCGATAAATCTTTGGACGAAAAGCCAATTTGAAGAGTTCCTTCTCAATTTGACATGCATTGTCGCATCTCTCCAGACATGGCTCGCTGACCGGGCCGAAACAAGTTTGAAACGGGCCGGCCCACCCTCTAAGGGCTCCAATTTTTGGTCCACCGCGGGAGCCATATCTATTATAAATTTCTCAGAACGGCGACAAGATAATATTTACAGTACGTGTCACAACTTTTGGCTACGTCTGAAATGTCTATAGTAAAAAAAGTATACAAAGGACGGGAACTTATTGACAGCAACCTTTATTATACACTGTATCTGTACAAGAAGATATTACAAATTTAAATTATGACTTATGTCTGCTGAACGGCGGCGTCTTTCTCCCTCTTTTTCGCCAACAACGCCTTCAGTTTGGCTTCGGATTCGCCGAGTTCCGTGAGCACCGCGTTCTCATCAACCCGCTTCTGCATCAATTTCTGCACGTTGTTCACCGCCTCCGCCAGATCGATGAGCATTTCGCTGGCGGGGTCGAGCGCTTCCGCCTTTCGGGCCATCAATTTCTTCTGAAGTCGCTCCTTGGCAGTCGATTTGTTGAAAGGCATGACTAGCGGATAACTAAATTAATATTAAAATTTTTTAAATGACAATAAAAAAAAAAGAAAATTAAAACTCGAAATTGAAAAAAAAAACAAAACGCCGTCGAGACGAAAAAGAAAGCCCAAGGGGTTTTCGTCATTTTATGTTCCGTTTGGCCCAATCGATCCGGATTTTTTTCGCTTTAAAGCCACGGGATCAGAAAAGGTGACCTCTTTTTTAAAGTTCGGTCGGAAAAAACGAGGTAAAAATGATGAAAACCCCCCGTTTTCCACACCTAGAACAAGCTTGTCATCTGACGGATTAATAAATGATGTGAGGAATATTTGTCGGACAAAAGACATTAGGGAACAACGTCATTTATGCGAAGGATCCGTATTTTTCGATTGTTTTCGCGTAATGAAAAATGAATCATAACCGGATATTGGCTGAAAAGAACGGACATGCCCACTGGACTGCTGTTATGTTCGGTTTAAAGCGTAAAAGTACAAAAACATAACAAAACCCGAGTAGAATCTCAAGTACAATTTAGAATTTGTTAAAAATAAAAAGATTTGTCTCTTTTTTTAAACAAAATACAACTCATTTACTCTTTTTCTCTTCCGTCTCAACTTGAGCAGTGGATAATATCCACAGTTACCGTTATCCCCTTTTCAAGTGTGTGTGTGTGTCACGTATATGGGAGCTGAGAGCCGTAGTGGATCAATCCTTGGAACCGTGTAAAGTTGCTGTTACCATCTGTGTGCTTTGTTTGTCTACCACTAGGCCCGGCCAGTCTAGTGTCTGCAAAAGAGTCTCAGAAATTCTTGCGCCGACTAGTACCTAGACAGAGTTTTCTATGTCTACAATACGTCTCAAAACATCCGCATTTCTTTGTTTATCGATCTCACGCTCAAATTCCGCCATTCACCCAATTTCGTATAAAATGTGCCACGCAGGCTGCAGGATCTTTGATCTTTTAAAAGTCCGCGACCTGCGTCCGACATGACGAAAGAATTTTTTGGAAGCAAGCGTTTTCCGCACGGTCGGCTTCCTCGCCTCGGAAAGTTTCTCCACACGACATATGAGCACTTATTCACACTCACCTGCCTTTGCATATGCTTCTTTCACTTTTTTCGTATTAATTATGTTGTTTTAAACAGGACTTGATTAATCCTTATGTGAAACGTGGAGATTTTGAGAGGTTCTGGTATATTATTAGTTTTACTTATTAGTTTTATTTGTTTGGAGAACGTCTGAGAGGGTGTGGAATCAATGGGGAGTGCATATTTGCGGGTGGTTTTGTCGATATTGTTTTAGACGAATAGATGGTGGGGATTGTCTGCTTTTTGGGGTATTGTTATAGATTTCGATGGCCTATTTTGACAAAAATTAACAGAATGTTGCTATTAGACACTGTTTTTGCTACGTGCGAAGGAGAATTTTGTATTATCCGTTAGATTTGGAGGTGCTCAAGAAATTTTGGCTTTTAGATGTCTTGAACTGTATTGCTTGTTGTGAAACCGGTTTTAACTTATTTATTACATTGGTTTTTATTCCCGTTCTCAATGATTATCTCCTCGCGGTTTTGTCGTTTTCATCGATTTTTGTCCAATATAGTTCATTCCAAATTTCAGCCGACTTTTTCCCAGTTGACCCAAATAAAACTCTCCAAACATTTTGATGGTTTACTAGGCAGCTATGTCAACTATCCATTATAAATTCCACTCGTGTGTCACCTATACAACAATTACCTTTGATGATCTTCATGTTCGAGTCAATGAGCTGAAGAAAGCAATATATGAGAAGGAAAATCTCGCTCCAGAGCAGTTTGATTTGCTTGTCGAGAATGCTCATACCAAGAGGGTCTACAGCGACGATCATATTGTGCCAAGGAACTCGTCGGTGATTGTCAGACGATGCCCGAGAGAAAACACCAAAGCACCTAAAGTGCAGTAAGTTTTTTTTTCTTTGTGTTTTTCGAAGTTTAGATATAAAAGCTGCTTTGGAATTTCAAGATGAAGCAATTTGCTTGCTATTAATAACATTTTTTTTATTTCACTATGAATTGAGTAGTTATATTCATCACCAACACAACATCTGCTTTGGTATCTAAAATAATGTTTTCAGCGATCAAAGCACATCGGGAATCGTTGGAAAAGCCCCTCAACAGGCTGCTCCTGATCTCAGCTTTATTGACTCGGTAAGTTGCCCATTGAACTTTTTTTGAATATTAATTTGTTTTGTTTTAGATCGACTTCTCAAAAATGACCGAGCAAGAGCGACTGGCACACGTCAAGAAGGTCTCATCGGAAAAATATGCTCAGCAAAAGTATGTTCCTTATTCATTCGTGATTTCTTTTGCGTTTAGGACAAATAGAAAGCGTTTTGACGAGGTTTTATATTAAATTGTTGGCGGTTTGTCTAACCCGCTTCGTATTTCAGCTTCCGTCGAACTACCAACGCCAATGCCTTCTCGGAACCTCCGCCGCCCAACTACACATGCAATCGCTGCAGCCGGACCGGCCATTGGTACAGGGACTGCCCATTGGTAACAAATCTTTCTCTCATATTGGACTTGATCCCCGTCCGTTTATGCTCTCTCTTCCCCATATAGCGCGGGTTTGTTTCATTGTGGCTCAAATGTTGACGATTGTCGAATTTCTTCGACCTGATTGGCCTGATGGAAAAACCCGCGGTCCGGACGAACGAGAGGCGAATAGAGTGAGATACGCTGTGAAATGAATGCATCTCGAGTTAATAAATGTTATTAAGCTTTGCAATCCGCAACAATAAGTTCACTTTTTCAATTTTCAGCCGTTTTAACCGTGATTTTCAGCTGATTGAGGCGATTTCGGGTGTTTTTTGGGTAATGTATAGTGATTGTTGTGGACTTTGGGCATAATTATGGTCTTCACGGGGTCTAATCAGTTTTCAGAAACTTTTTATGCATTTTTTATAGGCTTTGGGATCACAAAAAATGCTATAGGTATTATTGTAGTTGACCTTGGGTTTTTCGTATTTTTATAAGTCTTGAATTGTTTATGAAGTTTTTGACGGCACTTCGGGATTTATTGGGTGTGTTGTAACTTCTAGAGCAGTTTTTTTGGATTTGGGGTTTTATATTGGGCTCGATATTATTTTAAAATTTATTTAACTTTTGGAATTTTTTGCAAATATCATTAGGAATTTGAATTTTAAAATGTATACAGTCTACTGCTCTGAGACTAAAAAGAGGGTTTTTACATATTTCACTACTTAACGGCTTCAGTATTTTATTAAAAATCAATCAGAAGTGAAAATTTTTGATTTCGGTCGATTGCAATTCGCATCAATAGCGATCAGAATAGAATAAAGGGACTGGGGGCTGACCAAAGTTGTCGGTCGAATTAAAATCTGGCCTAATCCTACCGAATATGGCCAAGTGTTTTCTAGAAAAAAGAAACGCTTGGCCATATTTGGTAAGACGGACAGATTTTATTAGATTCGAACTTACGCGACAACTTTGGGTAACCCGGAGTTGCTTTGTCCTATTCTGGATCGCTGTCGATGCAATATTGCCATCGGAAAAAACGAAGCTTTGACTTGAAAAATGGGTAAAACAAGGTCACGGTTTTCTTGGTCTCGGATGTGTTTGACAGGCCTAAAGATCATTCTGGTAAACGGTAACAGGGTCATTGAGTATATGTAGCACACAGTTCGCAGGGAGAAGTTTGGACCAAGGAGGAATCAGTATTTCTGGTTGATTTTTTTAATTTTGAGTAGCTATCTAAAATAAGGTCGAAAAAGTGGAATAAAATACGAAATTGAAGGTCTGACTACAAAAAGTAAAGAGTAATGGACATAAAATTGTGGAGGCTGCAGAAAAGTACTAACTCCTTGGTCCGAACCCGGTAGAATTTTTCCGAGAGTCCATCCTAAAATTCATTTCAGGTGAATGTCCGGCGAACCACCGGAATTCCCATGGAGGAATTGGTGGAAACAACGGCCGATGACCCTCACGCGATGCTCCATCCGTCCGGCAAGTTCATGGTGCAACGAATGCACATGGCGGCGAGGATTACATCGAAAGCGAAGCACCCCCAAATTGGACTCACTTCGTCGCCGAATATCGATGAAACGGGGCAATCACCGAGGTATCAGGAGGAACCAATACCGGAGGAATTGCAGTGTCCATTGTGTAAGGAGTTGTTAAAGGTAAGAGAGCGGCTTTGGGTGCGGTAAGAGGGGATTTGTGATATTTTTTGATGATTTTTTTTATTTTGGCTGTAGTAATATGTAGTCAATGTCAAATAAAGTAGAGATTGACATCACTTTTGATTAAAACGTAATGTGAAATGAATGAGGAGGTCATTTACCATCAAAATATAAAGTTTAGAATTGATTGGATTATTAGTGTCAACATAGAAAACATTTTCGTGAGGTAAACTTTTTTCGATTTTATGATAAATTAGTGGTACTAATGCAAAAAGTATTTTGTTTAATACGTCTAAAATGACTTGTAATACCTTTACGTTCTATGTCAGTTTAATTTTTTACCTTTTTAAGATCAAAATCAGACATAAATTATATTATCCATGTCAAAAAATGAAAAAAATTTTTGAATATATTTGTGGTTTTTCATTGAAGACTAGTTTTTGACATTCTCGATCAACGTATTTTACGCAAATATCTGTTTTTTTTCTGTTTTAAGCATTCAATCATCTGTTTTTCAGGAAGCCGTTCTAACAGTGTGTTGTGGTCAAAGTTTCTGCATGTCCTGCATGATGCAGGTCATAATGTCGGAGAACCCGCGATGCCCGGGCCAAGACTGTTCGGCCGAAATCAACAATAACTCGATTGTCGAAAACAAACAACTTCGTCGCGCCGTGGAAAAATATCGATTGTCCAAGGGCCAACCCATTCAGAAACCGGTGAATATGGATGCGATCGTAAGCACCCTGTCATTGCCTCTGGTCGCAACTGTCGATAGTAGTCTTGTGGATGACGCTCAGGAAAAGGTAGGCTAAAATACGAGGAATTTTAAAGTTTTTTTGGGGAAATTTTGACAGTTAAGGGTTAAAATGATAATTAATGGATTTTTTTATTTTTTCGTATTTTAGTCCTCATCGCTATTCCCAAGGACCAACATTGGCTTTCAGAACCGCTCCGGAACAACTCCAACTTCACAAACCAACGGGAATTCCATTATGAACATTAATCCCACATTGAATACAGTTGGTAGGTCGATGATTTTAATGTTGATTTATGTCAATGTTGATTTATATCATCCTAAGGGGGCATAGAGAAGTATTAGGTCGAATAAAGATTATTCAGTTCGATTTAGGTCATGGTTTTCAAGAAAACATCGAAAAAATTAAAAATTGGTTTATTTTTTATCATGGGTAGTATAATTTATACAAAAATTTTAGGATTTTATATGGAAATAGTATTCTAAGTTGAGCGTTGAGCCTTGTAAAGAAGTAGGAAGTGTAGCGTTAATGTCAATTTTGATTTCAGCATCAACTAACTCCCAGCCAGTGAAATTGCCAACGGTCGATCTCACTAAAATGCTCCCAACTTCGAAACCAGTCATCCAACCAGCTCAACCGTAAGTTTATAGGCGATTTATAGCTCGTTTTGATGGCTTAATATTGTGGTTTATCCATAATTTTTTTAATTTTGAGTTTTTTGGATAATAATTTGAGATTTTTGGATAATTATTTATATTGCTTTAGCCTCGTTAACAATGCCACTTCAATTTCTACACCAACTATTGACCATAAAGCTCCGAAGGCGCGTCCAAATCTCGATGATACCGCTCCGCCTGGAACATTCGAGGCGAGTGACGTGGAAAATGCCGGAGACGCCAGAGAAAGAGAGGAAAAGAAGAAAAACAACGATATCAGTAAATTGTGGGAGAGTTTACTGCAAAGGGATGAGGTAAGTGGTGCAGGGTTGAAGGGATAGGGGTATGGAAATGGTTATGAGGGGTATTTTTGACGGGAAGGGTAAGGGAGGAACGAAATTTGAGATTGAGTCTGATTACTCTGAGTAAGATTGTCTTGAATTCGAAAATGATTTTATTGTATTCAAAAACCCCCAGAAGTCTTTTGCAGAGGAGTATAACGAACGATTTGAAAAGTATGTCAAGAGGGGACTTTGTTAGAATTGTTTATTTTTTATTTTTTTTTAAATTTTAGCCATCAAATGCAACATCAAAGTCGAATAAATCGAATCCAAAGCTTCCATTGGCTGATAAAAAACCGAGAGAGCGTCAAGATACGGCCTCATCGTCATCCTCGGACAAAAAACCGACCAAGAAACGAACTCCTTCACCAGAATCAGAGGCCAAAAATGCAGCCTTATCGGCTTTATTGGGCGTCTCGGATAAAATTACGGAGAAGATTGCGCCACTTGGAGGCGGATCAGTCATTGATCCGGTTACTGGTACGATTTTTGAATATTTCTATGGTGTGTTAGAATTGTGTTATATTGTTGTAGGTATTGACGACAAAAATTTTCAAATGAATTAAATGTTTTTTACTTTCAGGCCGCCCAACGCTTGGAGGAGCGTCGAAGTCGAGTAGCAGACCAAGGAGACGTTCGAAAAGCCCTCTGGCAACGAGAAGATCAAATCGCTCCAGGTCTCCTCGAGGCTCGAAAAGAAAACCTGAGCGCCAAAGAGAAGAACCGAAAAAGGACAGGAATTCGCGAAGGAGAAGATCGAGATCACCAGCCTCCAGAAGGAGAAGCGACAAGTCCAAATCGCCAAGAAAACGTTCTCATCGACGAAAACGATCGAGAACCCCCGAGAAGAGGGATAGAGAAAGAAAAGAGACGTCAAAGAAGAAAAGCGAAAGGAGGGAATCGGAACCTAAAACCCCGAAGGACAGCGAGTTTGTCAAATGTAAGAAGTTGTATTAATATTTACTGAACCGTCTGAGAGCTGTTTGGAAATGATTTTTGTTCCTTTAGGTCAATAATAATATAGTTTTGGATATTTTTGTAAACTTTTTTTGATTTCAGCCGATTCTCCAACCAAATTGACCGCCGAGGAAAACGAAATCGACAATGTGATCCAAGAAACCAAAGAGAAACTGAGAACTTTTTCGGCGACAACCTCGGATACGGAAAAGTCTTCTCCCAGTGAAAAGGCGGAAATCCCGCCGGAAAAAGCGGAAGAAGTCTTTGAAAAAGATGAAGAAATGGAACTAGAAAAACACGAGGAAGAAGAGAAGGAATTGGAGAAGCCGCATAAAAAAGTGGCGAGTCCGAAATTCATCGACGAAACGAAATTGATCGACTCATTCCGACCGGTGGAGGAAATTGAAAAAGAAAATGGAAACGAGAACCCAAAGGTAAAAGATATATGGGTTTTTCGGGGCGTATGAGCATTTCAAAGGCATTTTGGACAAGTCGGTGGTATATGGGAAGTGAATTGGAGCTTTCGGTATGAGTAGTTGTCATGGATAATATAAGATGAAAAAATTGTAGTTATGGGCCCAAATAGGATTGATTTAGTATGGAGTCAACTTCTAAGACTGTGATTTGGCAAAAATTTTATTTTTTTGGGATGTCAAACATGCAGTAGGCAAAAATGTGTAAAAACTTGGACTTGGCCCTCATGGATAATATAATTTTATGTTGGTTAGTGACTGGAAAACGCTGAATTTTGGAGTTTAAAGACAAAAGGGCGCGTATTTGGTTTTTTTGAGACATCTGTAAATGTTAGGGGTATTGCAACAGAATGCCAAGACATTCTTAAATTTTTGGAATTTTTGAGATTTTAAAAAGTTTTTTTGGCCTTGAATTTAAAAGTAGTGATTGAAATTTGACTTTTTTTTGGTTTATAAAGTAATTTCGAGATTTTTATAAACAGTTGACATTTGTTTTTACAAGATTTTTTACGAAAATTCAAATTTTTTAGGAGGAACCCAAACATCACGACTATGAAAATGAAATAGCCCTAGAAGAGGAGGAGGACGACGAAATGGGCCATTCCTCCCAGTCAGATCATGAAAATAATAATGGGGACGGGAAGGATTCCGATTCCTCGGATTCTTCGGTGGATGAAAAAAGGAGGAAAAAAGAAGTCCGAAACTCGTCGAAGGAAGAACGGAAGTCTGACAAGAAGAAGAAAAAGAAGCACAAGAAGCACCACAAAGACGACAGAGAACACAAAAAGAAGAAGAAACGCGAGAAGGAAGAGAAATCGACCGAATCCCGCAAAAGAAGACGCTCCAGCTCCGATTCCGACGACGAAGGCGTAAAAAAGAAGAAGAAAAAGCACAAGAAACGCGATAAATAATCTCGAATATTTAATTTATTAAAATGATAAATGTCTATTTTATTTTTGATTTTGCTCTTTGTTTTGTGGAAAATGAGTAGAATTGCACTCTTCTTTATTTTATTTTGATATTTCTGGATATTTTGATGTTATGTCTTATGTTTTTGGTATTGCATTTGGGTGGGAGTTAGAGATCCTAACGAATTATTATATAATTATATATTATTTTATTGAATTTGTTGTCCGAATTCGCTTTCACGATAACGCTTTGAGGTTGTTTTAGTAGAAATTTTGATGATTTTCCATAGTTTTTGTTGATTTTCAACCGAATTATTCGACTTTTTATTCGTAGAGAAATAAAGCGGGTAAAATATAAGTTATGTGGAATTTTTTGAAAAAAATTTAAATGAATTTGAATGTAAAAACGAGCAGATATTGGAGAAATAAACGGAAAAACGAATTTATTGGAATCAAATGAAAATCGAAAAGAGAGAGGAGCGTGTACGCCCATAGCCCGTTTAAAGCACGCCATCCCGTCCGATCTGGCAAGTTAAGCAACGGTGCGCTTGATTAGTACTTGGATCGGAGACGTCCTTGGAATCTCAAGTGGCGTACGCATTTTTTGACTTTTTTGATTTGCATATACAAATAAAATTGTATTTTACATCGTATTTTGGCAAGAAAATGACTTGAAATTATGGTATTTGAATAAATTTTGCGATTTGAAATTATATTTGTTCGACTTTCCAGTCGGACGTTCCAAAATTTTTATGTTCAGCCACACTTCTCAGGAGCTGGAATCTCAAGCTAACCTTTAACTTGGGAAATTAATCCGAAGATAGAATGGAAAGGCCAGCTTACCTCTGATCTGTCCTTTCTTTTTTGGCTGGGGAATTTACGCTTATTCTGTGTAGTCTCTACCAAAAAATTAGTCTCTCATTTTTCTGTACTAGTGACGTCATCATTGACTAAATTTTACAGTGAAATCTCGAAAAGATGGAGCCGACCCAAGAAGCGTGTCAGGTCATCATGATGACGAGTACTGGACCTTTGAATCATCCCAAAACGGAAGCCCCGAAATAGAAAATCCCCCAGAATTCCGATTATTCAGAGTGTGATTAACCGTAATTACACATTTGTATTTCGCATGAATCAAAATTCAATACATGACATTTTAACCGCTTTGTATCTTCAACCCAGATATTTATGACGTAATAAGGGCAGAGAGCATAAATTATTGAGAGACCACACAGAATAAGCGTAAATTCCCCAGCCAAAAAAGGAAGGGCAGATCAGAGGTAAGCTGGCCTTTCCATTCTATCTTCGGATTAATTTCCCAAGTTAAAGGTTAGCTTGAGATTCCAGCTCCTGAGAAGTGTGGCTGAACATAAAAATTTTGGAACGTCCGACTGGAAAGTCGAACAGATATAATTTCAAATCGCAAAATTTATTCAAATACCATAATTTCAAGTCATTTTCTTGCCAAAATACGATGTAAAATACAATTTTATTTGTATATGCAAATCAAAAAAGTCGAAAAATGCGTACGCCACTTGAGATTCCAAGGACGTCTCCGATCCAAGTACTAATCAAGCGCACCGTTGCTTAACTTGCCAGATCGGACGGGATGACGTGCTTTCAACGGGCTATGGGCGTACACACTCATCTCTCTTTCCGATTTTCATTTCTTTCCTTGCAATTCCAATCGGTCGACGGCCGGGGGCTTCTTTTTCGAGATTTCACTGTAAAATTTAATCAATGATGACGTCACTAATACAGAAAAATGAGAGACTAATTTTTTGGTAGAGACTACACAGAATAAGCGTAAATTCCCCAGCCAAAAAAGAAAGTGCAGATCAGAGGTAAGCTGGCCTTTCCATTCTATCTTCGGATTAATTTCCCAAGTTAAAGGTTAGCTTGAGATTCCAGCTCCTGAAAAGTGTGGCTGAACATAAAAATTTTGGTACGTCCGACTGGAAAGTCGAACAAATACGATTTGCAAAAATTATTCAAAGACTTTCACTTTCTTTCTAAAATATATGGTGGTTGTCTACTGCAGAGGATGAAGTTTCCACAAAAACTCAACGTTTTTCCGTACAAAAAAGACAATGGCCAAAAATGTTTTTCTTTCTGACCGCTCTCCGCGTTTTGCGTACTCTTTCGGCGGTAAAGGTCGTTGAATAAATCGGCTGCCCTTGCAATGCGGGAGCTAAAATTTTCAGAAATTGGTATGGGGCACATGCCAAACGTGTATGCAAAAGCTGAAGAAAACCTGGGCATCGCACTCCCTGGAAAACCTGATTCTGGGGCTCAAAAATTTTTTGTTGTAGGCACGTTTTGTGGGTGGTACGGGCTCTTGTTTGATAGAGCTTCCCTGAGATTAAAAAGCATATTTCGCTGTATGAGATTTTCTTTTGCAAAGATTCACTTAAAGGGACAGTAAACGTCAATCCAGCGCAAATGAAGCTATTTTCTGACCAAGATTTAACCAATGTGGCGTTTCGTCACAAACAGAATTTTGGAGAACAATGTTTGGATGTTTTCTCTTGGCTAGCCGGGACAAAACCTTTCACTCTGTCAGAAACAAATATTTAAATTTTTTTGATTTTTTGAGGCCAATTTTGTCCACCAAAAATTGTTCCCAAAGAACTTTTGTATCTAAAATCTCTCCGCCAACCGATAGTGTGTGGAAGAAACGTCTAAACGGTTTTTAGGCCGGAGCAGCCCCAGGTGGACTACCATCCTAAAATATGTTCTCAGACTAATTTTTTTATTTGGGGACATATTGGGAATATTTTGGGGACAGCTTCCGAACTCCCATTTGGGGACAGGTCTTTGGGGACAGAATGGTATAAATTTTGTGGAGAGAATGGTATAAATTTGGGGACAGCCATTTCGTTGTCCTTCAGTAATTGCGCTGGATTGACGTGCAGTACAGCTACTTTTGCATTTCGCTTTTTGCAACGTGGAAACAAAATATCCAAACGTTTCTTTGTCTACTGTACCAATAACAACGGAAAAAATAATAGTGACATTCAACATGCTTACTAATAATTATTTTACAAAAAGATTCTTGAGGCCTTTGCAATCTTTCGTTACAGCTGGCTTTAATTGCGCAGAACATTTCTGTAGTCCTCTTTCATTGCAAAATACGCTGAACCATCGTTGAATTTATCCGTGTTCGTTGGCTAGCTTATATACGAAACCCATCCCAGATTCAACTCTTTAGCAGAATTCATTTACTTAACATTTCAAGTAATAAAAAACATTTCAAGTAATAAAAAAAATGCGTACGTCACTTGAGATTCCAAGGACGTCTCCGATCCAAGTACTAATCAAGCGCACCGTTGCTTAACTTGCCAGATCGGACGGGATGACGTGCTTTCAACGGGCTATGGGCGTACACACTCATCTCTCTTTCCGATTTTCATTTCTTTCCTTGCAATTCCAATCGGTCGACGGCCGGGGGCTTCTTTTTCGAGATTTCACTGTAAAATTTAGTCAATGATGACGTCACTAATACAGAAAAATGAGAGACTAATTTTTTGGTAGAGACTACACAGAATAAGCGTAAATTCCCCAGCCAAAAAAGAAAGTGCAGATCAGAGGTAAGCTGGCCTTTCCATTCTATCTTCGGATTAATTTCCCAAGTTAAAGGTTAGCTTGAGATTCCAGCTCCTGAAAAGTGTGGCTGAACATAAAAATTTTGGAACGTCCGACTGGAAAGTCGAACAAATATAATTTCAAATTGCAAAATTTGTTCAAATACCTTGATTTCAAGTCATTTTCTTGCCAAAATACGATGTAAACGACGATTTTATTTGTATATGCAAATCAAAAAAGTCGAAAAACACAAATTTGATGCAGTCTCCAAGGAGTTGCATTAATAATTTTATTGCGTGTATTTCTGTTACTTTCTAATATCCTTCACCTCTTTCACGACCCTAATTTTCCTCCCTGAGGGCCGAATTTTAATCGCGCGCTGGTTGCTCTGACCACCGGCCTTCGGGCTATTCGCTCAACTCGAATGGGGCTATGCGAATATTTGTTTCCGAAAGCTCCCACCGCGCACTCACCTTTCCGCCCCCCCCCCCCCCCCCCTGCCTCACTGCACACGTGACTCACAAAAATTCGTGGGACAAAGAGAAAAAAAGACGGAATGGTCCGCTTTCCGCAGCGATTTTAAATATTCCCCCCTGAGGCAATCGTTTGTTTGTTTTTGTTTATTTCTGAGCAAAATTTCATCTGAGCGTTTTTTGCGCGAGAGAATGCAAAAATTTTGGGAGAGGTGGAATTTTTATTAAAAAAAAAGTTTTGGCGACGATTAGAGCAAATGAAGGGAAATTAATGAGATTTTTTGAAGTTTTGCGCGATTTTTTTTGTGTATTTTTTGACAGGAAACAATTTTTTTCCTGGGAAATGTAGTGTTTAGGCACAATAGTACCTACATGCAGTTTTCTTTATGCTAGTCCATTGGCGAAGTCGCTGGAGTGATTTTGGCGACATGCACTGTGCGAAAACGAAAGTTGACTTTTGCACTGTGCAATTTTTTGCTTTTTGCACCGTGCAATACGCTTTTTTGGGGTGTCGCTCGCACCCTCAGTTTTTTGCACAGTGCAAACAACAAAAATCATTCCAGCGACTTTCCGGACGGACTAGTAAAGCGTTAGTTTCATGTGCAAGATGTTGGTTTTACTTTTTGAAAAAATATAAAAATCTTTGGATGGAGAGGGAAACATAAAGAATCTTATGTTTGGCTCTTTCCCATGGACTTTCCAAACGCCTTCAGGGCTCTCGGAAAGTTTCTTTGCTTACCTTCAGCATTGGAAAAGTTTTGTTTTCTCTTTGAAAAAGTAATATTTGTGTTTACAATATTTGGTAAAAGAAAAAGTGTTTGGATTTTGATGAAATTTGTTGCAGATTGAGATTAGAATTTTTTTAAAAGATTTATTTGAGTTGCTTGCGCTTTGCAGAAACGACCGAGATTTTTAGGTCAAAAGTTGTCCCAAATGTAACACTTTTTTTTGAATTTTGGTGGTAAAAGTTGCATGCCCATTTCTACCATAGCGGGTAATGTTTCCGCAAAAAATTGATTTTTTCCGCACGATACTGGCAAATTTATGGCCAAAAATTGTTTTCCTCTCTGATCGCTCCCCACGTTACGCGGGCTCTCTCGGCCGCAAAGATCGTTGAGTGTCTCGGCTGCGCCTGCAAAGCGCAAGCTAAAATTTTTTGGAATTGATACGAGGCCTTTGCCTGACGTGTGTGCAAAATTTAAAGAAAATCTGAGCGTCGCACTTGGGGTACGTCCCTTGTTAATTTCACAATTTCTGGTTAAATTTTTTATTTTTTTCTCTTAAACCCTCAAAAATTTGGTCTTTGAAACCAGCTCATGCTTCAAGAATTTTGTCTCCGAATAAACACAAAAAAATCGCATCAGTTTATTTTATTTGTCCTTATCACTTTCTTCGCCTCGTCTTCTTCCCCCCTCTCTTATTCATCCCGAAGAAATGGAAATTCCCTTCGCCTTTTTTAGACGACAAACCATTTCTGTTTGCATATTTCTTACGTTTCTTCGGTCACAGATCGTCGTAAACCAAGGTTTTTTTCGGCCGCAACTTTGGTGGAATTTCGGGGCTCGAGGAAACGGTCGATTTTTAGGGGAATTTTGGGATTTTTTAACGGAATATTTAAATTTTTTATATAATTTTGAGGATTTTTGAGAGGGTTGAAAAATTTGCGTCCCAACATTTCGGATCAGGGACAACTCGGGTCAACGCTCTCGACTGTTTTTAGAGAAATTACGAAAAAATGACATTTTTCATTTTGAAAAACTGAAAATTTCACAAAAAATGACTAAGATTTTCGAAATCCACGCCGAATTTTACTCTTATGTATGATATATTGTTGACCCGAGTTGTCGTTGACCCGAGTTGTCGTTGACCCGAGTTGTCCCTGACCCGAGTTGTCACTGACCCGAGTTGCCGTAGCGCCGAAAAAAAGTCAATGATGACGTCACTAGTACAGAGAAATGAGAGACTAATTTTTTGGTAGAGACTACACAGAATAAGCGTAAATTCCCCAGCCAAAAAAGAAAGGGCAAATCAGAGGTAAGCTGGCCTTTCCATTCTATCTTCGGATTAATTTCCCAAGTTAAAGGTTAGCTTGAGATTCCAGCTCCTGAAAAGTGTGGCTGAACATAAAAATTTTGGAACGTCCGACTGGAAAGTCGAACAAATATAATTTCAAATCGCAAAATTTATTCAAATACCATAATTTCAAGTCATTTTCTTGCCAAAATACGATTTAAACGAGGATTTTATTTGTATATGCAAATCAAAAAAAGTCGAAAAATGCGTACGTCACTTGAGATTCCAAGGACGTCTCCGATCCAAGTACTAATCAAGCGCACCGTTGCTTAACTTGCCAGATCGGACGGGATGGCGTGCTTTCAACGGGCTATGGGCGTACACACTCATCTCTCTTTCCGATTTTCATTTGATTCCGTAAAAATGATTCGAATAATTTTAACGTAAAAAATGACGGCGTGTCATATTCTTATTTTTAATTTTTTCCAGACTTTATGTCCAATTACACTGGCAAAAATGCCCCTATGATGAAAGTTTCCTTCAAATTTGACGTTACAACCAATGGTTCGCACAACGGACTCCTCATTACGACGGGTATTCAAAATGGAGTCAACAATCGAATTCAGCATTTTGGATTCGTGCAACCGCCTCAAATCCAAGAACTGCAACAGAGTTTGGCCGGGTCAACACTAAGCTTACCGGTAAGTTGAAGTTAAAAATTTTTGATTTGAATTTTAAAAAAAATTTTTTTGAAGTTCTTTTGGCAAAAAAATTTTAAATTTTCAAAGAACTCTTCAGAAAATATTTTCTCTGCCGTCTCTCCCGTTTCTTCATTGTCTCTCCGAAGCTTTCGAAATATCTCGATGACACTTGCAAAGCATGAGCTAAAAATTTGCAAAGCTGATTTTCGATCTATTTTGACTATTTCCCCAAACTTCGAAGGCATTTTTTCAATTTGAACATCTTTCAGAATGCCATTGCAGCTCGACCCCAATCCTCTTCTCTTGGTGATGGCTATGACGTGACCGATTTTCGAGCGAGCTCACGGACCATTGACAATAAATTTGGCAGTGCAACGACTGTAATGGAACCGTTGCCAAGGACTGTGTCGCAAAATGCCGACGAATTTTTGAAAAATTTGGATTTTAAATTGAATACTTTTGAAAGGGTAAGTTTGGTCGAAAATTTTTGTTTTGTCTCTGCGAATTTTTCGTGGAAAAAATCGATGTTTTGAAAAAATTGAAAAAAAATTCTAATTTTAGAATTTTTCGACCAAAAAATATCGATAATTTCTGCACAACGCGAGTCGCAAATCTCAATTGAACATAAAAAATCGTATTTTTAATTCTCCCCAAATCCATGAAAATATATCTCCTTTTATTTTATTTTAATTTCCAGGGTACCCCTCGAGAATATGTCCTCAAAGATGCAAATACGACCACAACGACGGTTGAGGTGTTCCGATCCGAAAATGATGGGCAAACAGACTTTTATCAGCTTCCGCCAGCCCCTGGAGATGACCAAAAAAGGTTTACCTATGTCCCGGCGAAAGGGCCTCCGTACGAAAAGTTTAGCACGTAAGTAAATTTCTTGGCTCTGAAATTTTATTTTATTCTCAAAAAATATTTTTAATTGAATACTTTTGAAATTTCTTAAAATTAACAAAAAAATTTTCAAATTGGCATTTCGATTTTAAAAAAAATTTAGCGCACTCTCTCTAAGTATCCCGTATTTCAACCTCTGAAAATTTCAGCTCACGATTTGCAAGTGCCTTTTTTTAAGATAGTACGAAAAATTACGTTTTTTTACTAGCCGGTCAATTTGACGGTCTGTGACGTTGTCAAATTGCCGCCATTTTCGTCATGTCAAATTGCTCTGTCGTTTTGATTGTCAAATTGAATTTTTTTGGGAAATTTTTTAGAATTTTGCCAGGAAATTGTAAATTTTTTCCCGTAACGAAAAATTTTTATGCCAAAAATTCTTGAAATCTACTGTACGAAGCCTCCAGTTTCACTGATTTAATTCATGAATGAGAATTTGAATGATAATGACATCGGGAACGAGGACGAAGATGATCCGAAAATGGGTCTACTAAACTCTTTTTGTTGGTATAAGCTGTTGTTTTAATTTGTACATGGGCTTAGACATGTTTGAAGCCTCTATGCTACCTTGAACAATGTTTTTTATGATTAGACAGCTTCAAACCGAAAGGAGGGCAATTTGACACAATTTGACGAAAATGACAGCAATTTGACGTAATTTTGAAAAATTCTGTCAAAATCACAACCCTTATTTTTACCCATCCTTTCCAGAACCGAAACCAAATTTGCCCCTCGCTCTGCGCGAAGTGTCAGCCCAACCAAAACGGTGCAATGGAACGAGAACCCCGAGGTTTTTGAGATGAACTCCAATTACAGTGAACGCTCAACGGAAAAGAGGGTTCGGACCGAAGAAGAGGTGACCAGAACCATTTCTCCGACAGTGTGAGGGAGTTTGATATTTCTACGTTTGTTTTTTTTTGGTCGATATCTTTGATTTTTCGGTCAAAATTTTGGTTCTTATGTTAAAAAAAAATTTTTTTTATTAATTTTTTTAGCCCTTACACTGTTCAATCGCCAGCGCCCACAATCACTTCTCCCATCGAAATTCAGCGAACCACAGCGAAGAACGATGCAATCTCCACGATTACCACTCCAATTCCATCGACAACCACCCCCATTTCGTCGATGGCGTATGCGGAGATCTCTCGGCCGAGACCCGCGCCCCGCGCAATAGATATGCTCGAACCGGCGACGAATTTGAATACCGAACGAAATCGAGCGGTGGGCGTTGACGATGATGGCTATGCGTATTTGACGCGGGGGAGTCAAACCAATCTCTCCGATTTGTATGCCCCGATTTTACAGTATTCCGGGGATGTGAAAACGGCCGAGTCGGTGGGCCGAGGGGTGGATGCGGATGTGAACAGACCTGACGGAGGCTATGTTACGCCGAGAGGCGTGGCAAAGGGATATGGCGATGCGAGGTGAGACTAAAGTTTTGGAGGAGACAGCGCAAAGGTGAATATTTTGACTGCTCTCCTCATTCTGCGTACTCTCTCGTCTGCAAAGATTGTGAATTGTTCGGCTGTGCGTGCAAAGCGCTAGCGAAGAGTTTTAGAATTGATTTGAGGCCAAGATGGACGCTCGATTACCCAGATGAAAACTCAAGCCCATACGAAGGCCTAAAATCCAGGAATTTAAAAGATTTATTCATAAGTTGGGGATGTAAAAATGTGAAAACTTGTTTAGAGAGCTAATCCAAATCTTAGAGTACAATAAACTTGGTTTTTACACCCTCATCTTATGAAGAAAGCTTTTGAATTCCATGATTTTAAGTCTTAATGTGCGCTTGGTTCTTCAGGGTAATCGAGCGTCCATCTGGGCTACAAATCAATTCTGAAAATCTTGGCTAACGCTTTGCAAGCACAACCGGGCGATTCACGATCTTTGCCGACGAGAGGGTACGCGAAATGAGGAGAACGGACAAAATATGAGTTTGTGCCAGGGTTGTAATTTTGACAGAATTTTTCAAATTGACGTCAAATTGCTATCATTTTTGTCAACTTGCGTTAAATTGTGTCAAATTGCCGCCTTTTCTTTTTGAAACTGTCTCATTATAAAAAACATTGTTCAAGGTATATGGGCTTCAAACATGTTTAAGCCCATGTACAAATTAAAACAACAGCTTATAACAACAAAAAGAGTTTAGTGGACCCATTTTCGGATCATCTTCGTCCTCGTTCCCAATGTCACTATCATCCAAATTCTCATTTTGAGTCAGCGAAAGTTGAGGTTTCTTGTCGTAAATTCCAAGAATTTTTGGCGTAAAAATTTTTCGTTGCGGGAAAAATTCACAATTTTTTGGCAAAATTCTAAAAAATTTCCCAAAGATATTCAATTTGACAATCAAAATGACAGAGCAATTTGACATGACGAAAATAACGACAATTTGACAGACCATCAACTTGACCGGCGTCAAAACCCTAGTTTGTGCCATGTCCCGTCAAAATCGAAGGTTTACTATTGAGTTAGTGCCCCGGTTAACTCTTCTTGTTGCAGAGCCGGCAGCAGTCGCGCTGACTTACGTGGTTATGTGACCCAGACAGCGGCACCGGCTTATCAATCTACTCGTCCACATGATTCTCGACCCTTGCCGACTCCATCGCAGCCTTTAAGGGATTCTCGAGGCTATCGAGCAAGTACAACGTCTCTCACTGACCCCCGAGGCCACAGAACTCCCTCTGTTCCGGTTGAGTCTCGAAATTACCGACCGCAAGTCGACTCTCGGGGCTACACTTTGCCCAGTCGAAGCCCTCAAGGCTCTAGAGCGTATAATTCTCATCCAAACCCAAACTACTTCAATCAGAACCCGGATTGGCGCGGATATGTGGCCAGAACGCCGAGCCGAGAGAGTCTGGTGAATCGAGGCACGGATCCGATCGACGAACGGCGGCCACGGTCGTTGCATCGAACAAGACGCACCAGCTCGGCTAGTCCTGATTACATAAGGCCTAATTTGGTGTATTCGCCGAATCAGAATACGGGGAGACAAAGTCGAAGCACTCAGAGAAGCGGGAGGAGTTACAGAACTTCGCGGGATGAGAGTGATATCCTGAGGCAATGGGAGAGAGAACTGTCGAGATCGCCGAGCCCGTGGAGGTAAGAGCAGAATACAACGGACAATTTCAGCGGTCTCGAGAGGCAATGTTAGGCCGAAATGAAGCTCCGTTTAACGATAGAGTTCTATAACATACCAATTTTTTGGTTCATTGCGATTTGTTGTGCAGAGGCTCCACTGCACTGTAGAACGTTGTGGAATGAATTGCAAGGCGCCAAAAAACTTGTTTGTTATAACAGTCGCTCGTTGAACGGACGTTATTTTTGGCTAAAACAATGCCTTTCTAGATTGCTGACGTTCGTTATATAGTCGATATGTTACACAGGACCAACTAGCCTTTGGTATAGACAGCTTAATTTCCTCAATTTCAGACAAGAGGGAGCCCGAGGACGCTCGATCTCCCAGGAGCCGTATCACTTGTACGAAACTCGTGATTGCTTGGGACGTGTGGTGGGGAAACTATGAGTATCTAAACGTCTATAGCATGACAATATGTCAAAACACTGCCGTGTAAATAAAGAACTATACTTCTTTGTTGGGGTAATCTTTGAGTCTATGCAAAAATTGAATAGATCCTTGAGGAGCCATGTGCACTGCCGAAAGAAAGATATACCTGATTTTAGGTCCAAAATTGGGGATTTCAAAAATTGATAAGTACTTGTCCGATTTGGATAGTTTTTTGGATGTGAAGATACTAGGACCATTAGTTTAGACTTTTGCTTAGATATAGGTTATCATCTATACGAAAGCACAAAAAACTTACGCCAATTTACTTTAAAGGGCCAGGACAACTAAATACTTGGGAAGAAAAGTTTACGACGTGGTCAAAAAACGTTTTATTTTTTTCCGTTGTTATTGGTACAGTAGACGAAGAAACTTTTTGGACCTTTCGTTCCCACGCCGTAAAAACCGCGATTCAAAAGAAGCTGTACTGTTCTTTTAAGCACTCTTTTTGTCATAACTCTCGAATACCGCATCAATGTGCTGAACTAAAAGAAGCCGCATAACCAAAAAATCTCGCATACCAATATCAACTTGCCGGCTTCTTAAAGGACCAGAACAGCTACTTTTGAATCGCGGTTTTTACGGCGTGGAAACGAAATGTCCGAAACGTTTTTTTGTCTGTTGTACCAATAACAACGGAAAAAAATAATGGTGACATTCTACATGCTTACTAATAATCATTTATTTTACCGTTTTTAACTCTGCCGCCTTTGTTTATGCTTCAGGACATTAAAAATTTTTTTTGACATTTTGTTTCACACGCCGTTGAACGCGCAATTCAAAAGTAGTTTTTCTGGCCCTTTAAAAGAGTAATTTATTTGAAACTTATTGTCAAATTTTATACAATTTTGGTCTTATTTAAAGAAGAACCGAATGGGCCAAGAGCAGAATGTTGTCCGCATCCTCGGCATCGCATTTTTCGAGAACGTCGTATTCTGGTTTCCAGTAACGAGTGAAGATTCTCTTGTTCAGTCGTCCTTCCAGGTCGAGTTTGCAGAAACTAAAAGAAAATAAGAAAACATATTGCAATTGGAAAAACTGACCTTCCGGGATTGAGTTCTTCGCCGATATAAGACAGCGCAGCCAACGTTTCAAGTAACTTGAAATGTTTTTCAACTTCAGACCGAATCGGATGTCCATGGATGGATTTTTCGCGAAGTTTTCGGAGATCTTTTCGGCATGGCAGGCGGAAACGATGACTAAAAAGGGAGTTTGTATAGTGGAACGCCGATGCACGGTGTAAAGAAAGGTCAAGACTTTTCGACCAAAAATTTAAATTTTCAAAAATTTTTTTTTCAATTTGAATTTTTTTATTTTTTTAAAATTTTTTCAGCTTTTCTGCGATCTTTCTGTTGCCAACATCAAGGATTCTGGTAGATTTCGAAAAGTCCTGACATATCTTTGCACTCTCGGCATCGCAAAATGTGTTTGCGCGACAAACAATCGGCACAGTGCGAATGAAAAACGCACAGTGCAGTTGGCGACTGCACTGTTGTTTGTTTTGCACTGTGCGTGAGCGGGGCGCACTGTGCATTTTACGCCGTCACGGTTTGGAGAGATGCGACAAGGCCTTTTTTGCACCGTGCAGACATATTATCAAGACGTTTTCACGGCGCACGTCAAATTGAAAAAGCAAAAGAGAGGGAACTGTTGGCACTTCGTCACAAATTTGGGTCCGAAAAATCCTTTCTGATCGATTTCTTGTCCAATTTGGCAAAACCCAGGTCTTTTTTGACAAAAGTTGACCATTTTCAAACCCCCTCTGAATTTTTTGAGACATATTTTGTCTCAAAGTGAAGAAAAATTTACAAAACAATTTTTCCGATAAATCTTCCGAACTCCAATTTCCTTTCTTCTCCAAGATACGCCGCACGTCAAATCGAGGAGAGAACTCTTCAAGTTGGCTTTTCACCCAAAGATTTATAGGAAAAATTGTTTTGTAAATTTTTCTTCAGATTTTTGCGGTCAAAATATGTCTCAAAAAATTCAGAGAGCTTGAAAATGGTCGTCTTTTGTCAAAAAATACTTGGCTTTGACCAAATTGGACAAGAAATCGATCAGAAAAGATTATAAATAATTTTTCCGATAAATCTTTGGACGAAAAGCCAACTTGAAGAGTTCTCGATTTGACGCGCGGCGTATCTTGGGGAGGAGGGGAAATTGGGGTTACAAAAAAAGTAGCTAAGAGGTCACCAATGTAAGAAAAATCTTTACGGGCCCAGTGTGGCATTTGTCGCAGAAAAGTAGACCCCCCCCCCCCTCCCCCCTCCCCTCTCCCAGACAAATCGTCTAGCATTGTCTCTCCTACGTAACTATTCGTTATAAACAATTTTCGTTGCAAGAGAGTTCAAACGCTTGACTCTATCTTTCGTATCACGCCTACTTCTGCTGACAGGTGTCCTTGTAAAGATCCAAAACATCATGTACGGTATATCCCTTGGACGGACCGTCAGTTCCTTCGACCAAATCCAAAAACTGCGGTCCCAGATTGCCGACGGCAACAATATACTTGTCACTCGACTTGGCGAAGCAATGAATCAAAGACGGCTGTTTCGTCGCTCTGACAATCCCATAGAACGCCGGGGATTCTTTGCGTTTGAACAGAATCTGAGCCACCCCTTGATTGCCGAGGTTGGGGTACTGTTTTCCGAAACAATCCAACAGAGAGTCAACGGCGCCGGAGTGGTAGGGGGCGCTGAAAAAAGCTTGCATCAGAGTCGACGTACAGAGTGCGTCACTAGTTCTGTTGACAAGGAAAGAGTCTCAAGTGCGACGCGCAGATTTTTTTTAAATTTTGCACACATTTCGGCCACAGGCCACCTATCAATCGCTTACAACCTTAGCTCGCGACTCTCAGGTACAGCCGACATATTCAACGAGGCTTGTCGTCGAGAGAGTACGCAAAACGCGGAGAGAGGTCACAGAGAAAAACACTTTTTGGCCATAACTTTGCCAATTCTGCGCGGAATGAATATTTCTTGGGTTAACATCACCCTCTGGCTTATGATGGACTTGGCACAAGTTAAAAGCAATTTGTTTCCTAATAGCTCGCGCTTTGCAGGAACGACTGAGATTTTTGAGTCGAAAGCAGGCAAAAATGAGGCACTTTTTTGCGAGGTTTGGCATGTAAGGTTTTATGCTTATTTCTACTGTATCAACAAAAAATCAATGTTTTGAATGCTAAACTGACAAAGATATAGCCAAAAGCCGTTTTTCTCTCTGACCGCTCTCCCCGTTTCGCGTGCTCTCTCGGCTGCAAAGATTGTTGAATATCTCGGCTCTCGCTGCAAAGCGCGAGCTAAAATTTCGAGTAATGGAAACGTGGTCTATGCTTAACGTGTGTGAAAAATTTTGAAAAAAATTTGATTGTCTAACACTGAGAATTTTTCATTTTCAAAAAAAAGTGCGTTAGTCTACCGTATACTCACAATCTTGGACTCTCCGGTTGAACTGCCAGCTCCGCTGTCGAATTGGAGTGAAGGTCGGTCAAGAGCGCAGTAACGAGAAGAGTTAGTGGATCAGCCATGTTGAAGATGAATGTAGTTTTTACGGAAATTGCAGTTGCTTATGTAGTGGCCTTATGAATCAAAACTTTGAGGCTCGTAATGTACTCTATGAATAAACGAAATTACATTTGGTTATTCATCCGACCATGTGAACGTCCTTTTCAAGGTTTGGAGGCCAAATTTCAGCAGAAGATCAAAGAATCTTGAGACCTGCGGCAGTCGAATTTATTAATTTTACATTTAGCGTTGCAAAGCAAGTTTACAGATGAAGCGCGACGCTCAGATTTTGATGAATACACTTTCCTTGTTAGAGCATCACCGCATTCACCAGGAAAATAAGATTCTCGGCGTCGTTTTCAAACCATTTTGCAATGATACGGTCTCCCTCCTTCCAGTCGTTTGTGAAAACGGTCTTGTCCAATCTGTCGGCCAGGTCAAAACCGCAGAAACTAAAAAAAATACTTTTTTTGTTTCTCCTTTTTCATTGACAAGTTACAAGCTAGGGTTGTGATCTTGATAGATTTTTTCAAAGTGACGTCAACTTGACGTCAAATTGCTGTCATTTTCGTCAAATTGCGTCAAATTGTGTCAAATTGCCGTTGTTTCGGTCGGAAGCTGTCTAACGATAAAATAAAGATTATTTAATGTAGTATAATGTCTTCAAACATGTTCAAGATAATATACACATTAAAACAACAGTTTATAACAACAAAAGGAGTTTGATAGACCTATTTCGGATCATCTTCGTCCTCGTTCCCGCTGTCACTATCATTTAAACTCTCATTGATGAATTGAGTCAGTGAAACTGGAGGCTCCTTGCAGCTGCTTGCCGTAAATTCCAAGAATTTTTTGCGTGAAAATTTTTCGTTGCAGGAAAAATTCACGATTTCTTGGCAAAATTCAAAAAAATTTCCCAAAAAAATGCAATTTGACAAATCAAAATATCAGAGCAATTTGACACGAGGAAAATAACGGCAATTTGACAACTTGACAGACCGTCAAATTGACGGGCGGCACAACCCTATTACAAGCCCTTCTTCTTGGGAAAATGCTTTTTGCTCAGAATGAAAAATGATTTTTCCCCAGAAAATTTATTTTTAGCAAAAATGTGTTTTTCCCCAGAAAAAAATGATTTTTCCCCAGAAAAAAATGGCTTTTCCCCAGAATGTATAACTTTTTGTAAACATAGCTATAATATTAATAAAAAGTGACTGAAAAGCATGATTAGTAGTAAATTGTTTTACGTAGTAGTGTATTCTGGACCAAAAATATAGACCAATACAGTAATTTTTGAAACTTTTTGGATTTTTGGGGATTTATAGGCAATCGAGGGCGCTGATTTCGAAAAAACATACTCATTTTCTCTGTTCCTGACTGTTACCCGTTAAGTGGTTGCGTAATACTATGCTTACAAAAAACAATACTTTCTGGGGAAAAATCATTTTTTTCTGGTAACAAAATGTTTTTTTCTGGGGGAAAAATGTTTTTTCTGGTAAAAAAATGTTTTTTCTTTGGAAAAAACACATTTTTTCTAAAAATAAGTTTTTTTGGGAAAAAGCATTGCTCATTATGGACGAAAACCATAGATCCCTTCTTCTTCTGTTATTATTTTTCCAAAAAAACTCGAACTCACCGTCCAGGATTGAATTTTTCGCCGAGAAACGACAAAGCGCCGTAGAGCTCGAGCAGACGGTAATGACGTCGGATTCTATCGTCCACGCTTCTACTCACTGTTCCTTGTGCCAACGGGCTTGGAAGCGGGAAGCGCGGGCTGAAATTGGTCGGAATAAACGTACAATACCTCAACGAATGGCAAACGGATAAAGAAGGTTTTAGGGGGACTGATTTTACAGGGGAAGTTCTCCAAGTGCGACGCTCAGATTTTGATGAAACTTGGCACAAATTTAATATTATTCTTTCTCAGACATATGCGGGACTTCTAGCTCGCGCTTTGCATAAACGACCGAGATTTTTAGATCAAAAGTTGGCAAAAATGTGACACTTTTTTGCGAATTTTACAATGAAAAGTTTCATGCCTATTTCTACCATAGAGGGTAATGTTTCGACAAAAAATCAATTTTTTTCCGCACAAAACTGGGAAGGTTACGTCCAAAAAGTCTTTTTTCTCTCTGAGCGCTCTCCACGTTTCCCGTGCTCTCTCCGCCGCAAATATTGTTGAACATCTCGGCTGTGTCTGCAATGCGCGGGCTAAAATTTTTAGGAATTGATATGTGCTCTATGCCTGACGTGGTGCAAAATTTTAAAAAAATCTGTTCCTCGCACTTGGGGTACTCCCCTTGTGAGTCTAAAGTTGACTCTTGAGACCTCCAAAATTAAACGTTATAGATAGGGTTGGTTGTAGAGGGGTTTCAAAAAAAATGTTTGTTGTCCAGAGGTTTTGCTTGATGCTTTTAAAGGGCCAGAACAGCTACTTTTGAATTGCGCGTTTTACCGTGTGTGGAACGAAATGTCAAAAAAAAATTTTTATGTCCTGCAGCAAAAATAAAGGCGGCAGAGTTGCAAACAGTAAAATAATTATTAGTATGGATGTACAATGTCACCATTATTTTTTTGGATGTTATTGGTACAGTAGACGAACAAACTTTTTTGGACATTTCGTTCCACGCCGCTTTAATAACACAACATGATTTATAAATACGACGGTAGTTTATGGAAGCTGGAGCAGACATGGCAAAACGGGCCCGTTTAAAGTTGGGCCCGGCCCGGCCCTTTTCAAAATTTCCAAAGCCCGGCCCGGCCCCGGCCCTTTTTTTTTGTTTGAAGGTTTTACTTTAAACTAACATCATGACGTTGTTCGCAGTACTCGAATTAGTCCAAAAACGTTTTAAAATTTAAAAATCGATCAACCTATACCGAAGATATTGTTGATTTTTTTTTTTATATTATCCATGATTTGTCTTTTGGCGAAAAAGATGCTCAGATATTGGAAATATATGCAAAAAAGCTGAAAAACATCAAAAATTTGAAGATTCGGAAATGATAATCAGAACCTGATGTCATAAGAGTGAATAAAATACTTCAGATGGGCTGCTCGATTGTCAAATCCATCGTCGAAATCCGAGAGAAAGCAAGAGAAACTTTAAACAACCGTAGTCAAAAAATTTTTTTTGCGAAAAAATTACAACAAAATGCCAAAAAAAATTTGGCACCTAAATTTTTCGTTGCAAGACAAATTTTTTTTTTTTGAAAAAAGGGGCCGGGAGGAGGGGTCCCAAAACGGCCCGGCCCCCTTGCCATGTCTAAGCTGGAGTATTGTCCTTTAAATGGGCCAGTACAGCTACTTTTGGAAGCAAGGTATGTATTGTTTAAGGCTCCACGGGTTTTTAAATTTTTATTTGGGCTCCTTGATCCTTTGAAATCTTAAAGAAACAGTGCAGCTACTTTTGAATTGCGCTTTTTACGGCGTGGAAAAGAAATGTCCAAAACGTTTCTTCGTCTACTGGACCAAAGAACAACGGAAAAATTATGGTAACATTCGACATGATTACTAATAAATATTTTACTGTTTGCAATTTTTCCTCATTTGTTTTCGCTGCAGGACATGAAAAAAACTTTTTTTACATTTCGTTTCCACGCCGTAAAAAGCGTGATTCAAAAGTAGGAGTTCTGTCCCTTTAATGCAAATAAAATCTTACGTCGTCTTGCAAATCGCATGATAAGCGTCCAACACGTCGGCGGGTTGGTAGTCAGCGCACGTTTCCTTCTTATCTAGGGACAATTTGACATTCTCGCCGCCGACGTGTCCAAGAGCAACCAGATAACTGTCGTTCGATTGGACCAAACACTTTCTCCATTCGTCCGATTCCGCCGTCTCGGCCAACTGAATGAACGATGGTTCGGGTTTGCGGAAGAATATCTCGGCAGCAGCCTCGTGCTTGGCAGTGGTGTTTCCACCGTAAACGCAGTCGAGTAGCTCCTGAATCCCCGATCTTCGCTCAGTGGGGCTAAAATTAAAAATTTTGCGAATTTTATCACAAAAAAAAGCGTCAGAGTCGACTTTAAGAGTGCGTCACTAGTTCTGTTAACAAGGGAAGATTCTCAAGTGCGACGCACGTCAAATCGAGAAGGGAACTCTTCAAGTTGGCTTTTCGTCCAAAGATTTATCGGAAAAATTATTTTGTAAATTTTTCTTCAGATTTTTTCGGTCAAAACAAGTCTCAAAAAATTCAAAGAGCTTGAAAATGGTCAACTTTTGTCAAAAAAGACCTGGGTTTTGCCAAATTGGACAAGAAATTGATTAGAAAAGATTTTTCGGACCCTAAATTTGTGACGAAGTGCCAACCTGAACAGTTCCCTCCCTTTTGCCTTTGCAATTTAACATGCGACGAGCAGATTTTTTTAAATTTGCATATATTTTGAGCACAGACCTCCTGTTGGTCGCTTACAACCTTAGCTCGCGACCTTCAGGTACAGCCGACATATTCAACGAGGCTTGTCGTCGAGAGAGTACGCAAAACGCGGAGAGCGGTCACAGAGAAAAACACTTTTTGGCCATAACTTTGCCAATTCTGCGCGGAATGAATATTTTTTGGGTTAACATCACCATCTGGCTTATGATGAACTTGGCACAAGTGTGGAGCAATTTTTTCTAATACATATGCGGGACTCCTAGCTCGCGCTTTGCAGGAACGACTGAGACTTTTGGGTCGAAAGCAAGCATAAATGAGGCACTTTTTTGCGATGTAAAGTTTTATGGCTATTTTTACTGTAGATGGTAATGTCTCCAAAAAAGATCCATTTTTTGTCGCAAAACTGGCAAAGATACAGCCTAAAAGTCTTTTTTCTCTGACCGCTCTCCGGGTTTTGCGTACTCTCTTGGCCGCAAAGAAATTTCAATGTCTCGGCTCTCCCTGCAAAGCGCGAGTTAAAATTTTCAGTAATTGATATGTGGCCTATGCACAACACAAATCCAAAATTTAAAGAAAATCTGAGCGCCGCACTTGGAGTATTTCCCACTGTTAGCTGTCCAGGGGCGTAGCTTACCCCCCTACCCCCTTTTCATTTTTTTCGCTGACCCCTGGCTGGGATGCGGGGGTACCCCCCATATCCCCCCTAGCTACGCCCATGTAGCTGTCTTCGCACTGTTTGGAAACACCAGTAGCACTTACAACAGATTGCATGCCGCTTTCACTGGGTCTTCGGCGACTGACGTCACAGAGGTTGCGGAGGCCGCTGCGACCAACACAAACAAAATTGCGATCATTTTCGCTTGTGACCATTTTCGCTCTTTCTGTACGACTATATACCTCCAAAATTTCATTGTTTTATCCGATGACTCGGACATTCTAAATTCTAAACTGACATATTGCAGAAGACATAGAAAACATATCCATTTTTTTTAAAAAATAATTAAAATTTGTTTGGAATTTGCTTTGTTCTAAGTGATCATATATTGTTTTCTGCACAGCGTTTTGTCCTTTTTTGGAATGAATCCGTCAGCAATTATTTCTTTTTTATTTTTTTAAGCAATCGACATTCACGCGGGTGTAGCTAGCGCATACTGTAAGATCGACGCATGAAATTTGCAATGCTTATACTAGTCTGGGCAAGACATGGCAAAAACAAATTTGAGACGGCCCGGGGCCGGACCGAGCTCTAAAAGAAAATCGCGGCCCGCGGGGCGCCATTTTCGGCCCGGCCCGGGAGCCATGTCTAGACATGTGTGCACTGTGCGCCGCCGCGCGAAAACTTTGTCGCAAATCTCACCGTGCACCGTGCAAAAGCATGTCAAGACTTTTTGGCTCGTTTTTTTGGCCAGGGAAGTACCCCAAGTGCGACGCTTAGATTTTCTTTAAATTTCGCATGCAATTCAGGCATAGGCCACATATCAATTCCTGCAAATTTTAGCTCGCATTTTGCAGGGAGAGCCGAGATATTCAACGATCTTTGCGGCTGAGAGAGCACGGGAAACGTGGAGAGCGTGCAGAGAAGAAAACACTTTTTGGCCATAACTTTTTAATGTTTTCACAAAAAAAATCACTTTTTTCCGCTCGAAACTAGCAAAGATACGGCCAAAAAAGTGTTTTGCTTTCTGACCGCACTCCGCATTTCCCGTACTCTCTCGACAGTAAAGACCGTTGAATATCTCGGTTTTCTCTGCAAAGCGCAAGCTAAAATTTTCAGCGATTGATATAAAGGTGGTCATATAATAAAAATTCGAAAAAAAATCCGGTGCACAAAAACGCCGACGCCAAAATTGAAAAATTGGCGTTATTTTTCGATTAGCACTGAATTTTCGAATCCGGTGCACGTCTCTTAAAGGGCCAAAACATCTACTTTTGAATTTCGCTTTTTACGGCGTGTGAAACGAAATGTCAAAAATGTTTTTTCATGTTCTGCAGCGAAAACAAAGGCGGCAGAGTTGCAAACAGTAAAACAATTATTCGTAAGCATGTACAATGTCATCTTCACTCGTTACTGGAAACCAGAATACGACGTTCTCGAAAAATGCGATGCCGAGGATGCGGTCAACATTCTGCTCTTGGCCCATTCGGTTCTTCTTTAAATAAGACCAAAATTGTATAAAATTTGACAATAAGTTTGAAATATTTACATTACTCTTCTAAAGGGCCAGAACAAATACTTTCGTATTGCGCGTTTTACGGCGTGTGGAGCGAAATGTCAAAAAAGTTTTTTCATGTCCTGCAGCGAAAATAAAGGCGGCAGAGTTGCCAACAGTAAAATAATTCTTAGTAAGCATCTAGAAATGTCATCTTTATTTTTTTCCTTTGTTATTGGTACAGCAGACGCAGAAACGTTTTGGACATTTCGTTCCACGCCGTAAAAAAACGCGATTAAATGGACTGTACTGTCCATTTAACTAACAATAAGCCTTCTCTTAGCCTCTTCCATGCCTAAAACGACAAATCAAGGCAACTCAATCGTCCGTTGATCCGAAAAGTGGCTTCAGACTTTTGGCCGCTACTGTACGTATCTTTGATTTGATGACTTTTAAATTTATTTTACAAATTTGAAGAATATTTCACAGAAATGCACCATTCGCCAGGAAAATGATATTTTCAAAGCTTGCGGCTTTACAAGTTTCGATGACAGGTTCTCTGGGATCAAAGTCGGCCGTGAAAACCTTTGGATTCAATCGTCCTTCCAGATCGAATTTACACAACCTAAACTCCTTGCATTTCGCTTTTTCGCAACTCACTCTCCTTGAATTAAATCAGCTCCAACGTAGGACAACGCACCGACCAGTTCAGCGGCTCTGTAATGCCGTTCAACTGCTTTTCTCACATTAATTTTGCCTGGTGATTGTTCGTCGGAAAGGAAGTCCAAGTCATTTTTACATGGCAACGCGAATTTGTGGCTGAAAGGACATGAACATAAACATCGTATAGGGCCTATATTCGCGTCACATATGAAGAGTCCATAAAATACGAAGAGTCCGTCAAACCGAAGGGTCCGATTTTTTTCAAAATGAAGTGTGACATCTTATACGACAAAAAATTTTCGTAATTCTTTCAATATGAAGGGTGACATCTTATACCATAAACATTTTTCGGTCGCCCATCATATTGAAAAAATCAAGAAGACTTTTCAGCGTATAAAACGTCGCTCTTCATTTTAAAAAATGAAGTAAAATTTTCACCGTATAAGATGTCACCCTATATTTTAGCAAACAATCAAAAACACGACTCTTCGGTTTCAATCCTATATTCGGTATAGAAAGTTTGTCGTACAGATTTTACTGTACAACGGAAAACTCGGTACAACGAAGGGACCTAAAAATTGATTCGTTGTAGGAAGGTTTCGGTGTACAAAAGTTCCTTTTGGACTATAATTGGCTACAGAGACCTCTGTTCGTTATAGAGAGGCTTTTTTGTACGTTAGTTTATTGTTGGACCATTATTACCTCTCGGAACCTATGTTCGTTATAACGAGGTTTCGCTGTTAAAAGGCCAGAACATCTACTTTTGAATTGCGCGTTTTACGGCGTGTGGAACAAAATGTCAAAAAAGTTTTTTTATGTCCTGCAGCAAAAACAAAGGCGGCAGAGTTGCAAACAGTAAAACAATTATTAGTAAGCATCTAGAACGTCACCATTACTTTTTCGTTGTTATTGGTACAATAGACAAAGAAACTTTTTGGACATTTCGTTCCACGCCGTAAAAAACGCGATTTAAAAGTAGATGTACTGTCCCTTTAAGAAGTTTGCCTTCGTATTTGATTACTTACTCCTTATGGCACAGATCAGTGTAGGCCAACAAAAGTTTGAAGATCTTGGGCCTCCTGAAGTGAGGGCCGTAGTGCCCACCAATTGCATTGACCAAATTCAACAAGGCCACAATGAATTTGTCTTTGGATTCGGTGAAGCATTTCGCCTGCTGTTGATCCAGTCCTGGTGTGGGAATAACGAACAGGAATATGGGAACTCCTGGCTTCAGAAACGACACCAACTCTCGATCCAGTTCAATTGGCACTGCACTCGAATTGACGACACAGCGCAAGAGGTCGACGAAGGCGTCACGATGCTGTGGAGCGCTGAAAATCATATTGCAAGGAAGCTAATGTACAAAAAAATGGTGCTCCAAGTGCGACGCTCAGATTTTTTGATCAGACTCGACACAAATTTCGATTAATTTTTTCTGAAGCATATGCGAAATTTGTAGCTCGCGTTTTGCAGAAACGACAGAGATTTTTTGTCGAAAATTCGACAAAAATGTGACATTTTTCGGCGAACTTTGGCATCAAAAGTTTGACACCAGTTTCTACTGTGAAGAGTAATGTTTCCACAAAAAACAAATCTTTACTTTCGAAGCTGGCAAAGATATGGCCAAAAAGTGTTTTCCTCTCTGACCGCTCTCCGCATTTTGCGTACTCTCTCGGCCGCAAAGATCGTTGAATATCTCGGTTTTCTCTGCAAAGCGCAAGCTAAAATTTTCAGGAATTGATATGTGGCCTATGCCTAAAATGTGTGCATAATCCAAAGAAAATCTGAGCGTTGCACTTGGCACACTCCCCATGTTAATTTTGCTTACATTTTCTCCAAGAATTGGTTCAGAATTCCATCGTCAACTTCAAGTGCCTCTTCATTTTCGATTTTCCGACCTTGGCGCGGAACGGCAGCAGCTGTAGCAATAAGGAAGACGAAAAAAATCAACATGATTGTCAATTTTTAATTGCAAATTTTGACTCTTTATATAGCTCTGTATCATCATCGAATCACAAGCATTCAGGTCAAATTTTAATTGAAAAATGCATAGGATGATGATTAAAAATGTTTAGTAATCAACAAAATGCTTATTTTAAAACATACTTTTAGCTCGCGCTTTGCAGGCACAACCGAGTTACTTTGTGGCCGAGAAAGTACGCGAAATGAGGAGAGTGGTCAGAGAGAAAAAGATTTTTTCGCCCGTACCTTTGCCAGTCTCGCATGGAAAAAAATAGATTTTTTGTGGAAACATTGCACACTACGGTAAAAAAAGGCATAACACATTTTATGCAAAAATTTTGCGAAAAACTGAAAAATATTTTCCAACTTTGGATAGACCACCCTGCACTCTCTACGGTACAGGGTGGTCCACGAAGTCGTCCCTAGTTTGTCTGTGGAATAACTGAAGAACTGTTCTACAGAATTTTATAAAAGATATATTTTTTTAATCCTCATGCCCCCATTTTTGCCGGGTAGAATTTCAAAAAAAAATCATCGGCCAAAAATTTTTTTATGGTACCCTTGGTTCATTTCGAACTGCACCAAGCTAATTTTTCCCACGGTTCTCATTCAAATTCATTTAAAATTTTGGAGAAAATGCCGTAAATTTGAATGAAAACCGTGGGAAAATGAGCTCGGCACAGTTCAAATTGAACCAAGGGTACCATAAAAAAATTTTGGCCGTTGGATTTTTTTTTTGAAATTCTAACAGGAAAAAATGGGGGACCTGAGGATTACAAAAATATGTTTTTTATAAAATTTCGGACCACTCTGTAGAACCAGGAATGAAACTTTTCATACCAAAGTTCACCAATTTCAACTTTTTTTTTATTTTTTTATTTCAGTTTTCCAAAATGAAAGCCCCTCATTTCGTTATTTTATTTCTTCCCCATCCAAACGGTCGATTCCTCCCTTCGTCGCTGAATGGCATGCGACCGAGTTGTGAAATTCGAGGGTTCGGAATTGGACGACCTTATATGCAATCTCCTCTGTTGTGGGCAGTATGGTCTGACGAAGACGGTGCGCGAGAATTCGTTGGTCAAGGTCTGCCACGGGGTGCTGGAGATCTTCCGCGAACAGGAAATGATGGTGGAAATGGATGGGCCGGTCAATGTTTGCGGCGACCTGCATGGACAATATGGGGACTTGCTGCGGCTCTTCGACAAATGCGGATTCCCTCCGGATTCGAATTACCTGTTCTTGGGTGGGTTTGAGGAGATTTTAGGGTTAAACGTCAATTTTTATGAAAAAAAAATTGAAAATTTGAGATTTTATGGCAAAAATTCGTCTTTTTATGAATAAATCAACTACGGTAGATTTCAGTGCAACTTAACGCAAAAACTCATGAAATTTGCATAAAAATTAGAATTTTTGAAAAAATCCGATTTTTGCCAAAAATTAAGATCTCTCAAAAAGCGATATTCAGATTTTGATGAAACTTGACACAAATTAAGATTCGGACTTTATAAGACATATGTAGGATTTTTAGCTCGCGCTTTACAGAAGCCATCGAGATTTTTAAGTCGAAAAATGCCAGAATTCTGGTACTATTCGATCCAAAAATCTCGACCGTTTTTGTAAAACGCAAACTAAAAATCTTGCATATGTCTTATAAAGCCCTAAAGCGTCAAGTGTCAAAAATCCTAAACTCGAGAGGTTTCAATTTTTGGTAAAAATCGGAATTTTGCAAAAATTCTTATTTTTATGCAAATTTCATCAAATATTTTTAGGTGACTACGTCGACAGAGGTCCCAATAGCATCGAGACAGTGTCCCTTCTCTTTTGCTACAAGATCAAGTACCCATACAACGTGTTCTTGCTTCGCGGCAACCACGAAACCAAAGCCGTCAATCAGATGTACGGATTCAACGAGGAATGTCAACGTCGCTATTCGGCCCGACTCTATAGCGCGTTCAGCGACACTTTCAGCTACATGCCGCTGACGGCGCTGATTGGCGAACGGATTTTGTGTATGCACGGTGGGATCGCGCCGAATGCGCGGACTTTGGATCAGATCCGAAATATCAAAAGACCCTTGGAACCGACCGGTCAATCCATTGAGATGGATATTTTGTGGTCTGATCCGCTGCCTGGAATCAAAGGATTCATCCCGAATAAAAGGGGAGCGAGCGTTTGCTTCGGAGAGGACGCGTTGAACGAGAAATTACAACTGATGGATGTGGATATGGTTGTGAGAGGGCATCAAGTGGTTCAGGATGGGTAAGTCGAATAAAAATGGCTTTTGGGATGGAAAAGTCATAAGGGAATGCCCGATATGTCTAAAAATCAATTCTTGAAGATTGTAGATCGAGCTTCGCCAGCTGTGCGGAAGTATTCAACAATCTTTGCATCCGAAATATTATGGGAAATGAGGAGAGACGGTTAGAGAAACAGCAAAGTTTTTCTCTGATCGTCTCTCCTCATTTTCCATAGTCATTCGTCTCAAAGCTCGTTGAATATCCCGGCTCAGTCTGCAAAACTCGTTCCAAAATTCTCAAAAATTGATCGTAAGGAAATCTGATGCAAAAATATTATCCACCTAAATCCCACATTTCAGCTTTGAATTCTTCGCAAACCGCAAATTGGTCACCGTTTTCTCGGCTCCCCATTACTGCGGACAATTCAACAATGCGGGCGCTGTTATGAAAGTCACCGAAGACTTGCAATGCTCGTTCGTTCTGCTCAAGCCTTACATGATGGACGGAGAAAGGGAGGACAAAGAGATCGAAACGGTTGTACCGGAGAGGGAACGAATCGCTACTGATGGAGAACAGTTAGAAGGGATTATAATCGCTAGAGTGGTGGTGCCGCCGAAGAAGGATGAGAAAGATGCCAAAGAAGCGAAAGAAACGAAACCGGAGCAAAAGAGCCCCAAAATCATGAAACCAGTGGGCAGTCAGGTAGGAGATGGGGCAAAAGGAGTTTGCTTTCACTAAGAAAATAGTAGAAAACGGGAAGAGGGATCAAACATTATATTGTACTAGGTAGAGTTTGATGCCGAGGGCTTAAAAACCTCTCCAAACTGAGCTGTATTCACCCATAGAATTTACATTCGCCACCGCGAACGCTGTCAACACTTCAAAAAAATAAAAAAAAATTGGACATTAGTTGCTCATGGATAACATCAGCGAAAAAACCTGTTTTTTTTCAAAAAAATTGAGATGTTTTTGCCTCGAATGATAGAACGTCTCATAATCTTTGACGCCGACCAAAATTTTTCCTGATCTTTTTCAGAATCGCCAGTCCAAGGAGGAAAAACGATCCTTCAGAGAAAAGGAGAAAAGGAAGAGTACTGCTAATAGTAAGAAGAGGTCAACAGAGATTGTGGAGAAGAAAGTAGTGAAAGAGAAGTCTGGGGAAGTTGCGGAGAAGAGAATGCTGAGGGAAAAGAGGAGCAAGCCTCCTGCTGCACAGCCGCCAGGTAAGTTTTGCCGGATTTTTTTGGATTGGGCGAAATGTCAACTTTTGTGGCACTTTGCTTACATGTTATTGTTATTGGAAATGTTATGGGAAAGAGTGAAAACAACGATTTCTCCAAAGCTAGAATAGTGATTTTAGAATGGTTTTGAGATTTATAGTAACCTTTAGAAAGTTGACATTTAGTACACACAGTATTGGTTTTCTGTAAAAAATTTGAAGTTTGACTACCTATTTTCAGTTTATCCAGTCACACCTCGCAGTACTGCTAAGCCCGAGAAAGAGAGGACCATTACTGAAGGAAACAAGCCATCGGCTCCAACTCCTCCTCTAGCGATTTCTCCGGCTCCAGCAGCTACTCCAATATTAAGTCGAACTTCACCAGTCGCTGCTCGAGCTTCTACTCCACCCACACCAAGTCAACCGCCACCGCAGTTTGAGGCTATTGACATCTGTGTTGAGCCTGAGACCAAACTGGAGACATATAAAAGCAAAGAGAAAAGCACGTCATTATCCAAAAAATTGGACAATGACGAAGAATTTAATGAGTTGGAGAAATTTGATGCGGATGTGGATCAATACACATTGCGCACTCAGCAAACCGAGGAGGAAGAGGAAGAGGCTGATGAAAAGAAACAAGAGGATAAAAATGAGTAATTTTTTTGGTTTGGAGATCATGGTGAATATAAATTTCCTTGAAATAAATATCTCTAGATGATATTGCGTTACAATTTCCGTTGTACTTGTCATTAAATCACTCATTGAGCCTATAAAAACTCAACTATCATCGTAATCAGCCAGTTTGTGGACCAGAGAAACACTAGACCCAAACCGCTGAAATGCGCCAACTCTCTCTCCCAATATTATCCTTTTCTTTTTTGGCCTTCGCTCTCGAATTTCATTGTTTTTGAGGGTTCGATGCCCAAATATAATTGAATCATGGGTCTATTCGGGATCTTCGGCAAAAAACAGGTGACTTCTTTGGCGTGATATTGTACTTGATGTAAATTATACGAAAAAATCCATTCCCCGTATTATTCATGATTCTTTTGTGTTGTTTCGATGTTGTTTGTGGTCCGAGTGGTATTTAGAACATTTATTATTATTGATTACGTTAGTTTAATGTGGTTTTAGGACAAAATGCCCGCCCGAGTGACAATTGATTGTGTGGGCGAGAAACTTGAGGTTTTGATTCAAACTGAAGAGGTTGAAGCTCAGGAATCGAATGGAGAAGGTGCTACAGAGAGTGGAGAAGGTGCTGAAGTTCCGTTGAAGACAGTTGGAGAGCTGAGGCAGAGGATTGCTGACCATTTTCTACTTGAACCTGATAAAATGAAGATTATCCATAGAGGTATGTGTTTTGATTTTTCCTATTGAATTTAGGAGATTCTGGAGCAGAAGAAGAGTTTATCGAGTCCGTGTACGAAATTTCACGGCGTTTAGTTTTGGTTAGATGCGATTTTTGCATTAATTACCTTATTTTAGGTAAGCTGATCGGAACAAACAGTGATGAGAAGCTAAGTGGCCTAAGGTTCAAGGACAAAGACGTATGTAAGATCCTGGGCAAGCCTCCAAAGGTCGATTCTGGCTGGAGTGCATTGTGTAGCTTCGAACGGACTTTCTTAGTCAAGCTCAATCAAACTTTTGAACAAAATGGAAAGGATCTCGACTTGTTGGAAAAGAATTTCTTAGATGGTAAGTGTTTTATTCTTTGATTTATTGAATGTTTAGGTAAAAACCGCGACGAAATGATCTCAAAGACGGAGAAAACCCTTCGCGCTTTCAACTTAACTGCCGAAAAACATCTCGAAGCCATCGATGGACTCCAGATTTACAGCGACGGCATAAGCGAAGATCAGAAGACGCGGAATCGCGAGAAACGGAAGCAAATCATCGATGGGGTTCTCAAATTGTTGAACTTGAACGACAAGTACTTGGTTCGATTGGAGGACTACAAATTCCGAACTGAACATCCGGATGAAGGTCGTTGATCACTTGTTATTTTCTTAAATTTCATGTCTAGTCTGGTCTTGGATTCATTGGCCCGATTGATGTCTCCTACGTTTAGATAGGTTTTTTATCAGTAATTATTATTGAATATCGCTGAAATTGACGATTTTTTTGACATTTTCCGCCTATTTGTCTATTTTTTGATTTTTTAAAACTATTTCCAGCTTTCTTCCGGTTCTAGCGCTGCTATTCCAAAGTCTTTTTGCATATTCTATCCATTGCCATGCCACAAAGTGGCGTCTTTAATCAAAATTTGACATTTTTTACTCAAAAATGACCAGATTTGTCAAGTACAATATAAAATCACAACAATCATCTCACACGTCTTAAATTCCTTGTCTGTTTATTCGATATCACAATAAAATAAATGCTAAAACTTGAATTACAATCGATCTAAAACAATATAAGAAATTGAGCGGCGAAGTTGGCGTAGAAATCTGCGGGCAAGAATTCGAATATCCGGAAGGAATTTGAGGTTTACAAACTTAATAAACTGTTATGCGGGAAGATGGCAAGGTTTGTTAACTAAAATACGACTATTTTATTAGGCAACTCGATAAATTTTGGCGGATTTTTATCGAAAATTAGATAAAAATCAAAGACATAGCAGTGCTTGAGGATTTTTTTGCCAAATGCCTCTACTGTTCAGTGGAGGTCTGTTACAGGCTGAGTAATCAAAAAATTTGTGGTGAAATTTGTAAAAAACGGGGGAAATTTCAAATTTGGCTAGAATAAGGTACTTAGAGGCTAAGATACGGAAATTTCGCTAAAATAAGGTGCTTAGAGGCCATTGTGGACACGGCCGTAGTACGGCCAGTAGGCGTATGGGTTGTAAGAAACGGCTTGCAAGTCCTTGCTGGCCGCTCCATTGGCGGCGGCGGCGTTTTCGTTAGCCACTCGCTTGGTGTGCTTGACCGCCTTCCTTGACTGAATGCACGAAGCACAAGTGGCAATGCACATGGGGATAGTGAAGATCAGAGTGGCAACAGCGGCGGCAAAAGTGGCGAAAAGGGCGATAACAGCCCATAGACGGAAGTCCAAGCCACAACGCATGTCGCAAGCTGGACGTTCTTCCTTACTCACACGGTCGAAAAGACCGCCAGCGCAATGACCATAAGTGAAGTAGGTGAAATAGGCCTGAAAAAGGTTTTGTTGGGTCAGAATTCATAGAAATAGAGTAAGGCAATAAATTAAGTCCGCTAACTTTTTCTTAAGAAACGTGAAATAAAATTTTCTAAAGTGAATTATGCAAAAATAACACTGTTTATTCTTGTTTTATTCTAAAACAACTTACCGCAGCACACTCATCCTCGCATCTTTGTTTCGATTCATCATCAGAAGAGGTGAAATATCTGAAAAGCAATTTATGGACTGACGTATTCTTCAACAATCAATGCTTTTAGAATGTTGCTTACCCTGCAGCACAAACGCAAGAATCTCCGTTCAGAATTTGGTTGGCTTTACAAGTCTCCTTGGCCGCGGCGAGGCCAACAAGAACGATGAAGAGCGAAAGCTTCAGCGTTGTTGACATTACTATAGACGATGTAGAAATTTAATACCCTGAAATTGCGACATATCATGTCGTGATAGTTGAAAGTTTGGTTGGAGGTACGAAAAAACTGTAATCGAAATAAAAATAGGTAATAAAGTAATGTGAGGAAAAGTTTTTTAGCGGGGAAACATGTCGGAATGTATCATAACTCGGGGTTACTCATAACGGTATCACGACTCTAGAAGAAAAGTTGGCCAACATTGCGATATTAGCAAATGAAGAGGTAATATGGAAATTTACCGCTGTACGAGTGTTTCCATTAAGGTTGTAGACTTTTGTCGCCGGCGCACAGTGCATTTTGCCGTTTTTCCCCCATTTGTCGCGCACGCACTGTGCATTTTGCCGTTTTTCGCACAGTGCGAACTTGGAAAGCGGTCTACACTGTGCGAACACACGCAGCGATGAAGTTGAAAAAACATACTTCACGACGATTGATGCAGGGGGGAAAACTTTGCAAAAAATGTGAAATGGACTGTGCAAAATGCATAACGATCAAAAGTCTGCGCATTTTTCGGAAATAATAGTATTTGGGCAACGTAAGCGTTAAAGGGTTAAATTTTTCCTCCCAAATTCCCCAAATAACAACTTTAGAACGACAAAAGTTCTAATCAATCAAATTTTTCTACTCAATTTGCTGTTCAAACAGCTAAACATCTAATTTCGACGAAAGGACAGAACTCTTTGTCGTTTTTTTTTCACTCTGCTCCTTGGAACAAACCTTTTTTGCGCAATCTTTCCGAGCTCGCGCAAAAAATGAAGTCGAAACATGACATAATCGACTCAAAAGGGTGGGAGGTTTCGATCGGAAGTCGCAGGTAAAAACATGGGTAAAACGGAGGGGGGAAAATGTTAAAAAGGAATGTTTTTACTTTGGAGATTAGAGTCAATTTCGAGACCTTGGAAAGGTTGATTTTATGAATGATTTTTGGTGTTATTAGCCTAAAAAATGTTTAGCTAATAGCCGCTTAAATTACATTAAACTGAACCCGGATAAAAGTGAAGCCAATTTTTTTCCCACCCGCAAACTTGGCTCACAAGTACAAGTTTACAAACCATAGAGAAGGTTGGAGAAACCTCGAGCCGAGGAATTCGTTCCTCCCTCTTTGATTCTTCCCGATTTTCGACCGCTCAACCCAACAAGGTATCAAAAAATAAGACAGTAACGGGTCGGCGGGTCAATTTAAAATTTGGGTTCCACTTGTCAAGGAATCGGTCTAGTGACCATAAACAATACTTTTAATGAAGTAAACAGAGATTTCAATACCTTGGCGTCTTCACGTAAACTGCGAAAAAGTTTGAACGTGGTATCGTGGTAAATAACAGAAGGAGCTGGAGAGATGGTTAAGAGTGTACGTGGTTGGAACGCGGGAAAAAGGCGACGGGAAGAAAATGTTCATATCTCAGCAAAACCTAGACTTAAAGGGTCAGAACAGCTACTTTTGAAATGCGCGTTTTACGGCGTGTGAAACGAAATGTCAAAAAAGTTTTTTTATGCCCTTCAGCAAAACCAAAGGCGGCAGAGTTGCAAACAGTAAAATAAGCTTTAGTAAGCATGTCACTATTATTTTTTTCCGTTGTCATTGGTACAGTCGACGAAGAAACTTTTTGGACATTTCGTTTCCACGCCGTAAAAAGCGCGATTCAAAAGTAGCTTTACTGTCCCTTTAATGTACCTAATAGCGTTTTTTCGCACCGTTCCAACGAAATTGGGGAAAATAAAGTCGTTTTTTTCGCTTTTTTGGTCAGCAAAAGCCATACTTCGCTAGCTCACCGTTGCAAAAACTTCATTTATAGTCTCTTTAGACCTGACATTGCCCTTAATTGATCCATCCAACCTCTGACACAAGAAATTAGATGCTGTTTTATAAAAGTTCCAAATTTTAGGCCTTTTGCAGAGTTAATTAAGGGCATGGATGGCTGAAAGCGACTACAAATGGAGCCTTTGTAGGGATGTGCTAGCGAAGTATGGTCTTGGTAAGTCAAAAAAGCGAAAAGTGATTTTATTTCCCACAATTGTAATCTAATGAGGGCTTGAAGAATTAAAACTTTACGCTTGGGACCTCTGAGATTGTCCGTCATATGCAGGTTTCGTTGTGGGGAAGTTTGTTGTATACAGGAGGTGCAACTTTAGCCCGGCAAAGGAGGTGCAACTTTAGCCCGTAACGTGCAGGTTTAAAATTCTCCAGGAAAGCCCTAAATTTTAGCATAATTTTTCCCTCAAAGAAGAAACTTTTAACTCGTTACTACTTAGTTTACAGGTATGAGTAAATAACAGTTTCACAAACAGTCGTGTTTAGCCCGCCCGAAAACGTTTTGAACCAGCGACTTACAATTGCGGAATGTAAGCCAATTTAGATGTGTATCATTGAAAGAAGACTGAAGCCCGCGACCCCGCCAAGAATTGGCGTGATTTCCATGTTCCTCATCGCTCTCTCGTTCCATTCCGAGGGTAACCTTCATTCCAACTACCCAATTTTATGTTTTAAAATAAAAAAAAGACGTGAACAAACAGGAAGGAACCTGTTCCTGTAGCCTTTTTTTTTGAGTGATCCGTTCAAAATACATACGTGAACTTTCATGGCAGGCGTAAAAAATAGTCTCCCATCGCAGTGAGGACGGCAACAATAAATAAATTACAAGTGGTTTGAAAGGAGAAAGTTTTGGATGAGAAGAGTAAATAAGGGAATTCGGGCGGTATGGGAGTACCGTAGGGGAAAAATTTGATGGTTAGAGTGTAAGTGACACTAGAAAGTTGCTGGAGTAATTTTTGGCGTTTGCACAGTGCAAAAAAGGTCAGGGTGCGAGCGACAACCGAAAAAAGAAAATTGCACGGTGCAAAAAGCAAGAAATTGCATAGTGCAAAGTAAAATTTTTTTCGTGCAGTGCATGTTGCGGAAATCACTCCAGCGACTTTACGAACGGAGTAGTATCTCGGCTTGGCTTGATTGAAAAAAACATTTCTAAAGGACCCCTTAAATCGACCTTCATTGGGATTTTTTCCAATTCCAAGTTAGTTTTGAGGACAACGAGACTTTCTCCTTGTCAAAAGATCTTTTTGATCCCAATGGTTCATTATAACATGGTTTTACACTTTTGAAAACTCGATATAAAAATAATAAGACTACTACTAGTGTATCCATAGAGTGCTCAGACTTTTTTCGCCTTTTATCACAGTGCACTTGCCTTTTTCCCCTATTCGTCGGTCACGCACTGTGCATTTTGCCGTTTTTCGCACGGTGCAAACATTAAAAACGGTCTGCACTGTGCGAATTCATGCAGCAGCGCAGTTGAAAGAAGGTTACATCGCGGCGATTGACGTTACCGTGCGCAAACTTGCGCAAAAAAGGTGAAATGCACTGTGCAAAATGCGTTTCTTCGACTAGCGATCAAAAGTCTACGCGGTTTATCGAAATACTAGTAGGCTAACTCTACGAACCCGCAAAGTTATTACTGAACCCGTAAAGGAACTTATGTTAGCACCCTCTTCTCCCACCTCCTTCCTGTACCTCTTTGATGAAGGACATCAAAGAGTTTTATGGATATCCATACGCCTTTTCCCAGTCGAATTCGGGACCCTTTTCCTCTTCGACGGTTTTATTAAAAAGCGATTGGGTTGAGTGATTTTTACTCGCCCCAAACGTTCCGAGGTTAAAAGGGATCTAGCCATTGCGCAAGCTCTACTCTGGGAATTAAAAAACACAATGGTTGTAAAAAAATCCGTTGGGTGTGCACAAAATGCGGGCTAAAATTGGATTTAGAGAGCTTTTTTGGGACTGAAAAAATGGAGGTGGATTTGGAAGGTAGTAGAGGAGTTGGCAATGTAATAGCATCGCAAATCATATACTAGTAGACAAACAAACAACAGTTAAAAAACCACCCACAAATGGCGTTTTTGGAAACAAACGAAAGCAGTGCTACGGCCGCCAAAGTATTCGCCGAATTTCTCATTTTTGCGATTTTTTTCGGAAATAGAAGTTTTGATAAACAGATGAAATTGGAGGTCCTGTAGAATGCCCACCGCATACCACCTTAAGCTTTAATTGGCGTCAGTTTACACCACAGCTCTTTTACAGCACGGACCTGTTCTTGCCGACAAAACTGTTTGAAAAGGGGTAAAGGATATTCCGAATTTGATATCACAATCTATTATAGAGTCAAAAAGGAATGTTTTGTCTTTTTACGTCTCTATGATACGTTTTGATATCGGATTTGAGGTCTAATTTGTCACTTTTCGGTCGTTTTTGTCGCTAAGAACAGGTCCGTGGCCATAAAAAAGCTGCGTGTAAACAGAGGACAATCGAAGCTTGAGGTGGCATGCGGCAGGGATTCTACAGGACCTCCAACTTCGTCAGTAGTCTCTTGTGAAATTTTTGCCCCAAATTGATGTCAAAAAAGTGCACGTAGCGACTGAACTGTACCAGGGCTTCTTCACCGACCTATCATTTGCCCACACATACGGCAATTACTCCATAAGGAAGTATGACGCTCTCAACGTTTGTCACTTCATTAGTAATCACAAAAACACTTTGAAAATATAATAGGATTACTCCACCCATTCAACAACCCTACTGATTCAACCCTACTGAACTTGCCCTCAACCCCCATTACCTCGCCCCGCGAATTCCAGCGTTAGTTTGGTGTTGTACTGTTTACAACCCCCTCTCCACAAATCGCGAATTAACGCCGAAAAAACCGCTCGTTAACGGAGACCCGAGAGTTGAGTAATTAATTAAGTCGAGAAAACAATTCCGGCGCATTTTTCTCTGCCCTGCGGGTATTGACCAAATTCAAGGTCGTTTTTGTCAATAAACCCGACGAGGAATGACCTCTATAGTCGATAAAAAAATGGAATTTTTAAACGCCGAATCGTCTTTCAGGGTTATTGCAAAACGTCGCCAAACGATCGAATTCGACGATAAAAACGGCGAAAATGAAAATTTGACCATGAAAAAAAGGTTGGGGGTAATGAAGATATTGAGTAGAAGCAAGTTATTTTAGGCTTGAAGTGGGATAACCAATCGCTGTGTCAAGTAATAGCATTTATTTTCTGTACAAATATACAAGTTTTGAGCAAAATTCTCGAGGTTTTCCAGCCGTATGGCAAACATTGGCTAGCTAGGGGTGTCAAGTACAACATAAAAATCACAAATTCAGAGGTTCATCCGGGTAAAAAATTGGGGAAACTGTAGTTTAGAGTACTTTAAACGAAACGCAAATTGTTCTGATTTTTTGCGGACTTCAAGTATCAAAATAAATTTTTCGGCAAAAATTCCAAATTTCATTCGAATTTTAACTAAAACCGCCGTTAAAATTCCCACAAACACCCTCAAATCATACTCTATTCAATTTCCTTCAAGTCTATCCACAATGTTCCCCATTTCTCCTTACAACTAGTTGACAATGTACTGTTTCACATCATGTACAAAGTCGGCAATGATTGGTATTTTGGCCGATAAACTTGAGTGAATTATCCTTGTGATCTCTTTGTACGCCTCTTCATCGGTGAGTTGCAGATGGAATCGCTCTAAAATTGTTTGAACGGCCTTGTCCTTTTCCACTGTTACGTCGGGGATACCCGCATCCAACATCAGGGAGAACAAGTTGATAATCAGGTTGGCGTGGCGGCGGATAATGCAAAAAGCAGTTGTGCAATAGTCGATGAAACGTTTGAAATGGACGCTGAAATCAAAATTTTGATATTAAATCGAAAGAAATCGAGAAAAATAAGCTTTCTATCAAGTATAATATCCAAAAACGATGATTTTTGCCCAATTTCTAAACTAAAAATGGATTCCATGTCCGTATTTTACCCTATCGCCTTAAATCACCCCCACAGCCTCCCAAAAATCGTCTTCTCACCTTTCCTGTCCTCCCATGCAATTGATCATTTCCGTGGTCAGTTTCATCGGCGGCGGCATTGGCTTGGGATCTCTGCCCAGAATGTATCCAAAGTCCACATGGAACATGCGGCCGTTCTCTCTGAGCAGTAAATTATGCATGTGTCGGTCTCCGATTCCGAGGATGTAACAGATAATCGAGTAGCCCGCGCAGGATCGTACATAATTCTCCATGACCGCAGCTTCGATTCCATACGGGCCGGTTGCAGATGGTCGGTATTGCCGGAGGGTGTCCTACAATTAAAATCGATCCTTTTTGCGTCTATTCTTATTAATTCTAGGAGACTTTGATTTAGCTATCAAAAATTTCCAATTTCTCCACAAAACCTTCCATAAATGTCGTAAAACATAAATCAAAGTATTTCACAGTTGTTTTTACGGCCTTTGCGGCATATAGACAAACGTACATTTCACTCCCCGCCCATATTTTTACATTACCCACTCACTCTTTTAAGCCAAAAATCCCTAAACTGACCGAAATTTTTGGTGCATATCAAATGTCACCCTTATTTTGGTCAAATTATCCCTATCATTTCCTTTATTAACTATCTAACCCATTATAATTGCATACTTTGTTCATTCCCCGCCCTTTCTTACCTGAATATTCTTCAAGTCCGCGATTGGCGTCGCTTTCACAAATTGAACAAATCCATCCGATACTGACGTGGCCAGGACGGCGTATGGAGTTAAACACAGGTCTAGCTTTTCCTCCTTCCACAAATTATCCATCAGTCGAATCATTTGAAGGACCAGCTGATCTTGTCTGAGATCATCGCCTCGTTTGAAAATTGTCATATAGGCTTCACCGCATTCGTAGGGTGGGGAGAATCCGCGAACCGTAGAGAATGTGAGACGCATGGGCATGAGTTTTGATGAGAATAGCACCGTGGTTTCTGGTTGGACATTTTTTACCTTAAAATTTTAAAAATTTCGATTAATGTCTAGTACAATATAAAAAATGATGAAAATGAATGTCAAATTCAAATATGTTATCAGCCAAGTTTATCGCATTCAATAATTAGAGTCCAAAAAACATCAAAACCCTTCTATTTCCATTAAAAAACCGTCGTTCAATATCACATATCTACTACAATATAAAAATGACTCGCCTGGATTGCTGGATCTAGTGGCAACGGTAGGCCTTTCAAATCCATGAGTTCTGGACAAGTTGCCAGCCGTTTCTTTAGGAATTCCAGCTTTTTCACTCGATTTCCACTTTCGCTTTGGACTTCTTTGGAGATCAATTTCAAGACTTCAACGAAACTCCGCTGCCCCAAAATATTTTGGCGTGAGTGTCTGGCAACCGAGGATCCATTTTGTAGTGCATTTAGGAGTCTGTCCAGCATTGTAGCGTAATAATTTGACATATACGGATCTGTCGTTTCGTTGGCTTCAATTTCCACTTTCAAATACCTAAAGTAATAAAAATTTTTGGTCACAACTTCGAAGGGACTATTGAAAAAGTTGCCATTGTATTTCAGAAAGAACTACCAACTCACCAATAAAGGAAATTTGCGATTACAGCATGTTGACAGGCCTGATTTAGGAGGTATGTTGTCATATCTTCATTTCTTCCAAGGAAAAGTTCCAAGGCGCTGTTAGTCTGATCAGCAGGGATAATTTGCGAGTCTGACACGCATAGCGGATCCGCGGCGGCTCCATCTTCCTATAAACGTCAATTTTATTAATCAATTCGACCAAAAATAAGCAAAATTTTGGCTTTTCGATAAAACGAAAACTCTATCAAGCCGTATTTTATCCCTCACAACACTCAGCATGCGCCAGACCTCTCAATTTTCAATAAAAAATAGCTTAAAATCCTCCAAACCTCCAAATTTTGTCAAAATGACCTTATCCATCCATTAACCCCTACTACAATATAAAAAAACTCCATAGCTCCGAAATTTTTTCTCTCCAAATCAAATCTTCTCTTACATTGACGCATTCTATGCTGTCCTTTGACTTTTTCATCTCATCGCTCTTCACATTCGCTTCGTATCTTATCGACTGGACCAACTGTGGCAAATACAGTAGCAAAATTGGCGGTGGTGTATTTTGAAGTCTCGAGACCGCATACCTTCGTACGAAAGGATGCGTAAATGATGGGCCGAGTAGTTCTAGGGCATCGCAAGCGTCAATCGGGGCCCAGTCACTTAGGACTTCGATGGCTTGTTTCACTTCCAATCGCTCGTTCCAATTTACGGATCGGGCAAATTTCGTAAGGGCGTGTGGATTACTTTTGAGCCAGAAACGGAACTTCCAAATGGTGTCGCGCTCTTCCATGGTCATCGGCTGGGAACTGGGCATCTGAAAATTGCGGAATTCGAGCTTTTCAACAAAAAATTTTAAAGAATTTTTTTTAATTCTCAAAAATCAAAAAAATCAGACATATACACTCCAAAATTCTCAAAAAATGCCCTTCAAAGATTTCAAAGTCCTCAAAATCTTCTTCAAAATCTGTAAAAACGCCAGAAATTTCCAAAACCCCCCTTACCCTAATAATTGCCTCCAAATTATCTTTGATGACGGCATTTGGCTGAAGCCTCTTATCAATGTCTCCAGCTCGGGCATTTCTCGTCAGCATGTGGTGTTTTGTTTCGCAGAGATTTTCCATTCCCATTTCGGGGTCAAGTCTTCCTCTCGATTTCATTGCAATCAGTTCGTTGTGAATGTCGGGTACATAAAATACGACTTGATATGGGGTCACATCGTCATGTCCATAAATTGTAGCCATCTCCAGGGAGATATAAAGGGAGCGATCTTCAATTCTGGCCTAAAAAATGAACTTGAAAATCAGACTTAAACATGTGTAAGATAAGGTAACACCTTGTGCAAAATTTCTCTTACATCTTCTTTCATCCGTTCAATCTTGATGAAAGTGACCTGATCCAGCCAATCGACTCGATGGATATAATTTTGTTTGTACATCTTCTCCTTTTTGAGGTAATCTCGAATTCCACTGGATTTGGGGAGCTTGTTCGAATCCGAGGGCTCATCAAACTTTGGTTCCGGGATTTCCTTGGGCTGAGCTTCTGGAAGAAGACAAAATTCAGGGGAGATTTTAACTTTCATAAGAAAATTTTTCCAAAATCTTTGTGAAAACATGTCTAACTCAATTTTAAAACGAGTCCAACAGTATTTTAAAACAACGTGACCACTCAAAACATCCTCGAGCATCTATTTTTACTATTTATTGCCATTTTCAGCAACAAAAAAAGAAAAAAAATCAAAAAATTTTAGCAAAATCTCATGTATAAGGTCAATAAGTCCCTCAAATCCAAACATTAACCCAACGTTTCTCTCTTCACTTCGCCAGACCTTCCCTTTCCCAGTTACAACCACTTTTCCCTCATTCTCAACTTACTTTGCAGCCTCACATCATATTGACCATCCCTAAGGACTCCTCTTTTACTAAATAAATATTTTGAGGCTTGGGCAACAAATTGAGGTTCCACTTCGTTGCCAACGTCCCACAGGGTCAGATGTAGCATCGCGTCTCTTGACAGCTCGGAATAAGTCAACGGGAGTTGGATCCATTCGTTCCATCGCTGAAGTTCCCTATTGTTGGGGGCTTGCGTTGGAGCTGGTTTGTAGGCCGTGCAGACTTCCCTGCCGACTTTTCTTTGATTACAGTACAACTAAAAAGACGTATTCTTCATAATGGATCATACTCCTATAAAACATCTAACGTAAATTATCTAAAACTTTGAAAAACTCGATTTTGTCCTCGTGGACAACATAATTTGCCAAATAAATAATCAAAACTCACCGTCAATTTCAAAAACATTTCTCCGGAGTATGTGTCAGGCCTTTGCACATGTCCGAAGAGTGAGACTACCCGTATCCGAAGAGGTACATTGAGTTCGGAACTACATACATAAAGGAAGTCTTTACCCATCTAAAATAAGGTCAAATTGTAATAAAATCAAGTGAACATCAAGCTCCCATTACTTCAAAAACACTCTCAACGCAATATTCATCAAATTTAAATATCAAAAATCTCAATAATCATCTGTATTCAACAGTTTCTTTTATAAATACACACATTATGTGAAGAAATCAAAAATATTCAATTTATTTACTGACGAGTACAAATATTGGCCTAATCAACTACGCCTGAGGGTTTAACGGTACAAATATTCGGCCTGAATGTTCGCTGCGAGTTCAGGTTCCCATCGGTCGCCGTTCAACAACAGCTTTTCCTTGTTGTAGAGGAGTTCTTCGTGGGTTTCGGTAGAATACTCAAAGTTCGGACCCTGAAATTGGATAAAATATATTCTGAGCATAAACAGAAAGCCAACAAGAAGACTTCAAATCAAATTACTTCAACAATAGCATCGACGGGACAAGCCTCTTGACAAAGGCCACAATAGATACATTTAGTCATGTCGATATCATATCGAGTGGTACGTCGACTGCCGTCAGCTCGAGTCTCTGTTTCAATCGTAATGGCCTTAAAATAAAAAATACACCATCACTTAGCCGCAAATGGATAAAAAAATTCCGATATTATCCATGACCTACCTGAGCAGGACAAATAGCCTCACACAATTTACAAGCAATGCATCGTTCTTCACCAGATGGGTATCGACGAAGCGCATGTTCTCCGCGGAATCTAGCAGACAACGGGCCTTTCTCGAAGGGATAGTTGATAGTAGCTGGCTCCATGAAAACGTGACCAAACATCACACCAAAGCCTCGAACAAGTTCAGTAAACATTACTGAATGATAGGCCTGCTCCAAATCTCCCTTCAAAGTTCCATCAGTGGTAGGTTGGGCTCCAACGTAACCTAGAACAAAGAAATTTATAATCTTGTATGTGAAACATCAAATTCGATGTTGAGGCTTTCAAAGAAGTTTTTTATAATAGTACTTTTCCCATTATTAGCTACTAAAAAGACTGTCCTACCATTTCTTATTTTAAAATACATAACAATCCCAATTTTCTGATGGATTCTATCAAACATGATATTACAGTAGACCAAAGGTTTAAAAATTATTCGTAGAGCCTCAGTAAAAAGCCAAACCGCTTCGAAACTAATATAAATAGTTCGCCAGGCTTAGAATCTCGCCTTCCAACATCTTTTCCTAAATATCAGAACACAATATCAAAGAACTCACGGTAATTATTCCGAGTTTGAGCCACTTGTGCACTTGCAGCCGCTTTTTGCAAAAACTGGCCGCGTCGTAACGCAACAGACAGCGCGTTCATCCTGAAAACATTTAGGAACATTACATTATCATTTTGTCTACCAACCAAGCCGAGTTCTCGTGAAAAACATGTTAAAAACTATCAAAAAAATCTAAAATAATGTCAGCTCCAAAGAATTTGTAAATTCACGTGAAAATACTTCTCTCTCGTCAAAAAAGTAGCTGAAATACCGAACCTTGAGGTCCGGCTTGTGTTGAAGTACACAAAAAAATCACAAAAAAAAGAAAAATAAGAGAGCGCAGCTCGCGCCCGACGCTTGTGCAGAGTGCGGCGACATTTTATACGAATCAAATCGTCTTGTTATTATCATGTTCAGCTGTACATTAAAGCTCAAACAGGTGACAAATTTGGGAGAAGAATTTGTCTGTTGTTTTGATTTCGAAAATTGCACGTAATTTCTCGGTTCCATTTATATTGCACTTGCTTAGATGGTGCTTTCTTTGGATGAATTGCCCTCCGACCGGCTGATTACGGCCTATTTGGCTACCGGAAAGATTATTTACTTGCTGACGGTGCTTACTGTCGTCTTTACAATGTACACAATGCATACTGGTAGGTTTATTGTTTGCGTTGCAGAAAGTGCCAGGAAGTGTCAAAGTTCAACGCTCGGATATTCTTTAGACTTTGGACACTCGTCTGGCCTAAGCCAAATATCTATTTTTTTTAATTTGAGCTCGCACTTTGCCCACACTGCCGAGATATTCAACGATCTTCGCCGACGAGAGAGTGCTGCAAATGCGGAGAGCGGTCAGAGAGAAAAACGCTTTTTGGTGGTATCTCTACTAATTTTGCGCGAAAAATTCGTAGAAACCTTGCCCTCTCTGGTACAAATATTTATTACTGAAACTTATGATGGAAAAATTCGCAAAAAAATGCGAAATTTTCTCCAACTTTTGGAGTAAAAATTTCGGTTGTTTCTGCAAAACGCGAGTTAGAAAGTTCGCATATATCTTAGAAACTATTTTCGTAATTTTTTTTTAAGTTCTGATTAAACTCCGTGCGTCGCAGTTGTCTTGTAAAAAATGAAATTTCAGCGTCAAACTCGTCGATGAAAAAGTACCATCATCTCTTGCTCAACGAAATTTTATGGCAAGTTTTTGATGCAGTCCAACTGTCATTGCATTTTGTCTGATTTTGCAGGTCCTTCGCTTCGGACACGGCACTCTTTCTCATGGGATTGGTGATCTTGTTCCCGTTGCCTTGTGTCGCTCTGATTGGCGGAGCGAGTTATTTCCCGCTGAATTACGACCTCGTTTTTATGACGGCGATCTACCTTACGTATTGTGGGCGGTCGACAGCGCTGAATTTCCAATATTTTTACCGAGTGGCGCTGGTTGTGATACCGAACACCCCAATACGCGGCGATTACATTATTGCGGCTTTTCTCGCGAATTTTGGGGTGGAAGCGGGTGGAGTGTGGGTGAGTGCTGGGGCAATCCAAACGAACAACTCATTCCTAAATATTTTAGCACGCGCTATGCAGGGGCAGCCGAGATATTCAACAATCTTTGCAGCAGAGAGAGTACGTAAAACACGGAGTGCGGTCAGAGAAAAAAGACACCTTTTGGCCGTATCTTTGCCATTTTCGCAGGGAAAAATCATTTTGCGTGGAAGAATATACAGTATGATAGAAAAAGGCGTAAAACGTTTAAAGGGCCAGAATAACTACTTTTGAATTGCGCGTTTTACGGCGTGCGAAACGAAATGTCAGAAAAGTTTCTTCGTCTATTGTACCAATAAAAACGTAAAAAATAATGTTGACATTTGTCGCGAAGCGATTTCAAAACTATTTATATAAAAAATGGCCGGATCGTTGGCCAAATATTTCTAGTTGAAATAAATCTATATAAAATCTATTTTTGTTATACTTATCGACACAGCGAGCTATAATTCGCATAACATTCTACATGCTTACTAATAATTATTTCACTGTGTGTAACTCTGCCGCCTTTGTTTTTGCTGCAGGACATAAAAACTTTTTTTGACATTTCGTTTCCCACGGCGTAAAAAGCAGAATTCAAAAGAAGTTGTTCTGGCCCTTTAAAACCCCTTGAATTTATCATACAAAACGTGCATCCGCCAATGCAGCCGACGACAAAGGTGTGTGAAACGAAATGTCAAAAAAGTTTTTTATGCCCTGCAGCGAAAACAAAGGCGGCACAGTTGGAAACAGTAAAATAATCAATATTAAACATGTAGAATGTCCCCATTATCTTCTTTCCCGTTGTTATTGGTACAGTAGACAAAGAAACTCTTTTGACATTTCGTTTCACACTCCGTAAAAAGCGGAATTCAAAAGTAGTTGTTCTGGCCCTTTAATACAAAAATTCGACAAAAAAAGTATCACATTTTTCCCAACCTTTTACTAAAACGCTATCTCGCTTATTTCTGCAAAGCGCGAGCGAAGGGTATCGCATAATTGTGCCTATCTTTCAGTTAATTTACCGGCAAATTCCCGATCAACACCTTACCAAAGACCTGATTGTCGGCGCTGACTCAAGTATAACAGCCATCTTCGAGCGCTACCCTCATATCACATGCTTTTCCCCCATGACGGACGTTGGCTCCAAACTGCTACCATCGCTCTTCATTTTCATTGGGATTCCCTTTTTCGGCGCCTTCATGACTGCCTTTATCTACTACCGGATTGTCACGTCGAGATGGTCGGCAAAAACCATTCAACTGCAGAAGATGTTTTTGGTCTCGATGATCGCCCAAGGCGTTACGATCATCGTCTGCCTCGCCGGCCCAATGTATTTTCTCGTCATTGCTCCGGCGTTGGAGGTTCGAAATATCCCGAAAATTTCCATTTTTCTCAGCCTTCTCGTCATGTCTCACACCATTTTTGATTGCATGATGGTGTTGTGGTTTGTAAAACCGTATCGCCGAAGATGGAAGGAGATGATGGGTTGCGGCAAAAAGATTCAAACAATCTCCTCTACATCCACCAGTCAAGGGAGTCTAAGACAGGCCAAAAATGCTGTTCTGCGGTAATAAATATAAGTTCTGTTCGGAGGCAGTGTATTTTACAAGCAAATTTCAACGAAACATAAAAAAAGGGAGTGTCGCAAGTGCGACGCTCAGATTTTTTAAAATTTTGCACACGCATTAGGAATAGACCACACATCAATTCGTGAAAGTTTTAACCCGCGTTTTGCAAGAAGAGCCGAGATATTTAACGATCTTTGCGGACGAGAGAGTACGCGAAATGCGGAGAGCGGACAGAGGGAAAAACAGAGGGAAACAATTCTTGTCCTTATCTTTGTGAGTTTCGTGCGGAACAAATTAATTTTTTGTGGAGACATTACCCTCTATGGTAAAAATAGGCATGCAACTTTTTATACCAAAATCTTGAAAAAAGTATCACATTTTTGCCAACTTTTGATCTAAAAATCTCGGTCGTTTCTTCAAAGCGCAAGCTGAGTCTCGCTTATGCGTTAGAAAAAATAACATTAAATTTGTACCAAGTTTCATCAAAATCAGAGCGTCGCACTTGAAGTACTTTCCCTGTGAGCGAAAAACAATTTCTGCTTACCAATAGCTAATCACTGTGAAATGAGTCAAAGTTTCTTGGTTTTGCCTATGTATCGTATTGTTTTGAAATTTATATATTTTCAAGACTATTATCTACGGCAGGTGAGGCGGTAATTAGATCAGAAACGGCGCAGTAGACATTCAACACAATTACTCTTCGACCATAAACACCACTTTTCGTATGTGCTGTAAATGCTAGAACTGAATGAACTGCCGTCCGAAGAGTTGTTGAGAGCGTACACGACAACGGAAGAGGTCGTGCTGATCATCAATGCCTTTGTTGTGGTGTTCACTCTGCATGTTATGCATAAAGGTGGGTTCAGTAGTTTTGACGGTAAAAACTAGGGTTGTGCCGCTCGTCAACTTGACCGTCAGTCACATTGTCAAATTGCCGTCATTTTTGTCATGTCAATTCTGATTGTCAAATTGAAGTTTTTTTGGGAAATTTTTTAGAATTTTGCGAAAAAATTGTAAAATTTTCCTGCAACGAAAAATTTTATGCCAAAAATTCTTGGAATTTACTGCAAGAAGCCTCCAGTTTCACTGACTCAATGCATCAATGAGGATTTGGATGATAGTGACAGCGGGAACGAGGACGAAGATGATCCTTAAACGAGCCTACTAAACTCTTTTTGTTGTTATAAGCTGTTGTTTAAATTTCTACATGGGCTTAAAGGGCCAGAAGAACAACTCTTGAATTGCGCTTTTACGGTGTGTGAAACGAAATGTCAAAAAAGTTTTTTTATGCCCTGCAGCAAAAACAAAAACGGCACAGTTGCAAACAGTAAAATAATCAATATTAAACATGTAGAATGTCCCCATTATCTTTTTTCCCGTTGTTATTGGTACAGAAGACAAAAAAAACTTTTTGGACATTTCGTTGCACACGCCGTAAAAAGCGCAATTCAAAAGTAGCTGTTCTGGCCCTTTAAACATGTTTGAAGCCCGAATACTACCTTGAACAATGTTTTTTATGATTAGACAACTTCAAGCCGGAAGGACGGCAATTTGACACAATTTGAAGTAATTTGGCGAAAATGACAGCAATTTGACGTCATTTTGAAAAGTTCTGTCAAAATCACAACCCTAGTAAAAACAAAAGAAGAGACCCACGTGCGACACTCGGATTTTCTTCAAATTTTGCATACAATTCGGTCATGGGTCATATATCAATGTCTCAAACTTTTAGGTTGCGCTCTGCAAGGGCTGTCGAGACATTTAACAATCCTTATGGCCGAGGGAGTACGCAAAACGCAGCGAGCGGTCGGAGAAAAGACGTTTTTTGGCCATATCTTTGCCAGTTTTGCACGGAAAACCCCTGATTTTTTTGTAGAAACATTACCCCCTACGGTGGATATATATAAGTTTGAAACTTTTCAAGCCGAATTTCTCAACTGTCGACCTAAAAATCTCGACCGTTTCCGCAAAGCGCGAGCTAGAAATCGCGTATATATATACGAAAAAATTGATTTAAATTTGTGCCAAGTTGCATCAGAATCTGAGCGTCGTAGTGGCAGCACTTCCCCTGCAAACTTGTTAACAATGTAATTAATTTAGCACCCAGATCCTCAATTAAGAAGTACCACTACTTCTTAGTCAACGAGATTGTATGGTAAGTACGACACGTCAATGGCGTCATCAACCAACATTTTCTCAGGTCCTTTGCGTCGGACGTGACGATGGTACTGCTGGGCCTTCTCTTTCTCTTCCCAGTGCCCTGCTTTCTATTGGTGGGACCGATCAGCAAGCATTCGTCTTGAAAGACCGAACTGTCATCGTACTCTTTGTCGTCGGCTGCATTGGTGGATGCACCTTTTGTATGGTAAGTTCAAGGGGTTTTAAAGGGCCAGAACAGCTACTTTTGAATTGCGCTTTTAACGGTGTGTGAAACGAAATGTCAAAAAAGTTTTTTATGCCCTGCAGCGAAAACAAAGGCGGCACAGTTGCAAACAGTAAAATAATCAATATTAAACATGTAGAATGTCCCCATTATCTTTTTTCCCGTTGTTATTGGTACAGAAGAGAAAAAAACTTTTTGGACATTTCGCTTCACACGCCGTAAAAGGAGCAATTCAAAAGTAGCTGTAGTGTTCCTTTAACGATCGACGTGCTTTTTTTGCACAGTGCAAACGCCAAAAAATCACTCGAGCGACTTTTCGGACGGACGAAGAGACGGCCGCCTAAGAAACCGCCACCACGATTCCAGAAATTCTTTTTTTTTTGCAGGTACTCTACGGTCATCTGATCTTCTTCCAAGACTCCCTTAAACTCGGCGTATTCGCGGCCTTTCCCCACCTACAGCCCTATTTCTCCCATCCCCACCTGGTGTGTATCTCGCGCAACGTTGACATCGGCAATGAGTTCCTTCCAATCTGCTTCGGCTTCATTCTTGTCTTCATCGGCGCGTTCATCCTGTGGTGCCTCATCTACTACAAGCTCAGGACATCGACCAGGTCGGCGAAAGTGGTTCGGCTCCACAAAATGTTGCTGCTCTCGTTGTTTGCGCAAGGCGCCGCCGTATTCATTTGCTTCGGTTGTCCATTTATGGTGTTGTTCTTCGCACCGCTTCTTGGGTTGGGGAACTTGCCGAACATCTCGGTTTACTTTGGCCTACTCTTCATAAGCCATACCATTGTGGATTGCGCGATTGTCTTGTGGTTCGTGAAGCCGTATCGCTTGCAATGCGTCAAATTCGTGAGGCCATGGCAAGAGCGGGAAGAAGTCTCAGCAACGGAAAGCGGAGCCTACATTCGGACGAGTATCCAACATCCCCGAAGCAACTCTTTACCGAGAAATGGGAATCTGATGGTCCGTTCAAGGGAAAGAGCAAAGAGTGTCTCTCAGAAAGCTGTATGGAGAATATAGTGTAATATTTTTGAAAATAAACATGAATCCAGACATGACTCGGAGGGGGGTTTGCGAATCTACCCTCATAAATCAAAAATGCTTGGTCAAGCGGGAAAAATTGGAAAAAAGTGGGAAAAGTTGGAAAAAAGGGTGAACCAAGCTTGGCCAAGACGAAAAAATTGTGGTCAAGTGGGAAAAATTGGAAAAAAGTGGGAAAATTTGGAAAAAAGTGTGCTGTGCCGTCCGTCAACTGACGGTCTGTCACGTCGTCAAATTGCCGTCATTTTCGTCATGTCAATTTGCTATGTCGTTTAGAATCATTCATCAAATAGTAATGGTACTTTTTAATTGCATTGACGGACGCTGCAACTCCGGTATTCGGTTATTTCCCATACTCAACTCACATTTCCTCATAACAACCAATGTGAAGGCGACTAAAACTATGATAAATCTGAATGTAATCTTTTCCAAAGGCAAGTAGGTCTTTACTAACTCATCTGAAGGCAATTTACAGGGCAGCAGTAGCATCATCGAAGTGATGTTTGGAATTCAAAAAAAAAAGGTTTAAAGGGTAACTTGGCGGAATTATATACACCTGTTTGGAACACATTCAAAGTAACGTTGAATTTCGTCTTTTTGTTTCAGCTTTTGCAAAAAAAAGTTGAAAAGTTTGTGATGCACGAGAATTCGTTGTGCAACGGTGCTACCACCGTATCCAAAGAGAGCAATATAACAGTGACAATTAAAATTTTTATTATATTATACTTGATGATCAAACGCATAATAAAAATAAAAATTTATATTCAAAACGTTTGATTTATCCTACAAACAGCTTATTCTCTCATTTTTCATTGCGCAAAACTCAATTTTCCCTCCGGCTTTGTCTACAAAAAACAAATTCCATCGTATAAAATGGTCCGCGCAGTCTGCCGTTTCGTCGCGCCGCAGCTCTCGAAAATAATAATTCTCTGGATAAAGTGTGGCATGCAATGAGCAAGGTGTGTGTATTCGCTCACTCCCTGTTCCCCTCTTATATTGTCGTAATTTTTTTTACGAATTTTTGATTTGCCTTTCGAATTTTTCCCCGATCTCATGAATAATATAAAAACTCGCCCATTCCGAATTGTAAAACCCGACTGCGGCTGTAAAGTCGAAAGCAAAATAGAGGTGAATCATTTGGCGCTCGAATGTTTATCAATCTACTCAAATGCGACTATCATAGCCCGATCTCTATCACTTTTGGAGTTTTTTGATACAGTACAATATTATTTTTGATATTTTTGGCCGAAAGTCAGGTTATTTTGCGAGAAATCGCGAGGAATTTGAATAAAGAAGGAGTGGGCGCTTGCGTGCTTATCAGTTCGAGGTGTTTGCCTAGTTGGGAGCGGTTAAAATCTAGTTATATTATTTTAGATGGCTTCTGTTTGGAAAATTGAGTATAACTTTTTTGTAGGAACCAACATACGAAAACATTTGTTACAGCTATTCCCTAAGGGGCTTTAATCGAAAAGAAGTAAGAAGTTCGGAAGGAAATTTTCCGCTTCTTCGGAGAGTTATTATATAGTACTAGAAATCAGATTTGGGCTGTTTCAAATGTCTTTGATGATTGAAACTTTATTTTTATGACTTTCACAGTATTATGAAGTCTTCTAGTTCACATGCAGACTGTTTTCAGCTCATTATGTTGGTATATGACCAAGTTATGACTAGATGAAACACTTGACCCAACACTTGAGATTAGGCCAAGTCGTTCTTTTCGGTTAGTTCGTGATTAAATTTGAAGTGGAAATCAATTTTCGACCGGTTAAATATTCTTTCCGGACCTGTAAAATACTTATTTTTCCTTTTTATATCCAATTATGGTCAATTTATTTTTTCAGGCTCAAAATTTATATTATCCTTCACAAATTTTTCGTAATTCTACTCAAATTTATATAAATTTTGATGCCTGCTGCCAGAATGAAACGTTAAGCCCGCATAAAGATGCGTATCGGACATCGGGGTCATCAAAAATACATTGTTCCATCCAATTTTTTTGCTTTCCGGGCCTTTTCCGAACCCTAAAAAGATTTCGGGGTTTCCATTCCGAAAAACGAAAATTTTTGTCCACTTTCAGGACGTCGGAAAAAAGGAGGAGAAGAGGGATTCGAATACATTATAGACTGAACGACTGTTCGGAAAAACGCGGCCAATTCTGCGCGCTTCTGGACCCGAATTTTTGGCCTAGTTCAATATCGCGGAAGTCGAGGTAAGGCAAGTTGATTTTTGAAAAATCTTTCTAACAGGTTTAGAAAACAGAATAGTAGAACTGAAACTGTGTTTATGTTGAAGTTTTTCTCTGGGGAATCATTTTCCTTTCAGCTACCGGAATTATAAAGTTTTTGTTGTTTTGATGTTGAAAATGCGGTTTTCTGGGTATAAAAAGCTTTCTTGACTGAGAATAAAAGCTAGTTTTGCTCCTTGGCGATGACTCGTCTATATTCACGGCGATTTTTTTCAAGTTTTTGGCAAAACTTATCTTACTTTAGATGTCTGATGTGATTTTTGATTTTAGATGTCTAAAACTAGGTGTTTAAAGTGCAAAGCGCTTTGAATATGTTGACCAAACTATTTTCTTGATAATAGATGGTAAATTCGCTAGATTAAGGGGGGGGGGGTGCACTAAACCTTATTCTATCAAAAATTACCTTATTTTAGGTGTTTTTAAGAACTCAAAAATTTTTTTATCTTGGATTCTAGAATTTTCAGCTGATCCATCCCTTCAACACTTCCCAAACTTCCCAGTCAACCTCAATTTCAACCAATTTTGAATCGCATTCCCCATCAACGAATCCGATTCTTTCGGCCGAATGTCGTCCAGCTCGTCGCGCGATTCGCTGGACGTTGCAACGGTGAGTCAGCCCGTCTTTCTTTCGCTTTGTGTTCGACTTTTAGACGCGAGGGAGGATATTAGTCAGAGAGGACGGGGACGGTTCTCCCTTCGTTCGTCTCCTTTAAAGAGTTCAATTGCTTTTTTTTGAATACCAAGTTCGAAGTGGAGGTCTGCCCCCACAACACTCTTGCTTTGCGGATTTCTTGCGAACCTTGGAGTGGAGACGGAGAAGGTTTGCGCACATCCAATGCGGAGCGAAATCCCGTCGAAGTTACGAATTTTCCGATATTATTCTTGGAGTCGACCGATAATTGCTGTTATCCTTTTCGCTTCGGCGCAGTTTCAAACCGCGTGAGGGGCTCGGAAATTGCCCCCAGCTCGAATTAAGGGATTTGGAGAGAAGTCAAGGATTATCTCTCCGAAAAACGGCCGAAAATCGAAATTTTCGATGGAGAACTCGGGGTTATTGGAAAAAATGGGTTTCATGGGTGAATAGAAGTGGTGTATGGTAGTTTAGAATTGTCTGCGGGTCTCACTATAGGTCTTACTGTAAGGATTAGCGGGTACGATGTTAATTTTAACTAAAAGAATTAAGAGATTGACCTTGTTTTAGACAAAATCGGTGAAAAATCCTTAAAATGTTGATCGTATTTTAGCCGGATTTTCAGTTAACAGTCAGGAATTGATCAATGACGCTGGAATCGGTACAATTTACTCTATTTAAACAAAATTTTTTTTAATTTACCTTATCTTAGGCAACGTTTATTTAATTTTTTAAAATGTTGATCGAATTTTGTTGGTTTTGCTACAAAAGAGCTTTTAAAACTCGCAGTTTTACAATACGCCTATTTTTATTTTTCTTAATCCTTCAAAATTCCCTTATCTTATCGTTTTTATCATCGAAACGCCAGGTCATGTTTCTTTCTTTTTGTTTTGATATATTTTTATTCGAATTCAGGCTTTCGACGCTTTTGTTGTTACAAACGAAACCTTTGGGATGTTTTAAATGACCTATAAAACAAAACAATCGGGGATTCGGAAAGGGGTTCAAATTGAGGCGAAATGATCAAAGTTTTGAAAAAAGTTGAATGTAGAAAGAGATTTAGGGAAGAGTGGCGAGTTTGTTTTTGTAGTAAAGGACGTGTGCGAAGAGCCGAAGTTGATTAGAATTTGGTGAAGTGCGTTACAAGTGATTTTTTATATTGTCCATGATTAGTTTGTTGAAGGTGGTATTTTCTCAAATTTCATGACTGGTTAGCCCGTTTTTATTATGGATTATCCCGCCTTAAAGTCTTTCCCGTCTTTCTTTTTCAATAAAGCATCCGAAAACCAATGCAGTGACTCAGAATGCCCTGCTTTTTCTGATTGCTTCAATAATTTATTCTTATCATGAGTCAATCTGTTCGCCAGACTCGCGATTTCTCATAGGATAGAAAAAACGTTTCAACGGAATCAAATTTCACTTGATTTACAAGCAATTTGCAGATGGTTTAGTGGAATTGAACTTTTAGTATATTGTTTTAGGGTATGAAAGTCATTTTGGAAGCGAAAAATGGAAAATTACAACGGTTCAGGGCTTTTTTAATGACATGTTTGCCCTTTGTAAAGCATTTCCCTGTTTATGGCCCTGTGCACTCTGCGGAAAGATGATTTCACAGTCCATTTCATCGGGCCCGGCAGTTAGCTTCGCGTTTTTTTATATTATTTATTCTGAAATGGAATGAGTCATTGACCTCAATAGTCCGTCCGTTTTACTATCCCTTGGGAAGTGTTTTTTGTTTGAATTGCTAAATCAACCTGAAGGAAGCACTTAGGGTGCAGTAAGAGAGGAAAAAACGACTATGGTACAAAGAGGAATTGATCTAGGATAATGTCGGATTAATGGTATGGAGGCTGTTTTTTGTTTGAAAGTCGGTGGGCCACAAAAAGCATGGGTCACTGAGAGGCTTGAAGTAGATTTATCCCGAATGAGACGTAAAATTGAGCTGATAGGAGCTAATTATATTAACCATAGGCAACCAAGGGAAATTTTCAAAAATCGATTCCATAATGAAGTAGAATGCTAGAAGAATATAGTAGATTTCAAATAGTGTTATAACATCTGTCTATTCTTCAGAATTACATTTTATTCACCATTCGATTTTCGAAAATTCCACTTGGTCCCCGCTTACCTCTCTTTTCAAATTTTTTCCGACGGAAGCAAAAAAATTGATTATGAATTCTATTCGATCACATTGCTATTAGAATTTTAATTAGATTGATTGTTTATATCATCCCCGTTTTCGAATATTTTTTGGGAAAGACCTATCCTTTGATTTGTTGCCCTAAAAACGGCTTCAACTCTACGTTATCTATTTATTTTGCGAATTAACTCTCTGTATTTTCTTGCTAAGTCAATATGAGCAAATTTCAGCCCGGTGGGAACGTTGCCCGACTGATCAACCGCCTCAGCAAGGACATCAACGGCCCTCCAATGTCGGTCCCGGTGAAAAGAGGTGAGATTTTTTTAGATTTTTGATTGGATTTTAGGAAAAAGAAATGTGATCGAGATATATTGGGGCATATGTGTAATATTGGAAGGTGGTCCGCGTCGTTTTTTTTGGCGAAACATCAATATTTTGACATTATTTAATGTGATGATTGGAGTAATTTTGAAAATTTTTGAGTGTTGCTAAAAGGAATATGACCAAATGTTTGTTTGACACTATACAATGGAAGAGGGAGTGTTTTTGCACGTATTTTACAATTTTACTATGTTTTCTTGGTGGTTTTAGCAGAAATTCGCGGTTTTAAATTGAAATTTATATAAAATAATATAATTCTTTCAAGTTGAGGCCGTAAAATAAAGTGTCTCTATTTGTAGAACCCTCCAAGGCCTTGGCCAAGGTCAGATATAGCTATGACGCCGCTCAGGACGACGAACTCACTCTCTGCGAGAACGATGTCATCGAAGTTCTCGAAGATGTCGAGGATGGATGGGCTCGGGGAAAATTGAACGGAAGAATTGGCCTCTTTCCGACTAATTTTGTAACCTACACGGTCCCGGTGGCAAATAGATGTAGGTTTTGACTAGCTTATTTTGTTTTTGAACTATTAAAAATTAGATTTTATATTGTACTTGACAAAAGATCAGAATTAGTTGAAATTTTGGTTAGCTGGTTTTTAAAATGTCTAATTATGAGTGGTATAAGATGAATATTGCAGTGACATATACGAACGCCATCGCAGAATCCGCGTCTGAACGTCCACAACAGTTCAAACGCGAGGAAAGCGAGAAAAATCGCCCTAAAACGGCTCAAAAACCACTTTCGGAGAGTGTAACCTCATCGAGAAGCATCACATCAGCGAATAAATTGAACAGCTCAACTTCAAGTACTTCCAGTGCAAAAGGTATGGGCTTTTGATTAGGGTTTTGTTGGTTTAGATCACAGATTGGAGGGAACTTGATGATTTTTGATGCTTCTGAGTAGAATATGAATCTTTTGAGTGGTTTATGATATGACGATGCTTTCAGAATACGGCCGAGTCCTTTATGACTACCCTGCCGAACATCCGGACGAGCTGGAACTCAAGGAAGGAGACGTTGTTGTGGTCCTGAACAAGAAGACCGCCGATGAAGGCTGGTACGAAGGCGAAATCAACGGCAGGAAGGGAGTATTCCCAGAAAATTATATCAAATTGATGAGCAGCAACGAACGTTCGGCCGAGCCATCGAATCCAACCCCGCCAGTTTTACCGGCCAAACCGAATAAACCACTGGTTGGGGCAAAGCCATCGAATGGAGATAGTGGACAGGTGAGTTGAAAAGCGTGGGAGGGAACTAGAAGGGAATATAAGGAGGTGTAGAGGTATTTTAAGCAGATTTTGGCAATGTATTACCGTATTTTAGGTAAAAATTAGGAATTTTGAAGAAAAAACAATGTTTTTAGATGAAATTTAATCGGAACTGGATTAAAAATGGCTGAAAGGGCAGTTTAGAGAATGCTGAAGAAATTTGAGTCTAGTTGGTACTCTAATTTGTTGGAGAATTTTCAAATTTTAAGTGAAAATGGGGTTCTTGTCATAAATTTTTAATGTTTAAAAGTTTAATTGTAAAAATCAGCTAGACATTTTTAGAAATCCCCCGTCCAACCCTCCCCGCCCTCTAACGGGTCCACCTCCATACCCACAAAGCCATCCGACCTGATCCGTGAACGCCAGTCCACCATCCAATCCGAAAATAAAGCACCCGAAGGCCCAACCTCAACCTCAGCCCCCGTAAAAACTGCCCTCGAGGAAAGGAAGTCGGTCGTAGCCGGTCTCCAATCCAAGCTCTTCCCACAAGGAAAACTCCCACCCCACCGACCGGCCTTCACATCCCACAGCAATGCCATGACGTCATCAGTGCACGGTGCGCTGCGAGATGAGAAGCCGGAAATTGTCCCAAGTTCAAGACATTCCATCATGGATCCGACTCGAGTGTCCCCGGAAAAGAACGATGAAGAACCACTGGTTGAGGGAAAGACGGGACAACTGGAACCGTTGACGAAGACCCGACCAAAAATGGCGGGAAAGCGGCCGCCATCCAGTCAGTTTAGACAATCGAAATTGGTAAGACAGGATTTTAATGGATGTTTTCTGGTGGATTTGGAAATGTAACGGAAGAATAGGGATTGCGGAGAGGGTTGGGAGGAACGAGAAGATCATTAAGATCGTTTTTGAGGCATTAATTATGTTGTACTTGACTATTAGAGAAGAAATAGTCGAATTGGTGAAATTTTGGAATATTTTCTTTTTACTTTGGTCAAAAATTAATGGATTTTGATGTAAAAGACCAATAGGGACTAATAAGACCAATGGATCCTGTGTTTTGATATGGATTTTTTTCATTTTTCCATTTCAGTCCCTCCCCCTCGAATCCACGGCGATCGATTCCGAGGAACCCGTCGATTCGCCCCAAACCCCAATCGAATCAGTCGCCATATCATCGGGCCCGGCCACGACAGTCTTTCCACCCGGTCCTCAAACTTCGACCAGCACCATCCGTCAATCTTCACCTTCAACTCGACCACAAGAAGTTCAAAATGTTGTGAGGGAACTGGCGTCGGTCACACAAGCCGTCAAGGATCGGAATTGTAAGATTGAATAGTCGGAGGAGTATTTGAAGGGTATACTAGGGTTAATAGAGCTATTTTGGTCTTAAAAACACGAAAAATAGAAAAGGAGAGGAGCTTGTGAGATTGTAGTGGGAAAATGAAAACTGATCTCCTTTTTCCATACAATATTACTTTTTTTGAGATGAGTGGTTACTAAAAAACTTCTAGGACTGATTGGAAAGTATGTCAAGAGGAGGCAGAAATAGTTTGAGTTTGTTTTTGTATAAACTTTTATGATTTTATGGCTGTTGAAGGAAGAAATATGTCGGAAGTCGGTTTTTAGAAGAGTCAACCATTTTTTTGTCGATTCAGAGAAAGGGTATGGTAAGGGGCGACCATCTTTACACATTACTCTCAGTTTTACTTTAGGTATGACTAAGGTTATATTTTGGATGTGTTTTTGTTAACTTTTTATTATTGGAGTATGTGATAATGATTTTGTATGATTTCAGCCCCCAAGCCCACTAAATCCCACTCCAGTGACCCCATCACATCAGCCGAATTCGAACAATTCCGCCTCGAAATCCTCGGCCGCCTCCGATGCCTCGAAGACAAAGTGGACAAGCTGCTGCGACAAGAGAAGCTCTGAAGAAGACTGGTGTGTAAATATTCACTCAACACTGTCCAGTTATACTGTCCATGTTCTCTTCCCCACATTCATGTCCTAATTTATGAGTAAACTTTTCCTACTGCTTGATCATGGTAAAAATGACGGAGTAATTAATCAATGTAATTTTAAATAATAGTGCCTACAATGCATCGCAAGAGCAGAAAGAAACTCTGGAAGTTTGGAAAAGTTTCAATTCTTACTTATTTTCTTTAAAAAATGCAAATTTTCGTCACTTTCTCATTCCATCCATTGACGAAACGGTTATCTAGCAAAGTTCGTCCACGCCGAAGAGGGTCTCGCTTCAAGTAATGGGAGAAGCTGGGCTGTTCGTCGAAGCAGGGTTGGCATTTCTGCTACAGTGCACGGCGCTATACCAGGGATTAAAACCGAACACCGTGCTCTTTGATTTCGTGATCAAGGAGGGTCAAAGCATCAACAGATATCAATTCGAGGGGGGAACGATGACCTCAAAGTAAATTTGAAGCGGTAAACTGGGCACGGCAATTGGATCGGGCGTCGTTTTTGCGCGTTAGGGAAAACTGAAGTGTTCAAGTTTTGCCTTGAGTTGTTTTGTCCGGGCTTTTGCAAACTTGCGGCCGCGCTTGACCAACTCGGACCTGATTGTATCAGTGCATTCTAATGTTTCCATGAAGTGCGTAGACTTTTTTCGCCTTTTATCGCCGCCGCACAGTGCATTTTACAGTAAAAACTTTAAAAGCGGTCCGCACTGTGCGAATGCACGCAGCGGCGCCGTTGAAAGAAGCCTACGTCGGGGCGATTGTTTGCACGGTGCGAAAATTTGCGCAAAAAAGTGGAATGCACTGTGCAAAATGCATTTTTCGCCTAGGATCAAAAGTCTTGGTGGAAATACTTGCACTACATTCAGTGCTTCAGAAAACAGCCGGTCTTTGTGGTTTTTCCATTTTTCTAAAAAAAAACAATTCTTTGAAAAGCGAAAAAATCACAACGACCGATTGTCGCCCGAGCAATTTTATACGTAATGCTGTAAACAGTTCACTAGACTCGAATTATTTCAAATATTACTATTTCTATTTAGGACAACCTTGGACACCACAGATTTCGGCAAAGAAACCCAATTCAGTGGGATTCAAATACAAATGGAGGAAGATGGGGAAAATATGATATTGGGTGGTCAATTGAACGTTGAGGATAAGTAAGTCCTTCCTTCCCACAGCGATTTACCGTTTTTTTATCATTTTTGAGTTGCCGACCTTTTGTTGCCAAGGGGAATGTCCTGAAGCCTCGATCTACACTCTTCCAACCTTGCGCATTTGGGGTTGTGTACATGTTGGACAAAAAACTTTACTTTATTAAATGTCAAATTGACTCGTCTCCGGTAATTTCCCACGTCACAGATCTTGAAGGAAAAGCGATTTCCGGAGAACAAGTTCTTAATCAAAGAGTGGTTCCATGCCGCCGAGGCGTTGCCGTGAGTCCGGGGAACAAAGTTTTTGCGTATGATAGCAACGGATGCAAGCGAGTCGGTGCGGATATTAAGACCTGGGGGCATGCAAAAGCTGCTGTGGAATGCGAAATAGACGAGCAGATTAAGTTGGTTGACGGAAAACCATCGAAGCTCTACTCATTAGTAAGTTATAGCAAAGTTCTTTTCATCCCTGTGTGTTGAAAAAATAATGTGGATTCGTCGCGTCTTCGAATCGCCGATCGTCGCTTTGGGTTCGGTGCGCGACTGCACCGACTTTGCGACGAAGGCGAGACATTTTGCCGCGAGAAATGCACATTATCCGACAGACTGATACGATTACCGACATCGCTTGAGCCTTTCCTTTCAGCACTACCTATGGCTACTCTTTAAGAAGGAGTGCCCCGATTTTACCGAGCGCCTCTCACTTTACTCAGAAGATATACTGACCAACGCGTATGTCAGACTTCTCATGAATTCCTCGATGACTACCAAGTAAGTTTTTGTTTACTACTTTTGTGAGTGCTACAGTGCCGGACAGGATTGACCAGGATTCATTCGGTGGTCAAAAGCGTCCCGTTGCCTTCAAGAGGCATTTCGAATAGGGAAAATCTTTTTCGCCCAGAATGAAAAATGCTTTTTCCCAGATAAATTTAAATACTTTTAGAAAAAATGTGTTTTTTCCCCAGAATGTATAATTTTTTGTATACATATTAATAAAAACGGACTTAAAAGAATGATTAGTAGTAAATCGTTTTACGTAGTCGTGCATTATGGATAAAAAATAGAGACCAATACAGTAATTTTTGAAATTTTTTGGATTTTTGGCGATTTATAGGTAATCGAGAGCGCTGATTTCGAAAAATATATTCATTTTTTTCTGTTCTGGACTTTTTTCGTTATGTAGTTGCGTAATACAAAAATTTTGATTTTTTTTTTAGATCTCCGTCGATTTTTGCATCGTTTCGAAGACAGAGCGAGAGATTTGCGCGCGCAATTCAAATCGCGATTTCCTGTGACATTTATTGCCTCCGCCTCTCTTCGTTCCAAAAGGGCAACTTTCTCGCCCTCTCTCCAAAAGAATGCTATTTTTGGTCAGAGAAAGAGACATTTGATGGCGTTCGGAATGTCTCTTGGAGGCAATGAGAGGCAGCTTTGATCACTGGATCCGGTCCACTACTTTCTGGTCATCACGTCAGACTTCAGAAAAAGCGAACCGTCGGACAACGGACTTGCAGTCTTTCTAAAAGAAAAATGGGCCTATTTTGTCGGTGGGTCTGCCGGCGTCGTCGTTATCTTGGTTGCCGCAGTTTTTCTGCTCCTCTATGTAAGCTCTATAATTTTAATTAATTCACGTTGCATATAATCTTGAGACATTCGTGTGCCATTTTTTAGTGCGTAAAGCCCCGAGCCTTCTTTTGTGTCTGCCGCTGCTGCAAATCGTTGAAACGTAGGCGCCTGGGTGATGCGAAACTCCGAGGCAACAACAACCAGAGGAAGCCCAAGAAGAATGAAAAAAAATCGGACGCTTTGGAAAAGGCCGAAGAAATTAGCAACCCAGAAGAGTCGGGTTCAAAGGACAAGATAGTCAACACTGATGCATCGACCGGTTCATTTCAGGTCTAGGTTCCATATTACTGTAATCAAATAAAATTTTTTGTAATTAAATAGTTTGAGTTTGTTTTTGTATAAACTTTTATGATTTTATGGCTGTTGAAGGAAGAAATATGTCGGAAGTCGGTTTTTAGAAGAGTCAACCATTTTTTTGTCGATTCAGAGAAAGGGTATGGTAAGGGGCGACCATCTTTACACATTACTCTCAGTTTTACTTTAGGTATGACTAAGGTTATATTTTGGATGTGTTTTTGTTAACTTTTTATTATAGGAATATGTGATAATGATTTTTTATGATTTCAGCCCCCAAGCCCACTAAATCCCACTCCAGTGACCCCATCACATCAGCCGAATTCGAACAATTCCGCCTCGAAATCCTCGGCCGCCTCCGATGCCTCGAAGACAAATTGGACAAGCTGCTGCGACAAGAGAAGCTCTGAAGAAGACTGGTGTGTAAATATTCACTCAACACTGTCCAGTTATACTGTCTATGTTCTCTTCCCCACATTCATGTCCTAATTTATGAGTAAACTTTTCCTACTGCTTGATCATGGTAAAAATGACGGAGTAATTAATCAATGTAATTTAAAATAATAGTGCCTACAATGCATCGCAAGAGCAGAAAGAAACTCTGGAAGTTTGGAAAAGTTTCAATTCTTACTTATTTTCCTTAAAAAATGCAAATTTTCGTCACTTTCTCATTCCATCCATTGACGAAACGGTTATCTAACAAAGTTCGTCCACGCCGAAGAGGGTCTCGCTTCAAGTAATGGGAGAAGCTGGGCTGTTCGTCGAAGCAGGGTTGGCATTTCTGCTACAGTGCACGGCGCTATACCAGGGATTAAAACCGAACACCGTGCTCTTTGATTTCGTGATCAAGGAGGGTCAAAGCATCAACAGATATCAATTCGAGGGGGGAACGATGACCTCAAAGTAAATTTGAAGCGGTAAACTGGGCACGGCAATTGGATCGGGCGTCGTTTTTGCGCGTTAGGGAAAACTGAAGTGTTCAAGTTTTGCCTTGAGTTGTTTTGTCCGGGCTTCTGCAAACTTGCGGCCGCGCTTGACCAACTCGGACCTGATTGTATCAGTGCATTCTAATGTTTCCATGAAGTGCGTAGACTTTTTTCGCCTTTTATCGCCGCCGCACAGTGCATTTTACAGTAAAAACTTTAAAAGCGGTCCGCACTGTGCGAATGCACGCAGCGGCGCCGTTTAAAGAAGCCTACGTCAGGGCGATTGTTTGCACGGTGCGAAAATTTGCGCAAAAAAGTGGAATGCACTGTGCAAAATGCATTTTTCGCCTAGGATCAAAAGTCTTGGTGGAAATACTTGCACTACATTCAGTGCTTCAGAAAACAGCCGGTCTTTGTGGTTTTTCCATTTTTCTAAAAAAAAACAATTCTTTGAAAAGCGAAAAAATCACAACGACCGATTGTCGCCCGAGCAATTTTATACGTAATGCTGTAAACAGTTCACTAGACTCGAATTATTTCAAATATTACTATTTCTATTTAGGACAACCTTGGACACCACAGATTTCGGCAAAGAAACCCAATTCAGTGGGATTCAAATACAAATGGAGGAAGATGGGGAAAATATGATATTGGGTGGTCAATTGAACGTTGAGGATAAGTAAGTCCTTCCTTCCCACAGCGATTTACCGTTTTTTTATCATTTTTGAGTTGCCGACCTTTTGTTGCCAAGGGGAATGTCCTGAAGCCTCGATCTACACTCTTCCAACCTTGCGCATTTGGGGTTGTGTACATGTTGGACAAAAAACTTTACTTTATTAAATGTCAAATTGACTCGACTCCGGTAATTTCCCACGTCACAGATCTTGAAGAAAAAGCGATTCCGGGAGAAAAAATTGAGAATCAAAGAGTGGTTCCATGCCGCCGAGGCGTTGCCGTGAGTCCGGGGAACAAAGTTTTTGCGTATGATAGCAACGGATGCAAGCGAGTCGGTGCGGATATTAAGACCTGGGGGCATGCAAAAGCTGCTGTGGAATGCGAAATAGACGAGCAGATTAAGTTGGTTGACGGAAAACCATCGAAGCTCTACTCATTAGTAAGTTATAGCAAAGTTCTTTTCATCCCTGTGTGTTGAAAAAATAATGTGGATTCGTCGCGTCTTCGAATCGCCGATCGTCGCTTTGGGTTCGGTGCGCGACTGCACCGACTTTGCGACGAAGGCGAGACATTTTGCCGCGAGAAATGCACATTATCCGACAGACTGATACGATTACCGACATCGCTTGAGCCTTTCCTTTCAGCACTACCTATGGCTACTCTTTAAGAAGGAGTGCCCCGATTTTACCGATCGCCTCTCACTTTACTCAGAAGATATACTGACCAACGCGTATGTCAGACTTCTCAAGAAGTAAGTTTTTGTTTACTACTTTTGTGAGTGCTACAGTGCCGGACAGGATTGACCAGGATTCGGTGGTCAAAAGCGTCCCGCTGCCTTCAAAAGGCATTTCGAATGGGGAAAATGTTTTTCGCCCAGAATGAAAAATGCTTTTTCCCAGATAAATTTATTTTTAGAAAAAATGTGTTTTTTCCCCAGAAACAAACGTTTTTTGCCAGTAAAGAATGGGTTTTCCCCAGAATGTATAATTTTTTGTAAACATAGCTATAATATTAATAAAAACTGACTTAAAAGAATGATTAGTAGTAAATTCTTTTACGTAGTCGTGCATTATGGATAAAAAATAGAGACCAATACAGTAATTTTTGAAATTTTTTGGATTTTTGGCGATTAATAGGTAATCGAAGGCGCTGATTTCGAAAAAAATATTCATTTTTTCTGTTCTGGACTTTTTTCGTTAAGTAGTTGCGTAATACATAAATTTTGATTTTTTTGGATTTACGTCAATTTTGGACTTCACGTACCGGGCTGAAATTTTCACAGTGGTTACTGGTATGCCGAGGTGCTCGTGATACTTTGATCAAGAATTCTTGTAACTTACAAAAAGAACTGTTAGTTCTTATATCAAATTTTCCAAAAATTTATGTATTGCGCAACTACTTTTAAGTAGCTAAACCGGAAATAGTCAAGAACAGAAAAAATGAGTATGTCGTTCGAAATTAGCGCCCTTAAATTACTTATAAATCGCCAAAAATCCAAAAGCTTTCAAAAATTATTGTATAGGTCTACATTTTTTGTCCAGAATACACCACTAATTCTTTTCTTGAAAAAAAATTTTTTCTGGGGAAAACACATTTTTTAAAAATAAGTTTTCTGGGACAAAGCATTTTTCATTCTGGGCGAAAAACATAGACCCTTTTTCGAGGAGAGAGCGAGAGATTTGCCCTTTTAGAAAAGGGAGAGAGAGAAATGCGCGCGCAATTCAAATTGCGATTTCCTGTGACATTTATTGCCTCCGCCTCTCTTCGTTCCAAAAGGGCAACTTTCTCGCCCTCTCTCCAAAAGAATGCTATTTTTGGTCAGAGAAAGAGACATTTGATGGCGTTCGGAATGTCTCTTGGGGGCAATGGGAGGCGGCTTTGACCACTGGATCCAGGTCCAGCACTTTCTGGTCATAACGTCAGATTTAAGAAAAAGCGAACCGTCGGACAACGGACTTGCAGTCTTTCTAAAAAAAAATGGGCCTATTTTGTCGGTGTGTCTGCCGGCGTCGCCGTTATCTTGGTTGCCTATTTTTTTCTGTTCCTCTATGTAAGTTCTATAATTTTAATTAATTCACGTTGCATATAATCTTGAGACATTCGTGTGCCATTTTTAGCGCGTAAAACCCCGAGTCTTCTTTTGTGTCTGCCGCTGCTGCAAATCGTTGAAACGTAGGCGCCTGGGTGATGGTGAAACTCCGAGGCGACCACAACAACCAGAGGAAGCCCAAGAAGAAGGAAGAGGCCGGAGAAATTAGCAACCCAGTAGAGTCGGGTTCAAAGGACAAGATAGTCAACACTGATGCATCGACTGGTTCCTTTCAGATCTAGGTTCCATATTACTGGAATATTATTGCAATCAAATAAATTTTTTTGTAATTTTACTCATGTTCTGCCGACTTTTTGATATTATACATGACATCACGGTTAGCCGAATGGGAGTTTCGGCTTTTTCGGAAGCTAGATAGAGGGTGTAGAAAGGTGGACCAAGTTGAACATAACTGTTTCCATAGGTTTCAAATCCTTTTCCAGCCTTTTCTATGGTCATTCTAGCGCCTACAGAGCTCTCAGTCTACCCCTTTCCTCTCATATTTACTTTGTGTTCCTCAATTCTTACCAATTTTTCAAATAACTTCGCTTTTCTCATTTTTAGGGTTTTTATTTTTTTGTTTTTTACATTTTTTCTTTCAGCAAACAAATAGACATAGCATACAACAAAGTAGAGTGTGAAGGCCGGAGATCAACAACATACAACAAAAAACTTTTTATCAGATTATTCAAATTACTTCATTTTTTTGGGCTTTTCTTGAAATTTTCGCAATTCTACACGTGCTAACAAAGCGTTTTTCTGATTCGTTTTGATGGAAAAAATATAGATACCATGTGAGAGCTAGGAAACTACTTGAGACGGTTGATAAAATAGAAATGAAGGTCGGAAATTTTGATTTTTTGTCCGGAAAATTGAAGACAAACTAAAATCTAAATAAAAAATACCAGTAATTGGCCAGAATGGATAAACAAAGGCCGATGAGAGGGGCGTTCTTCCTGATGCTACCATAATTTAAACTCACAACTCGATCAAATACCAAAAAATTTCATCTTTTGGCAAAATACGTCATGTGTAATATAATTTTGATAAAAAATAAATCAAAATCTCAATTTTTACAGCGACCATGTTTGAAACATCAAATTATCGTTTCTAAATTACAGTAGACATCAAGGAAGCCCAATTTTTTCTATTTTATAACTTACTTGAGCATAAATTTTAAAAAGTTTAGAAAAATAGACAAGACTTTGGCTAAATTGCTCATATCCCCCATCGCCATCCGGTTTCTACTTCTTTAGGGCGTAGAGTACGAGCTGACTTATAACCCTGCCTTGTCTTTTATGTTTGCCGTTGCCTTCTCGCGAGATAAATTCCATCAACTCCGCGCTGCACTGTTCCAACGTAACCTTGAACATGTCGAACTTGACGACCGGGCTGTCCTCCAAACTGACCGCAATATTTTCCAGGTAGTTTAGCTTGACTTCAGTGTCCTCTTCGAACCTTTGGCCAAGGCTTTGCACCAAGCTGAGGAGGACATTCGGTGGGAATATTAACTTAGAGTCCGTGAACAAAGTCTCGGGGTTCAATTTGTTGCAAAGGAAGATGATTCCAGCGTAGTCATTGCGACTGGTCACCTAAAATGACATCTTAAATCGTTTGCCATGAAGAAAATCATCAAAAAACTTTTTTTAAATCAAAAAATCCCCCAAAAAATCTAATTTTTCTTACAAATTCAAACGCCTTGATGATTTGATTTTGTTCGATCATTCTGGTCAGGACATTGTAATCCGGTACGATTGGAGTGACTGCATGCGATTGGGTGCGCTGAACTTGCTCAATAAATTCCTGGAGGCCATCTCTGAACTTTTCATTCAATTGATGAAGCAACTGGCTGCAAATCTGTTCGACAGCGGGCACCAAGAGCTGCGAAAGGACTGATTTGACCGTCTCCACCACTCTTGTGTTCGACATTTCCATTGTGGATTGCAGCGAGACCGCGTTATCATTCAAAGTTTGTTCGACGATTCTTTGAACATCGACTCGAAGGTCGGTGTTCATGCGCTTCACAGTGTGTTCAATGTGCTCGTCGCGGGTTCGCATCTCATTCGCTGAAATTTTGGGATCATTAGAGGTAATTTGATCGAAAAATCGGAAGATAAATTATTATTTTTCCTAAAAATAAAACTTTACTACAGCCGCCGGACTCAAACTCTCGAGAAAAAGTCAAAAAACCATCTAATAACCAGTTGCATAATTCCCTCACATTCCTAGAACTGAAACTTAATGACCCATAAACCCCTATATTGGAAAATCTTAAACGGATATTTTTAAAATAATTTTTTTCAAATTTATCTACTACAACATCTTTGCCATGACAAAACTCACAAATTTTCTCCAGAACATCCGCCAAATTGTCCGTCTGCTCTCTGCGCAGATCCGCGTTGTCTTTATGAACCTTTTCCAACTGAATATTCATGTCATTCAATCGTTTTTCGGTCGAATTATTCTTTTCAGTTATAGCTTGGAGCAATTTTCTCAGCTGTCTTAATTCCGTGTGCACGGTTGGGTCGCTGCTGCTATTGAAGCTTGGCAAGGTCTCATCTCGAGGGCTTCGGACTTCATTCGAAGCGGCGGAGCTGGTTCGAAGACGTTGGCTGGAGATCATTAGTTGTTTCGTTTGTTCGGCCAATTTCTCTCCAATTATTCGGGCGCCGGTCTCCGGATCCTCGTTCAATGCAATGTCCAGCGCCTTCTCCACTTCCACCTTGATCTCCACCAAGGATCTGTTCGTGATTGCAGCAAAAGTGGCACAAACTTTGGAGGCCTTGAAACTTTCGTCGTCAAGGAGAAGATCCTCTGAAAAATCGGGTAAAATTCGTTTCAAATTCTAATCCGAAACGTCGAAAATTCGCCTTTCCGCATCCTCCGTCTCGTCCATCACCAAAGGGATGACTAATTTCTCTTTCAAACCCAAAAATTCAAAAAATTATTGTAAAAACCGCAAAAATTTCCGGGAAATCCGTGGATAATCATAGTGCAACACGCAAAACACAATAAATTTTTGCGCGTCGCCTTGGATGAGGTCATCTGCTTATCTTTGCACCTTATATCCATTGCATAACACTTGCGAAAACAATAAAAATTTGCAATTTTCTGCCATGTTAAGGCTAAAAATGCGTTAATCAAAATTATTACCAGTTTCTGCGCTGACATCATCCTCCAAGCCACACGGTGCGACACAAATTATCTGTTGGTGGAATGAAATTTGTGAGCAGGCCACAAAGTACGGTTGAATTCCTGGGAAGGCGGGAGCAAGTTCAAGAATGAAGAGGTTCTAAATTAATATAACGTCAAAAACTGATATCAAACCACCTTGAATTTCTCTCAGCCTACTCTAATCTTTCATTATCCACCTCAGTCTCCCCTAATCTTTCAAAAAACATCTAAAATCGACAACAATTTATATTGTACGAGCTTACCGAAGTCTCATAATCCGACAGATAGATGAATCTTGCTGTTGCGTCGATTGTGGCGTCCAACTTGGACGTTCCTGACTCGAATCGCAATCTCCCTACGCATTCCCAATTGTAACATGAATAAATTCCCAATCTCCTTCCATTGTCGCTGATCAGAACCACATATTTCCAATATGGACCGTCCGAATTATTGCCGTTTCGTTGAAGGTTGTCCAGGAAAAGCATGTCATTGACGTAGAGATTCTATAAACGTGTTTATAGAGTCGAAAACATTCGAAAACATATCGAAAAATCAAAAATTTCCAAAATCGAGATCTTTTGTCACCGAACGATAAAATATCGAATCGGTCGATTTTTGGGGCCCTTACCTTCAATGGACGCAGATTGTGAGCCTCTCTTCCTTGATAATTCTCCAAAATATAAAAAATAAATTCCCCTGAAGTTGTGGTCACAGCGCAAGCCGTGGCGTCCGGCGAAATCCGCACCGCTGATATGTTGGATTCTGTTTGGATTTGGATGTAACACTCCGAATTCACATCCAATTCCTCGATTTTGACCTCAAGAAGACCAAATTCTTTCTTGATGGAATGAAGAAAGAAGATCTCCACTGTCTTATTGTAATATATGGCCAGAACATGAGTGGAGACAGATTCGTCTTCCATATAAGTGCACCAGACAATCTTTGGGTTGGGTGCTTCAAAGTGATTTGGTCTGATTATGTTTAGGTATTTTGTTCTGAAAGGAATTATATTACTTTAGGGAAGACACGGCGAAATTTTTTAAATTCAAAATTTTTAATGTTAATATAAGAAATGTGCCAATTTTATGGCTTAGATAGAAGTATCGTGCTTTAGTTAATCCTGAAGGTGATTTACAATGGTATTTACTTCAAAAAACCCCTTTTTGGCAAAATTTCGAAATCGGTCACCTTACTGTCTAAACCAATATAAAGCTAATTTTTGTGCCTTTGAACGCCTAAAGCAAATAAAACCGAATCAAAACAACCTACAGTTCATTCCCATCATCTGAGACATGATAAATATATAAGTTAGCATTCTTGTCCAACACTGCCAGATATCCGGCATGATCGGCAAACTGAATATCCACAATTGGCTGTCTGAAGTCCTTGATCAGATGTCTGGCACGCGACTCTCTTTCCATTACACGAATAGCTTCGCCGGTCTGTTCATTGAACAGTCTGTAGGCCACCAACTTCTGTCTCGCACTGAGAATACGACCATCGTAGACGGTCTTGGGATCCCATTTGTACTCACAAAGGACTTTGGAATTGGATTTGTCGGAGTCACGGTCACGTTTCTCGTCATCTGAAGCCAGAAGAAGTACGTTGCGACCAACGGTGAAGGAGCGGAGAGTGCCGTTTGACGGTAAAGACCTAAAAGAACAGATTTTATATTGTGCATGTTGCAGGCTCTTCCTCAATTTTTAGGCGGCTCTTTCTCAATTTTCAGACAATTACGGTACGATTTCAGCAAAAATTTCAGATCTCAGAGGCAATATATGCTACAATATACCACTACAAGAAAAAAACCTATATTAATTACCTTATTACCGACATCAAATTTTCGAAACCCTTATTTTAGTTGACTAACGTAACATTATTTCTATTTTTCTTGTGTTCCTAAGCCATGAAGCAACAAAAATCAAATCAAACTTACACCTTCTCCGTGACCGTCTCCACCGATCCAGTACTCATGGTGTTCTTCTCCAATTTGACCAGAGAAAACCCCCCTTCTCAACAGAAAAAACACCCAAATTCGAGATGGCGATTTATCTGAAACGAAAGGGCAGTTAAAACTTATTCCCACGAGCAACAACTTTCACAACATTCCACAAACGAAACGAGGAGGCGAACGAATATATAAGATTTTTTGCGGAAAACGCCTCGAGTCTCCTTATTGTTCGCCTAGTATAATGTCAAAAATAAAAAAACGAGGAGAACCAAGGTTAGCAAATCGGACGCTCTTTGCAAAAACACTGACCGATAAAAAACACAAGTGCAGATACACCTTCTTGCAAGCTGCGTCCGAGAATTCGGATGTACAAAACTTGGAAAATCCACCCGCGACCTGCGCCCTAACCGCCTTCTTTGTTAGCCATAGCAAAGGCAAGCAAGTCGATAAAGAAAAAGATGGACTTTGTAACGGAAGCGTTAAGAAATTGATAACATTTCATTAAGAAATCATAAGAACTGAAGAAATTCAAAGTTTATTCGTTTTATTCTCCCATCGTCCCCACAAAATCGCAGGCGGCGGCGTAAATTTATACAAAAGACCTTGTCCCGAAGCGAAAGATTTATTGGCATTTTGTTTTAGCCAATACTGTAGGATAAATAAAACACTTGCCCACTTTTTCGACAAAGTCTTTTACAGTGAAAGGAGAGTAATTTGATAAGTTTTTAGTGGTATTTGTGAGTTTTACAGTTTATTTTTGAATTTTAGGCATCAAAATTGATGTTGGACAAGGTTTTTGAAGTTTTGATAGATTTCATGGCTCTTTTTTTGAGCGGGTTTTTATTCCATAAGTTTGAATTTTTTAGGCTGAAAAGAATAAATAGGATCGGTTATTAAATGCTTTTTTTAGAATTACATTTAGGCTTGTCATGTGTATTATAATTTTTGCAATATGTCCATTTTTTGGTCGGTAAAATTGGAACTTGCGGTTTTACATTGATTCTCGAGTTTTAAACATGTTTGTTTTTAGTTTTCCATGTTTTTAACATTACCTCATTTTAGGTTTACAATGGCCGGAAAGAAGACGCCATCGCTCCCCAGAAACAGCGAGATCGCCCCCGGAATCAGTCGATTCTCGGCTGGTCGTCTCTTCCACAAGCGCGGTCTGTGGAAGAAACTCGAAAAACCCCTGCCCAAGAGGGACACCACTCCAAAGGGCACTTTGACCGAGACCAAGAAGGTCGGTGGAAGCAAGAACGGAGGTCAACGTGTGGTGCCAAAGCGCAAGACTGGTCGTTTCGTCTCACAAGTCGAGACCCGGCCCAAGCACAACGCTCGCAAGGCCAAGATTCCCAAGCTCCGAGCCTCCATCACTCCCGGAACCGTCCTCATTGTTTTGGCTGGACGTCACCGTGGAAAGCGTGTGGTCTTCTTGAAGCAGCTTGAGTCCGGTCTGCTGTTGGTCTCTGGTGAGTTGTTTGTTCGATTTTGTTGGACTTTAGGCTGTTATATTAGACATCAGATATTGATCTAGATGGGCTTTTTATGAATTTTTGCAAGAAACTTGTTGTTGAATTAGTAAGACCGGATCCTATTTCTGCTACGTCTATCAGTACTCTAAGGTTCAGTCTAAAAATTGATTAGAAAATTAGCTTATCTGATATTATAGTACTTAAATTTATGCTTTATATTATGTTTGGCATGGAAATGAAATTATTTTAATTTAAGGCCCTCTCCGATACAACGGAACCCCTCTCCGCCGTATCGCTCAGGCCTTCGTGATCGCCACCCAGACCAAGATCGATGTCTCATCGGTCAAACTGCCCGAGAACCTGACTGATGAATACTTCAAGCGAACCACCGAGAAGAAACAAAAGGAAGAGGGAAACATCTTTGTGCAAGCCAAGACCCAATACACCGTCACCGACCAGAGAAAGAAGGACCAGAAGGCCGTGGACGCCTCTCTCATCGCCGCCATCAAGAAGAGCAAGGACGCCAAGTTCCTCAAGGCCTACCTGGCCACGCCGTTCAGCATCCAGAAGGGAGAAAAGGTTCACAACCTCGTCTTCTAAGTTTTATGTTGATATTATTTGCTGGTTGTTATAAAAGTTGTTGTTCTCGGTTTGATATTTGGATTTTTTTGATATTATCCGTGATTACTCGAAGAAATCGAAAATTCTACTTTTTATTCAAAAAGTCAATGTGGTTTTCCTTGTTGCGTAGAATCCTCCTCCTCCTCATCAGCCCTAGTTCGGAGAAATTTCTTTGCGGTTGCGCTAGGTTCTTTCGCTTCTTTTGGCTTCAACTGAAGGAAACTCAGCTCCAAATTCTTTCCGACTTGCGCAACTGCACCGTAATTCGGGGTGTCTGGATGATAACGCGCGGCGGAGAATACGGTAACCAACGAACGGTTGGCGAAGAAGGCGTATCCATATTCCACTACCTAAAGTAACATAACTTAGTCTAGTGTAATATAATTTTTTGGCCAACCCTTAACGAGGACACCAAATCTCAACTTCAGAGCTCTCTTCTCACCTGATGAGCTCGAATCACCACATCGATATCCAATCTTTTGCACGTAGTCTTGACCACATCTGCTCCAAAATAATACGAGACCCCCCTCATTGCATTCTTTTCAAATCCTTTGATTCCATATTCGGGATCAGCCCAGAGCAAGTCCTGTTCGATCGACTCCTTGTCCAATGTAATCTTTCCACGGTTGATCCTGCGAATGTCGTCCAGAGTCTTGAGCAAAGGCGAAAGTCCTCCGTGCATGCAAAGGATTCGCTTGCCCACAATGGCAGAAAATGGCATGTGGGAGAAGACTTCATTGAATTTCACGTAGAGATCCTCACCTTCAATGTGGTAGCGGGAACGGAGTTCAGCACGGAACCCGTAGACTCTGAATTGCATTTTTATATTATACTAGGCCAAAGTGAAGGTGCTGAACTTTTAAGGGCTATAACTCAATTTCTATGGAAAATGACCGTCTCAAATTTTCAGCAACGCCTTATGGCGCGATTAGGTTCGTCTGTTACAAGTTTCAGCCAAATCTGAGATCAAACTTAATCATCATCACCTTCTTGAACCTTGCACATGATTAACATCCTCTCAAGGTCAGCCTCCAAACCGCCCAAAAACCGACCTGTTGATATTCTTGAGTTCATGATTCCCTCTGAGCAGGAACATATTGTCCGGATATTTGATCTTGAACATCAACAGCAACATGATCACCTCCAACGAATGGCGACCTCTGTCCACGTAATCGCCCAAGAACAGAAAGCTCTTTTTGAATGGTGGTCCCACAGACTAAAATTCGATATTTTCCCATTTTTGGTCGAAAATAAGGCCAAAAACATAAAAAATCATCCAAAATAATAGAAATTTACGTTGAAAATGTTCATGAGGTCAGTGTATTGTCCGTGAATGTCGCCACAAATGTTCATAGGGGGTCGGATCTCCAAAAGAGAGGCTTGTTTCATAAACGAAGCCTTGGCTTTCTCCAGAACCTCAAAAATTTCGTCTGCATTGTAGTCAATTCGAGATGGAGGGCCTTGGAAATGCTGGGCAATCAACGCTTTCATGTTCAATGGTTGCTTTACAAAGTCCTGGAAGGTTTATAGTGGGTTACAAGTGATTTTAGACATTTTTTTGGGCTGTTTTGATGATTTTACCTTGTTTTAGATGTTTTTGATGACAACAGGTAGCAAAGAAAAAATTTTCTAATTTTTAAAAGCTCCTCTGTGAGCTCTACAGTACCCCTAGAGGCTTCAAATGCATTTACAATCTATTTTCCGCACTTTTTGGGCAAAATTTGTCTTACTTACCTTATTTTAGATGATTTTTGACATAAAAAGATGAATAAGAGCGCACATTTTAATGCAAACTCTATGAAATTGCTCGAGCGACCACTGAGGCGCATGAGAATACAGTTTCCTTTAAAATCATTGTATTCTATAGATCGAAATCTATTTGTCGAAAATTTTTAGCCCAAATCGGCTAAAAATCCTAAAAATTCCATAAAAATGTCTTGAATTTCTTGGACGTTTTGGCCCCTAGAAAATACCCAACTCACCCTTTTACTCAACAGAGGAGTCCCGGCGCTGACCGTCGTCTCCTTGGTGTCATTGCTGGCCGAGGAGTCCTTTGACAAGGGCACATCTTTCGTCGGCGGATCATTTTTATCGACAAGCTTGCGGAACGACTTCTGCCTCTCTTCGGTTGATGGTTCTTTGTTTTTCTGTGGCGTCTTAGTCGTAGACTTAGACTTGCTCATGATCCGGACCGACTGATTTGTGAATGAAAAGTTCAAAAAATTTAAAAATTTAAAGAAATCTTGCAAATTAGCACTTTTAAAGTAAAACAAATATGATTTTAAATTCTGTTTGAGCTTTTGATAAGCCATTTGTCTTTTTTCATTCAAATTCGACAAAATTCCTCTAAAGATACGGTATTTTACAATTCTTCGTACAAAATCTCCCCACGGACTGCAAATAATAGGGCGCAGCATGCGAACCGCAGATATTATTTTAGATTGAACAGAAGTACAATTTGGACTTCTTTATCAACACGATCAGCAGTTCCTTTTGCCTAAATTAGTCTGAAAAATAGTCTTGCCAGCTGAATCGTTGTTTTCAAACAGAGTTTTATATTATTTTTTCTTTTTTTCAGGATGTATTATGGAAACAGCAACACCAGTGGCCGGAGATTCTTTCAGGAGTAAGTAGCCAACCTGTTTTTGATGGCTGAAGTGCTTTAGAAGTTTTTGCTAAACTTTAATTAACTTGTTTTAGTTTTGGAGGGACTCCTCCGAGAGCCGGAATGCCGCCGCCACTTCAGCCCCCGCCGATGGGACCTCCAGTTCTCAGAGGACCAATGTGGGGCAGTGGTGCAGGTCCGGTGATGGGTGCGGGGCTTTTTCGACCACAATTCCCTGTCTTCCGTCCTCCAGTCTTCAACAGACCTCTCATGAACTATTTTCCCACTGGTAAGTTTTTTCGGCCTTGTTTTGTGGACTTTTAGGTGCAAATGTGGGTACGAAATTGAGTTGAGTTGTCAAGTGGGTTTCAGACATGTTTGAGAGGTTTATGCCAGGTTTTTAGCTGTTTTTTTGGAGATTGCTAATTTTTGTTCATGGATAATATTAATTGGCCATTTCTCCTCAGTGTTTTTCGATCTGTAACTGAAAATGTTTATTGGCAGATAGAAGAAGATCCATTTTTATTGTTTATTTAAGATTCTTGCTAAAATTTTTGTGTTTTTTATCATCATTCCTTTGTTTTCGACATCCGTCTTCAAGACCTAAAACAATATAAAAAACAAAGATTTTCCACTTAAAATCAGTAAAAAAGTGTTCTGTATAACTTGTACAGGCCTCATCAAGTCTTTTTCTTTAGATAACTTCGAGACTCCAAGCGCAAATATGGCCGCAAATCAGCGAAATTGCATTGGCGAGAACAGACCCGACGACTACAAAAGATATGACTGTTTCGAAGATTTTAACGCTAAAGATGAGATCAAACTTGATGTGGAGTTATCGTCCAGACAATGTACAGTAAAATGGTGGCCGATTGCGAAGCTTTGTATGTGAATCTTGTTATATTTACCTTGATTTGCTTGACGTTTTATGTACTTGACTTTTTTGATTTTTTGTAGGCAAATATTGCATTTTTAGCTACCGCTGACTTTGAATATTGCTATGAGGTCAGTTGTCAAGGTGGATCAATGGTCAAAAGTGAGCGGTTTTGTGCAAAGTTGAACGAAGTTAGTCTAAAAACGATTCCTGGTCATGACTACAAATTCAAGCTGACTTTGATGAAAAAAGGGACAACAGAGGCGTATCTCCAGAACACAATTGAGTTTAGAGCAGGTGAGTTGAATCATTTTTACGATTTTTTGAATTTAGAACCAAGTTTTGGCGGCAAACATCAAGTATAATGTCGATCCAGTACAATATAATTTTTCAGTCTTCAACATCGACGAAATTGTCGAATTATACGAATTGGCCCGTCGTTTCATTGGTGAGACCCCGCTGCAGAGTTTCACATTGCTTTATCGATGCAAACCTCGACATTATTTCGACGACGTTATCAACAATCGAAATGGAATTATGGAGAAGTATATCAAGGATGATAATGGCCACAGAGCCTCGCCGATCAACGGCAAGCTGAGAGGATTGTTTTTCAGCGCAGAGAAGATTGACAACAAGCTTCCAGCGTTCAGTCCGTTCGGAGATGTGAGAATTACAATCCCCGTGGACAGATTGATCCGCCCAGCCTTTGTGAATCTGTACTTTTGCGACTTTTATTGCAACAGCAAGCCACATTATGTAACCGTCGTCATTTGCCAGAAAGGATCGAACCCGGATGAGTGAGTTTTGAGCGATTTTTACCTTGTTTTAGGGGATTAGAGAGGATTTTATTCGTAGTTTAGACATCAAAATTGTATCATTCATGACGAGTTTCCCCCTTTTTTTGTTGAGAAACTTCAGTCAAATCAAACTCTAGTCACAAAAAATGACGTCACTTCGTCTTGCAACTGTCTCATTTCTTGGTCTTTTGACTTTTGACCAACCCCTCCATCAAAACTCGAGACGACACCCCGAGATTTGATCGAAAGTCACGTTGCCCCCACGTTTTTCCACACCGGCTCGTTTTTGTAATTTATGATCGGATTCGGCGATAAGTGCCCACGTTTTGCTACCGGAAAGCTGATTCTAAGGCGGATATGATGGTTTTTTGATTTTTTTATTGTAATGTCATGGATAATATAATTTTGATGAGTTTGACAAATTTTATTGGTTTAGTTTCTGATGAACGATAGTATTTGCCTTTTAAAGGTCTTTGGATCTGTTATTAATGCCGATTACTGCTAATTTCAGTTTCTGCAAGCGGAATGCAAAGCCCTTGGACCTCTTCTGCAACCCGTTTTTCCGGGTGGTCCCAAAGAGCCAAGGTGCGCCTGGTCCCGACTACTTGTTCTTCGTCAGTAATGCCGTCCATGTGGAAATTTGTTACACCGAAAATGTCCCGTTATCAATGGGAAAAATGACTCCGGTTCAGCCGTTTGGAAGAGGCTCCTCGAGAATTGGAGGTGAGGTTTTGTGGTTTTTTTGACGATGATTTGGCTTGTAATTGGCGTTTAATAGTTGATTATGAGCTGAATTTTTATTTAAGACGTTTTTTGGGTATGGCAAGGGTAGACTAGGATTTACTTTTTTTTGATTTTGATATTCAAAAAATGATAAAGAAGTCTGTAAATATTGCTAATAATGATGCAACAACCATTGTTCTCTCAGAAAGCGCTGAGAAATACTAGAATTTGTGATCATTGGTGCCTATTTTTAACGATTTTGTGTAATTTTCGAGTAATTTTTTTCAGAAGATTTTGATGTTTGTCGTCATATGTTTTCATTGATCTATAGACTTTTTGAAACCTGATTAGCCGCCTGTGTTAGACGTCTTGACGAGCTTCTCACGGGGTTTCAAGTTTAATTTGACGAATTTGTCACATGGATAATATAAATATTTAATGACGGAGCGCTAAAGTGGGGTTAAAATGACTGAAAATGGAGGAACAAGGAACGAAAAGTTTTTTGAAAAGAATTTTTGGGATGTACGGATTTGGTGCATTTTAATGAGATATAAAAGCGTTTTTTTTTAGGTCTCCGAAACAATATCCACTGCGAAATCTGCAACTTAAAGAAGGCTCCGGACCAGGATAAACTCGATGCCGCCCAAGAAACGCATGCCGGAACGTTCAAGAAAGAGGACTTGGCGATCTCGTTGAAGGAGGAGGAAAGCGAACAAAGCAACTCTGATCCCAACCTCGAAATGGAAGCGGAGTAAGTTTGAAGTGTGATTTGACGTTGTTGCGTGTAGCACTCGTTACAGAGGCCCCGCTTTCTTGCACCCACCCATCTTTTTGTGACGGTGTTCGCGCACGGTGCGAAAGTAGGTGAACCTCGAAAAACTTGTTGATTTTGGAAATTTTGCCGGATTCTTTGGAGGTTTCAGGGAGTGTAGCGTATTTTCAGGCCGGCACAAACGCCCTCGCCAACGGTCACCACCCATCTCGACTTTCCCCAACGATACGACCGCTCCTTTTTCGGATTCTTGCCCGATGATTCTATCATCCGAAAAATGCACATTGAGAACAGCGTGGACTCGGATGAACAACAGAAAGACATCAATGACGCCGTAGTGAAATGTGTATTCAGTTTGGTGGAGAATACGGCGACGGAATTGGAGGAAAAACCAAGAGCTTTGAAAATTCTGGAGAAATTTTCGGGAAATTCGAAAAATGTGTAAGTTTATGGTGCTTTTTTTGGGCTAAAGTGATGCGAAAAGATGAGGTAGCGTCTGGAGAGGAAAATAGACAGGAGGGACGAGAATTTGAATTTTTTTGGATTTTTTGAGATTTTTAGGAAATCTTTGATTTTTTGATGATTTTAGCCGTTTTTTATTAACGGCTTTATGGGAGATTGTGGAATAGGAAGGTAGTAGTGAGCTCTTAAAGCATTTTGGGTTTAAAGATTAAGTAATTGTAATTTGAATTTTTTAAGGATTTTAAAAAATTTTCAGCGAACGTTTTTCCGTCCTTTTTGACAAAATCCGCGATGTCCTGCTTCCACACAGGAAACGCAAACTACTCAAAGAAGCCCTGGAGAAAGACACAGCGATGCAATCCGTGATCCAAGGCGCTGGCGAAGCCCTGGATGAGATCTCGCGAAAACGCATGAAACTTGAAATTCAAAACGAAGTTGAGATCGATCTTACCAAAATGGACCACGAAAAGCAACAAGAAAACGATCCGGAGACTGTGGAGATGTTTGAGAAGTTCTACGAGTCCACGGAAGGCGTCGATATTGAGGATGAGCTTCATGGTGAAGATCAGCTTGCTACTGGGAAATATGGAGAGCAGGAAGCAAGAGAAGGCGATGAAAGCGAAGCAGACAAGGTAAAATAAGAGCAACGACTAATTACTGCTATTTTATTGAGATTAAAAGGAAGAAAATTGAGATTTTTTGGCGGAAATGGGCTAAAATTTGAGAGTTTAGGATGAAAATAATTTTTGAAGGGTTAAAAATATTCAAACGGCTTTTTTATGAAGTGTTGGATTTGATATTTGATTTTCAGACTCTCACTCCATCAGAACTCGACCTTACCGTTGTGGGAGACGACTTTTTTGCATCTACACGACACCATCCGAAGGACCCAGAAAATGAAAAAGAAGTCTCGATTGAAGATGATATTGAAGAAATCTTCAAAGGACTGGACGAGTATGATCGGAAGGCTTTGGAAAGGAAAGAAAAAGAAGCAGCAGAGAGAACGGAAAACTCCTTGAACATCTCCGCTTCCAGCTGTCTCGAAATTGATGAAGAAAGCGAAAAAGAAGAGAAGTTGTTGGAAACTGTAAAAAAGGAACTTGAAATGTCGTTAACTGAGTCTACCAAGGAGATGAATGTGGATCAAAGCGGAGATCAAGAGAATCTGGCTGGTGGTGAGGATTTCAATGACATTGAACATGATCAACATGGTGAAGATAAAGATTTGAACGATTCGATCGACAACGAAGGAGATATTGATAGGAATGTTAATGTGGACGATTCCGAGGATCAAGACTTTCGAATTACGACTCAGCAAGATGCTGTTCAGCGACTTCAAGAGAAATCAAAGGATTTCCAAGATGTCGCCGAACCGGAGGTCACTGAAGAAAACCAAGCAGAAGAAAGTGAAAATGATGGGGAAATTCAGGTGGTTGATGACGAACAGCAAGCTGAGGAGGCGGATAATTCTGCTGGAGATGAGCTACGGGCATCGCGAGATCAGGAGATTATCAATTTCATCGATTCCACTTTGAACGCACATCAAGAACAAGACGAAGATCAAGAAGAGAATGTTGTTAATGGAAGTTTGTCGAATGACGGTTCTCAAGGTCAGGAACAGGTCGAAGGGGATGTTGGCGAACAACAGAATGAAGACTTGGACCTGAGAGATCTTGTTGAACATGAACAAGGTGAATATAACGTAGACCATCATATGGAGGAGCAAAAGCAAGAAGAAGAAGAAGACGTCGTCAGTGATGATGACGAAATTGTTATTGTTGATGAGCACGAAGTTTTACGTCAAGAAGAAGAAGACCAACAAGTTCAAGAAGGTCATGATCAACACGGTCAAGATGAGAATGTGGAGGTTGTTGAGCCAGAAAATGATGTGCAAATAGAGGAGGACGGAGATGTTCAGATCGAAGAGAATGAAGACGTCCAATTTGAAGATAGAAATCAGGATACTATGGACACAGCTGATACCGAAGGAGATGATGTCGAATTGGACTCCGAATCGGACGAAAGACCCGATGAAATGAGCGAGGAAGACAATAATCCGGTTGCGGAAGAGGTGGACACCACAAATGATGGGGAAAATGTGAGTTTAGAGTGAACTTTAGATCAAAATTTTGAAGGATATTATACTAGGTCATGGTGCAGATACTTTTTGACTTTTAATATTTTTTTTGGAGGAAGTGGCGGTTTATATGTGGAAAGAGAAAATGCAGACTCTGGTTTCTATAATTAGTGAATGAATTGGCAGTTGTTTTCTGCTTGTTAGAACTTTAAATTTTGAGTTTTGACTTTAGGTCATGGTGAATATAATTTTTGATTTTTTGATGATTTATTTTAGCCCGGTTAGGTTTTATGTGCTTTGTTTAGGAAAATAGAGTTTATTTGACATAACGAATACAAGATTTACGGGATTTTTTCTTTTCATTACGTAAAATTTCCCGTTTTAATTATTTCACCATCCAGGACGAAGTGGTCATCCAAGACAGCGAGGAAGAGCCTCAAAACACGGACGATGAAATCCAGGAAGACGCTTAGGATCTCATATCAATATTTTACATTCAGGATAATCGATTTAAGGGTACAGAAAATAGAGCAACTGGTAAATTTATATGTATATTTTATTCTTCATTACCAGAATTGTTATATGGTTAATATTTTCCCCGTTTTAAGATAATAAATCTTTATTGTGCTGATTTAGAGAGCATATGCGATGATTGAAGTGGTAGAAATACCGGAATATTTGTTTTGTTCCTTATTTTTCACCTATGGAGGTTTTCGTGGCGGGACCCGGGAGAATGGTTTTTTGAGGAGAAAAGGATTATTTTTGTTGTAAAATGGTTTACTGAGCTGATTGATTGATTAAGGATTCACAGATAGAACAATCGTATTTTACCATCCTGAAATTGATTTTCGTCTGCACGGTGCAAATTCTGTGAAGGTTTTGTAATTTTCCTCCATTTTTAGCACATATCACGCAAAGTCTTTGAATGTCCGAACTGGTCCAGGCGCTGGCCCAAAAGCCGGACATCACCAGGCCACGATGGGACCAAAGAACGTTCGACGGCCGCGCTAGACACTTCTTTGCCGTCGTAAATCCGCTCAACATTTTTGTTACAAACGCTCAATTAGAGGAATGCCGACGGGTCGTCACTGAGTATAAGTAAGTCGTAACGTAAGATGCTTCAATTTGGTGGTGTTTTGGGTGTTTGTATTATGAATTTTTGAGAAATCGAGTATTCTTTGAAAATCTCTCAGTTTTTTATGACGTGGATAATATTTTGAAGAAATTTGAGAAAAGTTGTATTTTAGACAGGGAAAAATTCCCGAGAACTTAACCGTGGACCAGTTATGGAGAGCCAAACAGCTTTACGACTCCGCCTTTCATCCGGAAACTGGTGAGAAAATGCCCTTGATTGGCCGAATGTCGGCTCAAGTGCCGTGCAATACGATTATTACTGGTGGTCTACTTACCTTTTATAAGTGAGTGAACACATTTTCCTAGCATTTAAGCTTTGTTTTGACCAAGTTCCGTGTGTTTTTTGCCTAGAGAAAGATTTGACTCAAATTGAGTCAAGTCTTTTTCTCGGTGAAATTGTTGGTAAAATGAAGTAACAATGCAATTTTTAGAGGAACAGCAGCGGTTTTGTTTTGGCAATGGTTGAATCAAACCTATAATGCAACAGTAAATTATACGAATCGATCGGGTGAACATGCTGTAACCGGAAATCAATTGCTCAAAGCGTATTGTTGCGCAACGGGCGGTGCAATGGCCTCAGCGCTGGCTCTGAACTCATTGGCAAAGGTAAGAGCGATTTTTGGTAAAATGCGATGTTATATATTCGAAATTTCTATTTTTTTCAATGAATTTTCGAATCTTGAAATCTTCCAGAAACTACCACCAGTTTACGGTCGTCTAGTCCCATTTTGCTCAATTGCCATCGCAAATGCAATCAACAATCCGATGATGAGGATCAAGGAATTCACGGATGGGATAACTTTGGAAGACGAAAGCGGCCGAAAAGTTGGCTCCTCTACGGCCGTCGCAAAAACAGCGATTGCTCAAGTCGTAGTCAGTCGAATACTCATGGCCGTCCCTTATATGGGCAAGTTTTTTTATATTTTAAAAAAAAATTTTTATGTTGGAACTTTTTTGGAAAATGGATTTTTTCGAAAATTACAGTACCTTGGATGATAAAATTGTTTTCAGTACTCACCCCGTTGGCCGCGAATTCCCTGGAGAAGCGGTCGGCATGGTTCCGCGCTCGCCCCTTCCTCTCCGGCCCTTTCCAAACAGCTATGTGCGGAGTGATTCTAATGCTCTCCACGCCATTATGCTGTGCTATATTCCCGCAAAAAGCTCAAATCAAAGTCGGTGATCTCGAACCCGAAGTCAGAGACAAAATCCGCTCCCTCCCCAACCCACCAGAAGTCGTTTATTACAATAAAGGCCTCTAGGTCTCATGGATAATATCCAAAACTGCTCATAAGTCGACATAATGAAGAGAACTGAAGCTCAAAAGCCATAATATGTAATTTCATGACATTTCAAACAGTTCAAAGTGCTTTAGCCAACAGGGTTACTGTAGTTTTTTCATTTCCTGTGTTGTGATACAACAGGTAATAAAAAGATGTCTAAGGTAACAGAAAGAAAGGATTTATTAGTTTTGAGGTGTTAAAGATCCCGCAAATTTTGTAAAATACGCCTTGTGGCTTTTCTATACAGCTGTGTTACTACCGAATTCCATATTTTCGATCATAAGCATATCGAAATTCGTCAGCGTAAAAGAAACTCCCAATTAACATGGTGTGAATGTTGTCTCTCCGTAGAATCAATCCATTGGGCAGTGCAGACAGGCATCGATCAGTGACTGCCGAGCACATGCTTCTCCCAAGATCAACTTTTAAACATTTTGGGCATTGAATATTCTCCATGACCTGAGTGAAGTAGGCTTTTTGTCTTTTGTGGTGCTGCAAAAAGAAATGTGTAAAAAAAAGAAGAAATAGTCGCTTTCACGATTCTATTCGGCGGTACCGTCGTTTTCGCTACGAGTGGAACACTTGACCTCTAGCTATAAACAGGGCCAATAGTGTGACCTATGTTATAAACAACGAATATTAGTCAAAAAGGAGCCCTCCTAGGACACTTTGGCACTGTCATTTACCTAATACGGTAAGTTCTCGCCAAGAGAAATACTTGACTCAAGTGACAAGTGTTCTCCTTATCAGAAACCGATTTTATCGGGCAGGTCACGAATATTCACTTACCGACCAGCTTATGTGAAAGGCATCCAACGGCGCACCTTCTCTAGTAAATTTGAACATCTCCTCGATATTAGCGAATGTGTCAAATGTCACTTCCGGATACCCCAAGAAGATGACATCTTTTACGTATGGCTGAATTTGGTCAATAAAAAGCTGTAGGAACATGGGATATTTCTCTACGTACTTCTTTTTTCTATCTTCTGTCTCAAATGTCGTTACACTGAAAATTTACTGCAATTTTTTTGCAGTACCTACCTATATAAGACGAATAAAATATCGACCGGTCGATCCCATTTCTTCGGTATAGCCGAGAAGAGAACGTCACTGTCGTTTGATTGGCCGTCCTTTCGGTAGAACGGATGATGTCCCCGCTTCGAAACCAGCGTCAGACGGCTGTAAATGTCTTTGAAAGTTGCTTGAACTCCCATATAAACATCTCTGGCCACGCTGTCGCCGATTATTAGGACTTCTTTGCTGCCGGAGCCCTGAAAACAAATTTGAATGTTGTTAGAAGCAATTTGAACGCGTTTTGGATGCATTTCTAGGTGTAATTTAACTTTTTTGTCAACGAGGGCAACACCTGTCCCTAAATGTTAATTTCAGCCGGAAGAAGAGAAAAATGTGGAATGGTGTATTAAGAAATGCCATAATTATAAGTAAAGAGACTTTTTGGCTCTCATAAAATTCTGTTCTGTCTGAGGGAAACACATGACTCAGCAAGGGGAAGACTTAACCCAATAATTAATTACATTAGCGGAAATGGAAAAAAGTAAGTAACACCTATTAAAGCCTTTTTCATCACTTCTATAACTAAGTCTACTCCATTTTCTTCGAGAGAAACATTTGACCCACTGAGAGAAATACTTGACTCAAACTCCCTAAAACCATGTGTAATCGAACCGAGAGTTGACCCATTGTGTTTTACCCGTGTTTTGAAAGCTGTAAAAATAAAAGCCTGCTGTAAGATCAAAATTTTTCATACATATTACACTTGCCTGAACTTGACAAACATAATTAAAATATTTCTGGTCTCTCAAAATTTTGTCAAACTTATTCCATTGACGATTCATGCACTCCACCGCGTTGTAATCGATATAATCTCTCTGTTGCAAATTGAAAAATTCAATCTGCTTTCTCGTCAAATTCAACGGTTTCTCTCGGTTTTGATAAACTTCGTAGACGTATTTCAGGTATTCCGTCTCATTGTATCTTAGTAATCGACTCCGATTTTGCGAACTGACGTCGTTTTCTTGAAGATCTTCAGTCGGTGCGCTCATCTGAATGTAGATTTGAAGCGAAAATATTGCACTCAAGAACAGTGTCAGCAGCAGAACTAATCTGCTCCATTTGGTTATATAAGATGATATCTTGATGAAAAAGTGTTCGACTAGACATCCAAATACGATTGAGAGTGTTATTGCGCATATCCCACCTGAAAAGTTTTAGGATTTCGCGAATTTTTAAACGAGGGAAGGACTTGACCCATTAGTAAAACAATCGCTGCAAAAAGCGTAAAAAATGTTATTTCCTATTGCCGAACTATTTGGAGGACGTTAAGATATAACAAAGCATAAATTTTTTGTTTGTAGTCAACTTTAGGTTTATTGTTCAGTGAAAGAAAAACTCGACTCAAAATAAGGAAAAGTTGATTTCTGAGTAAAATTATTATATGTCTCTAAGCCACGCCGGAATGATTCAGCATACTGGATTGTTTTCTATTTGATTTCCCGACCGGCACTGTCCAATTATAACGTTTTTGGGCCAAGTCTTTCCCTCGAAGCCAAATATGCCAAATAAACGTTCCAACTTACTGTCAAATCGACTGACTGCCTTTCCAGCATTACAATACTTCATAAGCTTCACAATGGGCCAATGCACGAGATAGATCGAATACGAAATATCTCCAATATACACTATGATCGGATAAGACAAAATTGAGTCATCGTTGAGGTAAATAAACAAGCCAGATAATAAAGTAGAAAGTACCCGTAAGATTACGACATCTTCAATGACTTTCGATAACAATAAAGTTGATAAGATTACTGTAACAAAAAGTTTGACAATTCGAGTAAAAATAGAGACTTCTGGCAAAAAAGTTTTGCTTTTTTGGTTTTCCTCGGCATCTCGCGATAATAATAAGTAGTGGTTGGCTTCGGAGTCATTTGAGCTGATTGTAGATAATGCTGTGGCAAATCCGACCATAAATTGCCACATGCGAGAAGCCATGGACATGTGAGAGATGTTAGTGTCTAAAATACGATCATTTTTATTGAAAAAAAATTCGAAAAATCTTTCTTATACTCGTAAATCTCATTAAAAACCCTCTACAACCTATTCTTAGATAAGTTAATACATTTTTGTATGAGGGAAAGACATGACCCAAAATATAATTTTGAGTCTTGCTGTCGAGGTAAAATACGGGAAAACGCAATGTGACTGCTTATAAAAGATTTTGTAAGTATAAATCGACTTACTTTTTAAGAAATAGGTTTGAAATCCAAAGGAAACCGCACATATTATCACTAATATTACCCATCCCATTGCTTTCGATCGCTCTCTAAATTTCATTAAAATCCAAAAAATCCATGGCACAATCAGATAAAATTGAACCTCCACCGACAACGACCATGTATGCAGAAACAGTGGATACTGATTATTCACCGCAAAATACCCCAAAATCGGCAAATTAAACATGTTCGATGCAAAGAAAGCGGCCGAAATGGACTCCGAGGTCATTGTTGAGTAAAAAGTGTCGATTAGAATTAAGAATCCAGCCAGAAGAACTGATATGATGACAAAATAGTAGGTCGGGAAGATGCGCTTGATTCGACGAAAGTAAAACTTGTCGATTGAAGAGGAATTGAACTCGCTGGAGGATAAAATGATGCACATTAGGTAGCCGGAGAGGACAAAAAACCTGAAAATGGGGTTAATAAAACGTTTTTTGATCATTAAAGTTTTTTTAATCAAAATCAGACCGAATTTTGACCGTGAAGAAAACTTGGCCCAACTTTGGATCAAGTTTTTCCCTTAGTGAAAATATGGTCTTATACGGATGAAAAAGCCAAAATTTTTAAATGATTAAAACAATTACCTGAACTAAAATTTTAGTTAATTTAACCGAGAGAGAGAGTTGACTCAATTCTGAGTCAACTGTTCCCCTCGGCGAAAAGCCCGGAAAACAAGCATAACCTGTATTTTCAATCCAAACAGACTTACATATCGACCCCCAAATATCCATTGGGAAATAAATCTGGCCAAATATGGAAGAAAAGGACCGCAAAAATAGCCAAAAATCGGAGACCTTGAAGATCGTTGCGTTTGGATTTCGCCATTGTTGTAGGCCTAAAATCTAAAAATCCAAGTGAAAACTCTTTTTGAGGAGTATTCAAACTGAGGGGTACAATATTTCAGCAAAAAAGTTAATTTTTTCCATCAAAATTTGCATTGAAAAAACGATTTTTTCTTTAACCGTCTGTCATTTTGCATACTCTCTCGCGAAAAAAAGATTGTTCAATATCTTCGTTGCCTTTGCAAAGCATCAGCTAAAATTCCAAGAAATCAACGTTTGGCTCGCGTTTGCCAAATTTAAAAAAATCGAATGGTAGGACCCTAGTATAACAAACAATTAAAATTCAACTTTAAAAAAGTAAATTTTTTTCTCATAAATTATTATAATAAAAGTCCACGTCAAAAAGTACTGTTTTGTGGCTCCACTGTTGATAAAATCAGCGAGTTTAAAATTACAAATCCTTATCCTTTCAGCGGAAAGGATTATCAGTAAAAATTTCCTAAACCAAGGAACGAGCTATTCAAATATAAGGCAGCTACTCAAATATCATAAACTACAGTGTGAATATCAAATTATGGCCTTTTAAAGAATCAACTTTGCATTTCTGAGAAATTTTAACTCATCCCACGTCCGATTTAGCCTTGACCCAGAAGTTGTCGATATAGGGGAGGGGATATTTATTCTCCGGCGCGAGGGCGAAAAAAAATCACGAAAAACCGTTCATTTTCAATTCTGAACTATTTTTGGCAAAAGTAGTTCACGGGACGATTTTTACGAAATTTTCTCAAAAATCGTGAACTGATCTTGGCAAAACTAGTTCATTTTGTGAACTCGAGGTTGAGTTCACGGCGTTGTGAACTAATTCACGGATTTTACGAATTAATTCACACTTTATTTTCTGATTAGTTCACCGAGTGAATTTGTGTGAACAGAATTCATTCAATCTAGTTCATTCTGTATCTTGAACTAGTTCATTTTTTTGTTTGAACTGTTTCATTGCATTCTAGTTCACATTTTTCTGTGAACGGTTTTCGCTGAATTCAGTTCACGAAAAACCGATTAATTCACAATTTAATACCATAGAACAAAATAAAAATTACATCATTTATATGTTTAAAAGTAAACAAATAAGCCATGCAACTCGGCCCAAAGTTATTTACATAATTTACGAGGTCCTCGAACCTCTTTGGATGGTTAGTACAATATAGTACAACCTGAAACTATTATTTTTAGCTACAACTAATAAAAAAGCTGTGAAATAGATCAAAAATTTTATTTTCTGTCACCCGTTTAAACAGGAAGCAAGGAAATTGTGCAACGGCAGAGAATTATATTATTTTAGGTATGAAGTTTAATATAACTGCAAAAACGAGCGGGTTTTTGGGTTAATCACAACGACCTTACTGTTCATGTCTTAAGGGCGACCGACGAGTGCATTACGTGTCAAATTTATATCCATAAATCCACTTTCGCCCACTTGCGCCACCTTCTACATGATGATTACCTAAAACGGGAGAAACATAAAACAACTTACTTTTTCGAGCCAAAATTGCTGTGATTGGCAATTTCTTACGTATTGTTAACGTTTCCGGACGTTAGGAATTAGATTGATCCCTCCTAACCTCCTTTCCGCCTTGATTAGTCTGAAAAACAACCAACTAAAACAACATGCTCAGAAAAAAAATCAAAACATAGAAAACCTTTCCCCGTAAGGTTTTCCAAACAATCATACAGTTTAGAAGATAACTTACATTTAAGTTGCCCTTATCAAGGACCTGATCCTCACAATTTTCCGTTGACGGCTTGGTTTGCGACGATTCAGGCTTCATGTCGTCCTCGATGAATAATAAACCAACGAGTAGTGAAAGAACAATGTTTTAAACGCAAAAGCAGCGTTCAATATATCCAAAATTAAACGCAAAAGTCAAGATAACTTATAAATTAAAATTTCCGATCGATATTTCACACTTCGTCGAAAAAGACGAAATGTGCAAATAATTGTGCAAATAGGCCTTTTTTCTATTTCCAATTTTTGGCTTACGACAAATTGCCGGCGACCGTAGGTCTACCGTTCCGGGCTCGTTGAGGAGATATGGACCATTGAAGAACCGATGTTAGACCCCTTCTTTAGCGAGCTGAAAAACTATAGCATCGGTCAAAATTGCGGGGGAAAGGGGTGTTATGAGCTGAATTACGACTCAATCTTTCAATTGTTACTAAGATCTGCCCAAATAGCATGTGTTTTCTGCCCGAAATTTATCAAACCATTTTGACAAAAATTATTTTTTATTCTTTGCGCCATGCTAAGAAAATTCCATTGAGCGCCCGAATTTCTTCTATTTTTTTCTTGACGTGCGGAACCCTCACCGAATCTTTAGCTGTTTTCCCTTAACTAGCCGGGACAATAAAATTTTGGAATTTTTCCCGTCAAAGATTAGCATGATTTTTCGCCAATAAAATCTGAAATTGCCTTACATTTGGTTAATCAGCACTTCAGCAGCCGCTTCTCATCTTCATCGACCAATGGAGGAGGTAGCAATCCGGACGTTACTGAAGGCGCTTCTAATGTGCGGCGTGATGTTCGAGGGTCCGCAGCCCGACTTGGCCGAGCTCAAGGCGTTCGAGTTTAAGGATGGTGGGATTCAGATGCAAACGCTGGATTTTGAAAAACGACTTTCGCAGTAAGTTGGGGAGTGGTCTTGTTTTTACTTGTTTCTAGAAGGGTTGCGGTCAGTTTAGCACGTTTTTCTCACATTTTTTGGATGAATCCGCCCTGTTTTGGCTCGTTCTATTCTAAAAATATTTTTTCCGACCTGCGCCCGACCTTTCGTTTTCATTTCGTGTAATTTCGGGGCCAATCCTCTATCTGAAGTGAGCTGAAAGTTAACTGAAGGTGCTAGAGCGCAGCTTGGGGGCATCAATTTCTCACAATTTATCTTCCAACTGCGCCCGAGCTTTTTAAATTTAGTTATCTAGAAATCGGGAGAAAAATTGTCATTTGTGACTTTTTGAGGTTTTCTCAGGTCGGGCCCGACCTCCTCTCAAAAGATGTTAGTTCTTAATTTATTTTTATTTCAGGAAGAGGATCGAGTTCTTCAACGGCACAATCAACGACACTAACCTGCAGATGGTGATGAATGGAGATGAGATTGAACTCGGGGGTGAAGTCATAATCACAAAGAACGAAGAGTACATGGTGTAAGTTGCGTATTCCTCCCCCCCTGGCGTAATATTGTGTCAATTTTTACGTTACGTATTTTATTTTCAGTCATTGCCCCGTTGCCGGCGACATGAATGAAATCCGCATTGTTACCGCAATAGATGACTGCCGTGCCGGCTTTAACGTTTATCGCATCCAGGACAAGCTCTATGGTATTGCGAATACGGCTGGAAGGGTCACCAATATTTTTGATCTTGGTGGAAACAGTGGAGCCACGGGCATCCGGAGACGCATTTGGTCCCGCAACGACAACGAACGACCGGTAAAATGGGAAAGACGTGGATAATTGGAATGGAACAGTCAGTCGGTGGAAGAAGGTCGGTGAAGAAGGTCGGTCGGTGGAGTAGAAGAGGAGAAGCAGTGAAAGGACGGTCGGTCTCTTTCACTAGAAGTCAGTGGATCTGTTGTGTGTTATCTAAGCCCGTAACTGTGGCTATTCTATTGTAATTGGGAGTTGACGGATAAATTGGTATTTGGATACTTGTTATTATTGGTTTGTAGATCATCGAGTCGTGTCTCGTTGATATTTGTTCGGACTAAAGGGATCGGAATCCTTGGAGGAAGACCCTTTAGGCTGCTTTTGGCGACCACGGCGGCGGCCACACCGAAGTTCGTGGATCGATTGCGTGGTGTTTCAGTGGAAAGAGTAGAATTTCCCAAGAAACTCAGATTTTGGCCGTAATTTGTACGGATCAAATCTGCATCAGACCTACCCGTGTGTATAACGGCGAGGCTGATACCGGACTTTCGCAGGTTTTGTGTAAAGTTTCGGACCCGAAGAGCCCTGTGTATAAGGTGATCTCTGAAGGGAAAGCGTTTGAGCCAACGTATATTGGACAAACAGCTGAAGATCTGTCAGAAAGACAAGGATCTCGAGTGGTAAGAGAAGAATTACCCAAATTTGAGCATATTCCGATAAAAATCTCGGAAATTTCTGCTCTTGACCTAGTATAATATAATACTTAGTGTCATTCTAAACCAACCGAACATTTCGGTGATTCGGAATCCCCTTCGATCCCAAACAATCGTTGGATCGAAGAACTTTGCGTATCTTTGCGTGAACTTTGATCACAGACCTTATTTTAGGTACCAGATCAAATTTGATAATAAATTTTTTGTGAGTGTCAATTATATCGTGATTCTTAGATTCATTTATAGTATTTGCTGCTCTTTACGTGCCGTGCATTGTTTTGAACGCGGAAGTTTTGAATTTTCCTGCTATTTTTCCACCTGAATATTATCCTTGATTTCAGAACCAGTTCTGCGGCCAAACAAAAGTCATTCACGACTGCATCTGTGAGGAATCTCAAGTGAGTATTTACCCATTAGTGTTCAATCTTTAGGAGAAAATGTCCAGTGGAGACGAAAAAATAAATGCGGATTTGAGCGTAGACCTGAAAATATTCATGGCAGAAACTAGGGCACGCGCTGAAGAAGCAGAACGACGTCAAGCAACTTTAGAACGCGCTTTACAAAAGTTAACGGAGCAAATAGCTCAATCAAAAGCACCGTCAAGTTCGGCAGACCCTCCGGAACAACAAGAACCGTTTGAAGAAACAAACACTGAGAATCATAGAAAAACTGACTTCGCGGAATTAATGTACTTAGACATGAGACTACCGACTCTCAACGGCCGAGAAAAGTCAAGCGAAATCACTAATTTTTTACAAAAATTCAAGACTGGCACCCAAAATATGTCTCCATCTGAAAAACAGGATCTTCTTGAGGCAAAATTAACAGGTCAAGCGTTGAGAATTTGGGAGCGCTGTAAACTTTTAGCGACCAACGACAATTTCGAAGAAATGTTTGCAAGCTTTGAAAAAGAATTGAAAAGTCGGGCACCAGACAACCGAGACGGGTCAGATCTTTGCGAATCAGTAACTCGACGACACGACATGAACATGCCATATTTATGGATGAAAAGATTTGACTATGAGAAACAAATGAGAGTCGAACTGGACATCGAATTCCCGCGTTATGAACAAACTTTGATCAACGAATCTCTGCCAACGCAAGATGAGGCCTACGAAATGTTCCAACAAGAACAACAGAAGGTATTGGTCATCGAAAAAGTCGAATTAAGCTGTAATTACTGTGGCAAACAGGGTCATTTTGAAAAGGATTGTTTTAAAAAGAAACGAAAACGTATTTCAATTGCCAAAACGTTGCAAGACTGTAAACCAACAGATCCGTATCGAGAAATTTTGTTATGCTACCATGAGTTACTTCAACAGGATACGAAGAGAATTGAGCTAAGAGACATCAGGTTGATAGAAGAAGAAGATTTTACGGCCAACCAAGAACTAAATCAAGGCGAAAATTCGTGTGATTCAGTGGAAATTGTCGAAGAGAGAAGTGAAGATCATTCAGAATTTGATTATGGCGATTTCGAATGGTTATTTGGTAAACCAGAAGCATCATTACCACCCACAAGAGTTAAGCATCGCACGGATTACACCGAAGAATTATCAAGAAGTGTGTTTATGATCTGGAATAAAGATAAAACTAGAGAAAGTATTGATTTTATGGAGTTATTGGATGATTCTCTCTACAAAGTATGGATAAAAGATAATCTTGTCGTAAAGAAATGTTCTGAAGTAGAAGTTAACCTTCAAGGAGATGTTGTTCTAGACGACCTTAAGAAGTTAGAAGAGTCATGTTGCTCTGAGTTGGAGTCAACTGTTTCTATAGAAATTTTGAATAAGGAAAAAGACGATGATGGCTTCTTGAACTCATTTCTTCCCGCGAAAGGATGTAAATTTAAATTTTACCAAGAAAATCAAATCTTGAATGGTGAAAAGGACAACAGAAATTTGGCTGAAAATTCGATTTACTCCAGAATTGAAGGCAAAGGATGCAAATTCAAACAATTATTGGAAGATTTTGGTTATAAAAATTTTTCGAAAGACAAAAGCATAAATTCTAATAGAGTAATAACGCACGAAAAGACATCAAACTCAAATTGTGAGACCAGTCTCATGTTATCTTACCAGAAAATCAAAGGCAAAGGCACGAAATTTAAATTTTTGAAAATTATGCGGACTTATATGGCAAAATCGACTGTCAATTACTATTTTGTTGTGGAAAGATCGTATTTTATTGCAGTATATTATATAACTTTAAAGGAATTTCTATTTTTGATTCGTAAATTCGCTATTTATTTATTATGTTCCGGTAAAAGGTCAACTTGTACTATAATTTTGGATAGGTTTCAGGAAAAATCCATAAAATATCTTAAAACGCCGGGACGTCGTTTAGTTATTTAGGGGGAGCGATAGGGGTATTCAGGATATTTTAGGGATTTTTAGGGACTCTTATTAACTTTAATTCTTGTTTCATTTCAGATTATGTCTTCATCTATTTTCCAGATTCACCGTGCCAAATCAAGTCGAGCCAAACTAAGCCAGATTCCGACAGCCTTAGAACAACACCGATCGATGGTCAAGCCAGAAATGACGTCGGGACGACGCCAAAATGTGAGAGGGGCGAGTGGAGCCACGGGCATCCGGAGACGCATTTGGTCCCGCAACGACAACGAACGACCGGTAAAATGGGAAAGACGTGGATAATTGGAATGGAACAGTCAGTCGGTGGAAGAAGGTCGGTGAAGAAGGTCGGTCGGTGGAGTAGAAGAGGAGAAGCAGTGAAAGGACGGTCGGTCTCTTTCACTAGAAGTCAGTGGATCTGTTGTGTGTTATCTAAGCCCGTAACTGTGGCTATTCTATTGTAATTGGGAGTTGACGGATAAATTGGTATTTGGATACTTGTTATTATTGGTTTGTAGATCATCGAGTCGTGTCTCGTTGATATTTGTTCGGACTAAAGGGATCGGAATCCTTGGAGGAAGACCCTTTAGGCTGCTTTAAACCGACTCGAGAAGAAAGAAATACCCGTTAAGGTGGACGGAAACTTGGGTGTGAATCAGGCCAGGAAGACCTATGTGTACAAAGACAACGATGGTAGGTGCCAGGAAGTCTTCGTTGGCCCGTTGAATTTAACCTGGAAACCCGTCCCATGCGAAGACAAAAAGATTATTTTGGTCCCAAATCAAGGATCCGAATGGTATCATGTCGTAAGTTTTGGCCAAACACTTTGATTTCTCTATGTGCAAATTTCAGCAGTACCTCCAAGTCGTCTACAACTGCCAATTGGACCCGTTGATTCCCCAAGACGAGCTCAAAAACTTCTATGTTCGCTTTCTCCATGGAAATGAGGCCCTAATGTAAGTGGAATATAAATGTTTTGAGCACTTTTTAGCAACGCAACCACCACCAATTCGACGGAAAAAGTGGGGGATTGGCCGATGTGGTCCATTGGACTGGGCATAGCGGGTGGTGTAATCGTTGTCATACTCGTTGGTATTGGATTGGTTTTGTGCGTAAGTTGGGGGTGGTATTTTGGACATTTGATTGATCATGTTTGTGACATGACCTGCCAGATTGGTCGTATGATTGATGGGAGGCTTCATAAATTTACTTTGTTTTTGGATTAGGGAAATTGACCGGTCGGATTTCATGATATAGGAAATTGATTATTTGCCCAGTCGAATTTAGCCTAAAATCCGTCATAGCATGTCAGAAATAAATTTCTTTCTTTTTCAGCTCAAACGGAAGGCAATTATAGCCCGTTGGAGGAAGCTCCGAGCAGAGGAGCCCAAACTGAAACATCCGAAGGCCGAGAAAATCAAGCAGCTTCAATCTGACCCCGGTGCAGCGGTTCCTGATGACAAGGAAGACGACGAAGACTTCTTGAGGCCGGAAGAGGACTCTGACGGGTAAGTTAAATTAAATTTTTAATTAATGTTTTATTGTTTTCAGAAATATAGACGAGAGTCTGATGACGGTCAATCCCCTCGACGTAATGCCGATGATGAAGCTGGTGCCGCAGAACGCTTTCGTCGAGCCGGTCTTCGTGATCGCGCTTCCCAAGTGCATCGATCTCGAATCCGTTGGGTGCAAGTATTACCACGTCAAGGAGCTGGGTCATGGCAGCTTCGGCACGGTTCAGCAATACAAGACGGCTTCGGGCGTCTTGGTGGCCGTCAAATTTTTGCCCACCAGCGATCCGCATGAGTTGGATAACGCTAAACAAGAGTTCATGCTGATCCGTAAGATCCAACGGATGATTGGAAAGTGAGTTTATGGCGGGGTTTTTTGACTTTAAAAAATTTTTTTGGCATGTCTCTCCTACACGGCTTGCCCAAATGGAGAAAAAAACGTCTAATGAAAAATTAGCGACATTTTATAAGATGAAATATTTCTAATGTTATTTTATATCATAATGAGACCCAAACTGATAATATTGATAGCAATTGGTAGAAAACCCGTTTTTCATCAATGCACACATATTATTACCACAAAAATATTATTCTTGAACATTAAATTTAATGAATTTTGGTAAACATGGCCACTGCAAGGATGTTGTGTTTCAAAGGATGTTGTAGATCAGATTTTGTTTCATAATAATAATACGCAATCTTGAATCGTCAACATCGGCGGTTTTGGCTTACATACGCGCTAATACTCTGCTTACCGCGGGCCAAGGGGTAAATGTCATCATCTCACCTTAAATCAATGGGAAACGTTCAAGTTTATCAAAAAACTGTCTCAGAATCATGAAAAATTGCGTATATATCCTTCAATAGGAACTAATAGGAAACATTTTGAAAATTATATCATTTGCGAGTGTTGTGGCATGTTCTACTTGGGGACTTGTTTGTCACCTTTGCACCAATTTAGACAAAACTTTGTTTTTGTCGTTTTTTGAAGCTGTAAAAAGTATAAAACCTAGAGGTAGACTTTCAAGAGTGTTAAACAACACAAAGAAGCTACGAAATTAGTAATTTTTCACAGAGCACTAGGGCTTCGAAGGTGGACAACTCCGCTATTTGCAGTGGGAAACTTTAAAGTGTATCAAAAAATGACCCAATTAAGATGAAACCTTTTCTAGAGAATCAACTACAGGGTCCTCATGGAACTAGTAGAGCACATTTCGTTTACTACATCTGTTCGACCTTATACATGTTGTACAAGGTGCATCAAAATTGTTGATTTTGAGGTCATATTTCCCGATTTAGATATGGCAATGGTATGAGTGATAAATAGATGGCAGAGATTCAAAGAAAATTTTAATATACGTTTTTTATGCGATAATAAGAACATTGTATGTTTTGAGCATCAAGTTTGAGGGGCAGTGTTTCAAGAGTCGGACGCGAGCTGCGCAGGGCATGGACGTTTTTTTCTGATTTTAGTCTATTTGGGCAAGCCGTGTCTGAAATATTTTTTTGATCTATTTTTTTGAAAATCTAATTGGAAAATGCCTTTTTCAGAGAATCTCACCTTTCGGAAGTGATCGCTGGGGGCCAATGTTCGGCCTACGTCTTCATCGTTTCGCCCTTCTACGAACTCGACATGAATCAAGCTTGTAACGGCGTTTTGAAGCGCGTTACCTACCCCCAAAAGTTGAACGCCGCCTATCAGATGTTGTTGGGGATCCTCGATTTGCAGGGGTTGGGCTACTCGCACAACAACGTAAAGCCGTCGAACTACATGCAGAATAAGATGAACCAAAATAAGGTGGGGTTTCTTTTTTTATTATTTACCATTTTTTGGAAAAAGTTCCGAAGATTGTCCATGACCCAAAAAAATGAAAACAAAGGAAAGGGAAATAGATTACGAGCTGCGCCAAGGGTTTTTTTTGGGTCGTGGCCAATCTGCGGACATCTTACCCTTTTTTTTCAATTGCAGATCGTTCTATGCGATTTCGGTTTGGTAAAGAAATTTGGATCAAAGCGGAAGCCCGGTGTGGGCACTCCGTGTTTCATGTCGACGTCGGCACTGAAGGGCAACAATGTTAGCATGGTGGACGACATGACCTCCTGGTTCTACGTCTATTGTATGGTTGTTTGTGGAACGTTGCCCTATGTTGCGCCGCCCTGGGACAAATACGTGTCCTACGACCTCAGGGTGGACAAGTTGTTGAAGGCCCAAGAGGAAGGGGTTTCCAAATTCCCGACCCATTTTGAGGATCGCGAAATCATCGGCCAACTGAGAGAGATGATTTGGAACAAGCCGCCCGGCAGCACGATCGATATGAAGGCGGTTTTGAAGGCCTTGGAAGATGTGAGTTTTCTACAAAAAAATTTGATTTTTTTTTAGATTTTTTTGAATTAAAATTTTTTTTTCAGCTCCAAACGAAGTTTGACTTTAAGTACACGGATCCGTGGTGGGATGAAAAGAAGGCCGAAGAAAAGAAGCCGAAGGGGCCCCAGGAACGCAATACGAAATCAGCGAAGGAGATGGTTGAAATGTCAACTCAACGATTGGAGGGCGAAGAACCGGTGCAAGACGAATTGGAGGTTGAATTTGGGCCAGAGATGTTCGAGTCCGAGAAGCCATCAGCCAAGCCGACTAAAAAGAAGGCCGCTGAAAAGAAGCCGGAAGAAAAGAAGGCCGCTGAAAATAAGAAGGATGAAAAGAAGCCGGAGGAAAAGCAGGCCGAAGAAAAGAAGGCCAAGGAAAAGAAGGCCAAAGGAAAGAAGGCCGGAGAAAAGAAGGCGTAACCTAAGCCTGAAAAAAGGTAGATCCGAATCTAGGAACAAAACATATTATTTAGGAAATAAATTAAAATTTTTTTGATTTTTGGTTTTTTTTTATTTTGTGCACTATTTAAAAAAAATCAATGTGTTTTGCACGGTGCGGATTTTTCTTAAAAAAGATGATTTTCCACTGAGCAACAAAGCAAGTTTAATTTTGGAACATTTTGGCCACACGCAGTGAGAGAAATTGTGGCTGAGCAAAAAATTGAGCAAGTAAAGAAAAGTTTTGTCCAAGTGGGCAAAATCGAAAAATATGGCCAAATATTAGAAATTTTAGCCAAAAAGTAAAAACACACCCTTGCTGCATTTTTTCAGTTTTTTTTGGCAGAGTTTGTAAGATTTCACAGGCGAAGTCAAGACATTTATCCCCTTGGCCCGCGGCAAGTAAAGTATTAGCGCGTATGTTAGTCAGAATGGCCGATATTGACGGTTGAAGACCATGTATTATTATTCTCAAACAAAATCTGATCTAAAACATCCTTTGAAACACAACATCCTTGCAGTACCCATATTTACCAAAATTCATTAAATTTAATGTTCAGGAATAATATTTTTGTGGTAATAATATGTGTGCATTGATGTAAAACGGGCTTTCTACCAATTCCTATCAATATTGACAGTCTTGGTTTCATTCTGATACATATAAAATAAGGTTAGAAACATTTCATCGTATAAATTCTCGCTAATTTTTCTTTTGACGTTTTTTCTCCATTTGGGCAAGCCGTGATGTTCGAGATGTATTTTGTGATTGAGAACATGTTGGAATTTGATCGTAAAACGATTTGTTACCAAGATCAGGCTATCCTATTCGATTTTCTGTCTTGATTGCGCGATTTCGGATCGGATAACCAGCCAAATTTTGTAAATTCCAAGTTGTTTTCTTTTATAAAATACAGATCTCGAAGACGGGGAAAAAATCTTCACGGTAGGAAATCCTTGGTACAAGAAAGTCAAAACTTTTTTTGACTTACTGACCCCCGGAGCGGCAAGCTAACGAACTCTGACATTCTTTTACCATCTCCGGCGAGCAAACTCGAGGTTTGCTCGCTTTTTCAAAAGAAAGCAAAAATTGAAAAATTTCGACTTTTTTATGAAAATCTTTTATCTTCGCTCTTATATTATCGTACATTATTATTTTTAATTTGAAGTTCTAATGGAATAGAGATGTTCGGCCTGCAGGCTGCGTCTGAGTATTGGCAGCCTGCGCCCAAATTAAATCAAGATTTGACAAAATCTCGAGGATTTCTCGGTCGAACGCGGAAATTCCTCCGTTCTTTAGAGTTCTTAAATCGTGATGGAGGCCCTCATGTATGATTGGTTTGGTAGGTTTTGAGATAATCTATATTGTACTTGACATCAATGTCAATTTTTCTAATTTTTAATGCTTCTTCCTCTTTACTCTATGGGAATCTTATTGTAGTAGGTACAGAAGAACCTGTGCTTCTTATTTTCTCCAGATCCTCCATGCTTTTCCCTCTATTTATTTTCAAATTACAACGCGGAGGTTGCATAAACTGCAGGCAAATTTCTGGAAAGTCCGCACTCTCTTCGCTCGCACAGTCTTTTCGTTTGGTTCGAATGTGTGTCACGGCCGCCCAATCAATTGGCGAAGGCGTCATGTACGCGGTTTTATTATTATTTTATCGTTCGGCACCGTGTTTTATATGTCGAGCGGGTAGAAAGTCGTCGGCCTATAAAATCCGATTTGGGGTGTCCTGGATTATTTCATGGACAGGTGTGTTATTGTCAGTCAGTGGCGGCGAGTTTCTACAACAAAACGGGCATTATTATGGAAATCAGATTGCACAGTGCAGTATCTGTCTTCTACTTGATCCTGCACGGTGCAAGCGAAAATTGTCACTGATTTTGCACAGTGCAATAGATTTTTCTTTTTGACTGCATCGTGCAAGGGGTTTGTTTGACTTTTTGCACGGTGCAGTTGATGGTTTTTCTGGCTCCTTTTGCACTGTGCAATTCGTTGAAACTCCATTTTCACTGTGCGCTCTTTCGATCCGTTCAATTTTATCCCCGCAATACCCTTTGCACAGTGCAACGTTGCCTTTGCACCGTGCGATGTTTTCAATTCCGTCGGTGCCGCACTGTGCAAACTGCTGGCAAAGGCAAAAATTTCCAAAAAATTAGCGGCATTAGCGGAAAATTGTCAAAGATTAATAGACGGATGGCGATTAGTTGCAATAATTTGTTTCAGCTCACCCAACGACCAAATATGGGCAGATTTACATTGATCAGCACCGATGGATTGGACGATCCGGGTCGAAATGTTCTTGGTTAAGGAGCCTTTGGAATTGTATATGCTGTAAGTTTTAATTGGGAATATGGAAGATTTTTGTACAAATTTTGGTTTACGAAACGTATTTTACAATGAGGAAGTTTAATTTTTAATCGTGATTGGAATTTTTGAGATTTTTTTGGGGTTTTTAGAAAAGTTGGTCGTATTTGAGGAGGAATGGAAACGACTAGGAGATATTATGAGGATTTTGTGAGCAGATGATGTCAAAAATTTCCTGTGATATCTTATTTTTGGGTAAAAATTAGGAAATTTTGCAATTTTAGTCTAAAAAAATATAAAAAGTAATGAAATTTGACCATATTTTAGGGCAAATGGAAGCCCGTCGGCCATTCCATGTCCATTCCTGTCGCTATCAAAGCCATCAACCAGTCGGAAACAAAGAATGTCACCGAAAATGAGATGCTGAAAGAGGCCGGAGTCATGGGAAAAGTACGTCACGAACATCTCCTCCCTCTGGTGGGAGTCTGTATCGCCAAAGGAGACCTCAAAATCATCACAATCCTCCGGCCCTTGGGCAGTTTGTTGCAGTTCCTCCAACAATACAAACAACGATTGGCCGCGGAACAACTGGTCCTATATCAATATCAAATCTCGTCGGCGATGGAGTATTTATCCAAGAAAAAGATTGTCACAGGGATTTGGCGGCCAGAAATGTCCTAGTCAAGACGACGAACCATGTGGAAGTGACTGATTTTGGACTAGCGCAACTCTTGCAAAAGAACGAAAGTACGGTGGTAATCAAGGAAGGACGTGTGGCTGTAAAGGTACGAAAATGAAAGGAAATTGAGTGGAATGTAATGTGGAAGGCATTAGAGCACAAACGAGCTGAAGAATTTGTGGAAAATCGAGATTTTTTGCCTAAAATTAGATCATTTTACCTTATTTTAGGTAATTTAAAATGATTTTTTGGTGTAAGAATTATTTTTTGTTGCTGAGGATTGCCATAAATGAAAATCTCGTGTTGTTTCTTAAAAATAAACGGCGTTTCGAGTAACTTGTTGGGAGATCATGAACTTTGGCGAACACCATACAGAGAACTTCAAGCCATTCTTCAACCATTAGCGAACAATTTCGCGACAGAATGTGCGAATCTGCTTGGAAAAAGGCCATCGATTGAGGCAACCGCTGAATTGCTCGCAGGATTTGTACGAGGAACTCTTGAATTGTAAGTGTGGGGCGTTTTCTGGAGAGAAAATCCGATGATTTTTTTTGGAGGACGTGATTTAGATGACAAGCTCACAAATTCACCCTTAAAAGATAATATTGCTCTTCGAAGTTCTAAAATTTTACTTCAAAATTTTAATTTTCATTGAGTTTTCCGCTAAAATACGAATTTGTCGTTCAAAACTTGCATAATTTACTGGAAATTTTCGATTTTCAACCCATATGACTGGGACTTATTTTTATGTTGGTCCCTAAGTCGGGTTTGTACCCATCATGTACCCGTTGTCATCGTCAGTCAATAAAAAAGGTTGATGATATTACACTAGGAAATTGGAGTTTCAATGCAAAAATGGACGAAATTTGAGGAAGATCAGAGAAATTCGAGAGCGAATCGACTGGTAGATCAATAAAATGGCGAGAATTTGCGATTTTTGTGGCAAAACTAGCTTTTTTGAGATAAAATTGTCGAAATTTGCCTTATTTTAGACGAAAAGTCTCAAAATATCTCAATTTTCCTCAAATTTTCCGTAAAAAATTCGTTTCGAATAAATCGAATACGATTGGCAGATCTGCGACTAAATTTGGCTGCCCGTCCAGGTTACTGTACATTTTTGGCTTCAAAAATGAAATTTTTGATTTGTTTTGTTGGGACTTCAAGAATTTTTTTGTTTTTTTTGATTTGGGTCTTTATGCTAATAGCAATTAATTTCAGTTCGGAACGGACCGCCCAATCAGCATTGGCTCTCGATTGCCCCGAGTTTCGGATGCGAATTCGATCGAAGATGAGTATTTACAGCCAAAAAACGCCTTGGAACCCACCGAAAATGGAACCGTTTACACCCTGGTGGTCGTCAATTCGCATCTCGGTAAGTTGCTGGTCATTTGGTTATTTAAAATACGGTCATCAAAAATTTTGGAAAATTAAAAAAATTTTTTAACGGAAAAGGTTAATTTTTTTAAATGTTGGTTTTAATCGCAATTTACTGTAATAAACCGCTCAATCCTGTCGAAAAACCGGCTACTTGTTTTCAGAATCACCCTCGCACGACTACCTTAATGATCCATATCAAAAACTTTTGAAAAACCAACCAAAAGAGACGGAGACGGCCTTTTGAAGCCGAAAATGTACAGTAACCCGCGGAACAGGCAGCTTTAGTCGCAGATCTGTCAATGGTATCTGATTTATTGGAAACGGGTCTTTTCCACGGAAAATTTGAGGAAAATCGACATATTTTGAGACTTTTCGTCTAAAATAAGGTCAATTTTGAAAATTTTCTGTAAAAAATTGTATTTTACCACGAAAAATTGAAAATTTTTGGCAGTTTATTGCTCGACCAGTCGATTTGCTCTTGAATTTCAGCGATTTTCCCCAAATTTCCTCTTTTTTGCATTGAAAACTCCACTTGTCTAGTATAATATCACTAATCTTGTTTTTTCATTCCTAACCTTCAAATCATCCCAGTAACCCCCTACAGCTTTTAATTTGTCAGTAATTTAACGTATTTTCGAATTTATAATAGATTTTTAATTGTTTTGCAATACTAATAAGCATTTTTGTTATATTATCCATGACCTTTTTTGTTAAATTTTTTGTTTCTTTTTTGTTTTTTGAGTTGTTTTGGTAATAATAAACCGTTTTTGTGGAATATATAAGAGATAAGATAAAAGAGTTTCAAAAAAAAGTCGAAATTTTTCAGTTTTTGCTTTTTTTTGCTAAAGAGCCCAATGCGACGATTTTCAGTCGTGGTTGACGATGGTGGCCGAGATGTTTGCTCCGCTTCATTGGGCCGAAGAAAAGGATTTGGACAAGATGCGGAGTATGAAGAAGTGGGACGACAGTCTTTCTTCCCGCCGAATACTCGCGCCTTGCATTCTCTTTCAACAAGATGAAGGAGGCTGTTTGGCACGCCAAGTATCAGGACGTCATCGACTCCACCTAGTTTGGACCGCTTATTCAAAGGACGAGTTTTTGGGGGAAAAATGAATTTTTGGTCGAAATTTTTAATTTTTTGGTGGAAAAATGAGTTTTCGGGGAAATTTGAAATTTTGCGGAAATTTGTATTTTTATCAAATTTTTAAAACTGCATTGTGACTACTTTTTTGGCCTTTTGACTTTTTTTTTGATTTCAGGCCGCTTCCAATTGCGATGTTGTGGATATCACTGGTCCGTGGTTGCCTCCGAAAAAATAGTCCGACAGACTTTCGACCTGTCCGAAACCGTATCTATTACATATGTAGAGATATGGGTTTTGTATTGAAAGAAAAAAATTCGTTGGAAACTTGTTGCTTTATTTTGGAAAGGGGCATGACAAGCCAAGGCTCGGGCGCAGCTTGGAAAAAAGATATTTTTTAGACAAGTTAGTCCCCGGTTTAAAACTTTGCGACCTTTGATGGATAATTTTTGAAGTTTTTGTCTCGAAAAAAAGTTTTCGTACAATTAAAATGATTTTCCGCCAATGAAATCTGAAATTGCCTTTCGTTCGGTCAATCAGCACTTCAGCAGCCGCCTCTCATCTTCATCGACCAATGGAGGAGGGAGCAATCCGGACGTTACTGAAGGCGCTTCTAATGTGCAGCGTGATGTTCGAGGGTCCGCAGCCCGACTTGGCCGAGCTCAAGGCGTTCGAGTTCAAGGACGGTGGGATTCAGATGCAAACGCTGGATTTTGAAAAACGACTTTCGCAGTAAGTTGGGGAGTGGTCTTGTTTTTACTTGTTTCTAGAAGGGTTGCGGTCAGTTTAGCACGTTTTTCTCGCATTTTTTTTATGAATCCGCCCTGTTTTGGCTCGTTCTATTCTAAAAATATTTTTTCCGACCTGCGCCCGACCTTTCGTTTTCATTTCGTGTAATTTCGGGGCCAATCCTCTATCTGAAGTGAGCTGAAAGTTAACTGAATGTGCTAGAGCGCAGCTTGGGGGCATCAATTTCTCATAATTTATCTTCCAACTGCGCCCGAGCTTTTTAAATTTAGCTATCTAGAAATCGGGAGAAAAATTGTCATTTGTGACTTTTTGAGGTTTTCTCAGGTCGGGCCCGACCTCCTCTCAAAAGATGTTAGTTCTTAATTTATTTTTATTTCAGGAAGAGGATCGAGTTCATAAACGGCACAATCAACGACACTAACCTGCAGATGGTGATGAATGGAGATGAGATCGAACTCGGAGGACAAGTCAGAATCACAGAGAACGAAGAGTACATGGTGTAAGTTGCGTATTCCTCCCCTCCCCCGGGCGTAATCTTGTGTCAATTTTTACGTTACGTATTTTATTTTCAGTCATTGCCCCGTTGTCGGCGACACGAATGAAATTCGCATTGTTACCGCAATAGATGACTGCCGTGCCGGCTTTAACGTTTATCGCATCCAGGACAAGCTCTATGCTATTGCGAATACAACTAGAAGGGTCACCTATATTTTTGATCTTGGTGGAAACCGACTCGAGAAGAAGGAAATACCCGTTAAGGTGGACATAAACTTGGGTGTGAATCAGGACAGGAAGACCTATGTGTACAAAGACAACGATGGTAGGTGCCAGGAAGTCTCCGTTGGCCCGTTGAGTTCACCCTGGAAACCCGTCCCATGCGAAGACAAAAAGATTATTTTGGTCCCAAATCAAGGATCCGAATGGTATCATGTCGTAAGTTTTGGCCAAACACTTTGATTTCTATATGTGCAAATTGCAGCAGTACCTCCAAGTCGTCTACAACTGCGAATTGGACCCGGTGATTCCCCAAGACGAGCTCAAAAACTTCTATGTTCGCTTTCTCCATGGAAATGAGGCCCTAATGTAAGTGGAATATAAATGTTTTGGGCACTTCTTAGCAACACAACCACCAATTCGACGGAAAATGTGGGGGATTGGCCGATGTGGTCCATTGGACTGGGCATAGCGGGTGGTGTAATCGTTGTCATACTCGTTGGTATTGGATTGGTTTTGTGCGTAAGTTGGGGGTTGTATTTTGGACATTTGATTGATCATGTTTGTGACATGACCTGCCAGATTGGTCGTATGATTGGTGGGAGGCTTCATAAATTTACTTTGTTTTTGGATTAGGCAAATTGACTGGTCGGATTTTATGATATAGGAAATTGATCATTTGCCCAGCACAGCGTTCCGAAGTTTTTCCGCCCCCGATCGGTGTCGAAAAAAATGAAAAAATTGAAAATGGGCCATACGTTTTTTTTGTTGTCGGCTAGCCATACTACATATCGAAAAACCAAAAAAAGCATTTATACTCTGAAAATTACTCGTTCCGATTATATAAAATATGTCATCGTACACTTTGTAAGAGCCGTCAAAATTGCCGTTGAAAAAATGAAAATTTCTAATTTAAATGCCAAAAAAATGTACTTTCTAGCTTACTTGTGAAGGACAAATGGAGCCCATCGTATCGAGAATTTTCAGTACTGCAACATATGTAAATGTCACCGATGCTCCTATCATCTGGAATATCGCCGTCAATGCGAAACCTGGACAGCTTAAGTTCTCGAAGAAGCGCAGTGGGAAATGCCAACGTTGTACCATTTACGGCAATTGGTCGTTGTGAGCCTTATTTGTGAATTTCAAGGTACCAGCTTGCGTTTGGGCTGCATTAATGGGAATGGAAAACGCTGTACTTGGGAGCCAGCTTCATGGAATCAAGCATTTTCATGATGGCATGACGCTGTTTCATAGACTTCGAAACGCTGTGCCCAGTCAAATTTAGCCTAAAATCCATCATAGCCTGCCAGAAATAAATTTCTTTCTTTTTCAGCTCAAACGGAAGGCAATTGTAGCCCGTTGGAGGGAGCTCCGAGGAAGGGAGCCCAAGGAGGAACATTCGGAAGAAAAAAAGGCCGTTGAAAAGAAGCCGGATGAAAAGGAGGCCGAAGAAAAGAAGCCGTAAGCTAAGCCTAAAAAAAGATAGATCCGAATCAAGGAACCAAACATATATTATTTAGGAAATAAATTTAATTTTTTTGATTTTTGGTTGTTTTTATTTGGTGCACTATGCCAAAAAAATAAAAGCCGCAATGTATTTACTTGCACGGTGCGGATTTTTCTTATATAAAAAACATTCTTTCCCACTGAACAACAGAGCAAATACAATTTTGGAACATTTTGGCCACACGCAGTGGGAGAAATCGTGGCCATGAGCAAAAAATTGCCCAAGTAAAGAAAAATTCTGTCCAAGTGGGCAAAATCGAAAAATATGGCCAAATATTAGAAATTTTAGCCAAAAAGTAAAAACACACCCTTGCTGCAATTTTGCAGTTTTTTTTGGCAGAGTTTGTGAGATTTCACAGGCGAAGTCAAGACATTTATTCCCTTGGCCCGCGGCAAGTAAAGTATTAGCGCGTATGCTAGTCAGAATGGTCGATATTGACGATTGTGCGGAGCTATTATAGTTCGAATTAGTTGGAATTCGGCTTTTTAGGCCAGAAACGCAACTTTTTCAGGGGTGGTCACCAGGCCCGGCCCGATCGGGCTGGGCCTGACTCAAAAATGGAAAATTGAAACCGGGCCGAGCCGGGCCCGAAATTTCCGGTCCGGGCCGCGGGCCTGAGGTTTTTCAGGCCAGGCCCGGCCCGGTTTTTATCATAATGCCGAACCGTTGGCATTCATTGTTTTCGTGCCGGGAAAATTTTTTGATGGGGTTGTTGTTGTAGTTTATCAAGTTCTAACACATTTACAAGCTTTTTTTCACGTTTACTGGCCGGGCTTTTGACGGACCGGGCTTCGGGCCCAAAATCGGAAAAATAGGTGGTCACTGGCACCCCCCCTGCCTCTATATCTCTATATGGTCAACTGTTTCTCTCAAAATATATGTGCAGAAACTTCGATTTAAAAAAAACGATTTTTGCCAAATTCGGTCGATAATGCCTTCTCCATCCCATAATTGGTGCATTTTGTGGAAGAGAGCTGAAGAAGGACGGTCGTTTTTTCATCACACGTCATCCGGAGATTGGTGAACGTCGACAGAAGCATGGTGCATGGAGAAAATCGTGGATCACGTGAACTACACGAATTGTTCAACAAGCGCATCTTCGAAGCAATTCAGGAAGCCGAAAAAGTGAGGTTACTTGTTTTCTCTGCATTTTAAGTCGATTTTATATTACACTAGATGGCTAGCATAATTTTATTCAATTTTCGCACTTACACGAGGGGATTTTTTTCGGAAATGATGCAATATTCCATTTTGGAGATGATGAAATTGTTTTTAGGTGATCAAGTCACTACCCCGTCGTAGTAGAACCAGATCCAAGACCAGAAGCGTTTCGTCCCAAACGGATTCGGATACCACTCTCTGCAGCAAGGGAATTGTCCCGGATGAGTTCTCGTACAACTCTCCGAAACGCTACCGCAGTCCATGGAACAGTCCTGTAATTCGCGGTGACAAGAGCGAGAAGAAAGTAAGGTGTTTTTTGAATTTTGTCAGGTGTGATGAATAAGATAAGTTTTGAGCTTCAAGGAGAAGTTAAATTGTGCTTAACGATGTTGAAATGGTTCTCTATAGCACTAATGGTCAATTGCATACATGTTAAATTCCTATGCATCAATCTGAATCGCTGTTTTATAGAGAAACTTTATTTTTTCGTCGTGGCGTCAGATTTTGATGGGTAATATCGTAATTTTGCTTTTGACAGCTTGACTTTAAGTGAAGTTGAATGGAATTGCATATCATTAGAAAGAGTAGAAAATTCTGAGATATCTGGAACTAGTAGCTATTCGAAATTTGCGGGGTGCACATAATTATTTTTTATTTATCTTATCCAGCCAATTCAATATAAATTGTAGTTAAGCTTTGCTGAAATTATTTAGTTTGGCATCCGATATTGACTCCAAATATCCTCTCACTTCTTATTGTTTCAGAAAACGCGCCGCGTCCCTGATCGCAACTGGAATTGCCCGTCTGATTGCCGTGTTGACAAGGAGCCTCTGAGAGATGTGGTTGAAATGGCCAAGAATTTGGATGATGAGCTCGTCACCAGAGATCATGTGGTTCGCTGTGACAACAAGACCTACCTGATGAGGGAACTGTTTCCTCGCAACGAGAATGATCGTCTGACTCCGGATGAGGTCCAGAGATTGATCCGCAACAAGAACAAGATCGGTGATGAGTATGTTTTTTATACTGTTTTTGTTCAAGCTTTAGGATTTGATGGAATATGAGTTGTTTGATCTTTCTGGAAAATTTTATGTGGATTGGAGGGAGACTTATATTACCGCTTGTTGTAGATGTTAGGGATACGGTTAAAGATTGTCAAATATTGGATTTTTCTGATGATACGTAGGAATAAGCTCGTTTCTACTTTGATAAAAATGTCTGCTCAGTTTTGTTAGGATATGGGAAGCGTAAATTACTTTTGTTACTAAGGTCATAAATCAAGAACTTTTGCCATTTTACTTGATGGTTTGCTGCAAGAAGCAATGATCATTGCTGTCGAAGCTCTACGAGTGATCCTATCAAGCTATGAGGTCGTTTTACGTCACTTTACCCACCTTATTTTAGGCAATGCCCATGTCCATACAAGTTCAATCCAAAGACCACAAGTGCGTCGAACTGCTCGGACTCCTCGTATACTCAACGCTCCAAAAAGGTTGTGGCGGAATTGAGTCGTCGTGTCAGGGCAAGGCACAATAAAGAGCAGCAGAAATCCAAAAGCGAAAATTCGGATGACTCTGAATATACGACGCTTTCCGGAGATGTTACAGTCAGCCAAATGGATGGTGATGTCACTGAAGTCAAACTGCCCTCTATCAAGGTTGGTTGCGAAGTGATTTAAAGTTGATTTGACTCTATTTTTGAGGTGAAACAACTGATATTGTTTTAGGTCCCGGAAACCTTTGACGGAAATCTCCGATTCAGCGTGAACGTGAAGCTCAACGAGAAAAAGCAGGAGCCCATCAACATTTTGAATGAGTTCGAAATGGTGAACCGCAAGATCCGGAGAATCTTTGTCGACGGAGAGGAATTTGTCAGAAAGGAGTAGATGATCTTATAGTTGATCGGAAATGAATATTTATTGTGAAATAAAATGAATCTGGAGCAGAATTTTATACTGATTCAACATTTTGAATGATCATCAACATTTTGAATGAGTTCGAAATGGTGAACCGCAAGATCCGGAGAATCTTTGTCGACGGAGAGGAATTTGTCAGAAAGGAGTAGATGATCTTATAGTTGATCGGAAATGAATATTTATTGTGAAATAAAATGAATCTGGAGCAGAATTTTATACTGATTCAACATTTTGAATGATCATCAACATTTTGAATGAGTTCGAAATGGTGAACCGCAAGATCCGGAGAATCTTTGTCGACGGAGAGGAATTTGTCAGAAAGGAGTAGATGATCTTATAGTTGATCGGAAATGAATATTTATTGTGAAATAAAATGAATCTGGGGCGGAATTTTATACTGATTCCAAAAATCGTAAAATCGCCTATGAATTTCCGCAGCGGAAGATGCTACGGCCGTTCGTTTCGCGGCCGATACGGTATTACGGTATGTTACCGTAGGAAAATCAGAAAAATAATAGTTTCATCGTCATCAAAAGGGTGATAAACGTCAGAAACCGCAATATTGTCAAATTGCAAGGTCAAATACGACCGCTGGAGATGACTACTCCAAAAAGCAGTAAGTTGCAAAAAATGGTATGATGAGGGACTTGGGAAAAAATTTTCTTCGCTTTTGCTTAGCACCTCTTACAAAGGCGCAAGCATGTGGTATCCGGTATGCATAAAAGTTGTTGTTACGGACCACAGCAAAGGGCACATGAGTCATTTTTACCGTGATAGAGAAGCACAATCCTTGGATGAACTCTTTTTATTTTATTTTATTTATTCAAAGAATACCCAAAGGGTATCAACATTCCAAAGTTAATGATTATATTTCGTCTTCTTTATAAATGTGTCAAGTCTTTCTCCGCGCCAAAAAAAGGAAACATTCTTGGCTTTCGCTTTGCAGAAAAGAACCGAGATTTTTAAGTCGAAGGCTGACAAAAATTTGACACTTTTACGATATTTTCACTTAAAGTTTCATGTTTATTTCTACCGTAGAGGAAAATGTTTCCACAAAAAAATAAATTTGCCTGTTGTTGTTTTCGCCAGTCAGCGAATTTTAGGCCACCGGTACACTTTTGAATAATTTCTTGGCAACGGTCCATAATGGGCAGATGCCATAAAGGGCAGATTTCAAAAATCCTCGAAAAAATGTTCAATTCCTTACATATTTGTAAAAAATAGTATTTTTTAAAAATTTTACTTGTTTTCTTAAAGGGGCAGTACAGCTACTTTTGAAATGAATTGGGCAATTAATTCTGACAAGAAGTCTCAAAAAACAAAAACTGGTCACATTTTGCATATTCAACAATTAATTAGTAATCACAAGCCATCATAAAACCACCAACTCTGAGGCAATCTCTACAGTTGCCTTCTATTCGGCATATTTCTCGTATATGATAATGTTAATCTTGATCGCCTGGTTATGCCTTAACGACGACTGATGGCTTCACGCCGAGTGAGGCATGCAATGGTAATCATGCCATCTAGCGTATAACCGTGCCCAGCGAACGAAACCTGCATCGAAATTAACTTTACCAATTTTACCGAATACATGGTGGGAGTACCATGTAGGTCCTTTCATTTCGTTTAATGGTCGCAAATTTTTACAGGATTAGGACCCACCATTATACTATGCTTCATATCATTCTAGTAAGTTAAAAAAACGATCTCCATGATTTTATAATACGACAATAAGACTGGAAGATTTTTTCGCGGGCCTTTCTGCGAAGAGAGAGCCGTAAGTGCAACTGAAAATCTTTATTTGTCTTTTTCAGGATGTTGCCGTTCGGATGACGAGTCATCGTATATATGGCTCACAGAATCCTGAGCTCTTCCTCCACTTGATGAACGGTCAAGTAGAGTTTCTAACAATGGAAGAGTAGGCATACATTTATCATCTAAAAACTAAAAGCAATTTTAGCAGCGCCTTTGGCAAACATTTCGAATAGAGCGAAACATAGCGTCGCGAGTCAATTCGTAGCGGACACCCAAGTCACAAGAGCTTTCGTCTTCCACAAATACCTTTCCTTAAACGCTACGACTGCAATAGACACAACTAAACTAAGTAGCACAGACAACCTTAAAGAGGGGATATTACAGCGGGCCACCCATAAAACTAGCAACACTGGCATGACTGGGCTCGACGAAATCCCTTCAGAGCGTATTAATTCCCAACCTTGCAGCGAATACGACAACAATGTTTTGTAGGTACAATATATATTAATATGCTATATCAAAACTTCCAGAATCCTAACAAATATTGCGCTACCGATATGAGCAAGGGTGAACTGTATGTTCATAATCGACCGATTTCATACAAGTTCAAGGAAGTGCTGGTAGAAACCTATTGGTTCCAGTAAGTCGGAAAACGGTTTGAAGATACTATCTTAGACGTCACTGTGAAGTGCTTCCGATGTTTCGTGCACGTCATCGCAAAATGCCGGGGAAGTGGGTTCGGTCCGCCTCCTTTTAACACACGCGTTTTTAGCAAGGTATTTGATTTCCCAGAAGTCAGAGGTTTTATTACGCATAACGACAGATTGGAGCGGTCGTCGTCGTCGTATGGACCGTCGCAGCATAATGCCAATTATACGTGGAAACAAGCCAGCTTTGAGTTTATAAGCAAACACACAACAACGGCACCACCATCGGAATCAACAGCAACCCCTGCACCTTCATCACCTCCAGTGAAGGTTACACAAGGCGGGAATGTGATAATTGATGCCGCAAGCTCCGTCGTAAATTCTGTCAGTGTCGCCAAATATCTTCGTGTCTTGATTCCGTTTTGGTGAAGCACGTTACGCGAAATAAACTTTTAATGTTGCAAGAATAATAAGAATTTCATTTTTCCAAAGTATGTATGCCGTCCTTTTGTACGATGTTGGCAACCCGGTTCTCCAGAGAAGTGCTCTATACCGGGCAATCTGGAAGCGAAAAAACTTCAAAACAATGAAAAACCGTAAAATGTCGCAACATTCACTTTTTCGAAGTATCTTAGAATTATTTTTGGCTTATCCAACTGGTGTGAATATATTAGAACTATTTGCGGTTGGGCTGATCTAACGTCCTTAGAGGAAAGAATCGAAGGCATCTCCTAGAAATAACTCGCCAAGACGTACAATATTAGCTTTATCCTAACCAAACGATACAATAACGGTAAATACATCAAAAGGGTAAAGAGGGTTGTGCCGCGCGTCAACTTGACAGTCTGTCACGTTGTCAAATTGCCGTCATTTTTGTTGCGTTAAATTGCCCTTATACTGCCTTGAACAATGTGTTTTGTGATTGGACAACTTCAAACCGAAAGGGCGGCAATTTGACACAATTTGACGAAAATGGCAGCAATTTGACGTCATTTTGAAAAATTCTGTCAAAATCACAACCTACTATCCACTACTTTCAGGAGCTCCAAAATGTTACTGGTTCGAGCCAAGGGAAATTCCGGAAGAGCATTTGTTTTTCAACGTTATCAATGCACTTGATCGAAACAGATCATTACTTTAAAAGTATCGCTACAAATGGCGTTCGAAGCACCCGATTAGCTCATATTCGTTTTATGCATGTGCTGTTTTGTCGTCCAAATGATCTACTAATTTAAGTATTCAATTGTTTTAAACTTTTCATCTACGAAAAGAAATGCGCGCTTGTAAACCTTTTCTTTTTTTTAAATATATAAATGGCCATAATCTATTTTAATTTTTACAAAACTTGCCCCATCGCTTATAGCCCTCAAGTAATCTAATATAAAAAAAAGTTCCCGTCAGATGCGATAAGCTTTTTTCCATCAAAATAGAGTTCTGAAATTGAGAAGTCGATGGGTAAGATTGGAGCGAAAAAGAGACAAACTCCCGTTCAGCGATTCCGTCTTTTCTCCCACTAAGAGAACCCATCGATCCGTCCGCCCCATATGAGTGCCGAAAAGGGCCCAGAATGGTACAATGAGCGAGATCTGGACCTTATCAGCATGCTGGCTGCTTGCCGTTTGGGAAATTGTAATGAAGTGAAGAATTTCATTGACCAAGGAGTCGATGTGGATGAAGCAGACGACGACGGGATCACAGCGCTGCAAATCGCAGCCGCTGAAGGCCATTATACCATGGTAAGAGGGTCTAGAGACAAACTATATTATACTAGGTGATCAAGTGCAATACCGTCTAAATTTCCTAATTTCCCGCTGATTTCACCGAACATTTAGTTTATGAAAGAAACCTTATAAGAAGTAATTGTACTAGCTATACAATAAAACGCAAGTTTTTGCAGGCAGAAATGCTGATTCGCGAGCTCGGAGCCGATATTCATCTAGCTAACGTGACAGGCTTTACTCCCTTCCTACACGCCTGCAGAGAGGGCCATTTGAACGTAGCCAAGTATCTGATACAAAACGGAGCCAGATCTGGCGATAAGACGCAAGTTTTCCCATTTTTTGTCTGAATGCAACACTTGACTCAATGCGTCAAGTTTGGCCTCGTATTATTTTAGAAAATTTTGGCCAGAAGTGTGCGAGGGTTTCAAGCATTGACGATGAAAATAGCGCGTAGAATTATTTTTGACAGCTTTCAGACGGTTCAATGTGTCCGCTCTAGCGTTGGCAAGCGCTGGAGGTCATGTGGAAGTTGTCAATTTCCTCATTTCACTGAAGCCGACCTGCGTGAAGGATGATGGTAAGTCATTTTGATTTGTTTCTTCATAATTTAGAGCCCAAGTTGACGGCAATTTCTTTCAGAATCCCGCAAAAACGAAGCTGAAAGATTGCTCCAACCTGCATTCCGACCTATACCTAGAATAGAAGAAGATCTCACGCCCACGGCGCTGATTGCTGCCGCCGCCCACTCCCAGGTCGCCACTGCCGAGGTCCTAGAAGCACGAGGGGCGAATGTGAACCATGTTTTGCCAGGAGAAATTGGACTCACAGCTCTTCATGTCGCTGCAATCTGTGGAACCGTCCAAATTGTGCAATTTCTGCTCACAAAACATGCAATTCCAAGCCAATTAGGCGGTAATAGCTTTGAAAAATGGTTGAAGTTCGTCAAGGACTACAATGCTGTGCAGATTCTGAGGCAATTATTGCAGGGGAAGAGCCTTCGAGACAAGATGAACGACAAAAGTAAAAGATTTCGACAATTTTGACATAGAATTTTATAACTTTAGGTTTTTTGCGTCTATAATTTTATAACTTTAGGTTTTTTGCGTCTATAACAATATTTTTTGATGGTAAAATGATTTACAGGAAAGCTTAGATCCTCAGCTACATTCCACACACTAAATTATATTATTTTAGATCAAAATTCATCAAGTAATATTAATTATTTTAGCCATAACCGACATTTTGGACGAAAATGATCTCTCTTTGCTCATAAAATACCGAATGAACCTCCTCCTCAACGATAAAGTGGAAGATATTACCCCTCTGATGTATGCTGTGGCTTCTGGGAACCAAAATGCGGTAAGTTTTTCTTATTTTTCCCGAATATTTTATTGTTTTTCCGAAGAAAACCGAGAAAAAAGTTTTCGGTTTTTGTTTTCATTTCTCTCCCTGCGAAAAGGGAGAGAAATGAAGGAGGGCGAGTCGTGTCCGACCATAGCTCAGTTGGTAGAGCGGAGGACTGTAGTTCAAACGGAAATCCTTAGGTCGCTGGTTCGAATCCGGCTGGTCGGAATTGCTTTTTGCGGGCGTATTTTGAGATTTTTGGTTAGTAAATTGTAAAAGCAATATTCTAAACATATTCTAAATTGTATTTTGTTTAATTTTCTGCATTTTCAAGTCCTATTCCGATCAAAAATATGTATTTTCCCTCAAAAAATCGGGTTTTTTTTCGAAAATGTCAAATGTAATATAACTTTTAGGTCGGAGAGTGTTGTAAGCCCGTACCTGACGTTCTGCTACCGGAGAAGGCGGTCTCAGACGACTTCAAGACTCGATATTTCCACAAGGAGATCAATGCTCAGGAGCCAAATTATGGTCTTACAGCTTTAATGATGAGTGTCGTTGCTCGGTGAGTTTTGATGTAAAATATATTTAAATTGTTGTGTCATGATCTAAATGGAGCTCAGAGTCTACTTCGTCATTAAGAGGAAGCATAGTTGTGAATTTATTAGCATTTTTATTATCTTATCCATCAGCTGATACACAACTTCAAAAAATATCAAAATTTCAGAGATTTCGAGATGTTTCGAACAATTCTGGATGCCGGGGCTGATCCTCACATCAGAACCAAAGCCCCCAACGAAAAACGCCGTCTCTCAGCAGTCCAACTGGCCCAAAAATTGGGATTTTCTGAAGCCGTGATCTACTTTTTCAACAAAAATTTTGGAAATCATCCAAATTCTTCGGCGAGATCAAGTCGAGACTACTTCATTCGGTCGACCAAGGATAGTTTCAAGAATACTAAAGAGGGATTGAGAGCAATCTTCAACAAGATCTCACAATTTGAGGAGGAACCGGCCGGCAAAGAAGTTGGCCCATCTCGAGCCGACTTTGAACTTTTGAAACACAGCGCAGGCGTTGATTGGAGCAAACCACTGCCATTTTTGGATACGCAACACCTCTATTACTCCCATACTCCCTCCACCCGACCAATTGAGCCAATTGGACACGATGGAAATGTTCAATTGTGCGTGAATTTAGTCAAGGTCCGTTTTTTGTCGTGAATAATATTTTTGAGGTTTCTGAAATCAATCACAGGATTTAGGCTTTGTATTTTGCAAATAAACATGACTAATGGCGGATATTTCCAGAATATCACAGAAAATTACCCATTGATCCAGCCACTTTTGCTTGGCGTACCTTTGGATGCGGACTACTCGGCATACGAAAATTACTCAAATTCCGGCCAAAATACGGCTGAACCTCATAGTGTGGATTTGACTGCAGAACAAATGGTTCAGAAATTTAGTAATTACAACGACAGCTTCAATCTGAGTACAGCGTCGGAGCGAATGTTCCACTACAGTAAGATTTTATAAATCAATTTGACGATTGTTTTGAAATTTTTGATGATTTTTCGATTTTTGGTTGAATTTGAATATTTTTCTTGTTTGGAACAATACTTAATAGCTCACATGACAAGCAAAAAAGAAGATTTTGGCATTTTTTGATTTTTGAAGTCATGTCGATTTTTAGGAAGAATCGACCAAAGAAGAAATTCGGATCTTCGAGCTTTTAGTGCCAGTGACAGTCCATACGGAGTTATTGGAAGCAACTTTTCGACTGACCGTGTCAGTTACGATGCAGAGCCGAGATCTGTGGCCAGGTAGGGGAATTTTTATCGACCGAAAAAAATAATAATGAGGTTTGAATTTTTTTGAAGTAAAGCTTAATGTGAAAGGTTGCTGAAGCTGTTAGATAATTGTTGTAAAATGGGTTGAAGGACGTTGTTCTCAGATTTATAAAGTGTCTGCGATGAAATAAGTACGTTGGGATATCAAAATTAATAAATGCTATGTCTGATCCGTCATGGATAATGTAATTCCTATTTTATGGTCTAAGATTTTTTTCAGGCGCAGTCCAGTCCTTCAAATACCACCTCCGAAGTCGGTTCATCGTCTACAGAATCCTCAATCAGCTCCTACGATGAGAAAACAGCTACAAATTCAGGCTAGACATAGTGGAAACGGGATGATAAGTAGCCAATTGAGATTCCGCCAAAGACCCCCGCAAATTTCGTTGTCAAGAAATGGATTCTCAGCAAGACCGTCTATGGGTATGGAAAAATATTTTTACAATTTTTAATTGTTTATTCTCCGTTTTTACGCATGTTTTGCTGAATTTTGGGTAATACTCAGATTTAAAAAATTTTTTTGTTTTTTCAATATATTTTCTCAAAATCGAAAAATTCAGATGTAATTCGAAAGGAGCTGCAAAACCATGGCCTGATAAACTACGTCGACCGCTTCAAGGCTCAAGAGATCGACGCCAAAACTTTTCTGGAATTGAGCCGGCGCGAGCTGTCTTCGATCGCCGACAACGAAGTCGACGCCGACAAAATCCACAATGTGATATTGAATATGCGTGCGCGCTACAACCTACAACCCAATACCCCATAAACTGCAAATATATTGAGATTAACTAAGACTTTATGTCCGGTTTTCGAGTTGCTGTCCAGTATAATATAAAATATGATAGAAAGTTGAAATAATGTGGAGATTACTAAAAAATCAAACGATAGGACCCGGAATAAATACGTTGTTTCAGTTCGTTGTCCACTTGTGAAAGGCTCAGGCGAAAAGGAAATAATAAATTTGAAACTGTTTCCCCGTCAAGTGGTTGGTCTGGGAAAAACAATGAAAAAAGATAAGAACACTAACTATCTGACGCTTTGCGATCAGGCCTGAGGCTACGAGGTAATTTTTTGTTGTCAACACGCCTTTTACTTCGATTTAGAAGGATTTTTGGACGAGAAAACGTTTTTCTATAATATTAGGGGTCGCATAAACCTTAAATGGTTCTTTTTTTGAATTTTTGAGTTATTCGTTGTGTATTTGAGTACTAGAAATGGCATCAAGGTGAGACGAATCCACATTGTGTGTCATATAGATGATCTCGGACTTTGAGTGCAGAAATATTATCATTATATTGTACTTGGTGTCAGATGGGTAAAGTAATGCCTGATTATTTTATAGGATAATTGGTGGCCCTTAAGCTCGTATAGAGGGCATGTCTACGCCGTTAGAGACATGAAGATACTATTGTAGCAAAATTAATAATCTGGATTCATCACTATATTACACTTGATATTAGATGGGTAAATAAAGATTTTTATCCCGCTTTTTGGACAAAATAATTCTCAAAGTAATAATAGTTCAATTGAAAGCTCATATCCAAGCAATATTGCGTCAATTCTCGTGTCTAAAGCTTTATTTTACCAATATATTCCACTTGATATCAACTGGATACAGTAGTTTCATAGTGCCATCTAAAGTAATATGTGGCGCCCGTTTGGTTTAGAACATGCTCTCTAAGCTCTACTCATGACTGTTTGATTACTGACTCTCTTCGAACGTTTTGTTTTTCGACCTTTTTGTCTCGTTCTTCAAGAATTCCGACCTGCGCATTTCATATTTTTCCAACGCCAAGTTCCGCGATTCGTTGACCTTTTTTGGGAATTTCAAAATGACAAGAGAAGTTTTGCAACAATGGGGCCTTGATAGAAGCCCGGTACCGCGACGAGTTCATATTTCATTCGACTCGGCGTCCGATCGTTATCAGTTCGGAGGGGAAAGATGAATGACTGGGGTCGGGGCATTCGCAAAAATAGATGGGCTAGCTTTGAACATGCGGGTCCACACTTATTTTTTGCTAGGGAAAAAATTTGATTGAGATTTTTAACTGTTTTGGTAATCTTGGGAGCAATTTTTTTAGGGTTTATGCAGACTTCATGTTGGAGAAATAACACGTATTTTAAGAGCAGCCTCATTCTTCGTAAGATAAGTTTCTGGCAGTTTAAATTTCAAAAAACCCGAGGAAAGAATGCGTTTATTCATCTCTGTAAAGATTCCACGGTCTGAAATCAAAATTTGAAAGAGAGAGGGCTGCGTACGCCCATAGCCCGTTGAAAGCACGCCATCCCGTCCGATCTGGCAAGTTAAGCAACGGTGCGCTTGATTAGTACTTGGATCGGAGACGTCCTTGGAATCTCAAGTGGCGTACGCATTTTTCGACTTTTTTGATTTACATATACAAATAAAATTGTATTTTACATCATATTTTGGCAAGAAAATGACTTGAAATTATGGTATTTGAATAAATTTTGCGATTTGAAATTATATTTGTTCGACTTTCCAGTCGGACGTTCCAAAATTTTTATGTTCAGCCACACTTTTCAGGAGCTGGAATCTCAAGCTAACCTTTAACTTGGGAAATTAATCCGAAGATAGAATGGAAAGGCCAGCTTACCTCTGATCTGCCCATTCTCTTTTGGCTGGGGAATTTACGCTAATTCCGTGTGGTCTCTTCCCAAAAAATGGTCTCTTATTTTTCTGTATTAGTGGCGTCATATTTGACAAATTTTTAAGTAAAATCTTAAAAAGTCGACAATTTATTATTTTTTATAATGATTTTTTGCAAATTTAATTTTTGATGATTTTTAAAATGTTGTTTAGAAGCCCCTCGCTCCAGTTTACCTCCATTTTTCGGACCGACAAATAATTTTCCCGAGTCAAAAATTGTTTCTTGGTTTATCGAATATTTCATTTTCCCCTCACCGCGACGCCTCCTGATTAGCTGCAAATTAAAAGGGCCCCCGCCGATTGGCAAGGTGCTGTCGTTGAAAGGACCGGTAATCAGGAGAGAAGGGGGCGCCAGCAAATACAGAAACTTCATTTACGGAAATTCGAAAGTTTTGCGGGAAAGACGAGTCAATTGGAAGAGTAAAAGACGTCATTTTAGTGCAAAATTGAAAATTTTAAAGTTTTGCAGATGATGAACGTTTTTTTTCATTTTTCTGCTTCTTGATTATTTCCTTTTTTGAGATTTTCCTCTAAAATTCGATTATTGATGACGTAATTAGCACAGAAAAAGTGAGGGACCATAATTTATGGACAGAACACATAGAAATTGCGTAAATTCCCCAACCAAAGAAGAAAGGGCAGATCAGAGGTAAGGTTCGATTCTGTCTTCGGATTATATTGCCAAGTGAAAGGTGGGATCCTAGATCCTGATAAGTGTGGCTGAACATAAAAATTTTGGGACATCCGACTGGAAAGTCGAACAAATATATATTCAAATCGCAAAATTTGTTCAAATACCATGATTTCAAGTCATTTTCTTGCCAAAATACGATGTAAAATACGATTTTAACCGTTTTATGCAAATCAAAAAAGTCGAAAAATGCGTACGCCACTTGAAATTCCAAGGACGTCTCCGATCCAAGTACTAATCAAGCGCACCGTTGCTTAACTTGCCAGGTCGGACGTGATACCATGCTGGCGAGATTTACCAGGGGTTTCGATTTATTTTCAGCCGCTTCCCTAGGATGTCCAAGTCAGTGTCATTTTGATATTTTTTTACTAGATATTTCGGTTCCATTCTTCTTCCAGTGTCGTAGCTAGTCCATTTCTTTTTTCCAGGCATAGTTTTGCAGCGATTACTCACCATTCTTGCAGTTTGTGATCCAATACTCACCCTTTAATTTTCTTTTACTGTATTCGAATAAATTCCTCGTAGTAATCGATTACTGCCTCTGCGAAGCCGCACCCATTCCGAAATCAATTGTTTTTTATGGTCGACTACATAAATTCATCAACGGTTTTAATCGATCCGAACTTCCGGCGTCGCAAATTCCATCGATGTCCTTTTTTTCCGACGGAAACGAACTTTTTGCGCAGGAATTTGCAACCATTTCCTTTGGTGTGTCAGCTGTGGGAAGCGGAGTTTTTTGCGGGCAGGAGAGATGGCTTTGTAGCGTATTTCAGGGTGGCTATGTAAGTGATCATTGTGGGTTATGATAAGACACCAAAGAAGTGTTTTGTCATCGTTTTCCGCCTTTTTCAAACAAAGTACTTGGATTGAAACTCGCAAATTTTTTGTTGAGATTTGACGCAGATTTAGATTAGAGTTTTTTGTAAGGTCTGCGAAATTTTTTCGCCTCCATCGTTGCTGAGATTTCGGAGATTTGTAGGTCGAGGACGGGGTAATCCGGCAAATTTTCGAAATTCTAATTTTTGTTTGTGTGTGAAATGTCAAGAAAACTGCAAAGCAAAAATTTTCAGTTCGTCCGAAAAGTGGTTGGAGTGATTTTTAAAGTCTGCATGCTGCAAAAAATGTCATGGTGTACGCCACAGCCGAAAAACGCCTATTGCACAGTGCAAAAAGCAAGAAATTGCACAGTGCAAAGTGAACTTTTGTTTTCTCACAGTGCATGTTGCCGAAATCACTCGAGCGACTTTACGGATGGACTAGTAAGTCGTACGATCTTTCTGTCTCTTATCAATATACTCAAAAATATTATTTTTTCGAACACACCGCGAAAAGAGAAGGTTAGAGAGTTTCTCTGACCGTCTCTCCTCATTTCCCACGGAACTTGCGGTATTTGGAAAAAGAGACAATTGCGGAAATGGGCAATTGGTGAAACAAAAAAATATTTTTTTCTGTTTTGTTGGGTAGCCAAATTTACAATTCGTTAGTTCATTCTCGCAGAACCCGCATTATAGCCGCTTTCAATTAGCCATGTTCTTCGTTGGCTCATCCAGCGGCATGGCTGGTCGAAGGAGACTATAGATGGAGGTTTTTTTTGAGGATGGAGATGCGAATTGTAGATTTGGTTAGCCAAAAAAGCGAAAGAAAGATTTTTTAGTCCTCAATCGGCCACTTTCCCAAATCTTTCTCCAAGGAACCCAAGATCGATGGAAAATGAGGAGAGACGGTCAGAGAAACAATCTAAATTGTCTTTTTCCGCAACCCTCCGGGTCTCCATTTTTCAGCGTCTCGAAAGATTGTTGAATGTTTTGCAAGGCGTTAGGTGTGGGTTGAAGCATTTGATCTATACGAGTTATTTCTAGTTGCGTCGTTTTATTACGTCCAGTTTCATTAGCGGGTCGATGTTTATTCGAAATATGACGTCATCAACAGTAGAAAATTACAGTCAAATCTCTGTGCAACGAGTCGCAAGGGACCTGAAAAATCTTTTCGTTATAGAGAGGTTTCGTTGTACGGAGGTCAAAATTGGTCTAAGGTTTTCGAAATTGTTCGTTATAGACAGCCTCCGTTCTACGGGGGTTTGTTGTACACAGGTTCCGCTACTAGTCCATCCGTAAAGTCGCTGGTGATTTCCGCGACATGCACGGTGCGAAAACAAAAGTTCTCTTTGCACTGTGCGATCTCTTGCGTTTTGCACCGTGCAATAGGCTTTTTCGGCTGTCACTTGCACCTTGACCTTTTTTTGCACAGTGCACGTCGCGGAAATCACTCCAGCGACTTTTCGGACGACCTAGTATATATTTGTTTGTCCATCGTTTCCGCCACAGCCTTTTTTCATATTATACATGACGTGAAAACGGACGTATTTTCTAATCATTGGTGGAATCCAATTTGTTTCTCCGCACATTCCATTAATCGAAAGGGGAAGCGAGGGAAAAATCAACGGGGAAACAAATCGATATTAATTATGATCGCTTTCTTTTCGGACCGCCATTCCGCTTATCTCGATTCTTTCGGTTTGATCCCTCTGTCATCTAGATCTTACACTCGCCGAACAAACGACTATTACGCACTGAGGTCGATTGTGTGTACATTTTTCGCATTATTCGGTTATTTGGCATGTTAAACATGAAGAGGGGGAAGAGTGATAGCGCCAAAAAGGTTGTTTGTGTGTTGATAAAAAGGCCTGGCACACGTTTCTGGTTAATCGAATTGCGGGCGTTTGAAAGCGATTGCGGTCTTTTTGAAGGGTGATTGGAATGGATGATGAGGTTTTCTTTTGGCCAGAGGATTGTAAAATACGGACGTTGATATCGTCATTATATTGAGGATTTAATAGTGGAACGTCTGTACAACAAAGTGTAAGGGACTATGAAATGTATATTCATTAGAAGGAAACGGAGGTTTGTTGAAGCCAAGGATTGAGTTTTAAGAAAAAAAGATAAAATCAAGGTCTTTGAATAAATTTTGCAATTTGAAATAAAATTTGTTCGACTTTCCAGTCGGACGTTCCAAAATTTTTATGTTCAGCCACACTTTTCAGGAGCTGGAATCTCAAGCTAACCTTTAACTTGGGAAATTAATCCGAAGATAGAATGGAAAGGCCAGCTTACCTCTGATCTGCACTTTCTTTTTTGGCTGGGGAATTTACGCTTATTCTGTGTAGTCTCTACCAAAAAATTAGTCTCTCATTTTTCTGTACTAGTGACGTCATCATTGACTTAATTTTACAGTGAAATCTCGAAAAAGAAGCCCCCGGCCGTCGACCGATTGGAATTGCAAGGAAAGAAATGAAAATCGGAAAGAGAGATGAGTGTGTACGCCCATAGCCCGTTGAAAGCACGCCATCCCGTCCGATCTGGCAAGTTAAGCAACGGTGCGCTTGATTAGTACTTGGATCGGAGACGTCCTTGGAATCTCAAGTGGCGTACGCATTTTTCGACTTCTTTTTGTTTTGAATAAACTCTGGATTCGTATTTTTGGACGGATCAGGATTTTTTTTCGTTTTTACCCAGTTTTTTCTAAATTCCATCAACTTTTTTGCCGTTTTCTCTTCATGACGTAACCTCGACAGCCATGCATAATATAATAAACGATCGGCCTCTCCATCTCCTCCTCCTCCTCCACCTTTGTCATGTGGCTGTCCTTTGCACAAAAGCCACCGAAATTCTCAAATTCTTTTGTGGTTTCAGTTGTCAACGTCGATCTTCATCACTCCGCCGAAACGGAAGAGAAGAAGCGGCGGCGGCAGAAAATTCTAATTTGAAATCAATCGAGCGCATTTCCCTTCGGGCGGGCGGGTTGGGGCGTGGTTAATTAGGGGCCGCGGTAATCAAGGTTGATTTCGGAATCAGTTACCACGACTTTGCAGGCTCAGATCAGGTGTGCGCGGGCTTCGGAATTGGAATACGGTAGGCTTGAAATTCGACGGTGGGGGAAGCTTTGAAGGCGGATTGGGAAATAAAGGAAGTTTTAAGGGGAAATACGAGCTGTGAATTCGCATAATTGTGCTTGACAATACGAATTGACAAGGGAATTACTACAAGTGCGACGCTCAGATTTTATTTAAATTTTGCACACGCGTCAGGCATAGGCCATATATCAATTTCTGAAAATTTTAGCTCGCGCTTTGCACTGAGAGCCGAGAAATTAACCGATCTTTGCGGACGAGAGAGCACGCGAAACGCGGAGAGCGGTCAGAAAGGGAAACACTTCTTGGCCATATCTTTGCCAGCTTCGCGCGGAAAAAATATTTTTTTCGTCGAAACATTACCCTCTATGGTAGAAATAGGCATGAAACGTTTCATGCCAAAATTCGCAAAAAAAGTGACACATTTTCGCCAACGTTTGATCTAAAAATTTCTGTCGTTTCTCCAAAGCGCGAGCTAGGAGTCTTGAAAATGTCTTAGAAAAAATAATACTAAATTTGTGCCAAGTTTGATCAAAATCTGGGCGTCGCATTTGAGGTACTTCCCCTGTGAGTTGGGTTATCAGAGGAAAAATATTTCACAGGTTATGTATTGAAAATACAGAAAATCTGGGTTTGGAAAGTAGCGTAAATCACGGGGAATCAAAGTCCGCACATTGAATTGCAAGGGATAACACAATTTATTCGTTTTTGAAGGCGTTGGTTGTTTGGAGGTTCTTTTTGGGCAAAAATTGACTCTTGGGACATCTGAAATCGTTCGCTTTAGACAGGTTGCGTTGTACAGATGTTCAGCTGTATAGCAGCGAATAAAGGACAACTTCTGTTCAACGAAACCGGGCTATTACGAAAGTTGCAAAGGTTCCAAGAGTCAATGTCGGGTCAAGATGAGCTCCATCCAATACAACGAACCACTTTTATAACGAATAAATTGTTTAGCACCTTGCGATTTGTGGTACAAAGGTTCGACTGCGTTTATTTTGCAAAGAATGTACCTAAAACGAATTTTGATGCAACTTGAAACACTTTTTGAAAGCTTTTTCGGAATTTTGAGAAATTTTTATTGTCAGTTTCCACAAAATATTAAGATTTTTAGGTCGAAAGTCGCTGGAATTTCGATTTTTTGTCAAATATTTTTTGGCTGAGATCTCTCCTTATTTGCCGTAGTATTTCTTCATCAAATATTTTTGAATTTCTACCAAATGTTGGTCTTTTACAAGTTCATAAACAAAAAAAAATTAATTTTTAGTTTCTAATACGCCCTCTAGAAAGTAGCTTGTATTATGAACAATTGGTTTAATAATCCAACATTTTAATTTTGCAAACGAAACTTCTAGAATCTTTTGAAATTGAGGGATAAATTTTCGTTTCATCGAAGATATAAAAATCTTTTGTCTTTTAAAGATAAGACCTAGTGCTTTCTCCAGTTCAAACCCTGTTGGCTTCCGTGTCTTCGGGTTGGATAATCCGGGAAAAGTTTAGATTTCGAAAAGTGAAAAATAAACGTTTACTCTTTGATGTTTTTTGTATTGTAGACAAAATATTGGCTACCCTCCATTCGAGGCAGAACGATTTTCAGTGGTCGATATGGCTAGAATCTGAGTTCTTAATACTCAGGAAGTGCTTAGGATCGTAAAGATTCGTTATCCAAACGGTCAAAGTTGGTTACGGACGCTTTGAATCGCTAGCGAAGTCGTTGCAAGTAAGGGCTGCCAGACGGCTTTAAGTTGAGGTAGACGGCTGGAACGGTTGCCAAACCGTCTTAGTGTCTTTAAAATGAGTAGAAATGGCAGCCATTCGGTATATAACGCTATATGCAAGATAAAAACAGCAGTCAGGACTCCTAGAAGTTCTGTAACGTTTTGGGCTGCTATTCCAATTCCTGTTCTAGCAATCCAGGCTAATTGATTACGGTTATAACCGTTTGTCAAGCGGTCTAATACACTCGAGAGGCATTATAAATCATTTTCCAGCAATTTAAACCCATCTAGTACCGGCTACAGAAATTCGATCTGCCCCAAATGAAATCTGCCCCAAATGAAAGGTTGCGAAAATTTTTGGGGCATTTTTTGTTATTTTTTTTTTGAAAAAATAAGCTTTTTATGCTTTTTTTTGGTCTCAAAACAGTCTTAATTGATTTTTACGACTAATTAATTATAAATCTGTCTAAATATTTGCCTTTACGGTTAGTCAAGGGCAGATCGGAATCTCCGTGACGAAAATTTCTCTCCAATTCTACGCAAATCTCGTTATCTCTGGGTTAAGCGCAAAATTTACGATGCGCTTATCGTATTCCAATATATAATGAGCTCGTTGATTAAGCATGACCACTTTATAACGCAAAAAAGTGTTGATTGTGGCGAAAATTGGGATTTTTGGTCTTTAATCAAATTTATGCTAATTTTTGGGGTGCAACTTATGACGACTCGTATTTTACAAGATTTCTAACGCAACGCAACCGATTTTTGACATCATTCATCTATCGCTTTGGTGATCTGGCCTTATGAGTGATCAATGCATCATAAAGCTAGATTATCAAAGCTATAAGGAGAATGATGATCACTACTACAATGCTAAAGAATTGATGTTGAGTGTATGTTTTAATCATCAACTGGATGCATCATAATTTACAATAAAAATCCTTTGCCGTCGACTGTTTGGAATTGCAAGGAAAGAAATGAAGATCGGAAAGAGAGAGGAGTGTGTACGCCCACAGCCCGTTGAAAGCACGCCATCCTGTCCGATCTGGCAAGTTAAGCACCGGTGCGCTTGATTAGTACTTGGATCGGAGACGTCCTTGGAATCTCAAGTGGCGTACGCATTTTTCGACTTTTTTGATTTGCATAAAAGACTAAAATCGTATTTTAGATCGTGTTTCAATATGAAAATGACTTGAAACCAAGGTATTTGAATAAACTTTGCAATTTGAAATAAAATTTGTTCGACTTTCCAGTTGTACGTTCCAAAATTTTTATGTTCAGCCACACTTTTCAGGAGCTGGAATCTCAAGCTAACCTTTAACTTGGGAAATTAATCCGAAGATAGAATGGAAAGGCCAGCTTACCTCTGATCTGCCCTTCCTTTTTTGGCTGGGGAATTTACGTTGATTCTCTTTGGTCTCCCCCAAAAAAAAGTTCCTTCAAATCTCATTAGGTAGATTTGTTCGGCGATCTTGCCGATAAAAAAATATACTTAATTTGGGGATAAATGAGGTTTTTACAGCAAAATATTATCATTTATTATACATATTGTTGGCTCTAACCTCAAATTGGTTCGCAGATCTTTTCCAACAAATCCATATTTGGGTCGAGCCATTGAGATTGCGCAACGAGGATTGTGACTTTGACCGGGACACTGTACATGTAGATTGTTGTTTCGAAGGTTCTCCGTTCCAGGCCTTCGTCAAATTCGTCATCATGATTTAGCCAATCAAAGCGGTCGGTTTGCAAAACACGTTGAAATTCTGATTTGAAATGGTCGAAAGTGTTGTTCTGAAAAGGGTGAGTTGTTCCGTGCGGTTTCAACGGTTAATTTGGGCTTGAAAAGTGGTGTAAAATACGGGAAATAAAGTTCAGCTAGGCTTTTTCAGAAGTACGTGACTTTGTTTTTGGATAAAATCTGATTTTTTAAATTTGTTATTGCAATAAAACCTGCCTCGATCACAGTGCTGAATTCAAAGTCCATTACGATTCCAGACGAATTGATTTTCGACAATTGAATTCCTTCTGCTAGATACTTGACCTTAGACATGACCAGTTCCAATTGTTGCAAATGTTTGGAAATTTTCTGAAAAATATGTACACATAGACATTAAGGTTGTGCCGCCTGTTGACGGTCTGTCAAGTTGTCAAATTGCCGTCATTTTCGTCATGTCACATTGCTCTGTCATTTTGACTTGTCAAATTGATTGTTTGGGGGAACCTTTGAGAATTTTGCAAAAAAAATCGAGAATTTTGTCCCGCAACGAAGAATTGTCCCGCCAAAAATTCTTGGCATTTATTAAATATTTAAAAAAGAAAATTGTTTTTTGTGACAAAAAAGATGCGTTCCACCGACTGGTCGAGGGAATATTTTAATAAAATAGTAACCAAACCGACCCTTGTCAACTGGAGTGCTCAAATTCAACCACACGACTCAAGGAACATTTGAAGGTAATGTAACCAGCGATTACATAAAGCAGAATATTTTGCAACTTGATCGCTCTATGGAATGCAAGAAACCTCCAGTTTCACTCACTCAATTCGTCAATGAGAGTTTGGATGATAGTGCCAGCGGGAACGAGGAAGAAGATGATCCGAAACAGGTCTACTAAACTCCTTTTGTTGTTATAAACTGTTGTTTTAATGTGTATATGGTCTTGAACATGTTTGAAGGCATTATACTACCTTGAATAATGTTTTTGTTTATCGTTAGACAGCTTCCGACCGAAACAACGGCTATTTGACGCAATTTGCCGAAAATGACAGGAATTTGACGTCAAGTTGACGTCATTTTGAAAAATTCTGTCAAAATCACAACCCTAATAGAAATGTTACTGAGAGCGTTGTGTTTGGAAATTTAAGTATGTTTATGCTTGAATACCTCGGCATCGCGTGCAAAACACAATTTTCGGAGCTTGGTCTATCGCCTATGCAGGGTATGTAGGCGAAACTTTAAAACCTACTCTGGAATCAATGAGTAGTCGATATCTCAGCGCCAAATCTTTCAAATTTGGAGCGGCTACGTTGAGCCCCTCCATAATTTGCGTATACAGTTTTGTGCTCGGCGGAGGTGAGGTCTCAATGCATTTGAAACCAACGGTCAACGTCTCTAGCAACGGCATTTCTGGGAGCGGTAGGTATTCGTAGAGGACGTTGAGGCCGGCTTGCGGAAGCTCCATATTCTTGGCGGGGATGGAGAAGAATGGGCCGAGATCTGAAAAAAAAAATTTTTAGAAAGACCTCCGTGCGGTATACGCCCCATTGCTAGCAAATTTGTTTCTTGTAGAAGGGTTTCATTGTATAGAGGCTGATTTCGGGTTAAAGGGACAGTACAGCTACTTTTGAAGCGCGATTTTTACGGCGTGGCAACGAAATTTTCAAAACGTTTCTTCGTCTACTGTATCAATAACAACGAGAAAAAAGTAAAGGTGACATTCTACATGCTTGCTAATAATTATTGTAGTGTTTGCGACTCTGTCGCCATCGTTTTCGCTGCAGGACATCAAAAAACTTTTTTGAAATTTCGTTTCACACGTCGTAAAACGCGCAATTCAAAAGTAGCTGTACTGGCCGTTTAACAGGGGAAGTGCTCCAAGGCCGATGCTCAGATTTTCTTTAAATTTTGCACACACTTCAAGCATAGGCTACATATTAATTCCTGAAAATTTTTGCTCGCGCTTTGCAGAGGCAGCCAAAATATTCAACAAACTTTGCCGCCGAGAGAGTTCGCAAGACGCGGAGAGCGGTCAGAGAGAAAACACTTTTTGTCCGTATCTTTGCCAGTTTCGCATAGAAAAAATTGAATTTTCGTGGAAACATTACTCTTTACGGTAGGAATAGGCAAAAGACTTTCTATAACAAAATTCGCAAAAAAGTGTTACATTTTTGCCAATTTTCGACCTAAAAATCTCGGCCGTTTCTGCAAAACGCAAACTAGGATTCTCGCATATGTCATAGAAAAACATTACCTAAATTTATGTCAAGTTTCATCCAAATCTGAGCATCGCTCTTGGAATACTTCTCCTGTAAGCTGGACTTTAGGACCTCCGAAAATGTTTGCTATAGACGGGGTTCGTTGTACAGATTTTTTATTGTATTTTGTATTGTTTAACTGTTTAATATATGTCCAGCTGGATCGAATCGTATTTGAAAATAATGAAAATTCCGAAACTTGCATGGATTCCTTAGTGCGAATGTAGTTGGAACATAAGAGAACACTTGGACATTTTCGAATATTTTCCCATCTTCGTAGTGGATAAATGGCGGGACGTTGAGCCCCGTAGCCGATACTCTCGTCATATTGGGACTGAGCAGATCGAGCAAGACTTTGTCGCATGTCCTGTTTGTGTAATTGAGGATTTCGCAGTCGCGGTTCGTATCTGAAAAGATGGGCTATTGAATTTGTAAGAGTCCAAGGTTTATCTAACGGGGAAGTACTCCAAGTGCAACGGTCAGATCTTGATGAGATTTGGCACATGTTTAGAATAGTTTTTTAAAGACATATGAGAGATTTATAGCGCGCGCTTTGCTGAAACAACCGAGATTTTTAGGCCCAAAAAGGACAAAAATGAGAGCTTTTTTTGCGATTTTTGGCATGAAAAATTTCATATCTATTTCTACCGTAGTGTGTGATGTTTTCGCAAAAAATAATTTTTTTCCATGCAAAACCGGCAAAGATACGGCCAAAAAATGCTTTTCTCTCTGACCACTTTTTGCGATTCGCGTACTCCCTCGGCCACAAAGATCGTTGAATATCTCGGCATGTTTTCACTGAAAATCAAGATCTTCCGCACAAAACTGGCATAGATATGGCCAAACAGTGTTTTCTCTTTCTGACCGCTCTCCGCGTTTCGCGTACTCTCTCGGCGCCAAACTTTGTTGAATACTTCGGTTCTCCCTGCAAAGCGCGAGCTAAAATTTTCAGGAATTCATATGTGGCCTATGCCTGAAGTGTGCGCAAAATTTAAAGAAAATCTGAGCATCGGCCTTGGAGACATATGTGGCAGAGGTGTGTGCAAAATTTACAGAAAATCGAGCGGTTATATAGTCTTTGAGCACTAGGTTTCACAAGTGTATGCAAAATTTCAATAAAATCCGAGCATCGAACTTGGAAGTTTCCCTTGTAAAATCGATGCGAAAGACTTGAGACGACCTTCGCACGTCAAATCGAAAAAGCAAACGAGAGGGAACTGTTCAAGTTGGCACTTTGTCACAAATTTGGGCTCCGAAAAATCTTTTCTGGTCGATTTCTTGTTCAATTGGGCAGGTCTTTCATCACTCAGTAAAGACAAAATGTGAAATTCGGAAAAAATGGATACGATTTGCAAGGGGAAGTACCCCAAGTGCGACGCTCTGATTTTCTTTAAATTTGCACACACGTCAGGCATAGGCCACATATCAATTCCTAAATATTTTAGCTTGCGCTTTGCAGACGCAGCCGATATATTGAACGATCTTTGCGGCCCAGAGAGCACGCGAAACGTGGAGAGTGGTCACAGAGGAAAACACTTTTTGGCTATAACGTTGCCAGTTTCGCGCGGAAAAAAATGATTTTTTGTGGAAACATTACCCTCTACGGTAGGAATAGGCATGAAACGTTAATTTTTCCGAAAAATCTTTGGACAAAAAGCCAACTTGAAGAGTTCTCTCCTCGATTTAACATGCTTCGTAGTTTGTCGCCATTTTTTTGTTAGACAAAAAAACGTATTTTTCGGTTTCTAAAATAAAATCGAATACTTTGAACTTTCGAATTTTTCGGACGATAAATTTATGAGTGAAGAACGCTGATATCAAGGTTCTCTTTGGTTTTTAAAGATTGTTTTTCTTGTCTAGAACGGGAAAATTGTCTTATCAAAGTGATTGACTACGTTGACGAGATACGATTGCTAGGGTAAAAGATCAGCTTTAAAACAGAAAAAGCAGATGAAAAATCTAAAATTCGAAAAAACAGTTTGTATCTTAGTTTCAAAGGTAAAAAAATGGTCGTATTTTACCCCAAACAAATCTCTAAAGTTCCCTGCATTCTCCTAAAATACCAGACATGGCAAAACGGGCCGGGCCCGTTTGAAGTTGGGCCCGGCCCGGCCCTTTTCAAAATTTCCAAAGCCCGGCCCGGCCCGGCCCCGGGGTACCTTGGGCCCGGCCCCGGCCCTTTTTTTTGTTTAAAGTTTTTACTTTAAACTAACATCATGACGTTGTTCGCAGTACTCGAATTAGTCCAAAAACGTTTTAAAATTTAAAAATCGATCAACCTATACCCAAGATATTGTTGATTTTTTTTATATTATCCATGATTTGTCTTTCGGCGAAAAAGATGTTCAGATATTGGAAAGATATGCAAAAAGCTGAAAAGCATCAAAAATTTGAAGATTCGGAAATGATAATCAGAACCTGAAATTTTTTGTCCCAAATTTTGATGTTTATTTGATTTTTTTAAAGGTCGAAAAATCGAACGATAGGTATTCATGTCATAAGAGTGAAGAAAAGACTTCAGATGGGCTGCTCGACTGTCAAATCCATCGTCGAAATCCTAGAGAAAGCAAGAGAAACTTTAAACAACCGTAGTCAAAAAAAATTTTTTTGCGAAAAAATTACAACAAAATGCCAAAAAAAAATTGGCACCTAAATTTTTCGTTGCAATACATTTTTTTTTTTCTGAAAAAAAGGGCCGGGCCAAGAGGGCCCAAAAAAAAGATAGGCCCTCGGCCCGGCCCGTTTAGAGTTGGGCCCGGCCCGGCCCTTTTCAAAATTTCCAAAGCCCGGCCCGGCCCCCTTGCCATGTCTGTAAAATACGAATTGAGCCCTAAAACTCATATGCTTAGTACCCCAAGTGCGACGTTCAGATTTTCTTTAAATTTCGCACACACATCAGATATAGGCCACATATTAATTCCTGAAAATTTTAGCTTGCGCTTTACAGACGCGACCGAGATATTCAACGGTCTTCCGAGAGAGCACACAAAATGCGGAGGGCGGTCAGAGAGAAACATCTTTTGACCATAACTTTGCCAGTTTCGCGCGGAAAAAAGTTGACTTTTTGTGTAAATATTACCCTCTATGGTAGAAATAGGCCATGAAACTTTTCATACCAAAATTCGCAAAAAAATTTCACATTTTCGCCAAATTTTGCCCTAAAAATTTCGGTGGTTTCTGCAAAGCGCGAGATAGAAGTCTCGCGTATGTTTTAAAAAAAATAATGCTTAATTTGTGACAAGTTTCATCAAAATCAGAGCATCGCACTTGAGGTACTTGCGCTGTCAATAAAAACGCCAAATTGGACATACTTTTGAGCGCTCTTCCCACTTGATAAACCAATTTCATATTCGGCCGAACTGCATGGCTGACAAAAATTTTGTAGCGCAGACCTCGAGCATGCTCATAGAGCCGATTTATCATCATTACAAGCAGTTTTCCGTTCTCATTCACTATCCTCCAGCTGTTGAACAGGGTGCAAACCAGTTCGGAGCCTCGAATTACCAATTCAACTTGAGATTTTTTGGAGTTCTGGAGAAATGGAAGGCATTTTATGTAGCGACGATGGAGGAACTGAAATTTGAGGGAGATTAAATAGGTCTTCAAGGGATATTTGAGGAGTTTTGATATTATTTTAGGGGATTTTAAGGGGTTTGATATAAAAAGTGAAAGTTTTGGCGGAAACTTAAGGTTTATGAATTGAGAGAGTGGGAAATTGAATTTAAAGTAGCTGGAATGACGATAGAAGTAAAATACGATTTTTTTTGGATTTTTGGGACGTTTTGACACAAAAAAATCAAGGTTAGCCGAAAAATTGGGGATTTATAGCTGTTTTTGGGTCATACGTATTTTTCAACAATTTACATACTGACCAATGCTATAAATTATAGCATTTTTTTGATTAATTTTGGCCAAAGATCTGAAAGTTTTACTCATTTCTTTTTATTTTCCAATTCCGCGGCGTGAAATGAAAATCGGAAAGAGAGAGGAGTGTGTACGCCCATAGCCCGTTGAAAGCACGCCATCCCGTCCGATCTGGCAAGTTAAGCAACGGTGCGCTTGATTAGTACTTGGATCGGAGACGTCCTTGGAATCTCAAGTGGCGTACGCATTTTTCGACTTTTTTGATTTGCATATACAAATAAAGTTGTATTTTACATCGTGTTTTGGCAAGAAAATGACTTGAAATCAAGGTATTTGAACAAATTTTGCGATTTGAAATTATATTTGTTCGACTTTCCAGTCGGACGTTCCAAAATTTTCATGTTCAGCCTCACTAAATTGTATTTAGGTGATATTTTCGCAAGAAAATAACTTGAAAGCAAGGTTTTTGAATAAAATCGTATTTTAGACAGTATATTATGCCAAACTAGCACTTTATCTCACGTTATTTTGCCATTAAACTTTTTCAAAACCCTTAAAAGCTTACAATGACCCTTATCAGCGTGGTGTTCAGCAATCTCTCAAAGATGGGTTCTCCATTTCGAACGTAATGCTGAACGAAGAAACTGAGAATTCGCTCGTTTAGCCTGGGGGCATTTGTCATCTTTTCTGAAGGAAAAGTGAGGGTTACTGTAAAGTTACAACGAGAAAAGATTAATTGAGCAACGAGTTAGATAACTGATGGTCGTGATGACTGATTTTTTGGAAGAAATTTTTGGAAAATAAAAAAACCGGGTAAAAATTATCCGATTTAAAAAAATATGTTACGGTGGCTCTGAAAGCGGGGTTTGAAATTGCAAATTAAGTGATTTAGAAAAGTATTCATCTAAACTTTTGGTTTAAAACTTTTTTTAAATACGAAGAAAGCAAGAATCTCTTGAAAATTGAAGACGAATCCAAAAAATGGGTAATTATGACGGGATTTTTTTGCAAAACAAAAGGACGTTATTGTCTAGCCAGCATTTCAATTCCAACTTTCTGTAAAACTGCCGATTTTTTAATTAAAAACTGTAAAAAATCAATTTTTTGGGCGGATAAACGTGAAAAATAAAATTTTTTTTGTCAACCTCGAACGCCCGCAACATGAGATTCCTCCCCAACCACAACAACACTGATTACAACGCACGGAAATCTCTCAAAAATTGTTTTTTCGGGGGGCGTTTCGACTTTTAAAGACGAATGGAGAAATTCTTTTTTGTCATGCGATTTCTTCCGGGGAAATTATGAAAGACCCGTTGCACGTTATCGCACGTTGACGGCTGTAGCGAAAACGAATGAAATTAAAAAAACTGCATTGAGGCAGTTTTTGGAATGGGATTTTTCGGAAGATCTTGATCAAAAGAGATCTTTATGACCGTATTTTAGTGCGTCAAAATGCCCTAAGGTCAAATTGAAAGCTAAATCAATATGTTGCCTATGGAAAAATTGACCTTTTCCGAGTTTGGGTAAATTTTCTTAAGTCGAGATTTTTGCCAAAATTATAGCTAAAAACTATAATTACCGGTCGTATTTTAGACAGTAATTGCGGTATAAGACACTACGACTCGATCTTTGTATTTTGCCTACGGCCAGATTACAAAATAATACGATTTCTCGAGGTAAACAGATAAATTACGAAAAAGTAGTGATATAATAAAAAACATTGATCTGAGTGAGTGGAAATCGGAGTTAGAATAAAGATTAAAGCCTCTAATATGTAACTTTAAAATTTTTAAACGACGGACGCAAAAATGAAGACTTTGCTAAGTTTCGCACTGTGCAATCCAAAAAAAGAATTGGTTTGCGCTGTGCAGATTAATATGTTTGGAAATTTTTTGCACTATTCTCTTTTAAAGAACAGTAGCCGCACAATTCAATTCAAATTTTTATCCATTTCGCACTGTGCGTTCTAAAAAAAAATTGTTCGACCGCACAGTGCAAGAAAAACAAATCGAAAAAAATCGTATTCCACCGGTAAAATACGCTTTGAGAATGCATGCAAATCATAAATGACGACTGGAAAAAAAACTTTTCATAAAAAAGAATCCAAAAAGTTCGACACCATAAAAGGAAATCGCCCTTTTCCAAAAGCAAAGAGCGCACAGTGCAACAGAAAATAAAATCGCCCTTAGGGCGCAAAAAAGCGATGACCAAAAAGCAAAAAAACTCGGGAAATGCAGTAAAAGAGCTCGTTAGAGAATTTACACTACTTTTATTCAACTAATAATACCCAAATTTTCGAAATTTGTTCGGCTAAAACCACAGATGTTCATCATTTTTGCGGGTACACTCCATCCGTCGGTAATCCGTGTCATCAAATTCGTCGTCAGAGTTGCGGAATCCCGCCACCAACTTGGTAAAGTCTTCGGCTTCGGAGTTTTCGTCCGTGTCGTCGCAGAATTCCATTCGGACTTTGGGCTTGCGATTGTGGGTTCCGCGGCCCGCAAACGGAGCCTTGGGCTTTTCCGGCGGAGCGGGATCAATCAGACGGACAAGGTGCTTGCCTTCGGGGGTGATCGTTCCATGAACTAAAAATAATGGCCATAAAAAACGAAGCAGAGAAGAAATTTTCCCAAACATATTACTTTAGACAAAACACGGCGGGTTTTTAAATAATCTTGACTTTTCTTGAGCCAGTTTTGGTTCTAAAAGCTTTCTATACCCTCATCCATAACATCCATCCATTTTCCGACCAAAGTTTTTAAATTTTTTCATCAAATTTTCCACTTTCAAACAGTTCGAACAAAAAATCAGACAAGGCACTCTCCTCCATACTCCGCAAGTACTACCAAAATACAAAACATACCATGATTCCACTTCTGAATACCCGAAAATTTCGTTTAAAGTAATCTCCCAAAAGTTGCGCAAGAATCAAAAAATTTCCAAAACTAACCTTCCAAAATAATATCCAGACTTCCCATGATGAGATCATTGAAGGTTGAAGTGGATTTAAAGTCCAACAAGCGGGTGTCTTGCTCTAAAATTTCAAAAATCAACACAAAAATAACGAACCCACCAATCAGCGAGCATTTGAAGGAAAGTGGGGCCGAAAACGACGCCAAATCCGTCGGCATGGTGAACAACTCTTCGTGGCGGACAATCGCCGACGAGCCAATGTCAATCAGGTCCACTTGGAGCATCTCCATTCCGACCGTATTGATCCGACATCGATGGAGTTGGCCTTGATGGCGACAAATCGCATAGCCACCTTGCACTGGCTAAAATTCGTATTTTTTATGACCAAAACGCAAGTTAAAGGTCAAAACCGAGGCCAAAATATTAGAATAGCCAAGTCTGTGATCAATTAGACTCCCTTATATTGCAATTGGACCAATTTTTTGGTTCTTACGCAACTTTTCCGAAACAATTTTTCGACCGGTCGATGCCCATAAAAATCGCCAAAAAGCCTCAAAATCGCTTACGTAATGGACAATATATCTTTGGATCTTCTCTTCTTGCCCGTCCAACAAATCTCTGAGGAGCTCCAACTTCCTGAAAATTCAAATCTCAAATTTCCCGCCAAAATATAGAAATCGCTTCCAAACATCAAAAGCATACAAAATCCAAAACTCACGGTAAATCAAAATGTCGATGGACATGGAAAAAGATGGGTGAGATCGTATTCAGGGGTGTACAACGAACCCGAGTTTTCGGTTCGCCCAATGGAATCGTCGGCGGAGGTTTTGGATGGGGAATAACGCGTTCATGAAGCGGGCAGATGCCGTAACGGCCCGACGGCAGGCTGTTGAGGATTCGCTGGAGGCACGGCAACGAGCAGGGAGGGTCATCAAAGCGGCGCACAAAATGACGATCGTCCTCCACGTCGGAATCGCTGGAAAAACAAGATCCAAGTTAGGGCTCGGGCGCAGCTTGGCAAGAATACTTTTCTGTCCTGGCCCCAAAAAAGCAAGATCCACCCACCCAACTCACAGAGTGCTCAACGACGAAGCATGGGACAGTCCATTCACGGGCATCCAGACCGTTCTAACCGGGTGTCTTTCCATGGGCAAGACCGGGCTTGTTACATTGTTGGGGGCGATCATGGCGCCGATACCAAATCCCCTCAATGACTTGGGAGCGGTGGCCAACTGCCAGTAGGATCCCTTTTCGTGGCAATCGGAGGCTCTCCATTCTCCGGCATGCCTGGCGGGTTCCAGGTGATCTGGAAGGGGCTTCGCGCTCTGAAATCGAAAATAATCCGCTAACATCATCTCTTTCATGGTGAAAAATTGCCTTCAAAATGTCGAAAAAGGACGCGGGATAACTAAATACTAATGATAAAATGGGTCAAGTCTTCCTCCGAAATCAAAGCAGATTTCGAGGTGAAGACTTGACTCAAAATGATTCATGGCATTCTAAAATCCGTCAAATGAGTTCTAAATCAGACGCTTGTTCTCTAAATGTCTCAAAATGATCTCTTTCATCTTTTCTGAGCTTAAACTTCCGTTCCGACAGCTTCACTTCCAAACGGGTCAAGTCTTCCCCTCCAAAACCGGATTTCTTATTCGAGGGTACGACTTGACCCAAAAATCATCCTATTGTCGACTAAAAAACGTTTCTATCTCTGCAAAATGCCTCACCACAGACAAATAGCTGGTCTTCATCATCAACGGGCTAACACAAGCCGACTGATTGCCCAAAGGTCGCATGAAACCGTTGAAGCGCCATTCGTATGGACACATGCCGCCCGGATAGAAGCCGTATGGGAACGTAGAGTGGGTCATAAGCTAAAATATGCGGAAATATTCCAAAAAATTGTAGAATGTCCAGAAAAAAATCAAAAAATATGAAAAAACTCCAAAAAATTCCATTAAAAATCCTGAAAATTGCGAAAATTCCCAAAATCTCACATCAAATCCATCGTTGAGGACCTCCGTCAGACACTGAGTGGCCTTTGGGAATTGGCCGCCACTGGCTGACTGCTTATCCGGTTCTTGTTCGTCTCCATCGTTCAACATGGTCAACAAGTTCGGACTGTCCAATTTGCGTTGGATTCGTTGGAAATGGGATTTTCCCCAAAATTTCCGTTTATTTTATAGTCCAAATTTGCATAAATCTTTTAGTAAAAACTTGAGAAAACAATTTTTTGTGGGAATTTTCTTTTGAATCCCAAATTCGAAATTCACATTTTCGAAAATTTGCACATTCAAATTTTGGCATGAGAAAATGAAATTTCCCGACTCATCGTCTCATACACAAGTCTACACGACTCCACAACGATTTATAATCCTAAAATACGCTGAAAATTTTCAAAAAATCTCCTCTGTCATCTATAATTTTAATATTTATTAAACCCGTAAAAGTCGGCGAAATTTTATAAGAAAAAGCCTGATATCCAGAATAATATTGCTGTCTGAAAAAAAGAAACATAAACACCTGGGTGAAAATACCTAAAATTACAGTAGCTTACGGATACTGTAACTATTAAATTATCCCCATCACAAATTTGAATAAAAAATTATATTTTCGGGAATAAAATCTCTTTTGTTGGGTTCACAAATTCGAAACACCGTATGACGAGGATACTGTAGAGTCCCTAAGTTATGTTGAGCGAGTAGACAAAATATAATTATCAAAAACAAAAAACCATCTTCAGTAAGGTCCGTAATATTCCGGATTCGGCCCCGGAGAGGCGTAGAACTGTTGGCTGGGGCAAAATTGCTGAGGAGGATGATTGGCGACCGAGTACTGCATCTAAAACCAGAAAAGCTGTGTATAAAACCGCCAAAATGTAGTTTAGAGAAACACTTGACTCGAAATTGCAAAAACAGTAAAACTGATCGTTGCAACACCAAACAATTTTACATTACAACGCAAAATGTCCGCACATCGTCCTGAATTCCCTGTTTTGCGAAGTGGGTCAAGTGTTCTCCTCAAACTCCAAAACTTTCTTTCAACGGGGAAACTTGACCCAAAACATTCTTAATTCCAAAGACCGTATTTTAAACCTTTACAGCATGAAAAATAAAACTTACGACAATCGGTTTTACTCTATTTCACCCTTAAAGATCATCAAAAACCTTTAGAGAAACACTTGACTCAAAGGTTCTTCAGATCCCCAAATAACTCCAAACCCGCTTACCGCTACTGGTTGAGGATGGCCTGGGGCAAAGACGGTTTGATATGGGTGATTTAGATGAGGTTGAGGGATCATTTGAGGTGTGGTGTAAACGACGGTTGGCGGTTGAACTGGACCCGAAAACTGTTGTGGTGGGAACCCCGGAGGGGGCACGGCGACGAATTGAGGTGCGCTCATCGGATCCATAGGGATGATGGGCGGTTCGTTGTAGCTATGGACGTATTGAAAGCCGGCCGGCATATTGGGCGCCTAAAACAATATAAAAATTTATAATACAGTGCTTGAACAGTAGCATAAATTATTCAAAAGTGCATAAACTGACTCTAAATTGCTTACTCAACTCATACCTGCTCTCAAACATCAAAATTTGTTCTTTAAAACCAAAATTTTCCGTTTTTCAAAAAACTCGCGTAAGATCCAAAAAAGCACCAAAATTAATCCTTCCAAATTACTCGAAACCCCTTACCTGAGGCTGCATCGATTGCAGTGGGGCGTAGGTAAAAATCGATGGACTCCCTCCACGACCACGCCTCGGCGGAGCGGAGTTTTTGGAATTTCTGCTTTGGGAGCCGGAGCGGAATTCCGTAGCCTTCACATTGAAGTCGAACTTTCCGTATTGGAACTGTTTCGAGCTGGGACGACTGCTTTTGTTTCCATTCTCTTCAGTTGTGACCAATTTCTCGGGTTCTTGAGATTTCCCCATATTATCCTTGGAGTTTTTGCCACTATCCTCATTTTTTACCCGCTTTTTGGGTGAAACCTTCTCCGCTTTTGAGTCTCTGTGCTTTTTTGGGTCTTTGTCTTTCTTGTGAGCATCATTTCTGCTTTCGTTTTGGCTTTCCAATTTCTTTTCGGTCGATTTTTCATTTTGGCTTGAAACTGAATTGTAATCCCTGGCCCTCGGCGGGCATCCGTTGTTCTGGAAGGCCGGTCCGCCGCGCATATTGGCAGGGGGTTGAGTTGATTTCGCGGTAGGTTGAACAGTTCTTCCCCATTCGGTTCGAAAACGGGAAAATTTTGCATCCCGAATATTTCCTTCATTTTTTCGACGGTCGAAATCTCTTCGATTAACCTCTCGGCCGTAGTCGTTTCTGCGCTCAAATCTGGATGAGAATGGTCTTGGGGACACCTTCGATTTCCGCAATACATGAATTTCGTTCACCTTCTTCGAGGAGGTCGCAGAAACTGGCGGAGAGGCTGGAAGATGCGCTCTATTTTCCACCGGGTCTTCGAAGCTGTTGATGTCCGATTCCTTGTCCAATTCTCCTTTCGCTTCCCGCAGTCTTTGTTCTCGTTTGTATTCTAAAAATCGAAACATAAATTTAGTTCGTCTAGTACAATATAAGGCGAAATCTCTGTTGCTCGAAGCGCAGATTTGCTTCCAATTTTGCGTGAATGGTCTATCTAACCCACATTTCCATTCCTAAAAATTCCAGCTCACATTTCGCAGGGGCAACCGAGATTTTCAACGATTTACCATAACCTTTAGACCTAAAATGCCCAGCAATTTCCACCAAGTTTGCGCCAACCGTTTCTCCAACACCTCAGAATATCGTTCTCAATAATGCACTAAGTTTCACCAAAATCTAAACGTCGAATTTTGAGCACATCCCTGATGTTGTACTAGACAACACAAAAGTCGAGAAAAGGCAGATACTCTTACGAAAACCTAAATTTGAATAAACAAATCAAATGAGAACTTACCGTGTATCTTTTCATAGACGTAACGCAAATATTCCCGTTTGCTTAGCGGGACTTCATTGCAACGGCAGGGGTCAGCTGGATCGAGCATTGTTACGCAAATTACGCTCTGTAAATGTAACCGATTAAAGCGTTTATGGAATTTTTGCGACATAGTTACTTTGTTGATCATAGTCAGTTAAAAAATCTTGAGTTATTGATGTTATCTATCAGTTAAGGAAGTACCTCGGGAACAAAGTAAATATAATCCTACAGCATCAAAATTTTATACGAAAATGTTCATCGTGATCTGTAGAATTCGATAGCTCATGACATTTGCAGCAAAACACGCGAAAATTTTTTTAAACTTAATTAACTTGTTTTAGACATCATGGATAACATTAATTTGAATTTCCCAAGATCTAACAATGAAAACATGTATCTAAGATTTCTAACACGTAGAGCACAGTCCGCTCCAGCTCGGAAACCCTCAATGGAAAGTGCAACATTCCTAAATCCAAAAGAATGCATCAAAAACATTCACCTACCTCATACGGATGGGAAGTCGTCCAAAGTCGGTTGTAAACGGGTTTTCTGGTATCAAAGATGTATCGAAAGTTAACTTCACGAACCTGAAATCAACAACATTAAAGATCAAAACAGTTTCGCACGAAAAAATGTCTAAATTTGAAAAAATAGGAACAGATGTCAAGTGTAATATAAATTGAGAAAAATTATAACCTTCTGAAAAACAGACTAGTAAAATAAACTCAATAAGGGTCGGCAAACGTAACAGGCGTTACTAATCTCATTCTTGAGGGCTGCAACACCACGTTTTCCACTAAATTTGTTGAGTTTCCGCAAAATTTTTCAAATAAAGTTACCCAAAAAATTATCGACGAAAGATCAATATTGATGGCGCAAAATGATGCGTATTTTTTTGAGGATTTACTGTACAATAACTGGACGAATAAGACCAACAACTTCATTGTTTCCAATGATTTCAAAAACTTCTATTTATCACTGGAATATTTATTCACCCATTTAAATAGACAAAAAGAATAGACTTAAGGGAATTTTTGGAGGGTCTACAGCCTGCATGACACACTAAACATGAGAATATTATTGTCGGATTACTGTAGAAAAGAAATTTCGCCAGACGACATTTTATACGAAAGATTCTGATATCTAGTATAACATGGACCGAGGGCTGTTTCGACCCAAATAAAGACTTTCGGGTTCTAATAATTAAAATACGCACAATATTACAGCACCTTGAGAGTACTGTAACAGCATTATCATTCTGAAAAAATGAGCAAAAGCTCATTTTTTTGTGGAAAAATCTCAAAATCTCCCTCTTTGAATTCGAAAAACAAAAATACAGTATGCTAAAGACGCTGCTGGGTCCCTGAGTTAATTGAGCGCATAAAAATCCAATCAAAACATAGAATATATCAAAAATTTGGGAAAAAACATCATCCTTGGTGTTGTTCCGCATGTTCCAGGTTCGGATTAGACGTCGGCGGGGCGTAAAACTGTTGACTGGAGTAGAATTGCTGAGGTGGTTGACTTGCGACCGAATACTGCATCTGAAAACACCAAAATCAAGTGTGAAACCAACAAAATTTATATGACGTGACCACTTGACCCAGAGCGCTAAATGCATCAAAAAATCATAATTCAAATAGTTAAAACTATCAAATTGGTTTGGAGAATGACTTTTTATGTCAATCACACCCTTTTGAGCTGGGTCAAGTGTTCTCCTCAAAAACAAAAACCCCATCTTTAGGGAAAAGACATGAGCTAAACAGCTTGAAATTTCATACATCGTGTCTCAAAACGCCACATCGTTCCTACTCAGCCTTACAACAATCCTCTGTTCTATATTATACCACTTTCCACATCCCCTAAAATTCTCAGGGAAACACTTGACTCATTTCACAACAACAGTCAAAATCCCCGCCAAATCCCTCCAAATCTTCTTACTGGTACTTGTTGAGGGTGCTGTGGAATGTACATTGGCTGATATGAACGGTTTAGATGGGGTTGAGGAATCATTTGAGGTTGCGCGTAGACAACAGTCCCCGGCTGAACTTGGCCCGCAAATTGTTGAGGTGGATACGCCTGAGGGGGTAGGGCCACGTATTGAGGAGTGCCCATTGTATTCATAGGCAGGATGGATTGTTGATGGTAGCTGTGGACGTATTGGAAGCCGGCCGGCATATTGGGGACCTAAAGTGAGGTAAACTTTGGTAAATTGGTAGTTAAATAGGTTTGCAAACTATGGAAAATTGAGTGATCTTGCCACATAATCAGGTCATATTCGGTCTAAAATTCAAGTAGCTTCAACAAAAACCTTAAAATTTTTTGAAAATTCAGCAAAAATGGAAAAATCCAAAAAAAACTCAAAAAACTATTTCAAATCCCACAATACTATTCCTTCTGTTATTCCATCCCTTAATGAAATCGTATTCTCCCTAAAAATCACCAATAAACCCTTAAAACACAGCCCATTTTATTTTTACAAGCCTTTCGTAACCCCCTAGTCCAATATCCCTCTAACACAATATAAACCGTCAAAACTCCCTCACCTGCGTCGCGATCTGCTGAATCGGAGCATAACTAACAATCATCGGTTGGATAAACTCTTGGTTGTAATACTCCGCCGGAGTGGAGTGTTGTGGGGTGGAGTTTCGGGAGTTTCGAGTTAGAGGTCGATCCGAGCCGGGACGAAATTCCGGAGCGGTCACATTGAATCGGAACTTCCTCTCCTGACTGGATTGGCTCTGTTCGGAGCTGGGCCGGCTAGTATGCGCTTGTTTGTCCTCTGTCTTGGGGGATTTAGGGGCTTCCGTCGGCTTTTCGCTATTACCCTTGTCATCTTTGATGTTTTCAGCCGGTTCTACTGGTTTTTCAGGACTTTTCTCTTGGACTTCCACTTCCTTATGCTCTTTTGGAGGATTTTCTTTCTTCTGGGCCTTACTCTCAGTCTCCACTTTAGTCTCAATTTTCGTTTCGGCCACTTTTTCAACTTGGACTGGAGCTAAGTTTTCAACTTTCTCCTTGAGCTGAGGTGTATTTCCCGTTGGAAGAGTGCTCTTCACGTGCCCCGGAGGCTGAGTAGATTCAGACTGAATTGATTTCATGCTAGTTGGGACACTTCTGGTCCACTTCGTCTTATAAGTTCTCTCTATTTTCGGGTCTTTTTTCAGTTTTCCATCATTTTTCAAGTTCTCCCCGCTAACTAAGACCTTCTGCGGAGTCCCCCGATCCAATTTCGGTGGGTTCTGTGCATTCTCTTTCCCAACTTCTTCTTTCCTCTCAATTTTAGCTGTTGGTTTTGGTTTTTCGGCCGATTTCTTCAACGGCAGAACTTTAGGAACTTCTTTCGGAATTGGATCCTTTCTCCAAGAGTTAGGTGCGGTTGGCGGAGAGAGTCGAAGTTGTGTTCGGGTCTCTGGAGGGTCTTCGAAAGCGGTGAGATCCGTCTCCTTGTCCAAATCCCTCTCCTCATCGTCATTTTCGAGAAGTGCATGGTATTTGCTCTCATCATTGCACTCGATCTCACGTGCAATAGCTTCAGCACGCCTTCGCGCAGCTTCGTCACCAGTTGGTATCGCTCTGAAGACAAAATGTTATGCTTTATCCATCAAAGTTTGAAAGGGGTCATAGATAATATAAATCTTGGTGAAAATCGATGCAAACCTTCTTGAGGTGACCTAAACTTGGCAAGGAACGAAACTCTTACGTGCTGTAGGTTTCAATCCCATTGAAGGTTGAGGTTACACCGAGCTTCTGATTTATCGCAAACATCTCTTCTACCGTCCACCTCTTTTTCTCCTCATAATAAATTGAAGGCAGCTGTATATCGGGATCCGGCTGCCATTCCTCGAGCTCCTTGTCTTCCTCTATGACATCGTAATACTCGCGGTCAGTTTTAAATTCTAAAAACACGAGTAAAATTATGTTGTACTAGACGAAGTAGATCGAAGAAAATCAATGCAAAATAGGTGCAAAAGACAAAATAAAGACAATAGTCACTTACTGCTCGTTCTATCATAGCTACAATGCAAATATGCCAGTGAACTTAATGGGATTTCCTTGCAACGGCGGGGCTTAGGTTGATCCACCATGGTCACTCCAAGCATACACTAAAAAGTGAGAAACCTTCAGTGATCGCAACAACAAAGTACTTTCTTAAGCTTCTCAAAACGCATCCTATCAAAAGAACACAGAAATATCTCTTTTCAGATATTCTCCATGAGCCGAAAGAGGACCTCAAGAACAAGGCGAAAATAGAGGTAAACTAACAAAACCTTGGATCCATTCTCTCTCTGTGACCTCGAGAATACAAAACGACCACACATTTTAAAAAAAAACAACGTCTAAAAACACGAAAAGCCCCAGCCCATACTGAACCTCATGGATAACATAAAATCTTCATTCTCCCGGGTTTTTTAACAAAAAAAAGGCGTCAAAGATGGGATAAGTTCAACATCTGCCTTTTGCTCCTCGTCAACAATATAAACCGTTGATCATCAACCTAAAAGCTGAAGAAAACACACTAAAAACATTCACCTACCTCATACGGGTGGAAAGCCTGCAAAAGTGCGCGATGAACGGTTGCTCTGGAATCACCAACGTACGCAAAGTAAACTTCACGACCCTGAAACAAGATAGTAAAGAATTGAGCAGTAAAACTCAAAATTATCCACCAAAATAAGAACGAAAAAAACCAGGTGTCTAGTGCAATATAAATTCCGCAAAACCTAGTTTAAACAACCAAACACAAAGTAAATGCGCCTCGGTCAACACAATGAATGACGTTTATCGTATTTATGGAGCTGGCACACGTGTTTCGCCCATTGTTTTTTTGGATTTCGGCCGAAAACTTTTGAGCCAAATTTTTTCGAAAAAATCATCGATGAGAATTCAAATCTGATGGTGAAAAAGTTGATAAACAGCTTGAAGAGTAATCTTACTAACAAATTTGAACAACTCGTAAGCTTCTCTTGATTTTACACGGCAATTTACGATGTTACACTAGGTCCCGCGGCTAAATTAAAAAATTTTTGTCTCAAAATCCGTGGCCCCCGAAATGACGAAAAGTCTTCGAAATTGGCAAAATCGAATTCAAAAATGGCTCACAAGCATCTCGAGGAGGTGTCGTTTCAGCTCCAGGCCGGGCCGAGACGGGCTTCCCATGGTGAAGGTCGAGGCGATTGATTCCGGAATAGTTGTCGTCGTCGAGTCCGTCGAAATCTGACTTGATTTGGTGTCCGTTTCGGGTTTGACGTGAAAGGAAACGTTGAATTATTGCGAGATTCCCGTGCACTATAATATCAACTGCGTCCCGGAGCGAAAACAATGAATGCCAACATTTTCTGGCCTCCCGGTTTTACAAGTTATACGGTACCAGCGGCTACTAAATTGTATTATAATCATTATAACCAACATTTCTACATACGTTTGGATCATCTACACCTATTTTTACACTAAAGTATCAAGGGTAATATAACGTTTTTTTGTTTATAGCTTCTTTTAAATTAGTCAACAACTTTTTGGGGTATAGTAGACAAAAAGTAGAGGGAAAGGCAGCCAAAAACAACATGAACCGTAGCAGACAGTAATAGGAGACCAGGATTACTCAAATGAAGACCATTAAGGTGGATTTCCATGGTAAATGTAAATTTTATGGGTTACTGTAAATTTTACGGTATCTTTTATGTAAAAAAAGATAAACTCAACCGGAATAAGGCCAATGTTGCATATGGCAACCGATAAGTGCTTTAAAATCTCCACAAAATCATCGAGAGAAAGACTTGACCCACTTCAAGTCAACTCTTACTCTCGTCCGAAACTCTGAGAAATCGACCAAAAATTGAATCCATTTTACTAAAAAGACCAAGACAGGGTATTTTACGATATAAATCAACCAACAGTGACTTCAAAATAGTAGACATTCATTCGGAAGAAACGATAAAAAATATTATGATACGGTTCTGCGGCGTGCCCTGAGTGGAGTTTAGTCCGAATCCTCGGCGGCTTCGATCGGTCGTTTGCCGTGGATGGCTTCGGAGGCGTCGGCTTCTTGGTCGAGGCCTTTGGGGGCGACCAGACCTTCGTCGTCGCTGGCTTCGGAGCCCGAGTCGGAGGCGTTTTCTTCGTTGAGGCCGAGGAGTTCCATGCGTTTTTTGATCTCCTCCTCGTCGAGGTCGGTGACCACTTTGGGCTAAAATATGGGGACAAATTAATTTTCAAGGTCTTACCATAGAGCATAAAGACCAAAGAACGTAAAAAATGCGAATCTTATCAAAAACTTCAACAAAATTCGACAAAAAATCATATTTTTATAATTTTTGAGCGAACATTGGTCTTACAAATCCCTCAAAATTTAATAAAAACGCTTCTCACACACCACAAGCTATAAATATTTAGTAATGTCTACTACCAGAAATTTTCCAGATTCGGCGCCCAGACCAAATCTTCTCGATCTTCTACTTACCGCCATGACAAACTTGAAGGTTCCTCCTGAAGCCTCAATTGACTGCTTGATCTTGTCCAAGGCGTTGTTAACGGCTTCCATTCCCTCTTCTCGATCCGTGGTTTGGGCTGTGACAACAAACAAGGGGGCCGCAATCAGGTTGATCTAAAAGCCAAATCACAAATCAAAAAGCAATCTACTCACCTTAATTGGCATTTGTTCCGTTGAACACTTCTTCCCCTCCAACAATGCAGTTTTGACGGCTTCAATTCCATCGTATGAAAAACAACTAACTTCAATGTCGGAGCGGATTTTCAAGGCTTGTGGCATCAACTTCTTGCGGATCTCTTCCAAGAGCTTTTCTTTCACATCATTACCAATTTCGCACTCATCAAAAACAGTTGAATCGCTAAAAAAGAACATATAAGATATTGATTTCAAGTGTAATATCTGTGATAAAAATTAATGACACCCCGAAAAACAAGCTTTATTGGGGCTACTGTTTCCCAGAAATACAAACTAACAATCTTATAGTCTTCAGTAAAATCATCAATTCTCATATGAAGTTAAGTGTAATATAATACACCGCAACCCATCGATATTGTCAAACAAAAAGATTTTTATGCTCAATCAGTCCTGTCATCGCTCTTCAAGTCAATTAGACCAAGACTAACCTTCTACTTTACCATAAAAATCACCAATTTTTATCTGCTGTCAAGTATAATATAATGTGTTTAGCTGCCAGAAACTTAATGACGACTGAAGTTTTTTAGTCACTACAAGTCGTAACCAATCTACTGATACCAAAACTTCGTCCACATTCATCCATTAACCCCTTCAAAAACTCAACATAAACTTACGTCAAGGCCTTCTTGAAGATGTCGTAAGCTCCGGCCTTTTTCTTCAGTTTCCGATCAAAATGCCAGGCCGTTTTTTCGTATAGCTGTTCTAGCTCCTCATTCGTGGTGTAGCCGAGCTGTTCGGCGATGTGTCGGAGTATGCTGTTGATGGCTTTGGCACGAGCGAAACGTTCTTCACATTGGAGAAGATCCTTCGAATAAACTCGACGTTTGGACAAGTCAATGTATCCTGCAAAAAATGCCTTATCACCATCAGCCTTCCTCATGGTTTCTCTAAAAGCAGGAACACAAAAAATTAAAAGACTTACCCTTGTCCTTATCCACTCGAATTACGACCACACATTCGGAGCGACCGACACGGATCAGTTTGTTAACCGACCGGATACGTCGTCTGGACAACTCGGACAGCAAGATCATACCGTCCTTGTTGTTGTACTCCGACAGAGTCACATATGCGCCCATTTCGGCGATTTTGTGGACCTTGACCACTACCGTATCCTCGACTTCCGGAAATTCATTGGCATAGAAGCGACAGGTTAACGTCATGACCGTCTAAATTGTAACCCTACAATTTAAAGGCTATAACAGATATAGTAAAGCAACATTCGGTACGATAAAAACAACCCGACTTCAAAAAAACGACAAATTGTTCAAAAATTTGATACCAATGTATTATTCATGCCGAAAAGTGGGCTAAAAGTATTCGGATTTCAACCAAATTCAAGTCAAATCGCTTTCGAAGGACAGTAATACTATCTCGCATCTTTATTCAACATAACAAAACATTGTAAATAATCTTTGGATAGCCGATGATCCATAATTATTACAAAAAATAAAACACAACAAGGGCCTAGAGTAGATCAAAATATGATAAGAGGGTGCATGGAGGCATAACAAGGCTTGATCATGACATTCATTTAGCTGGCTTTGCATTTTCAGACAAAAATGTATAAAAATTACTAAAAAATTCATCTAAAACAAAGTCGGAAATGCCAAAATCAGTCTGAAAATCAGCTTGCGCATCCAAATCCTCATACAATCCATTTTATTGAGGTAGCCCAATAAGTGCGTTCATGTCTTTAGGCAAGTACGCCACATTCTTCGATTTGGCCAAGACTTCAGCGATTTCCTCGGCGGCTTCAATTTTTCTCAGCTCAATAAGACCGTCACCGGCTTCGGCAAAAGCTTGGGCAAGGAGTTTGGAGGCCTGAGCATCTCCCTCAGCCGTTGTGATAGCAGCTTTCTTCATCTGTTCGGCTTTTTCAACCAAGTAACGGGCCTTTTCGGCTTCTTGTTGGGCGACTTGCTTCATTTCAACGGCCTGGGTGAACTCGCTACCGAAAGACAAGTGAGTCTAAAAGCAATTAACGTTAGAGCAGGCCATCAGTTTCCTTTTTATACCAAGAAACACACACAAATAATTCAAAATCCAAATTAAATTGGCGATATTAACTTAGGTCAGTCGAATCGCAGTTTCACCGAGTAGATCATGTATTTAAAGCGAGTAATCGCAGTAATATCTCTGTCTACTCTCAGCGCTTCTCGGTAACATCATTCCCAAAATCAATTTGCCTAAAAATCAAAGGAAAATGTTTAAATCTTACAATTGAGATATCATCAAGGAGAAGTCCGAATTGCTGGGCTCTCTTGGCCAACTCGATGGAGACTCGTTGGGAGACGCTTTCTCTTTGTGTGATCATCTCATGGGCATCGTATTGGGCCTAAAAGACAAAATGTTCAAAAATATTTTAAAAATTATATTATAGTAGACGTCAGATGTTAAAAACATCTGAAAGGGGTGTCACAATAATCATTTAAAGCCAAAATAGCGTCAAAAAGCACCACAAAAGGATCTCAGAGTTATTAAAGAACTTACAACAACAGCCTTGAGCACTTCATTTGTGATAGATGGCAAAACTCTTTCAGCATAGTCTTGTCCAATATTCAGATAAATATTAGGCAATTGATTTGGCTCTGGTCGGTGGAGAATACGGAGGGTGATTGATACATTTTGCAGATCTGAAAATGACACTTTTAATCTCGAAAATAAGCAAATTTTTTGATCTTCATCATGATCCTTAAAGAAAAAAAATAAAAAATCAACAAACAGAGCTCGACAAAGCTCCATCGTCTTACCTTTACTACCAGTGATGGTCGTTATAACCCTGGGTGTGGAGCGGATGTCGAAAACAATCGGCCGTTGGACCCATGGAATCAGAAAATGAGTGCCTTCTCCAACAACAAAGTCTTTGACTCCAGCGAATCGGTCGAAAATCACTGCTCTTTGTCCACCATCCACTGAAAACAACAATTCGTTAGACACCTGGCTGGACGCTTCATTTTACGAGAAACTAGCACACAACAGAGATAACGCCATCTTTCAAAATAACGCCATTCCCTTGCCTAAAACGCCAAAACAGAGAAAAATAAAGAAGTTACCGTTATAAAGAGCGGATTGCGCTACACCACCGGCGACAGCCAACCCAACGCCAATTTGTCCAAGTCGACTGAGAATTTTCTGAGCAACTGCGGACATTTTTCAACCTGAAATGTGCGGAAAACTGATGAAAAAAGTCGGAATTTTAACGGTACAAGATAACATAGCTGGGTTTGAAGGTAAAAATAAGGGTTTTTTAATCAAATTTACTCTAAAAGTCGTCAAACACGATCGAACTTTCGAGTTTTACATCATTTTCCCAAAAATAACAAAAAAATTTTCCCACTTTGGCATTGTGTTTCAAATTTTGTTTTCGTGGTGGGACTTTGAATTTAATGCAGTAAAAGGCCTAAAAATTTACGGAAACTTGGATAACGCCATTTGTAATGATTTTTACGAACAAACAACATCACAAAAATATTTATAGATAGCTTTGACAACAATTGTCTACAACAATATATTACAAGGGGTACAAAATTTATGCAAAAAGTGTTAAAAGGAACACAATGGGGTCTAAAATTATCTTTAGTGGATTGGTACATAATTTTCGCCGGCTATTTGACATGCATTCACATTCCTTTCCAGTCGGATATATCCATTTTCTCCATAACTTTCTCCCCAAGAGTTCTTGATGATCCGATAGGGCGGATCACTGCCCCCGTAGCCCACAGTGACGACAGCATGATTCACCAGGAACCCTGGATCGGACATCACACCAATCTGGTACAACTGTATTACAGTTCCGTCAACACCTAAATAATAAAAAATTTCGTTGACGATTACTGTAACTTATGAAAATTTTTATAAAAATTAGCGTTTTTGTAAAGAATAAGGTCCAAGCTCACAAGAAACGACTGGTCCCACATTTCTAACCACTCTTTTCATATTGTCCTCGTCATTTGCCCGCAGGGCCTTTTGCTCCGTGATTTTGGCTCTTGGCTGGTGATGAGTTTCACAAGGCGCATCAGACACACCACCCGACACATATCCATACTATTCCCACGATGTAACGCCTTCATTCGCAATGTAGTCCATAACTTTGTCTTGGATACCCTCCATTACAGCCTTCATTACCGTAGTCATCAGTGCACGAGACAATTTGCTGAACACTCAGACCCATTAAACCCCCATTTTTGATGGCAACTGCGCTTTCGACGGCGGCGACGGCCGAGAACGCATAGCAAGAACCACATTCGCCTTGCTCTTTCACCGGAGTCACAACTCCACGACCTCGCCAATCATATTCGTTGTCATTGATCGAGTTTGAAGGGTCAATGTAGAGCTCGTCTGGAATGGAAGTGAAATATCAGCATTTAGCGAATGTAATGAGCTAAATGCTGATATCGATCGCGTTGCGGAAGCAAATCTGTCGATGCGGCATTGTTGTTTCCCTTACCTCCATTGTTGTCGGGCTCAAAGTCCCACCAATCACCACGCTTGGGTAGTCCTGTAAACCGTCTCAGGAATTCGTCGGCACTCAAATCCGCAAATTTGGTCTCTCCAAAAGTTGCATATGGATTTTCTGCTTGCAGCTTTGGAATTGATAGCATCGAGGTGATGTAATAGCGCTGGGTAATCTCGTTTTAGGTTCTATTAAATCTAAAGCCAATGTTGGAAGTAGTTCACGGGCTTAATTTTCGCAAACTGTTCAAACCCATTATAATAGTCTTTATTAATAGAAAGCAATAGGTCCTTTTGTTTGGCTATCGAATCCAATATAGTGGCAGAAGTTAATAAGGCAGGAAATAGGACTAGCACTGGCAGAAAAAGTGTTGTGGAGGTCATTATTTTAATTTTTTTGGAATTTACAATCCTATTTATACACATCGAAAAAGGGCAATAAAGTACAACAGATTTTTTAATATAGTGTAGCTCGAACTTGCCCTTCTACATAATCTGCGAAGCAAGCGGTACCGAAAGGACAATTGGCTTAGCCGTGCACTTATTATTTTACACATCAAAGAAAAAGTGGAAACGAAGCTTTTCAACATTGACTTACTGGAACCAATAGGTTTCTACAAGCACGTCCTTGAACTTGTATGAAATCGGTCGATTATGAACATACAGTTCACCATTGCTCATATCGGTAGCGCAATATTCGGGTGTCCGCTAGTTGTGAGACGAATTGGTTCGCGATGCTATACAGTGCGCTCCATAAATATAGTTATTTTTTTAGTAGTATACCGGATTTGAAAACCTTTGACAGTGAATGTTAAACAGCCCACTAAGCATATATTTTAAGAAAAAAGTTCGGGACATTTCACGCTTTCACGCCAGGACCAGACACTTTTTAGTAAAATGAGAGACTAATTTTTTGGTAGAGACTACACAGAATAAGCGTAAATTCCCCAGCCAAAAAAGAAAGTGCAGATCAGAGGTAAGCTGGCCTTTCCATTCTATCTTCGGATTAATTTCCCAAGTTAAAGGTTAGCTCGAGATTCCAGCTCCTGAAAAGTGTGGCTGAACATAAAAATTTTGGAACGTCCGACTGGAAAGTCGAACAAATATAATTTCAAATCGCAAAATTTATTCAAATACCATAATTTCAAGTCATTTTCTTGCCAAAATACGATGTAAAATACAATTTTATTTGTATATGCAATTCAAAAAAGTCGAAAAATGCGTACGCCACTTGAGATTCCAAGGACGTCTCCGATCCAAGTACTAATCAAGCGCACCGTTGCTTAACTTGCCAGATCGGACGGGATGGCGTGCTTTCAACGGGCTATGGGCGTACACACTCATCTCTCTTTCCGATTTTCATTTCTTTCTTTGCAATTCCAATCGGTCGACGGCCGGGGGCTTTTTTTTCAAGATTTCACTGTAAAATTAAGTCAATGATGACGTCACTAATACAGAAAAATGAGAGACTAATTTTTTGGTAGAGACTACACAGAATAAGCGTAAATTCCCCAGCCAAAAAAGAAAGTGCAGATCAGAGGTAAGCTGGCCTTTCCATTCTATCTTCGGATTAATTTCCCAAGTTAAAGGTTAGCTTGAGGTTCCAGCTCCTGAAAAGTGTGGCTGAACATAAAAATTTTGGAACGTCCGACTGGAAAGTCGAACAAATATAATTTCAAATCGCAAAATTTATTCAAATACCATAATTTCAAGTCATTTTCTTGCCAAAATACGATGTAAAATACAATTTTATTTGTATATGCAATTCAAAAAAGTCGAAAAATGCGTACGCCACTTGAGATTCCAAGGACGTCTCCGATCCAAGTACTAATCAAGCGCACCGTTGCTTAACTTGCCAGATCGGACGGGATGGCGTGCTTTCAACGGGCTATGGGCGTACACACTCATCTCTCTTTCCGATTTTCATTTCTTTCCTTGCAATTCCAATCGGTCGACGGCCGGGGGCATTTTTTTCAAGATTTCACTGTAAAATTTAGTCAATGATGACGTCACTAATACAGAAAAATGAGAGACTAATTTTTTGGTAGAGACTACACAGAATAAGCGTAAATTCCCCAGCCAAAAAAGAAAGTGCAGATCAGAGGTAAGCTGGCCTTTCCATTCTATCTTCGGATTAATTTCCCAAGTTAAAGGTTAGCTCGAGATTCCAGCTCCTGAAAAGTGTGGCTGAACATAAAAATTTTGGAACGTCCGACTGGAAAGTCGAACAAATATAATTTCAAATCGCAAAATTTATTCAAATACCATAATTTCAAGTCATTTTCTTGCCAAAATACGATGTAAAATACAATTTTATTTGTATATGCAATTCAAAAAAGTCGAAAAATGCGTACGCCACTTGAGATTCCAAGGACGTCTCCGATCCAAGTACTAATCAAGCGCACCGTTGCTTAACTTGCCAGATCGGACGGGATGGCGTGCTTTCAACGGGCTATGGGCGTACACACTCATCTCTCTTTCCGATTTTCATTTCTTTCCTTGCAATTCCAATCGGTCGACGGCCGGGGGCTTCTTTTTCAAGATTTCACTGTAAAATTTAGTCAATGATGACGTCACTAATACAGAAAAATGAGAGACTAATTTTTTGGTAGAGACTACACAGAATAAGCGTAAATTCCCCAGCCAAAAAAGAAAGTGCAGATCAGAGGTAAGCTGGCCTTTCCATTCTATCTTCGGATTAATTTCCCAAGTTAAAGGTTAGCTTGAGATTCCAGCTCCTGAAAAGTGTGGCTGAACATAAAAATTTTGGAACGTCCGACTGGAAAGTCGAACAAATATAATTTCAAATCGCAAAATTTATTCAAATACCATAATTTCAAGTCATTTTCTTGCCAAAATACGATGTAAAATACAATTTTATTTGTATATGCAATTCAAAAAAGTCGAAAAATGCGTACGCCACTTGAGATTCCAAGGACGTCTCCGATCCAAGTACAAATCAAGCGCACCGTTGCTTAACTTGCCAGATCGGACGGGATGGCGTGCTTTCAACGGGCTATGGGCGTACACGCTCACCTCTCTTTCCGATTTTCATTTCTTTCCTTGCAATTCCAATCGGTCGACGGCCGGGGCTTTTTTTTCAAGATTTCACTGTAAAATTTAGTCAATGATGACGTCACTAATACAGAAAAATGAGAGACTAATTTTTTGGTAGAGACTACACAGAATAAGCGTAAATTCCCCAGCCAAAAAAGAAAGTGCAGATCAGAGGTAAGCTGGCCTTTCCATTCTATCTTCGGATTAATTTCCCAAGTTAAAGGTTAGCTTGAGATTCCAGCTCCTGAAAAGTGTGGCTGAACATAAAAATTTTGGAACGTCCGACTGGAAAGTCGAACAAATATAATTTCAAATCGCAAAATTTATTCAAATACCATAATTTCAAGTCATTTTCTTGCCAAAATACGATGTAAAATACAATTTTATTTGTATATGCAATTCAAAAAAGTCGAAAAATGCGTACGCCACTTGAGATTCCAAGGACGTCTCCGATCCAAGTACTAATCAAGCGCACCGTTGCTTAACTTGCCAGATCGGACGGGATGGCGTGCTTTCAACGGGCTATGGGCGTACACACTCATCTCTCTTTCCGATTTTCATTTCTTTCCTTGCAATTCCAATCGGTCGACGGCCGGGGGCTTTTTTTTCAAGATTTCACTGTAAAATTTAGTCAATGATGACGTCACTAATACAGAAAAATGAGAGACTAATTTTTTGGTAGAGACTACACAGAATAAGCGTAAATTCCCCAGCCAAAAAAGAAAGTGCAGATCAGAGGTAAGCTGGCCTTTCCATTCTATCTTCGGATTAATTTCCCAAGTTAAAGGTTAGCTTGAGATTCCAGCTCCTGAAAAGTGTGGCTGAACATAAAAATTTTGGAACGTCCGACTGGAAAGTCGAACAAATATAATTTCAAATCGCAAAATTTATTCAAATACCATAATTTCAAGTCATTTTCTTGCCAAAATACGATGTAAAATACAATTTTATTTGTATATGCAAATCAAAAAAGTCGAAAAATGCGTACGCCACTTGAGATTCCAAGGACGTCTCCGATCCAAGTACTAATCAAGCGCACCGTTGCTTAACTTGCCAGATCGGACGGGATGGCGTGCTTTCAACGGGCTATGGGCGTACACACTCATCTCTCTTTCCGATTTTCATTTCTTTCCTTGCAATTCCAATCGGTCGACGGCCGGGGGCTTCTTTTTCGAGATTTCACTGTAAAATTTAGTCAATGATGACGTCACTAATACAGAAAAATGAGAGACTAATTTTTTGGTAGAGACTACACAGAATAAGCGTAAATTCCCCAGCCAAAAAAGAAAGTGCAGATCAGAGGTAAGCTGGCCTTTCCATTCTATCTTCGGATTAATTTCCCAAGTTAAAGGTTAGCTTGAGATTCCAGCTCCTGAAAAGTGTGGCTGAACATAAAAATTTTGGAACGTCCGACTGGAAAGTCGAACAAATATAATTTCAAATCGCAAAATTTATTCAAATACCATAATTTCAAGTCATTTTCTTGCCAAAATACGATGTAAAATACAATTTTATTTGTATATGCAAATCAAAAAAGTCGAAAAATGCGTACGCCACTTGAGATTCCAAGGACGTCTCCGATCCAAGTACTAATCAAGCGCACCGTTGCTTAACTTGCCAGATCGGACGGGATGGCGTGCTTTCAACGGGCTATGGGCGTACACACTCATCTCTCTTTCCGATTTTCATTTCTTTCCTTGCAATTCCAATCGGTCGACGGCCGGGGGCTTCTTTTTCGAGATTTCACTGTAAAATTTAGTCAATGATGACGTCACTAATACAGAAAAATGAGAGACTAATTTTTTGGTAGAGACTACACAGAATAAGCGTAAATTCCCCAGCCAAAAAAGAAAGTGCAGATCAGAGGTAAGCTGGCCTTTCCATTCTATCTTCGGATTAATTTCCCAAGTTAAAGGTTAGCTTGAGATTCCAGCTCCTGAAAAGTGTGGCTGAACATAAAAATTTTGGAACGTCCGACTGGAAAGTCGAACAAATATAATTTCAAATCGCAAAATTTATTCAAATACCATAATTTCAAGTCATTTTCTTGCCAAAATACGATGTAAAATACAATTTTATTTGTATATGCAAATCAAAAAAAGTCGAAAAATGCGTACGCCACTTGAGATTCCAAGGACGTCTCCGATCCAAGTACTAATCAAGCGCACCGTTGCTTAACTTGCCAGATCGGACGGGATGGCGTGCTTTCAACGGGCTATGGGCGTACACACTCATCTCTCTTTCCGATTTTCATTTCTTTCCTTGCAATTCCAATCGGTCGACGGCCGGGGGCTTCTTTTTCGAGATTTCACTGTAAAATTTAGTCAATGATGACGTCACTAATACAGAAAAATGAGAGACTAATTTTTTGGTAGAGACTACACAGAATAAGCGTAAATTCCCCAGCCAAAAAAGAAAGTGCAGATCAGAGGTAAGCTGGCCTTTCCATTCTATCTTCGGATTAATTTCCCAAGTTAAAGGTTAGCTTGAGATTCCAGCTCCTGAAAAGTGTGGCTGAACATAAAAATTTTGGAACGTCCGACTGGAAAGTCGAACAAATATAATTTCAAATCGCAAAATTTATTCAAATACCATAATTTCAAGTCGTTTTCTTGCCAAAATACGATGTAAAATACAATTTTATTTGTATATGCAAATCAAAAAAGTCGAAAAATGCGTACGCCACTTGAGATTCCAAGGACGTCTCCGATCCAAGTACTAATCAAGCGCACCGTTGCTTAACTTGCCAGATCGGACGGGATGGCGTGCTTTCAACGGGCTATGGGCGTACACACTCATTTCTCTTTCCGATTTTCATTTCTTTCCTTGCAATTCCAATCGGTCGACGGCCGGGGGCTTCTTTTTCGAGATTTCACTGTAAAATTTAGTCAATGATGACGTCACTAATACAGAAAAATGAGAGACTAATTTTTTGGTAGAGACTACACAGAATAAGCGTAAATTCCCCAGCCAAAAAAGAAAGTGCAGATCAGAGGTAAGCTGGCCTTTCCATTCTATCTTCGGATTAATTTCCCAAGTTAAAGGTTAGCTTGAGATTCCAGCTCCTGAAAAGTGTGGCTGAACATAAAAATTTTGGAACGTCCGACTGGAAAGTCGAACAAATATAATTTCAAATCGCAAAATTTATTCAAATACCATAATTTCAAGTCGTTTTCTTGCCAAAATACGATGTAAAATACAATTTTATTTGTATATGCAAATCAAAAAAGTCGAAAAATGCGTACGCCACTTGAGATTCCAAGGACGTCTCCGATCCAAGTACTAATCAAGCGCACCGTTGCTTAACTTGCCAGATCGGACGGGATGGCGTGCTTTCAACGGGCTATGGGCGTACACACTCATTTCTCTTTCCGATTTTCATTTCTTTCCTTGCAATTCCAATCGGTCGACGGCCGGGGCTTCTTTTTCGAGATTTCACTGTAAAATTTAGTCAATGATGACGTCACTAATACAGAAAAATGAGAGACTAATTTTTTGGTAGAGACTACACAGAATAAGCGTAAATTCCCCAGCCAAAAAAGAAAGTGCAGATCAGAGGTAAGCTGGCCTTTCCATTCTATCTTCGGATTAATTTCCCAAGTTAAAGGTTAGCTTGAGATTCCAGCTCCTGAAAAGTGTGGCTGAACATAAAAATTTTGGAACGTCCGACTGGAAAGTCGAACAAATATAATTTCAAATCGCAAAATTTATTCAAATACCATAATTTCAAGTCGTTTTCTTGCCAAAATACGATGTAAAATACAATTTTATTTGTATATGCAAATCAAAAAAGTCGAAAAATGCGTACGCCACTTGAGATTCCAAGGACGTCTCCGATCCAAGTACTAATCAAGCGCACCGTTGCTTAACTTGCCAGATCGGACGGGATGGCGTGCTTTCAACGGGCTATGGGCGTACACACTCATTTCTCTTTCCGATTTTCATTTCTTTCCTTGCAATTCCAATCGGTCGACGGCCGGGGGCTTCTTTTTCGAGATTTCACTGTAAAATTTAGTCAATGATGACGTCACTAATACAGAAAAATGAGAGACTAATTTTTTGGTAGAGACTACACAGAATAAGCGTAAATTCCCCAGCCAAAAAAGAAAGTGCAGATCAGAGGTAAGCTGGCCTTTCCATTCTATCTTCGGATTAATTTCCCAAGTTAAAGGTTAGCTTGAGATTCCAGCTCCTGAAAAGTGTGGCTGAACATAAAAATTTTGGAACGTCCGACTGGAAAGTCGAACAAATATAATTTCAAATCGCAAAATTTATTCAAATACCATAATTTCAAGTCGTTTTCTTGCCAAAATACGATGTAAAATACAATTTTATTTGTATATGCAAATCAAAAAAGTCGAAAAATGCGTACGCCACTTGAGATTCCAAGGACGTCTCCGATCCAAGTACTAATCAAGCGCACCGTTGCTTAACTTGCCAGATCGGACGGGATGGCGTGCTTTCAACGGGCTATGGGCGTACACACTCATTTCTCTTTCCGATTTTCATTTCTTTCCTTGCAATTCCAATCGGTCGACGGCCGGGGGCTTCTTTTTCGAGATTTCACTGTAAAATTTAGTCAATGATGACGTCACTAATACAGAAAAATGAGAGACTAATTTTTTGGTAGAGACTACACAGAATAAGCGTAAATTCCCCAGCCAAAAAAGAAAGTGCAGATCAGAGGTAAGCTGGCCTTTCCATTCTATCTTCGGATTAATTTCCCAAGTTAAAGGTTAGCTTGAGATTCCAGCTCCTGAAAAGTGTGGCTGAACATAAAAATTTTGGAACGTCCGACTGGAAAGTCGAACAAATATAATTTCAAATCGCAAAATTTATTCAAATACCATAATTTCAAGTCGTTTTCTTGCCAAAATACGATGTAAAATACAATTTTATTTGTATATGCAAATCAAAAAAGTCGAAAAATGCGTACGCCACTTGAGATTCCAAGGACGTCTCCGATCCAAGTACTAATCAAGCGCACCGTTGCTTAACTTGCCAGATCGGACGGGATGGCGTGCTTTCAACGGGCTATGGGCGTACACACTCATCTCTCTTTCCGATTTTCATTTCTTTCCTTGCAATTCCAATCGGTCGACGGCCGGGGGCTTCTTTTTCGAGATTTCACTGTAAAATTTAGTCAATGATGACGTCACTAATACAGAAAAATGAGAGACTAATTTTTTGGTAGAGACTACACAGAATAAGCGTAAATTCCCCAGCCAAAAAAGAAAGTGCAGATCAGAGGTAAGCTGGCCTTTCCATTCTATCTTCGGATTAATTTCCCAAGTTAAAGGTTAGCTTGAGATTCCAGCTCCTGAAAAGTGTGGCTGAACATAAAAATTTTGGAACGTCCGACTGGAAAGTCGAACAAATATAATTTCAAATCGCAAAATTTATTCAAATACCATAATTTCAAGTCGTTTTCTTGCCAAAATACGATGTAAAATACAATTTTATTTGTATATGCAAATCAAAAAAAGTCGAAAAATGCGTACGCCACTTGAGATTCCAAGGACGTCTCCGATCCAAGTACTAATCAAGCGCACCGTTGCTTAACTTGCCAGATCGGACGGGATGGCGTGCTTTCAACGGGCTATGGGCGTACACACTCATTTCTCTTTCCGATTTTCATTTCTTTCCTTGCAATTCCAATCGGTCGACGGCCGGGGGCTTCTTTTTCGAGATTTCACTGTAAAATTTAGTCAATGATGACGTCACTAATACAGAAAAATGAGAGACTAATTTTTTGGTAGAGACTACACAGAATAAGCGTAAATTCCCCAGCCAAAAAAGAAAGTGCAGATCAGAGGTAAGCTGGCCTTTCCATTCTATCTTCGGATTAATTTCCCAAGTTAAAGGTTAGCTTGAGATTCCAGCTCCTGAAAAGTGTGGCTGAACATAAAAATTTTGGAACGTCCGACTGGAAAGTCGAACAAATATAATTTCAAATCGCAAAATTTATTCAAATACCATAATTTCAAGTCGTTTTCTTGCCAAAATACGATGTAAAATACAATTTTATTTGTATATGCAAATCAAAAAAAGTCGAAAAATGCGTACGCCACTTGAGATTCCAAGGACGTCTCCGATCCAAGTACTAATCAAGCGCACCGTTGCTTAACTTGCCAGATCGGACGGGATGGCGTGCTTTCAACGGGCTATGGGCGTACACACTCATTTCTCTTTCCGATTTTCATTTCTTTCCTTGCAATTCCAATCGGTCGACGGCCGGGGGCTTCTTTTTCGAGATTTCACTGTAAAATTTAGTCAATGATGACGTCACTAATACAGAAAAATGAGAGACTAATTTTTTGGTAGAGACTACACAGAATAAGCGTAAATTCCCCAGCCAAAAAAGAAAGTGCAGATCAGAGGTAAGCTGGCCTTTCCATTCTATCTTCGGATTAATTTCCCAAGTTAAAGGTTAGCTTGAGATTCCAGCTCCTGAAAAGTGTGGCTGAACATAAAAATTTTGGAACGTCCGACTGGAAAGTCGAACAAATATAATTTCAAATCGCAAAATTTATTCAAATACCATAATTTCAAGTCGTTTTCTTGCCAAAATACGATGTAAAATACAATTTTATTTGTATATGCAAATCAAAAAAGTCGAAAAATGCGTACGCCACTTGAGATTCCAAGGACGTCTCCGATCCAAGTACTAATCAAGCGCACCGTTGCTTAACTTGCCAGATCGGACGGGATGGCGTGCTTTCAACGGGCTATGGGCGTACACACTCATTTCTCTTTCCGATTTTCATTTCTTTCCTTGCAATTCCAATCGGTCGACGGCCGGGGGCTTCTTTTTCGAGATTTCACTGTAAAATTTAGTCAATGATGACGTCACTAATACAGAAAAATGAGAGACTAATTTTTTGGTAGAGACTACACAGAATAAGCGTAAATTCCCCAGCCAAAAAAGAAAGTGCAGATCAGAGGTAAGCTGGCCTTTCCATTCTATCTTCGGATTAATTTCCCAAGTTAAAGGTTAGCTTGAGATTCCAGCTCCTGAAAAGTGTGGCTGAACATAAAAATTTTGGAACGTCCGACTGGAAAGTCGAACAAATATAATTTCAAATCGCAAAATTTATTCAAATACCATAATTTCAAGTCGTTTTCTTGCCAAAATACGATGTAAAATACAATTTTATTTGTATATGCAAATCAAAAAAAGTCGAAAAATGCGTACGCCACTTGAGATTCCAAGGACGTCTCCGATCCAAGTACTAATCAAGCGCACCGTTGCTTAACTTGCCAGATCGGACGGGATGGCGTGCTTTCAACGGGCTATGGGCGTACACACTCATTTCTCTTTCCGATTTTCATTTCTTTCCTTGCAATTCCAATCGGTCGACGGCCGGGGGCTTCTTTTTCGAGATTTCACTGTAAAATTTAGTCAATGATGACGTCACTAATACAGAAAAATGAGAGACTAATTTTTTGGTAGAGACTACACAGAATAAGCGTAAATTCCCCAGCCAAAAAAGAAAGTGCAGATCAGAGGTAAGCTGGCCTTTCCATTCTATCTTCGGATTAATTTCCCAAGTTAAAGGTTAGCTTGAGATTCCAGCTCCTGAAAAGTGTGGCTGAACATAAAAATTTTGGAACGTCCGACTGGAAAGTCGAACAAATATAATTTCAAATCGCAAAATTTATTCAAATACCATAATTTCAAGTCGTTTTCTTGCCAAAATACGATGTAAAATACAATTTTATTTGTATATGCAAATCAAAAAAAGTCGAAAAATGCGTACGCCACTTGAGATTCCAAGGACGTCTCCGATCCAAGTACTAATCAAGCGCACCGTTGCTTAACTTGCCAGATCGGACGGGATGGCGTGCTTTCAACGGGCTATGGGCGTACACACTCATTTCTCTTCCGATTTTCATTTCTTTCCTTGCAATTCCAATCGGTCGACGGCCGGGGGCTTCTTTTTCGAGATTTCACTGTAAAATTTAGTCAATGATGACGTCACTAATACAGAAAAATGAGAGACTAATTTTTTGGTAGAGACTACACAGAATAAGCGTAAATTCCCCAGCCAAAAAAGAAAGTGCAGATCAGAGGTAAGCTGGCCTTTCCATTCTATCTTCGGATTAATTTCCCAAGTTAAAGGTTAGCTTGAGATTCCAGCTCCTGAAAAGTGTGGCTGAACATAAAAATTTTGGAACGTCCGACTGGAAAGTCGAACAAATATAATTTCAAATCGCAAAATTTATTCAAATACCATAATTTCAAGTCGTTTTCTTGCCAAAATACGATGTAAAATACAATTTTATTTGTATATGCAAATCAAAAAAAGTCGAAAAATGCGTACGCCACTTGAGATTCCAAGGACGTCTCCGATCCAAGTACTAATCAAGCGCACCGTTGCTTAACTTGCCAGATCGGACGGGATGGCGTGCTTTCAACGGGCTATGGGCGTACACACTCATTTCTCTTTCCGATTTTCATTTCTTTCCTTGCAATTCCAATCGGTCGACGGCCGGGGGCTTCTTTTTCGAGATTTCACTGTAAAATTTAGTCAATGATGACGTCACTAATACAGAAAAATGAGAGACTAATTTTTTGGTAGAGACTACACAGAATAAGCGTAAATTCCCCAGCCAAAAAAGAAAGTGCAGATCAGAGGTAAGCTGGCCTTTCCATTCTATCTTCGGATTAATTTCCCAAGTTAAAGGTTAGCTTGAGATTCCAGCTCCTGAAAAGTGTGGCTGAACATAAAAATTTTGGAACGTCCGACTGGAAAGTCGAACAAATATAATTTCAAATCGCAAAATTTATTCAAATACCATAATTTCAAGTCGTTTTCTTGCCAAAATACGATGTAAAATACAATTTTATTTGTATATGCAAATCAAAAAAGTCGAAAAATGCGTACGCCACTTGAGATTCCAAGGACGTCTCCGATCCAAGTACTAATCAAGCGCACCGTTGCTTAACTTGCCAGATCGGACGGGATGGCGTGCTTTCAACGGGCTATGGGCGTACACACTCATTTCTCTTTCCGATTTTCATTTCTTTCCTTGCAATTCCAATCGGTCGACGGCCGGGGGCTTCTTTTTCGAGATTTCACTGTAAAATTTAGTCAATGATGACGTCACTAATACAGAAAAATGAGAGACTAATTTTTTGGTAGAGACTACACAGAATAAGCGTAAATTCCCCAGCCAAAAAAGAAAGTGCAGATCAGAGGTAAGCTGGCCTTTCCATTCTATCTTCGGATTAATTTCCCAAGTTAAAGGTTAGCTTGAGATTCCAGCTCCTGAAAAGTGTGGCTGAACATAAAAATTTTGGAACGTCCGACTGGAAAGTCGAACAAATATAATTTCAAATCGCAAAATTTATTCAAATACCATAATTTCAAGTCGTTTTCTTGCCAAAATACGATGTAAAATACAATTTTATTTGTATATGCAAATCAAAAAAAGTCGAAAAATGCGTACGCCACTTGAGATTCCAAGGACGTCTCCGATCCAAGTACTAATCAAGCGCACCGTTGCTTAACTTGCCAGATCGGACGGGATGGCGTGCTTTCAACGGGCTATGGGCGTACACACTCATTTCTCTTTCCGATTTTCATTTCTTTCCTTGCAATTCCAATCGGTCGACGGCCGGGGGCTTCTTTTTCGAGATTTCACTGTAAAATTTAGTCAATGATGACGTCACTAATACAGAAAAATGAGAGACTAATTTTTTGGTAGAGACTACACAGAATAAGCGTAAATTCCCCAGCCAAAAAAGAAAGTGCAGATCAGAGGTAAGCTGGCCTTTCCATTCTATCTTCGGATTAATTTCCCAAGTTAAAGGTTAGCTTGAGATTCCAGCTCCTGAAAAGTGTGGCTGAACATAAAAATTTTGGAACGTCCGACTGGAAAGTCGAACAAATATAATTTCAAATCGCAAAATTTATTCAAATACCATAATTTCAAGTCGTTTTCTTGCCAAAATACGATGTAAAATACAATTTTATTTGTATATGCAAATCAAAAAAAGTCGAAAAATGCGTACGCCACTTGAGATTCCAAGGACGTCTCCGATCCAAGTACTAATCAAGCGCACCGTTGCTTAACTTGCCAGATCGGACGGGATGGCGTGCTTTCAACGGGCTATGGGCGTACACACTCATTTCTCTTTCCGATTTTCATTTCTTTCCTTGCAATTCCAATCGGTCGACGGCCGGGGGCTTCTTTTTCGAGATTTCACTGTAAAATTTAGTCAATGATGACGTCACTAATACAGAAAAATGAGAGACTAATTTTTTGGTAGAGACTACACAGAATAAGCGTAAATTCCCCAGCCAAAAAAGAAAGTGCAGATCAGAGGTAAGCTGGCCTTTCCATTCTATCTTCGGATTAATTTCCCAAGTTAAAGGTTAGCTTGAGATTCCAGCTCCTGAAAAGTGTGGCTGAACATAAAAATTTTGGAACGTCCGACTGGAAAGTCGAACAAATATAATTTCAAATCGCAAAATTTATTCAAATACCATAATTTCAAGTCGTTTTCTTGCCAAAATACGATGTAAAATACAATTTTATTTGTATATGCAAATCAAAAAAAGTCGAAAAATGCGTACGCCACTTGAGATTCCAAGGACGTCTCCGATCCAAGTACTAATCAAGCGCACCGTTGCTTAACTTGCCAGATCGGACGGGATGGCGTGCTTTCAACGGGCTATGGGCGTACACACTCATTTCTCTTTCCGATTTTCATTTCTTTCCTTGCAATTCCAATCGGTCGACGGCCGGGGCTTCTTTTTCGAGATTTCACTGTAAAATTTAGTCAATGATGACGTCACTAATACAGAAAAATGAGAGACTAATTTTTTGGTAGAGACTACACAGAATAAGCGTAAATTCCCCAGCCAAAAAAGAAAGTGCAGATCAGAGGTAAGCTGGCCTTTCCATTCTATCTTCGGATTAATTTCCCAAGTTAAAGGTTAGCTTGAGATTCCAGCTCCTGAAAAGTGTGGCTGAACATAAAAATTTTGGAACGTCCGACTGGAAAGTCGAACAAATATAATTTCAAATCGCAAAATTTATTCAAATACCATAATTTCAAGTCGTTTTCTTGCCAAAATACGATGTAAAATACAATTTTATTTGTATATGCAAATCAAAAAAGTCGAAAAATGCGTACGCCACTTGAGATTCCAAGGACGTCTCCGATCCAAGTACTAATCAAGCGCACCGTTGCTTAACTTGCCAGATCGGACGGGATGGCGTGCTTTCAACGGGCTATGGGCGTACACACTCATTTCTCTTTCCGATTTTCATTTCTTTCCTTGCAATTCCAATCGGTCGACGGCCGGGGGCTTCTTTTTCGAGATTTCACTGTAAAATTTAGTCAATGATGACGTCACTAATACAGAAAAATGAGAGACTAATTTTTTGGTAGAGACTACACAGAATAAGCGTAAATTCCCCAGCCAAAAAAGAAAGTGCAGATCAGAGGTAAGCTGGCCTTTCCATTCTATCTTCGGATTAATTTCCCAAGTTAAAGGTTAGCTTGAGATTCCAGCTCCTGAAAAGTGTGGCTGAACATAAAAATTTTGGAACGTCCGACTGGAAAGTCGAACAAATATAATTTCAAATCGCAAAATTTATTCAAATACCATAATTTCAAGTCGTTTTCTTGCCAAAATACGATGTAAAATACAATTTTATTTGTATATGCAAATCAAAAAAAGTCGAAAAATGCGTACGCCACTTGAGATTCCAAGGACGTCTCCGATCCAAGTACTAATCAAGCGCACCGTTGCTTAACTTGCCAGATCGGACGGGATGGCGTGCTTTCAACGGGCTATGGGCGTACACACTCATTTCTCTTTCCGATTTTCATTTCTTTCCTTGCAATTCCAATCGGTCGACGGCCGGGGGCTTCTTTTTCGAGATTTCACTGTAAAATTTAGTCAATGATGACGTCACTAATACAGAAAAATGAGAGACTAATTTTTTGGTAGAGACTACACAGAATAAGCGTAAATTCCCCAGCCAAAAAAGAAAGTGCAGATCAGAGGTAAGCTGGCCTTTCCATTCTATCTTCGGATTAATTTCCCAAGTTAAAGGTTAGCTTGAGATTCCAGCTCCTGAAAAGTGTGGCTGAACATAAAAATTTTGGAACGTCCGACTGGAAAGTCGAACAAATATAATTTCAAATCGCAAAATTTATTCAAATACCATAATTTCAAGTCGTTTTCTTGCCAAAATACGATGTAAAATACAATTTTATTTGTATATGCAAATCAAAAAAAGTCGAAAAATGCGTACGCCACTTGAGATTCCAAGGACGTCTCCGATCCAAGTACTAATCAAGCGCACCGTTGCTTAACTTGCCAGATCGGACGGGATGGCGTGCTTTCAACGGGCTATGGGCGTACACACTCATTTCTCTTTCCGATTTTCATTTCTTTCCTTGCAATTCCAATCGGTCGACGGCCGGGGGCTTCTTTTTCGAGATTTCACTGTAAAATTTAGTCAATGATGACGTCACTAATACAGAAAAATGAGAGACTAATTTTTTGGTAGAGACTACACAGAATAAGCGTAAATTCCCCAGCCAAAAAAGAAAGTGCAGATCAGAGGTAAGCTGGCCTTTCCATTCTATCTTCGGATTAATTTCCCAAGTTAAAGGTTAGCTTGAGATTCCAGCTCCTGAAAAGTGTGGCTGAACATAAAAATTTTGGAACGTCCGACTGGAAAGTCGAACAAATATAATTTCAAATCGCAAAATTTATTCAAATACCATAATTTCAAGTCGTTTTCTTGCCAAAATACGATGTAAAATACAATTTTATTTGTATATGCAAATCAAAAAAGTCGAAAAATGCGTACGCCACTTGAGATTCCAAGGACGTCTCCGATCCAAGTACTAATCAAGCGCACCGTTGCTTAACTTGCCAGATCGGACGGGATGGCGTGCTTTCAACGGGCTATGGGCGTACACACTCATTTCTCTTTCCGATTTTCATTTCTTTCCTTGCAATTCCAATCGGTCGACGGCCGGGGCTTCTTTTTCGAGATTTCACTGTAAAATTTAGTCAATGATGACGTCACTAATACAGAAAAATGAGAGACTAATTTTTTGGTAGAGACTACACAGAATAAGCGTAAATTCCCCAGCCAAAAAAGAAAGTGCAGATCAGAGGTAAGCTGGCCTTTCCATTCTATCTTCGGATTAATTTCCCAAGTTAAAGGTTAGCTTGAGATTCCAGCTCCTGAAAAGTGTGGCTGAACATAAAAATTTTGGAACGTCCGACTGGAAAGTCGAACAAATATAATTTCAAATCGCAAAATTTATTCAAATACCATAATTTCAAGTCGTTTTCTTGCCAAAATACGATGTAAAATACAATTTTATTTGTATATGCAAATCAAAAAAAGTCGAAAAATGCGTACGCCACTTGAGATTCCAAGGACGTCTCCGATCCAAGTACTAATCAAGCGCACCGTTGCTTAACTTGCCAGATCGGACGGGATGGCGTGCTTTCAACGGGCTATGGGCGTACACACTCATTCTCTTTCCGATTTTCATTTCTTTCCTTGCAATTCCAATCGGTCGACGGCCGGGGCTTCTTTTTCGAGATTTCACTGTAAAATTTAGTCAATGATGACGTCACTAATACAGAAAAATGAGAGACTAATTTTTTGGTAGAGACTACACAGAATAAGCGTAAATTCCCCAGCCAAAAAAGAAAGTGCAGATCAGAGGTAAGCTGGCCTTTCCATTCTATCTTCGGATTAATTTCCCAAGTTAAAGGTTAGCTTGAGATTCCAGCTCCTGAAAAGTGTGGCTGAACATAAAAATTTTGGAACGTCCGACTGGAAAGTCGAACAAATATAATTTCAAATCGCAAAATTTATTCAAATACCATAATTTCAAGTCGTTTTCTTGCCAAAATACGATGTAAAATACAATTTTATTTGTATATGCAAATCAAAAAAAGTCGAAAAATGCGTACGCCACTTGAGATTCCAAGGACGTCTCCGATCCAAGTACTAATCAAGCGCACCGTTGCTTAACTTGCCAGATCGGACGGGATGGCGTGCTTTCAACGGGCTATGGGCGTACACACTCATTTCTCTTTCCGATTTTCATTTCTTTCCTTGCAATTCCAATCGGTCGACGGCCGGGGCTTCTTTTTCGAGATTTCACTGTAAAATTTAGTCAATGATGACGTCACTAATACAGAAAAATGAGAGACTAATTTTTTGGTAGAGACTACACAGAATAAGCGTAAATTCCCCAGCCAAAAAAGAAAGTGCAGATCAGAGGTAAGCTGGCCTTTCCATTCTATCTTCGGATTAATTTCCCAAGTTAAAGGTTAGCTTGAGATTCCAGCTCCTGAAAAGTGTGGCTGAACATAAAAATTTTGGAACGTCCGACTGGAAAGTCGAACAAATATAATTTCAAATCGCAAAATTTATTCAAATACCATAATTTCACGTCATTTTTTGCTGAAATACGATCTAAAATACGATTTTATTTGTATATGCAAATCAAAAAAGTCGAAAAATGCGTACGCCACTTGAGATTCCAAGGACGTCTCCGATCCAAGTACTAATCAAGCGCACCGTTGCTTAACTTGCCAGATCGGACGGGATGGCGTGCTTTCAACGGGCTATGGGCGTACACACTCATTTCTCTTTCCGATTTTCATTTCTTTCCTTGCAATTCCAATCGGTCGACGGCCGGGGGCTTCTTTTTCGAGATTTCACTGTAAAATTTAGTCAATGATGACGTCACTAATACAGAAAAATGAGAGACTAATTTTTTGGTAGAGACTACACAGAATAAGCGTAAATTCCCCAGCCAAAAAAGAAAGTGCAGATCAGAGGTAAGCTGGCCTTTCCATTCTATCTTCGGATTAATTTCCCAAGTTAAAGGTTAGCTTGAGATTCCAGCTCCTGAAAAGTGTGGCTGAACATAAAAATTTTGGAACGTCCGACTGGAAAGTCGAACAAATATAATTTCAAATCGCAAAATTTATTCAAATACCATAATTTCAAGTCGTTTTCTTGCCAAAATACGATGTAAAATACAATTTTATTTGTATATGCAAATCAAAAAAGTCGAAAAATGCGTACGCCACTTGAGATTCCAAGGACGTCTCCGATCCAAGTACTAATCAAGCGCACCGTTGCTTAACTTGCCAGATCGGACGGGATGGCGTGCTTTCAACGGGCTATGGGCGTACACACTCATTTCTCTTTCCGATTTTCATTTCTTTCCTTGCAATTCCAATCGGTCGACGGCCGGGGGCTTCTTTTTCGAGATTTCACTGTAAAATTTAGTCAATGATGACGTCACTAATACAGAAAAATGAGAGACTAATTTTTTGGTAGAGACTACACAGAATAAGCGTAAATTCCCCAGCCAAAAAAGAAAGTGCAGATCAGAGGTAAGCTGGCCTTTCCATTCTATCTTCGGATTAATTTCCCAAGTTAAAGGTTAGCTTGAGATTCCAGCTCCTGAAAAGTGTGGCTGAACATAAAAATTTTGGAACGTCCGACTGGAAAGTCGAACAAATATAATTTCAAATCGCAAAATTTATTCAAATACCATAATTTCAAGTCGTTTTCTTGCCAAAATACGATGTAAAATACAATTTTATTTGTATATGCAAATCAAAAAAAGTCGAAAAATGCGTACGCCACTTGAGATTCCAAGGACGTCTCCGATCCAAGTACTAATCAAGCGCACCGTTGCTTAACTTGCCAGATCGGACGGGATGGCGTGCTTTCAACGGGCTATGGGCGTACACACTCATTTCTCTTTCCGATTTTCATTTCTTTCCTTGCAATTCCAATCGGTCGACGGCCGGGGGCTTCTTTTTCGAGATTTCACTGTAAAATTTAGTCAATGATGACGTCACTAATACAGAAAAATGAGAGACTAATTTTTTGGTAGAGACTACACAGAATAAGCGTAAATTCCCCAGCCAAAAAAGAAAGTGCAGATCAGAGGTAAGCTGGCCTTTCCATTCTATCTTCGGATTAATTTCCCAAGTTAAAGGTTAGCTTGAGATTCCAGCTCCTGAAAAGTGTGGCTGAACATAAAAATTTGGAACGTCCGACTGGAAAGTCGAACAAATATAATTTCAAATCGCAAAATTTATTCAAATACCATAATTTCAAGTCGTTTTCTTGCCAAAATACGATGTAAAATACAATTTTATTTGTATATGCAAATCAAAAAAAGTCGAAAAATGCGTACGCCACTTGAGATTCCAAGGACGTCTCCGATCCAAGTACTAATCAAGCGCACCGTTGCTTAACTTGCCAGATCGGACGGGATGGCGTGCTTTCAACGGGCTATGGGCGTACACACTCATTTCTCTTTCCGATTTTCATTTCTTTCCTTGCAATTCCAATCGGTCGACGGCCGGGGGCTTCTTTTTCGAGATTTCACTGTAAAATTTAGTCAATGATGACGTCACTAATACAGAAAAATGAGAGACTAATTTTTTGGTAGAGACTACACAGAATAAGCGTAAATTCCCCAGCCAAAAAAGAAAGTGCAGATCAGAGGTAAGCTGGCCTTTCCATTCTATCTTCGGATTAATTTCCCAAGTTAAAGGTTAGCTTGAGATTCCAGCTCCTGAAAAGTGTGGCTGAACATAAAAATTTTGGAACGTCCGACTGGAAAGTCGAACAAATATAATTTCAAATCGCAAAATTTATTCAAATACCATAATTTCAAGTCGTTTTCTTGCCAAAATACGATGTAAAATACAATTTTATTTGTATATGCAAATCAAAAAAAGTCGAAAAATGCGTACGCCACTTGAGATTCCAAGGACGTCTCCGATCCAAGTACTAATCAAGCGCACCGTTGCTTAACTTGCCAGATCGGACGGGATGGCGTGCTTTCAACGGGCTATGGGCGTACACACTCATTTCTCTTTCCGATTTTCATTTCTTTCCTTGCAATTCCAATCGGTCGACGGCCGGGGCTTCTTTTTCGAGATTTCACTGTAAAATTTAGTCAATGATGACGTCACTAATACAGAAAAATGAGAGACTAATTTTTTGGTAGAGACTACACAGAATAAGCGTAAATTCCCCAGCCAAAAAAGAAAGTGCAGATCAGAGGTAAGCTGGCCTTTCCATTCTATCTTCGGATTAATTTCCCAAGTTAAAGGTTAGCTTGAGATTCCAGCTCCTGAAAAGTGTGGCTGAACATAAAAATTTTGGAACGTCCGACTGGAAAGTCGAACAAATATAATTTCAAATCGCAAAATTTATTCAAATACCATAATTTCAAGTCGTTTTCTTGCCAAAATACGATGTAAAATACAATTTTATTTGTATATGCAAATCAAAAAAAGTCGAAAAATGCGTACGCCACTTGAGATTCCAAGGACGTCTCCGATCCAAGTACTAATCAAGCGCACCGTTGCTTAACTTGCCAGATCGGACGGGATGGCGTGCTTTCAACGGGCTATGGGCGTACACACTCATTTCTCTTTCCGATTTTCATTTCTTTCCTTGCAATTCCAATCGGTCGACGGCCGGGGCTTCTTTTTCGAGATTTCACTGTAAAATTTAGTCAATGATGACGTCACTAATACAGAAAAATGAGAGACTAATTTTTTGGTAGAGACTACACAGAATAAGCGTAAATTCCCCAGCCAAAAAAGAAAGTGCAGATCAGAGGTAAGCTGGCCTTTCCATTCTATCTTCGGATTAATTTCCCAAGTTAAAGGTTAGCTTGAGATTCCAGCTCCTGAAAAGTGTGGCTGAACATAAAAATTTTGGAACGTCCGACTGGAAAGTCGAACAAATATAATTTCAAATCGCAAAATTTATTCAAATACCATAATTTCAAGTCGTTTTCTTGCCAAAATACGATGTAAAATACAATTTTATTTGTATATGCAAATCAAAAAAAGTCGAAAAATGCGTACGCCACTTGAGATTCCAAGGACGTCTCCGATCCAAGTACTAATCAAGCGCACCGTTGCTTAACTTGCCAGATCGGACGGGATGGCGTGCTTTCAACGGGCTATGGGCGTACACACTCATTTCTCTTTCCGATTTTCATTTCTTTCCTTGCAATTCCAATCGGTCGACGGCCGGGGGCTTCTTTTTCGAGATTTCACTGTAAAATTTAGTCAATGATGACGTCACTAATACAGAAAAATGAGAGACTAATTTTTGGTAGAGACTACACAGAATAAGCGTAAATTCCCCAGCCAAAAAAGAAAGTGCAGATCAGAGGTAAGCTGGCCTTTCCATTCTATCTTCGGATTAATTTCCCAAGTTAAAGGTTAGCTTGAGATTCCAGCTCCTGAAAAGTGTGGCTGAACATAAAAATTTTGGAACGTCCGACTGGAAAGTCGAACAAATATAATTTCAAATCGCAAAATTTATTCAAATACCATAATTTCAAGTCGTTTTCTTGCCAAAATACGATGTAAAATACAATTTTATTTGTATATGCAAATCAAAAAAGTCGAAAAATGCGTACGCCACTTGAGATTCCAAGGACGTCTCCGATCCAAGTACTAATCAAGCGCACCGTTGCTTAACTTGCCAGATCGGACGGGATGGCGTGCTTTCAACGGGCTATGGGCGTACACACTCATTTCTCTTTCCGATTTTCATTTCTTTCCTTGCAATTCCAATCGGTCGACGGCCGGGGGCTTCTTTTTCGAGATTTCACTGTAAAATTTAGTCAATGATGACGTCACTAATACAGAAAAATGAGAGACTAATTTTTGGTAGAGACTACACAGAATAAGCGTAAATTCCCCAGCCAAAAAAGAAAGTGCAGATCAGAGGTAAGCTGGCCTTTCCATTCTATCTTCGGATTAATTTCCCAAGTTAAAGGTTAGCTTGAGATTCCAGCTCCTGAAAAGTGTGGCTGAACATAAAAATTTTGGAACGTCCGACTGGAAAGTCGAACAAATATAATTTCAAATCGCAAAATTTATTCAAATACCATAATTTCAAGTCGTTTTCTTGCCAAAATACGATGTAAAATACAATTTTATTTGTATATGCAAATCAAAAAAAGTCGAAAAATGCGTACGCCACTTGAGATTCCAAGGACGTCTCCGATCCAAGTACTAATCAAGCGCACCGTTGCTTAACTTGCCAGATCGGACGGGATGGCGTGCTTTCAACGGGCTATGGGCGTACACACTCATTTCTCTTTCCGATTTTCATTTCTTTCCTTGCAATTCCAATCGGTCGACGGCCGGGGGCTTCTTTTTCGAGATTTCACTGTAAAATTTAGTCAATGATGACGTCACTAATACAGAAAAATGAGAGACTAATTTTTTGGTAGAGACTACACAGAATAAGCGTAAATTCCCCAGCCAAAAAAGAAAGTGCAGATCAGAGGTAAGCTGGCCTTTCCATTCTATCTTCGGATTAATTTCCCAAGTTAAAGGTTAGCTTGAGATTCCAGCTCCTGAAAAGTGTGGCTGAACATAAAAATTTTGGAACGTCCGACTGGAAAGTCGAACAAATATAATTTCAAATCGCAAAATTTATTCAAATACCATAATTTCAAGTCGTTTTCTTGCCAAAATACGATGTAAAATACAATTTTATTTGTATATGCAAATCAAAAAAAGTCGAAAAATGCGTACGCCACTTGAGATTCCAAGGACGTCTCCGATCCAAGTACTAATCAAGCGCACCGTTGCTTAACTTGCCAGATCGGACGGGATGGCGTGCTTTCAACGGGCTATGGGCGTACACACTCATCTCTCTTTCCGATTTTCATTTCTTTCCTTGCAATTCCAATCGGTCGACGGCCGGGCCAGAGACTATGTCTGGAATCGAAAAAGAGAAGTGCGGGGAGGCGTGTGCACGCGTAGCGCAGTGGTCTAGCAGGTGTTGGTTTCTTCAAACGGTCCTGCGGTTCGAATCCTTGTTATTTCAATGTTGTTTGTCAAGGTATACGCACCTTTTTGAACTATTGTCGTACTTCGTGTGAAATTATAAATGGTATTATTTTGACAATATATTGCGTCGTTTTATCATTATACAATTGCCGCGTAAGCGTCCATTTTTCTCTCGTACCCACCAGTTTGCATCTCACAATTTTGATTGCTATAATATATGTCTCTCCTTCCGTTTCTCTTCTTCTTATCCTTTGATACTTCACCCTGCGGAATTTTTGGCTGCTGTTCACAAAAGTGCACTTGCAACGATAATGTTATATGCAGTAAATTTACGTATTCTATAAACCAAGCAAGTTTTGAGTCGCAGTTCAATTTGTTTCCTAAAATAATATGATATTTTTATTCCGAGGCCTCATTCTTGAGGTGCAGGCATCGCGGTTAGGATGAAGTTTCTACCAGACTTACCTTCAATTTTGAGGTTATTAATCGTCAAATCAAAGGCGTTTTCTTCGACGATCTCAACGCGATTGTATTTCAAATCCAATTCCTCAATTATGGATCTTTTTTGATTTGAATAAACGACTAAAATCGTATTTTGGATGATATTCTAAACAAAAAATTACATGAAATCGACATTTTCTCTCAGTTGTGGCAATTTTAAATTGTATTTCTTCTATTTTTATAAAAGTTTTGCAAAATTTAGTTCCTTCCCGCATTAAATTTATCGATGTTTGGCTCCAAATTTGTTTTCAAACTCGCAAACCTCAAAGTGCATTCAGTTTCGACACCTTTGTCGGCAGTTTCGGTAAACTATAACACGCAACTTCCCTTTCACGGCATAAAAAAGTATAAAAAGTGCCGACGAAACATTTTTGATTGCTATAAAGGTCAAATTTGCATCAAACAACATTCAAATCCCCTTCATTTCCAATAAGTCGCCTAAAAATGGAGCTGAGAAAAAAGTCAATGCCAATTGTAAATGCAATCTATCAGTACTAGGTCGTGCTGATGACCTTGGAGGGGCTCCCGGTCGGTTGTTATTTTTTAATTCAGGAGCAACATGTTTCTAAATTCGACTGAATGCTTCAAATTGATCGCCGCAAAAAAATATGACGTCATTTTTGGATTTTATGAGGCTCCAAGAGAGGACACTTCAAATATTCACGAATTTATTTTTTTTTGTTTCTTGATAAATGTGTACGCTCATAGCGGTATATCACGTCGAGGTCGGCCGTGACTTTTGAGATTTCGACAATAAACTCCAGGATTTGAAACTTGGATTTTAATTGAATTTAAAGCCAAAAATAAGAATTTTCTTTGAATTTAAGAGCGAAAAAAAGTTGAATAAAGGACCGCTAGGTGAGTCGCGACGCTATGAGCGTCTATGGTCAGAAAGGACACAATTTTCGCTCAATACCATCCGAACACAACGCATAAAAACAAGATTTTTTGGTATTGCAATTAAAAAAATGGAATATTCAAATGAAATTGCAAAATAAAGGTCAAATAATACACTGTTGGGTAAGTCGCTACTCTGTGGCCAACGGTGATCATAGTACAGACAGGTGATCATAGCACTCACATACTATCTATGAAAAGGCCCACGAGAGAGGACGCAAAAAGAGGAATGCGGTCAGAGAGAAAAACTGCTTTTCGCCATATCTTTGCCAACTTTGTGAGGAAAACAATTACTTTCTGTGGAATACTCTTTACAGTAGAAATACACAAGAAAAAATTCAAGACAAAATGTAAAAAAATGCCGCATTTTGGCCACCTTTCAACGTAAAAATGTCAGTCGTTTCTGTAAAGCGCAAGCTCGGAATCACGGAAATGTTTTTGAAAAACATTGTGAAATTTTACGACAAAAAAAAATAAAGGCAGTGACATTTGCGAGTAAGCCGACTTTTGTTGGTTTATTTCGTCCAAGTTCGACCGGAAACTTCGACAACATTTGTTGATGTCTTTCTTCCTTTCAGAAAAAACCTCCGATACGGCTGGATGAAATAGATCGTGGTAATCGCGTTTAGCAGGCTTTGGGTGACAATCAGCCATGAGGAAAATACAATTGCCCAGGGATGAAAAGAACACGCCGAACCGAACATTCGAATCATATAAGTGGGCAGAACGGCGGTAATCAAAGGGCCAACTGCCTGAAAAATATTTAAATTTAGCGAAATTTTGGGCAGTTTTATCGAAGTTTAACGCTCTAAAAATAATTTTTTGAATTTTTGATGCCTACTTTAACAAAAAAATAAACTTTCCGAACAGTTCCATAAAAAAATTACAAAATTCCGACTAAAAACCGCTTTTCCATCCACCATTTTCAGCCCTCTTTTTAATTTTATAATTGCTAGGAAAGAAATGAAAATCGGAAAGAGAAATGAGTGTGTACGCCCATAGCCCGTTGAAAGCACGCCATCCCGTCCGATCTGGCAAGTTAAGCAACGGTGCGCTTGATTAGTACTTGGATCGGAGACGTCCTTGGAATCTCAAGTGGCGTACGCATTTTTCGACTTTTTTGATTTGCATATACAAATAAAATTGTATTTTACATCGTATTTTGGCAAGAAAATGACTTGAAATTATGGTATTTGAATAAATTTTGCGATTTGAAATTATATTTGTTCGACTTTCCAGTCGGACGTTCCAAAATTTTTATGTTCAGCCACACTTTTCAGGAGCTGGAATCTCAAGCTAACCTTTAACTTGGGAAATTAATCCGAAGATAGAATGGAAAGGCCAGCTTACCTCTGATCTGCACTTTCTTTTTTGGCGGGGAATTTGCGCTTATTCTGTGTAGTCTCCACCAAAAAATTAGTCTCTCATTTTTCTATATTAGTGACGTCATCATTGACTAAATTTTACAGTGAAATCTCGAAAAAGTAGATCGTGTTTTAGCAGAAAAAAAAAATTTTTTTATTATTTTTCAATTTGAAATTAAAATGTAAAATACGTCCTTTCCCCAAGTTTTAAAAATATTTTGCTTACCATGATTCTCAGCGCTTTTTTAACGCCATTAAACGTCTTTGCGGTCCGATAATTTGCGTTAATATTCTGCAACTTCCAATGTTTCGACATTAGCCAGTCCACGACAATACTTATCGAGTAACTTATAGTCAAAATACTTTTCACCATATAATCATATACTTTGTAGTTCATACGAGTCTAAAGATTGATTTTTTTAATTAAAAGAAAAGTTTTCGGTATTAACTTTTTTTTGATTATTTAGAAGATATAAGCTTACTGAATAAGTTCCTGTCACTTCCGACAACTGGACGTCCTTGAATCCGTTGTAATGCATAATTTTCCGCAGTAAAATACGCTCCTCAACCGAAGCATACCCCCAAAGTCTGAACATTATTGTTGCACCAATTGTGTAGATAAGTAATGAAGGGATAAGAGTGAGGTAAAGGTATTTGCCTTGAGGCGCTTGTCCGCTAAAAATTTTATAAATTCGTTACATACTTCAACTCATAATTTAAAATTGAAAAATTTGTTCAAAAACCTTGATTTCAAGTCATTTGTTTGCTGAAATACGATCTAAAATACGATTTTAGTCGTTTATGCAAATCAAAAAAGTCGAAAATTGCGTACGCCGCTTGAGATTCCAAGGACGTCTCCGATCCAAGTACTAATCAAGCGCACCGTTGCTTAACTTGCCAGATCGGACGGGATGGCGTGCTTTCAACGGGGTATGGGCGTACACATCGCAAGTTAAACGATTTTTTCACCGATCTTTTTGAAAAAACATTAAAAATGATCGGAACGGATATAAAAACTCAAACTCTTTAGACTGTTTTCCTATTTAAAATAAAAAATTGATCAACTTACTATCTAAAAATATGGTAGCGCCATAGAAATTGAATCGGAATTATCATCCAAGTTCCGACCAAAAGCATTCCATTTATGGTCTTGCAAACGGCCATGACATGGTAACTTGAAAAGCGAATTAGTTGATTATCATAGGAAAATATTACTCCGGCCACAGAGCCTGGTAGCTAAAATAATCAAAAAAAATAATAAACTAATAAAAAAATAAAATAAAAAAATGTTTTTTTACCGATCCAATTTGCATACTGTAAGATGAAAAAATAAAATCGTAGACACAACTGAACATGATGACTTGTTTTATACTTTTTAGGCTCCGAGATTGCGTCAAAATGAGGTAAAATAAAATTGCGTTGAGGAAACAACTGATCGAGCAAATAATTAGGAGGACGGTTTTGTGGATCACTGAAATTGGAAAAAAAAATTTAAAATACGCTCAGTATCATTAGTGTGTGTGTAGAAAACGATTACTTGTTTTCAGAAATCTGAAAAATAATAAAAAAGCTAGCGTTTTTTTCAGCGTTTATTAAAGCGGCAGTACAGCAACTTTTGAATTGCCCTTTTTACTCCGTGTGAAACGAAATGTCAAAAATGTTTTTTATGTCCTGCAGCGAAAACAAAGGCGGCAGAGGTGCAAACAGTAAAACAATTATTAGGAAGCATGTTGAATGTCACCGTTATTTTTTTCCGTTGTTATTGGTACAGTAGACAAAGAAACTTTTTGGAAATTTCGTTTCCACACCGTAAAAAGCACTATTCAAAAGTAGATGTACTGTCCCTTTAAAACACAAGCAATTGCCCCTAAAAATTGCATTTAAATTAATGCCTAGTTTCATTAAAGTCAAAGAAATCACACTTTGAACAGTGCAATCGGGTCTTGACATGTCTTAGCACAGTGTGCTCGCCTTTGAGCGATAAACACTGAGCTTTGATCGAATCGCACTTACCTTGAATATCGTATCCGGGGTCCGGCTGCTGATCCATAAATTCAAAAATTCGGTCATATTCCTTGTTCACAATCAGCAATTTGCACTGCTCGTCGGATAAATTCATTCTGCAAATTTATTATAACATTTTACGTTAAATTTCAGGTAAATTGAGAGCTAAAAATTATTAACAGGGGAATTACTCCAAGTGCGACGCTCAGATTTTGATAAAACGTGGCACAATTTAGTATTTTTTTTTCTAAGACTCGTGCTAGACTCTTAGCTCGCGTTTTGCAGAAACAACCGAGATTTTTAGATCGAAAGTTGGCGAAAATGTGACACTTTTTTGTGAATTTAGGTATGAAAAGTTTCATGCCGACTTCTACCATAGCGGGTAATGGTTCCACAAAAACTTAATTTTTTTTGGCCAAGTTATGGCCAAAAAGTGTTTTCCTCCGAGGCTGTTCTCCGCGTTTTGCGTATTCTCTCGGCCGCAAAGATCGTTAAATATCTCGGCTGCGCCTGCAAAGCGCGAGCTAAAATTTTTTGGAATTAATATATGGCCGGTGCCTGACATGCGTGCCAAATTTAGAGAAAATCTGAGGTCGCACTTGGGGTGCTTCCCTAGTAAATTCGCAATTTTCAAATCAATAAAACAATGTCTCGAACACTGCTATAATACAAAGTGGGTGTATTCGAAATGATTGAAAAAAATTTTTTGCAAGAACGCCAAAATTACCTCAAACCAATTGTATCTGACCGCTTTCGGAGCTCTCAAACTTTGCAAATCGTAGTTGTCGTAAGTACGCAGCAATTTTGTAAGTATTAAGTCGAGTAGAAACGATCAAACCGTACGAACGCAGAGTTTATTGTCCCTTAAATACGCGTGTAGAATGTCACGATCAATTTTTCTTGTTGTTATTGGTACAGTAGACGAAGAAAATTTCTGGACATTTCGTTTCGCAGGCCGTAAAAAATTGCGATTTAAAGGGACAGTACAGCTACTTTTGAATCGCGCTTTTTGCGGCATGGAAACGAAATGTCCAAATTATTTCTTCGGCTACTGTAAAAATAACAACGGGAACGATTAATAGTGACATTCTACATCCTTACTAATAATTATTTTACTGTTTGCAATTTTCTCGCCTTTGTTTTCGCTGCAGGACATAAAAAAACTTTTTTGACATTTCGTTTCACACGCAGTAAAACGCGCAATTCAAAAGTAGCTGTTCTGGCCCTTCACAAAGAACACCGTACTGTTCCTTGAAATTGTAAAATATGGTTGTAGCTATCTAACAATAAAAAATTCAAAATCATCGTTGCCCTGATATACGTACTTCATACTACACAAGTTATAGTTCGTCCTGTGACAGCGGAAACGCATTCAAATTTTATTTGTCATTTTGAAAAGAACAGAAGACGTATAGTACTAAAGCAGAGTGCACTTCATTGCCAAAATAACCTTTGTAGCTCTTGTTGCGTAAACGTTGTAATTCTTACAGCAAATTTTTTTTGGCGTGGGCAGGGGTGTAACGAAGGAGGGGGGAGACCCCTGCCAAGGGTCGGCCAAAAAAATGAAAAGGGGTAAGGGGGGAGTAAGGCAAGTTATCGCGGGAAATTTTTTGCACAGGTACCCTGTGGTCCCAGGATTTTTTTTTGACAAGTTTACCATTTTCAAGCTATATGGATTCTTTTCAGACTTGTTTTGACCGGTAATACCTAGCGGGAAATTTTTAAAATAATTTTTGCAATGAATTTTAGAACGAAAACAGAAAAAATCAGATTTTTCCGGGCAAAATTGGCAACGATATGGGCAAAAAGTGTTTTTCTCTCTGACCGCTCTCCGCATTTTGCGTACTCCCTCAAAAACAAAAACTTTAAATGTTTCGCCTGTGTTTTGGACATTCAGAGGGCAATTTGTCTAAAGCGCGGTCTATTTGGCAATTTCTGGAACTGAATTCTTATACATGCCACTTTCCAAGACCTATCGAGTGACATATGGCACATCCCATTTGGAGATAGTCAGTTTGTAGATTTCCCTTGCAAGACGTTTCTACCGTAGAGGGTAATGTCTCCACAAAAAATCCATTTCTTCCGCATGAAACTCTCAAAGATACGGTCAAACAAAGATACGGTCAATTTTCTCTGACCGCTTTCCGCATTTGGCGTACTCTCTCGGCCGAAAATATTGTTCAATATCTCGGCCGTGGCTGGAAAGCGCGAGCTAAAACTTTTAGGGAGTGATAGGTGGCTAGCTCAGATACAGCATACAAAATCTTAAAGCAATCGCAAGTGAAAGGCTTTATTTGCAAATGCTTCAAAATCATCTCTGCCCTGATAAACGTACTTAAACAACTACACAAGTAATATTCAGCTATATCGTGTGACTACATTCAAATTGTATTTGTCATTTTGAAGAGGAAAGAAGGCATTTCAACACATAGTACTAAAGCAGAGTGCACTTCATTGCCGAAATAACCTTTGTAGTAACAGATCTTACAACAAATCTTGCTACGTAAACGTTGCAATTCTGAGGCAGCAAATTATAGTGAGTAAAGAACGCTTTGCCCTTGTCGGCGTTGTAAAATGGAAGAGGCGTATAATGATGTGGGTAATGTATTTTCGAATTCTGCGTCGTACATTATCATATAAAATAAAGTTGAAAAAATCAAACTCTAGACATACCATTCCGTCCGTAAAGTCGGTGGAGTATTTTTCACGACGTTCACTGTGAGAAAACAAAAGTTCACTTTGCACTGTGCAATTTCTTGCTGATTGCACCGTGCAATAAGCTTTTTTTGGCTGTCGCTCGCGGAATCCTTCGATTGTGACCCAAAATGGTGCAAAGCGACCCCGCGCGTCAAATCGAGGAGAGAACTCTTCAAGTTGGCTTTTCGTCCAAAGATTTATCGGAAAAACTATTTTATAAATTTTTCTTCAGGTTTTTGCGGTCAAAATAAGTCTCAAAAAATTCAAGGAGCTTGAAAATGGTCAAGTTTTGTCAAAAAAGACCTGGGTTTTGTCAAATTGGCCAAGAAACCGATCAAAAAAGATTTTTCGAACCCCAAATTTGTGGGATGTCTTCAAATGCTGGGGATGCATTTTACAATCTATTTGATTATTTAGACTGTATTCCTAATCGCGGCTTATGACAAAAAGGACAAGAATTTTTGTGTGACATTTCGTCTTCCAAGCCGTAAAAAGATTCAAATGTAGTTGTTCTGCCCTTTAACGAGAAAAATGTTCGAAATTCGTAAAATTTTGATGAAACTTTGCACAAATTTAGACTAATTGTTTCTAAGACATATGCAAAATTCTTAGCTCGCGCTTTCCAGAAACGACCGGAATTTTTAGGTCGAGAGGTTGGAAAAAATGTGATAATTTTCTCCGAATTTTGTGATCAAAAGTTTAGCATCTGTTTCAACCGTAAAGAGCAATGTTTCCACAAAAGATCAACCTTTTCCGCGCAAAACCGGCAAAGATATGGCCAAAAAGTGTCTTTCTCTCTGACCACTCTCCGCATTTTGCATGCAGACCGCAAAGATTGTTGAATATCTCCCCCTGCAAAGCACAAGCTAATATTTTCAGAAATTGATATGTAACCTATGCGTGTGTAAAGTTTAAAGAAATGTGTGCGTCGCACTTGAGACGCCTCCTTTTTAAATTTGGCTTCAGATTGAAGACCGTCAGACAAGTCCAAATGGTTGGACTTACGGACCTTGTTGAGGGGATCATCTTTCTTTTATTAGAGCCAACATTTTTTTCAAATATCTTCAACAACCGTGGGTTCCAGACGAAACATTAAAAGGGCCAGAACAACTACTTTTGAATTGCGCTTTTTACGGCGTGTGAAACGAAATGTCAAAAATTTTTTTTATGTCCCCCAGCAAAAACAAAAGCGGCAGAGTTGACAACTGTAAAATAATTATTAGTAAGCATGTAGAATGTCACAATTATTTTTTTTCCGTTGTTATTGATACAGTAAACAAAGACACTTTTTGGACATTTCATTTCCACACAGTAAAAAACGCTATCCAAAAGTAGTTGTTCTAGCCCTTTAAAGGCAAAAGTGCAAGACGCTCCACTCAAAACAGCTGTCTGATTAGATACTACGAACAATTACTTGTTTTTAGTCAAAATGGGTTTTGATCTTCTTAGGTTAGTGTTCCATTCAAAGAGACCAAAAATTGTAGCCAGACAAGATTGTTGGAACAAGGGTTAGGTTGCGGTTAAAAGGCCAGAACAGCTACTTTTGAATTGCGCTTTTTACGGCATGGAAACGAAATGTCAAAAAAGTTTCTTCGACTAATGTACCAATAACAACGGAAAAAATAATGGTGACATTCTACATGCTTATTAAGAATTATTTTACTGTTAGCAAGTTCGCCGCTTTTTTCGCTGTAAGACTTAAAAAATTTTTTTGACATTTCGTTTCCCACGCCGTAAAAAGCGCAATACAAAAGTATCTGTCCTGACTTTTAAGTTGCGGTTAAAAGTTTAAATTTTTCATGAGAAATGAGGTCTCGATTCAATATTTCTTTGTATTTTTGTAGAATGATCTTTGACGTGGAGTACGACCATTCCGTAGCTGTGACTTCTTGAGTTTGCTTGGGGAAACTTACAGTTGATGAATACAGATTTTCTTTAGATTGCGCCCATGTCGGGCATAGGCCACATATGAATTCCAGAAAGCTTTAGTCCGCGTTTTATATACAAGGGCAGCCTACACATGGCTACAAAGCGGCCCGAGACTAAAAATTTTTGAAAACCCGGCCCGGTTCGGCCCGGAAAGGTTTACACAAAGTTAGAAAGAAAAAAATGGGAGATGAAAAGGAAATTTAGGCAAATTTTTGCAAAAGCTAGGGAAGAATTTAGCAAAACTGCAATCGAAAATTATCTTTTATTTGGGCGAGTGGCAAATAAAGTACTATATGTTCGCTATCAGCATGGTGTTTGAGAAAATGGAAAATTTTATTTTTATCGAAAAAGCTTATTTTTTCCATTTCTTCCGGGCAAAACCCAGATTTCAGTATATAACCGGGCCGGGCCAAAAAATCGGAGCCCGGCCGAGAAATTAGTCGGCCCAGGCCGGAAGATTTTGCAATTCCTTGCCCGGAGCCATGACTAGGGCAGCCAAGATACTAGTCCGTTCGCAAAGTCGCTGGAGTAATTTCGGCGACATGCACTGTAAAAAACGGTCAGGATGCGGGCGACAGCCGAGAAAACGCCGATTGCACGGTGCAAAGAGCATGATGTTGCACAGTGCAAAGTGAACTTTTGTTTTCGCACAGTGCAGTCACTCCAACGACATTACGAACGGACTAGTGTTAAAGAAGGCGTGCGAAACACATAATGCTAACAGAAAAAATGATTATCTTAACATTTACTATAACATAATCACAGTTGTCCGAGTTGCGTTGAAATTTGTCGGAGTCTTCATGGAATTCAAAGAAACATCCCCAGTCTGTTTGCTATATATTAAGGCAATCATTTCCTTTCGCAAACTCTTGTTGAAAGCAATGTACACAACCACTGTGCCTCCTGTAATTTCAGCACCGTAGCGGTTGAAAACGAGACACGGCTGGGGACCGGGCTCTTCAGACTTTGGCAATTTATCAAAAAGGTCCGGCCCATCTAGCCGGGGGCCGAACTATGGCTCGGGAGTCAACATTGGGCCGGACCCAAACAAATTTGAAACGGGCCGGAGCCATGTCTACCCCTGATCGGAATTGAAGCCCGGTACCCAAGCCATGTCTGTCTAAAAGGTCATAGAAAGTGATACCATGACAGGCCTGCCATATAATTTGCGTTATCAGCACGAGAATCAAGTTGGCCTTGACGTTGTTGATATAAGTGTACATTGCAGAGCACAGGAGGAATATGAGGTACATCATGGAGAGTTGTAGAATGGTCTAAAGGGTTATGTGTAGGTGACTAAAATTGCTTACCATTCGCTGAAAGGCGGTAACTTTTTTTGTTTGGGACTCGCCAGTTTTTTGAAAAGACAGATCAATACGTAAAGGATGATGACAATAAATGGCGCGATCGTGTCGTGAATGATGATTGGCCAACTGAGATACTGAAAAAGAGCTTCAAATATTTGATCACCAAATTTGGAAATTTATTTAAAGGGCCAGAACAACTACTTTTGAATTGCGCTTTTTACGGCGTGTGAAACGAAATGTCAAAAAATTTTTTTATGTCCTGCAGGGAAAACAAAAGCGGCAGAGTTGCAAACAGTAAAATTATTAATAGTAGATAGCGCTGTGATCTTGACAGAATTTTTCAAACTGACGTCAAATTGACGTCAAATTGCTGAAATTTTTGTCAAATTGCGTCAAATAACGTCAAATTGCTGTTTTGTCGGTTGGAAGCTGTCTAACGATTCAACAAACATTATTCAAGGTATTATAAAGCCTTCAACCATATTCAAGACCATATAAACATTAAAACAACAGCTTATAACGACAAAGGAGTTTAGTAGACCTATTTCGGATCATCTTCGTCCTCGTTCCCGCTGTTATTACCATCCAAATTTTCATTGATGAATTGAGTCAGGGGAACTGGAAACTTCTTGCAGTAAATTCCAAAAATGTTTGGCGCAAAAATGTTTCGTTGCGGGAAAAATTCACGATTTTTGGCAAAATTCTAGAAAATTCCCCAAAAAATCAATTTGACAAATCATAATGACAAAGCAATTTGTCTTGACGAAAATGACGGCAATTTGACAACTTGACAGACCGTCAACTTGACGAGCGGCACAACCCTACTAGCAGACATGTAGAATCTCACCATTATTTTTTCCGTTGTTATTGGTACAGTATAATAAAAAACTTTTTGGACATTTCGTTGCCACGCCGTAAAAAGCGCAATTCAAAAGTAGTTGTTCTGGCCCTTTGATGTTTTTAAAAAATGCAAAATTACGCAAATTTTTCGAAAAATGGAAAATTATGCAAATTTTTGCCGACTCTTACATTTTCATTTGACTGCTCTTCGAACTCCGTTCCCACGTAAACATTGCCGAATTCGGCGTAGAAGGCGGACGAAAATGGCGCCGGGAGATTGTAAAATACGAGAAAAAGAAATTCCAAAACTGGAATTGACAGCCACAAGTAGACCCGTTTCCCAGAAAATAGGTCGTTTGAAGTCGGGGAATTGATTAAATCGGCCAGCCGATTTATCGCCAAAACCATCGAAGACGTCCCAGTGCAAGCCCATAACGCTAAAAATTGAAAGTAAACACGGGTCTCGTATTTTAGCAAAAGGTTGAATTAAAATCCAGTTTTTCAATTTGACATCATATTTGTTCGACTTTCCAGTCGGACGTTCCAAAATTTTTATGTTCAGCACACTTTTCAGGAGCTGGAATCTCAAGCTAACCTTTAACTTGGGAAATTAATCCGAAGATAGAATGGAAAGGCCAGCTTACCTCTGATCTGCACTTTCTTTTTTGGCTGGGGAATTTACGCTTATTCTGTGTAGTCTCTACCAAAAAATTAGTCTCTCATTTTTCTGTATTAGTGACGTCATCTTTGCTTAAATTTTACAGTGAAATCTCGAAAAAGAAGCCCCCGGCCGTCGACCGATTGGAATTGCAAGGAAAGAAATGAAAATCGGAAAGAGAGATGAGTGTGTACGCCCATAGCCCGTTGAAAGCACGCCATCCCGTCCGATCTGGCAAGTTAAGCAACGGTGCGCTTGATTAGTACTTGGATCGGAGACGTCCTTGGAATCTCAAGTGGCCTACGCATTTTTCGACTTTTTTGATTTGCATAAACGACTAAAATCGTATTTTAGATCATATTTTAGCAAGAAAACTTTTTTTTGGACTGCTGGATAGGCTTACCGGGCACAATGCATCCAAGAACATACTGTAAATTGGGTGTATCGCAGTAAACCAAGCCTTTTATTGCCCAAATACCGCGAACAAAGCATATATAAAACAAAGTTATCATGTCAACCAAACCTAAAAGAGATACGAAATATCTGAAAGTTGTATAGTTGACCAACTTACCAATGAAAAACATGATTTTGTAGCACGAAAATTTCATAAATTCTTTTTTGGTCATCACGTATAAACAAGGGATATACAGGGCCTCGTAGATTATTCCAGGGATAATATAGAGCGCCGCAATCCAGTAATTCGGTTTCTTTACATGATCAAAGTAGCCTTGATTGTATAGAGTGCAGTTGTAAAGACGTGCATAACCATCCGGCCGGAAGAAATACAACTCCATAGGACCTGTTTTTTGAGTATAACTGTATCGACAGTATGTTTTGTATGAAATATGAGAGTCAAAAAAACGGTAAAATATCGTCGAATTTTTGATTTACAGAGTGCGTGGTAAGCCCCTGAAAAAAGTAAATTAAAAATTTTATTTGAATTAGAATTTGAACTTTCACTTATTTGTTTTATTTAAACCGTGACCATTTTTAGTATGTAGATTGGTTTTCATCGAATGCATAAAAAATGCCTCTTTTTGGACTGTTCGTAACTGTTGGTGGAATTTCGGTTTACATATTCAGAAAGTTATGTACATATTAATGCCGCATTTTCGAATGCACCAATCAGTCGACGGCCGGGGGCTACTTTTTCGAGAGTTCAAATTTTGTCAATGATGACGTCACTAATACAGAAAAATGAGAGACTAATTTTTTGGTAGAGACTACACAGAATAAGCGTAAATTCCCCAGCCAAAAAAGAAAGTGCAGATCAGAGGTAAGCTGGCCTTTCCATTCTATCTTCGGATTAATTTCCCAAGTTAAAGGTTAGCTTGAGATTCCAGCTCCTGAAAAGTGTGGCTGAACATAAAAATTTTGGAACGTCCGACTGGAAAGTCGAACAAATATAATTTAAAATTGAAAAATTTGTTCAAAAACGTTGATTTCACGTCATTTTTTTGCTGAAATACGATCTAAAATACGATTTTAGTCGTTTATGCAAATCAAAAAATTCGAAAAATGCGTACGCCACTTGAGATTCCAAGGACGTCTCCGATCCAAGTACTAATCAAGCGCACCGTTGCTTAACTTGCCAGATCGGACGGGATGGCGTGCTTTCAACGGGCTATGGGCGTACACGCTCTTCTTACTTTCCGATCGAAAGACTGTTCCGTGGAAAGATGACCTTGAAGGAGAGGGAAAAATGAAAATAAGCTCTGTTTTTGTGGTAATTGTTTTATTATTAGGTTTATCATTTGTCACAATATATCTTATAATCCAGCATCGATTTTTAAAACGAAAATTTTCCATATTTTTTTACTTTTTTTCAGTTTTATGTCATTTTTCAAAGAAAAAATTTGTCAAAATTCCCTTTAAAACACTCTCAACAAGATTTTAAGATCTTAACGTGTTTATAAACGCGTTTTTGGGCTCTTTATTGTAATATCATTAGCAAATTTCACACAGTTTTGTAGATCTGTGTTTTCGAAGTGACTGATAATGATGATATAAAAGTCGTTTGAGTTCCAAATAAAGCCATCAATTTTGTACGCAGACTTTTGTTAAAAGCGATGTAAATCACCACGGCGGAGCCTAAAATACGATTTTTGTATTTTTTCTTACCATGATACGCCTGACAAATGAGTTGAGTGACAATAATCAACGCAAAACTTGACGGCGTTAAATTTATACCAGAAATTAGGGGGTCCCTGCGGGCCCCCCAATTTCTGGCACTTTTACTTGTACTTTTTACTCTTGCTTTTGAAATTTTTAATTTGGTAAAGGCTCGGGGCCTGCGGCCCCTCGCATGCGGTGCCACGTCTCTTCCTCAATGATGAAAACTTTTGACTGAAAAGCTCGGGGGCCTGCGGCCCCCTCGCATGTGAAAGTTTCTAAATTTTACGACTTTATCAGAAACCTATCCCAACTTTTGCAATTTTTCCATAAAACAAAGCTCCTAAAATTTCTATCATAGTACCAAAATAATGCACCACTGTCTCTTTTAAATTTACCTGCAAGGTAAACTGTTAGCTGACAGGGTAGGGGTCCTCGATTTTTTTATAAATTTTACAAAAAGGCTTGGGGCCTGCGGCCACTCGCATGTGAAACAAATATTCCAAACTTTTCACTCAAACCCTAACCCAATTTCATCACATCCTTCAAAAAAAATTCCTAAAATTTCTACCATAGTGCCACGTACTAAACCCAAAATATTCAAAGGCTCTGCAACACTCACCTGCACTCAAACCCTCGCATCTAAACAAAATTCGCATAGTTTTAATCATTTCTAACAGAAATTCGACGTTAAAAATTCTATCATAGCACCACGTACTACACTCAAAATTCGCAAAGAATACTCGACTTAGCACTACTCACCTGCACTCGGACCCAAACGCACCCCGAACTCACTCTCCTTGACTGACTGCTCCACAACCGAAAAACCTTAAATTTCTTGAATTTCCAAAAATTCCCATTTTCCCAAGAAATCGACCGCTATTTTTCTTCCCTTCGGGTTTCCCTATTTCTGGTACTTTTACTTGTACTTTTTCCTCTTGCTTCTGAATTTTTTCTAAATTTTACAAAAAGGCTCCAGGCCTGCGGCCTCTCGCATTGGGCTTTGTATTCAAACCAACTCCTTAACTAAAAATGAATCTATAAACTGTCTACTGAAAGGCTCGGGCCCATTCGCATATGAAACAAAAATCCAAATTTTTCATCAAAAACCGATCCCAGCTTCTGCACTTTTTCCAAAAAACAAAATGCCTAAAGTTTCTACCATAGTACCACGCGCCGAACCCAAAATATGCAAAAGTACCACACTCCGCACCTACTCATCTTCTCTCGTACCCGACCGCACCCCGGACTCACATTTCTGCTACTAAAATGTTTCTAAAGTCAGTAACTTTTCATCAAAACCCTGTCCCAACTTTCGAACTTTCCCTAAAAAACAAACATCGCATAGTTTCAATTTTTCAATCATTGTTGTAGAAAATTGATCAATTTCTCCAAAAAATTCCTAAAATTTCTATCATAGAACCACGTACTCAACCCAAAATATGCAAAGGCTTTGCACCACTCACCTGCACTCGCACCCCGCACTCACACTTTTCTGACTGACTGCTCCGCAAACCAAAACTTTGAAAATGATTTTGAATTTTTGCAAAAATTTCCATTTTCCCACGATTTTGACCGCTTTTTCGCTTCGAATTTTTCAAAATGAGAATTCTTTGGCTTCATTTTGCTGCGGACAGACAGAAAATGTGACATTCTTTTGCATTGAGACCGGGGGACCAGAATGTCGGGGGTCCCTGCGGGACCCCTCCATTCTGGCAGATTCACAAAACCTTTATTCAGATTTTTTTTTTTAAAATTTTAGACACATTTTGGGGGTCGGGCGCCTGCGGCACCCTCCACAACGTAGAAACTGTAGTTGACTTTAAGCTGAGACGCTCGGGTGCCCTACGGACCCCCTCGCATATGATTTCCCTCCAGTTCGCACAGCCGGAAACTTTTCATCAAAAACCTATCCCAGATTTTGCACATTCTCCAAAAAAAACTCCTAAAATTTGTATCGTATATACCACGTACTGAACCCAAATTATGTGAACGTCGCATTATATGTTTCTTCCAGTCCACACAGTCAGGACAACAATACACGGGCAGAAACAATCCTTACAAAACCTTTTGCACATTTGCAGATTAATTCGCTATCTTGCACTTATGTTGGAGGTCGGGCGCCTTCGGCACCCTCCCTTTGCCAACATAGAATAATTCGAGGACAACATTTGAGGTCCCTTGCACAGGATTGAAAATCCCCTTTTTCATGCACTTTTACTTTGAGACTGTTACGAAGAACATAAATTTCTATCAATTCTCACCACACTCATTTTCTCACAGACTGATTTTTGATTCCAAATTTGAAAAATGAATTCCAATTTCCCAAGAATTTCCGAAATCGACCGATTTTCTATTTCAAATTTTTTCAAAATGAGAATCATTGGGCTTCAATCGGAGCGGACAGACAGACAGACAAATAATGCGACATTCTTCTACATTCTTAGGGGGTCCCTTCTGGCCCCCCTATTTCTGGTACTTTGACTTGTACTTTTTACTCTTGCTTTTGAATTTTTAAATTTGATAAAGGCTCGGGGCCTTATAGTACCACGTGCTGAGCCCAAAATATGCGGAGGTACCACACTCCGCACTACTCACCTTCACTCGTATCCGACCGCACCCCACATTTCTGCTACTAAAGTGTTTCTAAAGTCACTAACTTTTCATCAGAACCCTGTTCCAAATTTTGAACTTTCCCTAAAAAATAAACCGCATATTTTAAATCAGTTTTAGCAAATTTATCAGTTTCTCCAAAAAATTCCTAAAATTTCTATCTTAGTACCACGTACTTTTTCTAAATTTTACAAAAAGGCTCGGGCCTGCGGCCCCTCGCATTGGGTTTCGTATTCAAACCAACTCCTTAACTAAGAATGAATCTATAAACTGTAAAACTGAAAGGCTCGGGCACATTCGCATATGAAACTGAAATCCCAATTTTTCATCAAAAACCGATCCCAGCTTCTGCACTTCTTCCAAAAAGCAAAATGCCTAAAATTTCTATCATAGTACCACGTGCTGAACCCAAAATATGCGAAGGTACCACACTCCGCACTACTCACCTTCACTCGTATCCAACCGCACCCCGGACTCACACTTCTGTGACTAAAGTCACTAACCTTTCATCAAAACCCTGTCCCACCTTTTGAACTTTCCATAAAAAAATAAAATTCGCATAGTTTCGATCATTGTTGTAGCAAATTGATCAGTTTCTCCAAAAAATTCCTAAACTTTCTATCATAGAACCACGTACTGAACTCAAAGTATGCAAAAAATACTCGACTTTGCACAACTCACCTGCACTCGCACCCAACCGCACCCCATACTCACACTTTTCTGACTGACTGCTCCACAACCGAAAAAACTTTGAAGATGAATTTGAATTTGCGAAAAAATTCCCATTTTCCCACGAAATCGACCGCTATTTTTCGACCAATCAGCGCACGAGTAGATTTTTCGACCAATCAGCGCACGAATAGATTGGCTTCACGGACAAACAAACAGAGGCTGACTTAGAAACGGACCAGAAATTAGGGGGTCCCTTCGGGCCCCCCTATTTCTGGCACGTCTACACTTTTATTTAGAAGATCTCGTCATCATTTTATACTTATTGAAGGTCAGGCGCCTTCGGCACCCTTCCTTTGCCAACATAAAGTCTTTAATGCTGGGACGCTCGGGGCCCTCCGGACCCCTCGCGTCTATGTTTGCAAGATCATCTTAAAACCTTAAAACAATTCCTGAATGATATAAGATCAGCTTTTGGGGTCGGGCGCCTGCGGCGCCCTCCCTTGCGCATTTTTACACGGGCAGAAACAATCCTTACAAAACCTTTTGCACATTTGCAGATTTCTTCGCTATTTTGCACTTATGCTGGAGGTCGGGCGCCTTCGGCACCCTCCCTTTGCCAACAAAGAATCATTGATGTTGAGACGCTCGGGGCCCTCCGGACCCCTCGCGTCTTTGTTTGCAAGATCATCTTACAGCAATTCTTGAAGTATTGAGTACATAAGATCAGCTTTTGGGGAGAGGCGCCTGCGGCGCCCACCCTTGCACATTTATCCGCATGCAGAGACAATCCTTACAAAACACATTGCAAAATTTTTGCACTTCTACTTACTACCTTCACTATTTTACTCTTATGTTGAAAGTCGGGCGCCTTCGGCATACTCCCTTGTTTTCAACAAACAGTCATTGATATTTTGCACTGACGCTCGATGCATCTTTTTGCGTGCATCTTGCGATGTTATCTTTCAATGTTAGTGATCAGCGACACAGATCATTCGAGGGCAACATTTGAGGTCCCAGCACAGTATAGAAAGTGAAATCACACTTTTCTTGCACTTTTACTTTGCGGCTTTTACGAAGAACATAAATTTTTATCAATTCTCACCTTCCATCAAACACTCGTCTAAAGATTATAACACTCGTTTCCACAACGTCAGAAACAAATATTGTAAAACTTTTTCAAATTGCAGGCGCTTAGAACGGAACCAACCGCACAGCACTCTCATTTTCTCGCAGACTGATTTTTGATTCCAAAATTAAAAAATGAATTTCAATTTTCCCACAAATTTTCAAAATTGACCGATTTTTTGAGCTCAAATGTTTCAAAATGAGAATAGATTGGCTTCACTTCCGAGCGGACAGACAGACACGACGACAGACAGAAAATGTGACATTCTTTTGCATTGAGACCGGGGGATAAGTAAACAGCGCACTGCACAACAAGAATATTCCACACATGCTGCATAGTTGAAAAACTGTCTGAAATGGATTTTTTTATATTATTTTTAAATACCAAATTTCAAAATTTTTGCTGACGAAGAAAGTATCAGATTTTGATGAAACTTGACACAAATTTAAATTATTTTTTTTTTTTGAAGATGTATGCGAGACTTTTAGCTTGCGTTCTGCAGAAACAACCAAGATTTCCAGGCAAATAAGTTCAATAAATTTTGTCATTTTACGAAACGGTATAAAATGTTTCAAGATTATTTTTACCGTAGAGTGTAATGTCTACTCAAAAAATTATTTTTTTTCGCGCGAAACTGCCAAAGATACGGCGAAAAAAGTGTTTTTCTCTTTGACCGCTCTCCGCGTTTCGCGTGCCCTCTCGGCGACAAAGATCGCGTTGTATATCTCGGCTCTCCCTGAACAACGTATGCTGAAGTTTTTCGGAATTTATAAGTTGCTTGTTTGGGCCTTGTTCTAAGAATTTTGTCTGGCTACAATTACCTCCGCCGCTTGAATGACATATAATATTATACTAAAAACATCAAAAAATCATTGTTTGTAGTATCGCACATTTTTTCTAAATTGAATAAACGGTTTAAATCGTATTTTAGATCGTATTTTAGCAAAAAGTTGAATTGAAATGCAGTTTTTCAATTTGAGATCAAATTTGTTCGACTTTCCAGTCGGACGTTCCAAAATTTTTATGTTCAGCCACACTTTTCAGGAGCTGGAATCTCAAGCTAACCTTTAACTTGGGAAATTAATCCGAAGATAGAATGGAAAGGCCAGCTTACCTCTGATCTGCCCTTTCTTTTTTGGCTGGGGAATCTACGCTTATTCTGTGTAGTCTCTACCAAAAAATTAGTCTCTCATTTTTCTGTATTAGTGACGTCATCATTGACTAAATTTTACAGTGAAATCTCGAAAAAGAAGCCCCCGGCCGTCGACCGATTGGAATTGCAAGGAAAGAAATGAAAATCGGAAAGAGAGATGAGTGTGTACGCCCATAGCCCGTTGAAAGCACGCCATCCCGTCCGATCTGGCAAGTTAAGCAACGGTGCGCTTGATTAGTACTTGGATCGGAGACGTCCTTGGAATCTCAAGTGGCGTACGCATTTTGCGACTTTTTTGATTTGCATACACAAATAAAATCGTATTGTGACATTTTTTAAAAAAAACCCCCGAACATACCATTCTCTGGAAATGCGTCAATTTTTGGCTGTGATCTCCGAAAGTTTTTAGTCGATAAGCTCGAAGAGCCAGCATGCAACAGATGCAGACATAGAGGAAAATCATAATGATCGGCACTAGTGTGTCATGAACAGCTACGGCGTGATCGACATACTAAAAAATGGAGCAAAAAGTTTTTCAATTTTTTTGCAAAGCAAAACTATTTTTTTTCAAAATGTAAACTCACATTTTCCGCTGACTCATTCTCAAATTTCGTTCCGACATACGGATTGGTAAAGCCTGAATAATAACCAGGCGAAAGGATTGAGGGGATTGTAAAAAAACCGTAGATTAGACCTTCGAGTAATGAGAGTAAAAGCCAAATATAAATTCGGTTTCCATCAAACAATTTTTTCGAAATGTTTCGATTGATCAGGTCCGCTAGCCGATTCACTGCCAGAATTAGGTAGCAAGAACAAATGCATGACCAAATTGCTGAAAAAAACATTTTTTGGTGAAAAAATTGAAATATTGTTTTGTAAAACTGGAATTCTATAAATACATTGTTAAAATCACTTTGCAACAACAAAACATTACGTGTTTCAGCGATTAGGATACCTTTTTTAGACTGAAACTTCAAAATATTAGAATAACTTTTCAAATTTTTTTCGAATTCGTTTTCAAAATTTAAAAGTGAATTATCATTACATCGTAGAATATTTCTACCAAAGATCAAGTCTTTCCGAGCGAGATCTTCAAAAATATAGCCAAGAGACATTTTTTCTCTGACCAACTCTCCTCTTTTTGCGTGCTCTCTCACAAAAAGATTTCGCAATATCTCCGTTTCCGCTGAAAATTGAGAAATAAAATTTTCAGGGATTGATTTGTGGACTGTTTGTATTTTATATGCAAAATTTGAGAAAATTTTAAATATTATACTTGAAATACCATGGAATTTTTTTTCAAAAAAATGGTAAAAAAACGCCTTCCAAACTGCGTTGATGATTGCCAAGTGAAAATTAGAGTCGCAGAATTTGTTTTTATTGCCTACCTCCCATTAAGCAGCCACAAATGTAATGCAAATTGGGCGAATCACAGAAAACTTGGCCTTGCAAAGTGAAGACCCCACACAAAATGCAGATTAAACACAGCTCGAGAAGATCCAAGAGACCTAAAACTTGATTCTATAGTCCAAAATTGGTCGTATCAAAAAAACCTCTTTTTGGGTTACTGTAATTTCAAAATTTCTGCTTACCAATAAAAAACATGAGTTTATAACAAGAATATTTGAAAAATTGCCGTTCTGTCATGACATACAGACATAGCGCATATAATGTGACATAAATTGCTCCGAGCCCCAAATAAATCGGAGGGATCCAATAGTTTGGTTGCTTTAGATGATCAAAATACCCTTCCTTGAATAAATTACAATTATACAGGCGTTCGTAATCGTGCGGACGGAAGAGATACAGCTCCATGCAACTTTACAGCGCAATATTTCCGTATAATGGGAAAATTGGCAATAAAATTGTATTATAGTAGACAAGCTACCTAAATTAAGGTAAAAAACCTTTTGAATTTTCTCTTGGCCTAGTTGGAAATGCTTTAAAATCTCATGATTACGCTTTATGTTTTAGTGTAACAACGGGTTAGTGTTTTACACGTTCGTTTTTCATCAATTGTTTAGGCCTTTTTGTAGTTTAAATTAAAACTCGATCCCTCTTGACAAAACTGAATGAGTCCCTACACAATTGAATATCATATCACCTTTCATTTCTTAGCACAATGACTTATACTATAAAGAATTTTACAAGTCTAACAGAACGTCCAGCGCATCATCAATAAAATTGTCAACAAATCAGATTTATTGACAAAAAAATCAACAAAAAAACCAAAAACACAACAAGGATAAGATACGTCAGGGTTCAGATGACTTAGTCGAAGAGACCGAAACCCATGTCTTCTTCCTCGGATTCCTCCTTGACCTCTTCCTTCTTCTTCTTTCCCTCGTCCTTCTTCTCCGCGTCGGGGGCAGCTCCTGCGGCGGCTGGGGCAGCGGCAGCTGGGGCGGATCCGGCTCCAGACGAGATGTTGCTGATCAATTCCTGCAAATGAAAACAATATTACACTTGACATCAAAATCATCGATTTGTGGATATTTTGGATGAGAAATGTTCCAAAGTTAACAATGAATTCCAGGATTTAACGCTGGGTACGGTTAACATACAAAGGATTTAATTTTGCACAGTTTAGGAAACCCTCAAGCCGAAAATCAACATAGGGTATGGAACATGTGCCATAAATAACATAATTTGACAACAGAGACAGTGAACCCCAAATTTCGGCAAAAGAAAACACCTAAATCATGCCATAAATGACCTATATATCTACAATTTTCTCCCTAAACTTTATAAAAATCAAACAAAATATACACTTACATTGACGTCAACACCTTCGAGGGCCTTGGCGTAAAGTCCGGGCCAGAAGGGCTCGATCTGGACTCCAGCGGCGGCAACCAGTTTCTGGAGCTTATCGGCAGAGATGGCGATGCCTTCGTCTTGGAGGATCAGGGCAGAGTAGATGATAGCGAGCTCTTGAGTGGAGGCCATTTCTATTTTCAAATTAATTGACGCAAGTTGCTATAAAAGCCTTAGCCGTTGGCGCGGGACCTGAGTCTGAAAAGACATAATCTTAGGTAATTCCAAGTTCCACGGAAAATTTTCGCGAGAATCATATAAAAAAACGAAAATTTATGTGGTTTTCCCAAAATGTAGGTTCAAAATCAGTGGCAACAATTCTAAAATTTCAAACCTTCATCTACAAAGCAGAAAACTATGAAATTCAACTAATACCATAAAATCCATTTATTATACCAAAAATAGCCAAGTATAAAATCAAAAATCTGGGAAATACCCCAAAAACAACACCATAAACATCTGACAAAATTCTACCTACAAATTATTGCAAAATTTACCATTTTATAAGTTTTGCCCATCATTTTCCCCATAAATTTCTTTCCTAAAAATTCATTGGCATTCCGTTTCAAATCAGGCGACCCGACTTTTGTCCTAACACGGAGCGGGCGTTTACTGTATTTGCACTTGGGAATTTTTTGGGAGGTAGAAATCTTATTTTTTTCAACTTTTCTTCCATTTTGGTTGGTTTTCTCGGTGAAGTTGTTAATTCTTAGGGGAAATTGTAAATTAATTTGGGTAGATAATATTATCCATGTTTTCAGATTAAAATTCTGTTTCTATTAATGTGGAAATTCGAGTTTTAGATGTGATTTATCTTCTTTTTCGTGGATTTTGCAATTTTGTCGCCCTTTACCTCGAGATTTTTTAAAATTTATATTGTTTTAGGGAACAACATGACCACCTCCAAGAGAAAGACGAGAAAGCTCCGAGGTCACGTCAGTCACGGTCACGGCCGTGTTGGCAAGCACAGAAAGCATCCCGGTGGACGCGGTAACGCTGGTGGCATGCACCATCACAGAATCAACTTCGACAAGTACCATCCCGGTTACTTCGGAAAGGTAAGAGAATTTTTTTATGTTTTGCTGAATTTAGAGGTAAAATACGGAATATCTTTCCTGGATTGGAATAAAAGGTGTTTTGCGGCTTTTGAAAGCTATTTTGTGATCGGTTTCTCTCTAAAATTTTTTTTTCGGGTTTATACATTACAATAAATGGGTGACCAAAATGCGCGAAGAATTTTGGTGTTTTTGTCTGTTTTAAGTCGCGAAATTTATTCCGAAGCTGGCAAATTGCTTGAGGTTGCTTTATATATCTTTTCTGTTCGTCATTACCATCAAAATCACTTCTCCGCACTCTATCTCGTTTCAAAAGGACTAGTATAGTATCCTTATTGTTCTATATGAGTGCGAAATCATAATGAGTCCATTTTTCGCTAACCCCAGACGCAACCATCGACTGGTGTTTGATAGTAGTCTTGGATACATTTTTACAAAACAAAACACTTATAGACTTCTATGAAATGTCTTGTTTAATATCGGTGACTTATAAAAATTCTTTCAGGTTGGTATGCGAAACTTCCATCTCCACAAGAACCACTACTTCAACCCTGCCGTCAACGTCGAGAAGCTGTGGTCGCTTGTTTCGGATGAGACCCGTGAGAAGTACGCTAAGGACACCAAGAAAGCCCCTGTAATCGACGCCACCAGAGCCGGATACTTCAAGATCCTCGGCAAAGGCAGACTTCCCAAGATCCCACTGATCGTGAAGGCTAAGGAATTCTCCCACGAAGCTGAACGCAAAATCAAGAAGGCCGGTGGAGCCTGTATTCTGGTTGCCTAAATTCAATCCCCAACTTGTTTATTGTTGACGTGTTTTATGGATAAAGTGTTTGATAAGCTAACTCTGAGGTTGATAAAGATTTTACGCTGGTTTTATTCACCATGTGACATATTTTTTGATCTAGCATGGGTTTTCCGTGTGTTGGTCTAGCATAATGTAAATTTGTTTTGTAATTCCCTTTTGTATTCAGACTCAGGTCCCGCACCAACGGCTAAGGCTTTTATAGCAACTTGCGTCAATTAATTTGAAGATAGAAATGGCCTCCACTCAAGAGCTCGCTATCATCTACTCTGCCCTGATCCTCCAAGACGAAGGCATTGCCATCTCTGCCGATAAGCTCCAAAAGCTGGTTGCCGCCGCTGGAGTCCAGATCGAGCCCTTCTGGCCCGGACTTTACGCCAAGGCCCTCGAAGGTGTTGACGTCAATGTAAGTGTATATTTTGTTTGATTTTTATTAAGTTCAGGGAGCAAATTGTAGGTAAATAGGTCATTTAGGGCGTGATCTAGGTGTTTTGTTTTGCCGAAAAATTATGTTATTTATGGCACATGTTCCATACCCTATGTTGATTTTCGGCTTGAGGGTTTCCTAAACTGTGCAAAATTAAATCCTTTGTATGTTAACCGTACCCAGCGCTAAATCCTGGAATACATTGTTAACTTTGGAACATTTCTCATCCAAAATATCCACAAATCGATGATTCTGATGTCAAGTGTAATATTGTTTTCATTTGCAGGAATTGATCAGCAATATCTCATCTGGAGCCGGATCCGCCCCAGCTGCCGCTGCACCAGCCGCCGCAGGAGCCGCCCCCGACGCGGAGAAGAAGGACGAGGGAAAGAAGAAGAAGGAAGAGGTCAAGGAGGAGTCCGAGGAAGAAGACATGGGCTTCGGTCTCTTCGACTAAGCTGTCTGAATCCTCAGGCCACTGGTCTTCCATCGACCAGCACTCTGTTATCCCTGTTGAACCTATTTTTTGTTGAGATAAAACCAAAAATTTCAGTGGCAGTTTATTTTTTGTATGGATACAGTCAAATCTCTGTATAACGGACTTGAAATTGCTGTAAAGATGTCTTAAATTTACTTTTAATGCAGAGATTTCGACTATGGCAGTGATATATTTCCTTTGAACATGTATGTTGTGGTAGTTTTTCTATTCAATATGACCAGTTTTCCTCTGTATTTCCGGGTGTCGACGTGTTATTCGGCGACAAATCAGTTCGGTCCAAATCGGAATTGGGGGCGATCGGCTCGTTTTGCATCAAAAGTTTGGTTTTTGGGGCTAAAATCAAAGTATATGTAACTCAAATTCGGATAAACAAAATATTTTTTGATAATATTAGCCGTAAGTAAAATACCCGGCTTGAAAAAGACATGATCCTTGTCAAAATGAGCTGATTGGAAACGCCGGAGGGGCGAACTAGCCGGTTTTCTTCGGCCATCCGATGTGATTTCAAATAAATGAAAGTTTGCCGAGGCCGTTGTGGACTGAGAACGGTCGGTGACGACGAATCCATTAGGTGCTACCTGAAATTTTGGGTAATGAGAAGAGAGGTTAATATTGAATTCGGGCAGAAATTTCGCAAATTTGCTTGAAATTTGATCGAAACGAGATTTTTTTATTTTTTAAGAAAGCGGTTCATCAATTAATGTTTAATATTAGTCGGCAAAAAAAATATAATGGTATTTTACCCTAAAGCAAAAATTTCTACAGAAAGTCGGAAGAAATCGGTAAAACAAGGTTTTTTGCTCGAAAAGGCCCATTTTTTATTTCCATTGCCTTCCCTCAAAAGTTCAAAGGCAGACAAGTGTGTACGCCCATAGCCCGTTGAAAGCACGCCATCCCGTCCGATCTGGCAAGTTAAGCAACGGTGCGCTTGATTAGTACTTGGATCGGAGACGTCCTTGGAATCTCAAGTGGCGTACGCATTTTTCGACTTTTTTGATTTTCATATACAAATAAAATTCGTATTTTAGAATTTTAGCGAGAGAATGACTTGAAAACATTTGATCTATTCCTTGCATAAAATCGTCCTTTTAGCCATTTTTGACTTTTTTTCTATCATTGAACATCGTATTTTACAATTTATTTTACGATAAAAACTATGCTATACTTCTATAATATTTACAGGCTTTTCCATCCAAGAAACATCAAAATTCTCCATGATTTCCCCTAACCTTACCTTGCTTTTGAAGTTTTTCACCGAATTGTTTTGTAAATTATTCATCCCTGTCGTCTCTCTTCCCGAGCTGCTTTTCGTTGCTCTGCTCTCTCGTTTCTCTTCTTTTGTTTCCATTTTTTCTTCCTCAAAGGCTTCATTTACCCTTCCTTTCTCATTTTTTTTATAAATTTCCTCATTTTTCATCAAATCCTCTTCCAAAACTCGCGATTTTTTCGGTGGAACAACTGAAACCAAGTTCTGGACGTCCAGAACCTCATTCGGGATGCTTCCATTGGGTTGGCTGTGTTCCGACCGGTCGATTGTAATCGTATCCCGATTCGTTGTGGGGTCAACGGACTCCGTCGAAGGGCCGGGGCGATCTTGCTCATGCTGCTTGCTGAAACATATTCAGAATTTATTTTCAGGTCAAATATAGTAAAAACTGGACAAACTATAAAAAAAATTGAAATCAAAAAATCTCCCAGCTAACAAGGGAAGTAGCTCAAGTGGGACGCTCAGATTTTCTTTAAACTTTGCGCAAATTTCGGGCATTTGCTACACATCAACTCCAGAAAATTTTAGCTCGCGCCTTGCAAGCGCAGCCGAAATATTCGACAATCTTTGCGGCCGAGAAAGCACGCGAAAGGTGGCATGAAACTTTTTATACCAAAATGGGCAAAAAAGCGTCACATTTTCGAGCTAAAAATCTCGGTCGTTTCTGCAAAGCGCGAGCTAGGAGTCCAGCATATGTCTTAAAAAAATAATACTAAAGTTGTGGCAAGTTTCATCAAAATCTGAGCGTCGCACTTTGGATCCCTTACCTCCATTGCAAATAAAGTTTTTTTTAATTTGAAAAAAATCATAGCCATACCTAAAATTTCTCCACAAAATATTTTGCAAACCTCAAAACGTTCTCCCAACTTCCCCTCGAGCCCTTTTCTCACCTCAAATTGGCGAGGCGATGCTGGCGCTCCAGGCGTTCCCGTGCCTGGCGCTCCTTGAGCGCCAGCTCCGCCGCCTCGATGCCCTGATTCAGTTGGTCGAAGCGGCTGTACACGCGGTCCAGCAGCCATTCCAGGCCTTCGCTGATCAGCGGGTCGATGTCGCGTCCAACGCCCTTCACCGCGCACACCCGCTCCACCCGGATGTCGGTCCGGTTCTCGATGGCCATGTTGTGCAGGTCCATGTCCTCGCTGAACTGCAGCTCGTCCACCGCGTCCGGCAGGTCCTTTTTGTTCAACAGGAAGAGGATTGGCTTGCCCTGCAACAATTTGGATTCCATTTTGGGAGATCGATTATATTCTAGTAGGTAAAAACGAGTCGATTTCAGGACGAAAAAGTGTGATTTTAAGCATAAAAGCAATATTTAGAGACGTATTAGATCCGTCAGAGCAAATATTAAAAATTTTCGAACAAAAAATTATATTATAGTGGGTAAAAGTGAGATTTCAGGACGAAAAAGCATGATTTCAGGACTAAAAAGTGTAATTTCAAGCATGAACGCAATACTTAGAGACGTATTAGATCCTGCAGAACAAATTTGAGGAAATTTTGAACAAAAAATTATATTGTAGTAGGTAAAAAATTTTTTTTTGAAAAATGAAGACTTTTTGCGGCCGAAAAATGGTGAGAAAAGGCATGAAAAAGCCTAACAACAAAATCGCGGACCCTCTTGGAGCAAAAATTACATTATACTTGGCAAAAATGAGACTAAAATTTGTTCCAAAAAATCTCAAAAATTCTCACCATTAACTGTCGAAGCCCTCGCATTGTACGTAATACTTCCTTGTTTTCCTGCATCCGGCTCTGGGCCGCACTGTCCACTACGTAAACCACAGCGAAGATCTGCAAAAATCCGATGGACGAATTGAAAAAATTTCGAGGCCCGACCCACCTCGGCATAGTAGATCTTCCAGATGTCGCGGATCCGCGGGGCGCCGCCCAGATCGAAGGCCACGATCGGCGACTTTCGGATGGCGAACTCGCCGCGGGAAAAGCCCATGGTTGAGTGCACCGAGCTGGCGTCTTCTGAAATGCTCTTCGGCTATGAAGCGCTCGAATTCGTGCGACATCAGGGCTCCCATTCTTCGATATGACTAATACTAGACCAATTTTTTCATAGTTTTCAAAAATTTCCACCGATTTATAATAAAAAAATCAAATTTTTCGCGTAAAATTGCAAAATTTCGGTAAAAATGTAGTGAAATTTTACAATTCTAGTAGAATACTCCTCTAGATGGCCAAATTCTACCATAAAAGACTTTTGTTTCCCCAAAATCAACGACTTTTACCTTGAAATTCTCTGAACCCAAAAACCTTAAAAATTCCAATTTTTTCCGAGAAAAAATCAAGATTTTATCCTCAAATTTTACAGACATTCTCTGGTCTGGCCCCACATCAACCCATGAAAATTATAGTATGATCTTTGAAGATTCGGTCGAGATATTCAACAATTTTACCAAACGAGAGACTATGAAAAATGAGGAGAGGCGGTCAGAAAATTTTCTGCAATATAATACGAAACCTAAAAATCTGGCCTGTCTTTTAAAATTGTGATTTCAATTTTCGCCAAGTTTCCTCAAAAGCTTGCACTGCGAAACTTTGAAATTTCAAACATTTGTAAAATACGATGACAAAAGGCTAGTAAAATTGTAATTAGCCCAATTTCTGTTTTTAAGGCGATTTTAAGGTGTTTTTCAGATTTTGCAACCGAAAAATGGAAGAAAAACTCCGATTTTTGATGCAAAATCCCGTTTTCAGACGAAAAACCCGCTTCTCCTAGGTCACATTTTTTTCAATTTTCCATAATCTACAGTAACGTTTATTTTCGCAACAAACAGCATAACAAAAATGGTGTTCAAAGGGCAAGAGAGCTACGGGCAATAAAAATTGCAAACTCGGCCCAAATTTATTCCAAAAACCACTCGGATATGAATACGAATGCGCTTCGGCGCAGCAAAAGTTGGAGTTCGAACAAAGGAAATCTGGTTACAAACAACATGTTTGTTAGTTTTTCATCAAACATCCGACCTTTTCGTCCATTAAAACGCCTAAAAATCGACACAAAAATAAAAATTGGACAAATAAAAAATTTACGAATTGAATTGCACAAACAGGTAAACATTTTGTAATCGTATTCTAGAAATTTTTAAGATTTATTGAAACTTTTTGAAATCAGAATTTTCAAATACATAGGCCACATTTTTAGGCTTCATATTGCAGAAAACCAAGATTTTTAGGCAAGAAATTACAAAAAATCGACCATTTTTCCCGTTTTCAGGGCCAAAAAATGGAATTCTGCATTGAAGGGTCCAATTCTTTCCGAATGAAATACAAAAAAAAGTAAAACTTTTCTCTGACCGTCTCTCCTCATCTTCCATAGTCTCTCGTTTGCTAAAATTGTTGAATATTTCGGCCGAATCTCCAAAGGTCAGACTAAAATTTTCAGGGATGGGTACTTGGCTTATAAAAAAAATCCGTAAATAAAAAAATGCAAAAAAAAAAAAAAATTTTTGGTCCCCTCTTGTCATAATTTGTTTCCGCATCCAATCTTTGGGAAATTGAGTAAACGCCCTTTATACCTTGTCGATTTTACGATTGCGGAACAAAACAACACCGAAAAAAGCCCGGGTTAATTTCATTTATAGTCCAGCCGAGTGCTCTCAAGGGCCACTTTATTTAAGGATAAAAATTTTATGGTCGATCGGAAGTCACGTTACACTTGTTATTTCACGCATGGAGCATTTAATAACAAAAATACAAGCGGTAAACAATGAAAAAGCTAGTGCACCATGCTGTTGAAATTTTTCTTTCGCACTGTGCGGTGCATTTTTCGGACTTTTTCGATAAAATAGAATTTTTGCAGTATGAAAAACATTCGCAATAAAGAGTCAAGTCTCTTTGAAACCTACCCTATCAATATCGAAGAAAAAATTTTATTTTTTTCATCAAAACACTGAAAATTAAAAAAAATCTTAATTTGGCCCAAAACTGTTCTCAATTATAACATAGAGATAAACTTGTAAAAGAGAAAACCTACAAATCCCCCGCTCGCAAAGGAACAGTGTAATGTGAGCCCCGTAGAGCACGCTAAAACAATAAAACGACACAAAAAACGTTTTATTGGCCGATAAATTTGCCATGAACCGAAGAAACAAGTTCGCATTCAACTTGTTCCTTTTTATAGCAAAAAAAACGAGTAAAAAGTTTATTTAAGAAGTTGAAAGTTGCATTTTCATCCGGCTTTGGGAGTTCTTTCGAAGTTTAAGAGGCTATATTCCAAGTGTAGGATGGAATTACAGAACTTGACCTGCACTTTTGTGGACAAAAGATTGCATTACTAAACATTCTAGGTGGATTTAAACGTCTAAAAGAGGTTCAACCGGAAACAGGCGGGTTTTCGCAAGTCTCAAAGACAGTAAATAAGAAATTTACCAAAAAGGCTAAAGATTTTCAAAAGTAAACCCAAACTCGATCTTTTTCCTAATTTTTGGTCGGATTTTTCAAAACAGAAATTTTGTTATAGTAACCCAAATAAATCTCTGAGATTTTAACGAAGCCTGGCACAAATTTTTATTCGACTTTTCAGGCATGTGGGATTTTTAATTCGCGTGTTGCCGAAACATTTTTAGGTCAAACCTTGCCGAAAATTCAAATGTGTCGACCTAAAAACCTCAATGGCTTCTGCAAAACACGAGCTAAACATCCCGCATACGCATTAGAAAAATCTAATCGAAATTTGTGCAGCCTTAATTAAAATCTGAGAGCTTCATTTGGGTGACTGCAGCAAAATTTTTATAAAAAAAAGGAAAAACAACAAAAATCTGACCAAAAATTTTGGAGAAAGATTGAGTTTGGGTTTATTTTTTGGAAATATTTAGCCTTTTTGGTAAATTTAATATTTATTAATTTGTCTTCTAGACTCGTTAAAACCCACCTGTTTCTGACTGAACATCTTTCAGACTTTTAAACCCACCAAGAGCGTTTAGCAATGCAAGCTTTTGTTCAAAAAAGTGTAGTTCTGTAATTCCACGCTACACATAGAATATAGCCTTTAAAAATTCGAAAGAATTCCAAAAGCCGGTTGAAAATGCAACTTTCAAACGCTAAAATAAACTTTTTACTCGTTTTTGCTATAAAAAGGAAAAAAACCCAAATCGAAAGCAAAATTCCTTCGGTTTATGCAAATTTGTTTGGCAAAAAACCCGTTTTCCACCTGTTTCCAGATCTTTCCTGCGACCTGCCCAAAACCCAAAAAAAATTCAGTAAGTCCAAAGAACTTTTTGCAACTTCGTATATTATTTTACCTTTTCCCCGGAAGTCCCTTCGCCGCCGTCAGCCCCTTTCCGACAATGGGCGTATTTTGAGAACCATGCATAATTTGCGTGAAAATGTGACACTCCCATTTACATACAACTATTTTTTAATCAAGAAAAAAATTCCATTTACTGGCAACAACATAAAAAAATTTAAATGTTTTTTGTCGTCTTTTATGGCCCACAAAGTGGCCGTTTTTGGGCCCCAAGAATATGACATTTCAACATTATCGGCGGGGGGGGGGGGGGGGGGGGGGTGGCCCAACTTGCCGCCGCCGCTTACCCAAGACGGCGTTAAAATCGCTCCCGAGGGGGGCATGCGGCCCCAAACTGCAATTTTCACGCGCATTTGCCCCCAAAAATGGGACATCAGCGAGAAATCTGGAAGTGTCAGGTCGGGTGGCAGTTAATCCTACAATCTTTTGCGACATGTCGAGACAAATTTGGTGGGTCAAAGATCAAGGTTTTTGATGGTCAAAGATCAAGGTTTTTGATCGGTTAAATAAAAATTTTCAACTGTAAAAAAATCAAAAAATCCGCTTACTACTCCTCCAGTTTACCCTAACATAACATCTAAAATACGATTTTAACCTCAGCCAGCGCCGAAACGATTGTAGGTTTCCAAAAAATAATAAACAATTTGGCTTGAGTCCAAAAAATGCGTAAAATTGATAAAAATATTTGTTTCAAGTCATTTTAATGCTGAAATACGATCTAAAATACGATTTTTCGTATATGCAAATCAAAAAAGTCAAAAAATGCGTACGCCACTTGAGATTCCAAGGACGTCTCCGATCCAAGTACTAATCAAGCGCACCGTTGCTTAACTTGCCAGATCGGACGGGATGGCGTGCTTTCAACGGGCTATGGGCGTACACACTCATCTCTCTTTCCGATTTTCATTTCTTTCCTTGCAATTCCAATCGGTCGACGGCCGGGGGCTACTTTTTCGAGATTTCACTGTAAAATTTAGTCAGTGATGACGTCACTAGTACAGAAAATGAGAGACTATTTTTTTGGTAGAGACTACACAGAATAAGCGTAAATTCCCCAGCCAAAAAAGAAAGGGCAGATCAGAGGTAAGCTGGCCTTTCCATTTTATCTTCGGATTAATTTCCCAAGTTAAAGGTTAGCTTGAGATTCCAGCTCCTGAAAAGTGTGGCTGAACATAAAAATTTTGGAACGTCCGACTGGAAAGTCGAACAAATATAATTTCAAATTGCAAAATTTATTCAAATACCTTGATTTCACGTCATTTTAATGCTGAAATACGATCTAAAATACGATTTTTCGTATATGCAAATCAAAAAAGTCGAAAAATGCGTACGCCACTTGAGATTCCAAGGACGTCTCCGATCCAAGTACTAATCAAGCGCACCGTTGCTTAACTTGCCAGATCGGACGGGATGGCGTGCTTTCAACGGGCTATGGGCGTACACACTCCGTTCTCTTTCGTTTCGAAAGACCGTTCCGTGGAAAGAGAGGGAAACGATGAGAAAACGCCGTTTTAAGGTTTTTATAACTCGGCACACTATAATCTTGCATGACCCCAAACATTCAAACTAAACGTCAATTTTCCACATTTTTCACCATTTTTTTTAGTTTTAAGTCATTTTTCAAAGAAAAAATTTGTCAAAACGCCCTCCAAAGTATCCTCAAAGGCATTTCTTGGTTGTACTTTTTTTATAAGTGTTTTTTTGACTTTGAACTTCCCAAAAAAATATGAAGAAAAACTTCAAAAAATGTAAACATCAATTACATTTCGTCGCTAAATTTAATTTCAAATAAAAATTTTTTAAAGAAGAATGGCAGCCCATGATAAAAAGAGTCAAAATAATCCACAAATATTATCCTACCGTTCTGTAGCGCCTTCAAAATCGTCGTTTTACCCGCACCATCCAACCCGAGAAAAGCGATTGTAATCGTTTTCTTTGGCCTGAAAACATACATAGTCAATTCTTATAAGGCCTATAATTTTTCTTGTATTGGCCATTTCTCAATTCTGAAAAGTTTAATCCCAAAAAAGTGGTTTTCCCGAAAAAATACAGGAAATTAGGGCTTAAAATTTTCGCCAAATCACAAGTCTACTTTTGAGTCAACTTCCTGACATTTTCAAGAGCAAAGTTCGAAAATTTACGTGAAAGTCAAAGTTTCTAGATGTTGCACGGTGCAATGCAACTTCTAACACAAGAAAACCAAAATTACCGTAACTGTTGACCAAACACTTGTCAGAATAAACAATAAGAGCTAGAGCCTTAGTAGGGCCACCGATCTTTCTTTTAACTCTCCCGCAACATGCAGAATTTTATCAAATTTTGGACTGCACGGTGCAAAAAAGCTTAACGTCGAAAAACGAAAAATTACAGCAATCCCTTGGCAAAAATAAATTTTTATGAGCACTACTCATTAGATTTTTATCGCTTTGTTCTTTGAACCCTCCGACACCGTGCAAAATTTGATCAAATTTTGGACTGCACAGTGCAAAAAACCATTAGGTCGAAAAATCAAAAATTACAGTACGCCGATAGTCAAAGTTGGTCTGATTCGTCACTAACCCTCACTCTCTTACTTATTTCATCAAACTTTTCTCTAAATTCGCTGCATCATTCAGAGCTTCATCAAACTTCACACTCCGCACCGTGCAAAATTTCAAATTTCCCAAAACTCACAAAAGTTGACTTGAAAAGTCCGTAGTAAAAACGGATATCACGCTGTTGTCGTTTACACTAATCGAATTACCCAATAAAAGCGACATATTGCCAAAAAAAACAACTCAAACATCAAAGAATAAAAGAAAAACTCACTTTTTGCGTCGAAACGGCAAATTCTCTGTCCGTCGACTAAATCCGCCGACGCAGTTGCCCATATGAGGTCGTGGATTACTCGTTATACCCAAAGTGAATTGACTTGGAGGTAGTGTTCGTGTATTTTAGGCCTTCACGGACCTAGTACATGACGAATATTTGAGATCATCATAATAAAAAATGTGACTTTTCAAGTCTGAAATTGATAATGATTACACAATGAGGCTTTTGAAGTGTTTTAAAATCAATTTCAAGTTCATTTCCACTAGGTTTCCAAATTTTTTCTCACGTACATGAAAAAACATCGACTAAGCCGGGAAACCTCACAACTTCATAGAATTTGTGACGGATTATGACTACGGACATTATTTAACGTAGTAAATGTAAAAAACAATCCAAAAATTACTTTTTTTGAAGACCCGAAAATTCTGCAAAATTTGAGCTTTTAATGCCTGGAAAATCTCTAAAATACTTTTTAAACTCCTTAAACTTCCTTATAAAGTAAAACAGTACAAGTTCAAACCTCAATTTCCTCATTAACCCGAGGAATTCGCAAATTAAGGCGATTTGTGAAAAATAAAAAAATAATTGCACAAGCCGGGACCGCCTTAGGGCTTTTTCCATTCCCAGGTTTCCATGCCAACAAAAGCCGACAACGGAAATTGAGAGGAAAGCTGGAAGAAAAGGTGCATTCGTAGGAAATACCAGTTCGTATTATAAGGTGGCTTTTAATTAGCATGTGGCCGAGAGTTTTGATGTCGGAATAACGAGCCGTGTATCACAAGACCCTTATTATTAGTGGCTTTTACCTTTTTAATACCCGAAAGTATTAATTTGTCACGAGGTTTTGCGTGATTTTTAGTGCAAGAGAAAAAGACAGAAAATTCCGCACTGTGCAGGGGAAATTGGGGAAAGTCTTGGCTTTGAAATTTCATTTTGATCTCTGCTCTTCACAGTTGACAAGTTTACAACTTACAATTCTATGTTACAAGCGATTTTTTCATAATTTTTTGGGTACGCACAGTGCACAAAAGAGAACTCAAAATTTTTGTACTGTGCAGTCGACCCAACCAAATTTTTTCTGCAAACAGTTTCTAATCGCGCCTTCAAGATCGTTAATAACGATTATACAACTACTTTTTCCATAGAGAACTCCATTCTTTGTCGTTCGAATATCTGCGCAGTGCAATGTCAAAACATACCATTTTTTCTCGAAAACCCTAATGTTTCAAGCAATTTTCTGTCCTTGGACCTTACAAAGTTTCATTTTATCTCTGAATATTTACAAAAAATAGCATTAGAACCTCAAAAAATGTTTGATAATTTCGATTATACTGTAAAAGTCGGATACGAAGTTGATAAGCTGAGTAGTATGCAAATATAGGAGGGTATCGATGAATTTTAGGAGTGAAGCGATCACTATGCTCTGGCTTGCTGAACAAACGCAAAAATGCAGCGACCGAGGAGGATTACACTGAAATGTATATTACACTTGATGGGTAGATGTTTGCAATCAAACGTAAAAAAATCGAAATTTACAGAGCTTTGATAGTATCAGAGATAAAGATACGGGCATTAGGAAGCATTGACAACTTTTACTTAGACAAAAGTAAAAAAATCCCAGTGAAAAGACACATATTATTCATAACGACAAATAAAATGTAGACGTCTGAGAGCACAAACCCCTGGCAAACCTAACCTTAAAAGAAAGCTAGACTGTTTAACAATGCCATAAGACTTGTTTCGCAACAGAAAATCCAGAGAAAGAAATTCAAAAACCTCAATGATATTGTCCATGAGATCTACAACAAAACAGACGCCAAAACCCTCGGAAATAGGAGCTTTCCCACACTCCAAACAAACACAATCTCACCTCAACACCAGGACCAAACCCGGAGGCATAAAATTTCCACTCTTGTAGAATCGGAACGCCATCACACCGCCCAAAACCACAGCCACACCTAAACATCAACATGGACAAGGTTGAAAACTCACCCGCAAGGACGTAAAAGTTGCTGGTCAGGGCTCCAAAGCCGGCAATCACTCCGCTGATAAGTCCGGCGGCCAAGGACATTCCACTTCCGGCCTTGATGAAGCCAACAACGCCGCCGAGGAGGACCAGGACAGCATAGGCAAGGCCAATATAATCGATATTCAGCTCCATGGGGTGGAAAAGTGGGATAACGTGTTGAAGAAAGGGATAATCCGCTGCGTTTATCAAGTTTCTCTCTCCAAAAACAGCGAAAAAGAAATTATCTTCCACCAACAAGAAAAATAAAAGGTCGGCGAGTTGCGCCCGAGGTTTAGGGAAATCGGACAATTTTGAAGAGAAATTGAGGGTTTTGGAGAGATTAGCGGAGAATACGTATGAATAAACATGTTTTTCTTCTTTTAAAACCTATTTGCCGTAAAATCAAAAAAAATTTCGAATTTTTATCCAAATTGTCATGTATAATATGAAAAACATCAAAAAAGACTCTCAAATGGTCTCTTCTGGCGCTGACATTGCTCTAATCAGCCTCTCACGTCGAAATATATTAACGTTTCAAAAAATCTCAAATTTTTCCTCCTACATTTACCTTATTTTTCACCATGGAGAGCGGTCGCTCTGCTCGAACCAATACTCTACTGCAACAATCCACGGAAAACGTTGAAATTGAGGTGATAAAGACCGCAATTTCCCCCACGAGTCCACCTCACAAGGGTAAAAAAAGGTTTTGATACAGTAACCCAAACAAATTTTTTTCAGAGAAGAAAGTTGATGGCTCGTCGATTCACAAATTGGCCAGCTTTTTGAAGCGTCGACAAAGGCCCGGTTCCAGGTCCTTCTCCAAGGAATCGCCAAATAGAGGGAGCAAAAAAGGAAGTACAAGAAAAGCGAGTAAGGAAAAAAAATCAATAAATTCCTCATATTTTAGCATCAACTTCGTCCTCGTCCAAAAATATTTTGAAGTTTCTTTCCCAAAAAAAGAAGAAAAAGACTGAAAGCCCCAAAGTAAGAGCACTTGTGAGCATTTTAAAGACATTAGCTATGTTACAGTAACTAAAATCATCCAATATTTTTAGCCGGTCCGTCAAAAAGTCTCGGTGCAGTTTCCAGTCGAGCTTCCAAAGCCTCAGCCAGCGCCGAAACGGGCTAAAATTGTAGGTTTCCAAAAAAATAATCAAAAATTAGGCCAGACTCGAAAAAGTGCGGAAAATTGATAAAAAACTTTGTTTCAAGTCATTTTCTTGCCAAAATGCAATGTAAAATACGATTTTATTTGTTTATGCAAATCAAAACAGTCGAAAAATGCGTACGCCACTTGAGATTCCAAGGACGTCTCCGATCCAAGTACTAATCAAGCGCACCGTTGCTTAACTTGCCAGATCGGACGGGATGGCGTGCTTTCAACGGGCTATGGGCGTACACGCTCCTCTCTCTTTCCGATTTTCATTTGATTCCGTGGAAAACGGGCTAAAACTTTTTTAAATATTTTTACCTATTTTTTCAATTATCTATTTTTAAAAATTTGTATCTAAATGCCCTTAATTGTATTTTTGCGCTTTTTCGATTTTTTCACCACTATTTTAGACCAAAGTCGGCACAGTGCACTATGATCACAAGAAAATTGAAGCCCAATTGCGTCGTGAGAACCGTCGTAAAGCCACTTGTATCCGTGTGTGGGGCCAGCTCACTAGGTGTGTTGTCATAATCTGCCTCGTCTTCCATATGCTTGGACTTATGGTGGTCTTGACGAGCAATTCGATTCTTTCGATGGAAAAATTCGAATTTTTTGGATTAAAAGAGCCATGGAAATGGCAATGGAAAGAGAATGGACGGTCAACAGTGATGGTCAGAGATGTAAGTTGATATAATAGCATTCGCAAGGATTTTGAGCGATGAGACAAAATGTCACTATCGATTTTTCGAAAAAAACAATTTTTCAATAATGACATTAGCCCAATTTTCAAATTTTTTATTTCAGCGAAGACATACTCAAGACGTTCTCAACTGCACTCTTCCGAAACATTTGAAACAAGGATATAGGTTGAATTGGACTTGCGTTACACCAGAATGCAAAAAGATGATTCGAATCCCGGAAAGAAACTACATTTACTATTTTGATTCGGTTGATCAATTTATTAGAAATAAAGACGCTTGAATTTGACCGTATTTTACCATTTTTAAAATTATTTCCTCGGTTTTAAAAAATCGATAATTTTTGTGACATTACGCAACATTCCTCTAAACCCCCAAAAATCAAACCAAACATTTCTCTCAACGAACATAATTTCGTTTATTTTTCTACATACGATATTGCTACGTGATATGAATATAAGATGGCAAGTTTGAAGTTATTTTAAATCTGACCTTGTAGTAGATGTCCATTTTCGATATATACATAATTTATGTCCGATCCGCGTCTTTTTGAGCGACCCCATCGTCTTCGCAGGTTCCATCGTCCGAGAGTGCAGGGCGGCTTTGCTCCCCTTTGGGGTCGATTTCCGCGGCTAATGAGAAGCTCAACATGGCGCGATGTTTGTCTCCAAGGCGTCGCTGAACTCTGCCCAATAGGTAGAAAACATGTGCCTCGTTCGGGCAGAGGTTTTTCAATTCGTTCAGTTCCTTTTCCGCTTCTTTGTATTGGGCTTGGTCGAAGTGGATTCGGGCTTTGTAAAAACGGGAGGGAATGCTGTTGGGTTCGATTTCCAAGGCTTGCCGGAGGTGATCTATGGCCTGAAAACACCGATTTAAACCATACCACGTAAGTGGCTCCAAATCTCGCAAAACACCTACATCCGCACTTCTCTCCAACGAATGTTCCACAACGGCCAGTTGACACAGTAATATCACGTTTCTCGGGTTGACTTCGACGGCTTTTTTAAAGAAAGCCAGTGAAAGCTCCGATTTCTCAATTTTGGCATGAACCAAGCCTTCACCGTAAAGTGCGGAATATGCGATGGGTGAGTAGATTTTGGCCTTTTTGAAGACTTTTAGAGCCCGATTTAGCTTGTTCAGAGCAATCAATTCGTGGCCTAATAAAGAATACGCGTATCCGAAACGAGAATCAATCTTAACGGCGCGTTCAAAGGCCGTCACAGCGGCTTCAGGATTGTTTTCAAGGGAGAACAAGTTGCCCACAACGCACCAGGTGATGGCGTCATCTCTGTTCGCACTCAACAGATCTGTCGCCAGTGCTGACAATTGGTGCTGATTTTGGAGTTGCCATAGTGCCGTGGAGAGGATTTCCATGCCCTGAAAATAACAGAAATATCATAAAAAATACCATGCACCATCTTTAGAAAAAGTCTCACACTTTTTCAACTTAAAAATCTCAAACTCCCACGATTTTTGGCATTCTGTTTCAACAATTGAAACGCTCCAAAAAATAATTGAAATGGTGAAATACGATATAAAATTTTCTCTAAAATCACCTCAAAATTTTAAAAAATCACAAACTTTAATCTTTCAGAAAAGTCAAAGATTCCGTCAAAAACAGTTACAGTTTGTTCCAAACTTACCAAAACCACCTAAGCGCGACAACACTTCTTTCCAAACCCGAAATTATTCATAAAATCCATAAAAAATTCCCTAACTTTCATTTTCAAAAAAAGTCAAAAACTAACTTCGGTTCTGTATGGAAATAACCTCCTCAGCTCTAACAGCACTTCCGAGCATTTGCTATGGTCCCTCAATTCAAATAACAGGATTCCTCGGAGTCTTAACGTAACGCTGACCTGTTGGAAGACCATTGCAGTTTGATTCAAAATCTGGACCGCTTCCTCGCAGCGATAGAAACTCAGGGCGTGGACCGCTTCGCTCAGCTGTAACATGAACTCCACCACCGCGCGGTCCGCATTTAGAGCCATTTCGTTGACCGAACTGGGCGGACTGACGCTTTGTCTGGTGGGTTGGGACAGGGAAGTGAGCGTCCGGCGCTTTTTCACCGGCGGGCTAGCCGACGGCCGGATGTGGACTGGAGAGGCGGGCGAAGCAGCCTCTTGCGTTGAGGTGTGAGGAAGCTCGAGAATTCGGGTTCTGGTTCTAAAAAATGGGGTTTTTAGAGAGAAATAGGATAAACTTTGGAAAAGTCGGAATAAAAACGTCAACCAAACAACAGAACACCTTGAATATCTCTCCGCATATCTCCTTAAAGCCTTGACCGGACGGGCTTCATTTTCATCGGTAATGGCGCTAAACAATTTCGTGACGCTGTCTCCTCCCAATTGCCCGAATTGTCTCATTGTATTGAATAACAGTGGATTTCCAACCAAGGATAAGCAATAATGGGCTTTACCTTGCTCCGGTAGCCCAATTTCGGTGTAAACTTGGGCCAAAAGTTTGTGGGCAAAAGGCTGAGAGGTTTCATCGAAGGACTCGTGGACTTGAATATTCAAATAAGAAGAGTTTTCTCGACGAAGTGCAGATGCGGCTTCTTCTAGTCTAAAAATGCCATGGATAATATTAAAAAATCTCAGTAAATGCGTCCAAAAGAAACAACAGGCCTTGAACAGACAGCAAATACCGTAATTGGCCTCAAAATCCAGATTCATTTTGATCTATCCACCTAGAAACAAAAAAAAAAGAAATCTTACTTTCTCAAGATGAATGCGCATTGTGCAAAGGTTAATCTCGTCATTCCGCATCGTTCATAACTCTGGCTCTTCAAGAGCTCATATGTGTCCTGTATTTTGCCCCATTGCATCAAACATTGGGCATATAGGAGGAGAGCTGAAGCTGATCGTTCTAAAAAGAAAGCATCAACCAGGAACGTAATATTCCCTATCATATTTTACAAAAGGAACTCTAGAAGACCAAATGCGATATAACCTGGCAACAAAAAGTTCAAAAAACGAGCTTTTTTTAGGAAAATTTGAGTTAGTTGGTCATGAAAATTATAATGGCTATAAGGGGGAAGCCCAGCTTTAAAAAATAATAAAAAGCGATGTTCCAGCAGAATTAGAGCGCCCGCAACGTCAAAAACCTAAAAACCGGCCACTTCAAGCTGAATGGGATCAGCTCTACACCTATTTATATTCTCCATGGCAAATCAAGCAAACAATGTTCGGTAAAAAATAAAATTAGCGTAATGCTTGTATGTAAAGCAAGACTGAGCCTCAAAATCAGCTAATCCAACCACAATCCACACTGCATTCCGACCCTAAACTAAGCACAAACAAAAACAAAGTCCTTACCCTTAGCATAAAGAACTTCCGCCAAAACTGCTGCATTCTCATAGTCAAAATGGTTCAAACACTGTTGTATCACGTTCTAAAATATAGAAGTGATCATAATCAATCAACCAGACAAAGATTTATGGAGAAAAGCCAATCCTACCTCCACTGAAGGTGGTAAAATAATATCCACACACTCCTTCCGCTGCTCGATTGCCGCCAACATCTTAGAAACACTGTGTAAAACGTCACCCAGTAGAAAGGAGGGCGCTACGGCAACTCGGGTCGGGGACAACTCGGGTCAACGACAGCGCGGGTCAACAATATACCGTATATTTTTAAAGTTTAAATGTTTTCGCTTCGGTACATAAAAGAAGATTTTTGAAAATTGGACACATTGATTTTCGCCACTTGAGATTTGATGTCTCCGATCCAAGTACTAATCAAGCGCACTGTTGCTTAACTTGTCAGATCGGGCGGGATAGCGTGCTTCCTGCACAGCTCACTAGGTGTCTTGTCACAATCTGCCTCGTTCTCCATGTGCTTAGACTTATGGTGGTCTTGACGAGCAATTCGATTCTTTCGATGGAAAAATTCGAATTTTTTGGATGAAAAGAGCCATGGAAATGGCAATAGAAAGAGAATGGACGGTCAACAGTGATGGTCAGAGATGTAAGTTGATATAATAGCATTCACAAAGATTTGAGCGATGAGACGAAATGTCACTATCGATTTAAAAAAAAATTTAAATTTTTCGTCAATAAATCACATTATAAAAAATACTACTTATCACACCACGCCGTATTGTAAACATATCCAAGCTTTGTTCTCCATTGAACAGAACGTCAATATTGATTTTTTCGAAAATTTTCAGAAAGAAGTTATTTTTCAAAAAAATTGATATTGACATTTAGCTAATTTTCAAATTTTTTATCTCAGCCAACCTATTCTCGATAAAAAATCAATACATTTTTGTGACATTTCGCAACATCCCCAAAACCCTCAAAAATCAATCCAAAAGTTTCTCTCAGTCAACATAATTTTATTTAATTTGCAACATACAATATTACAACGTGATATTACTGAGAGAAGGACAAGTTTGAGGTGTTTTTGACGTTATTTTAGATCTGCAGTTGTAGTAGATGTCCATTTTTCGAAATATACATAATTTATGTCCGATCCGTGTCGTTTTGATCGACCGCATCGTCGTCGTAGGTTCCATCCGAGACTGTGGACTGGTTTTGCTCCCCTCTGGGGTCGATTTCCGTGGCCCAAGAGAAGTTCAACATGGCGCGATGTTGGTCTCCAAGGCGTCGGTGAACTCGGCCCAATAGGAAGAAGACATGGGCCTCGTCCGGGCTGAGGTTTTTCAATTCGTTCAGTTCCTTTTCCGCTTCTTTGTATTGGGCTTGGTCGAAAAGGATTCGGGCTTTGTGATAACGGGAGGCAATGCTGTTGGGGTCGATTTCCAAGGCTCGGCGTAGGTGTTCCATGGCCTGAAAACACGATTTCAATCATCCGCCGTATTTTACCACCCAACTTCATTTTCGCAACTTTCGGAAAATTTCGAAAAAATCAATAATTTTTGTGGCGTTTCGTCAACTCCCCCCAAAAAGCTTTCAAATCCCCCAAAAATGGCTCCAAACCCCGCAAAACACCTACCTCCGCATTTTTCTTCAACGAATGTTCCACAATGGCCAGTTGACACAGTAATATCACGTTTCTCGGGTTGATTTTGACGGCCTTTTTAAAGACCACCAGCGCAGACTCCAATTTTTCATTTTTGAAATGAACCAAGCCTTCACCGTAAAGTGCGCGATAGTCGTTGGGTGAGTGGATTTGGGCCTGTTTGAAGGCTTCGAGGGCTCGATTCAGCTTGTTGAGATCAATCAGTTCGTGGCCTAATAAGGAATACGCGTACCCGAAGCGGGAATCAATCTGAATGGCCCGTTCAAAGGCCTCGACGGCGGCTTCATGATGTTTTTGAAGGGAGAGGGAGTTTCCCACAACGCACCAGGTGATGGCGTGCTCTCTGTTCGTACCCACCAGATCTGCCGCCAGTGCCGACAATTGGTGTTGATTTTGGAGTTGCCATAGCGCCGTGGAGAGGGTTTCCATGCCCTAAAAATAACAAATATCATAAAAAAGTCATGAACCACCTTCCGAAAAAGTCCCAAAGTTTTTCAATTCAAAGTTTACATATAACCTAATCAAAGATCTCTAAGCGCCATAACACTCCTTTCTGAATCCACAATTCCAAACAAAATCCACAAAAATTCAGAAAAAATCCCAAAATTTCATTTTCAAAAAATTCAAAAACTCACTTCAGTTCTGCTTGGGAATATTCTCCTCAGTTCCAACAGTACTTCAGAGCATCTGGCGTAGTCTCTCAATTCAAATAGCACGATTCCTCGGAGCCTTAGGGTAATGCTGACCCGTTGGAAGGCCATTGCAGTCTGATTCAAAATCTGGACCGCTTCCTCGCAGCGATAGAAACTCAGGGCGTGGACCGCTTCGCTCAGCTGTAACATGAACTCCACCACCGCGCGGTCCACATTTGGGACTTTTTTGGTGGTCGCACGGGGCGGGCTGAGGCTTTGTCTGGTGGGTTGGGATAGAGAAGTGGGGGTCCGGCGCTTCTTCACCGTATTTATGGCGCCCGGTTGGCTAGCCGTGGGCCGGACGTGGCCTGGAGAGGCGGGCGAGGCATCCTCTTTAGTCAGGGTGTGCGGAAGCTTGAGAATTCGGGTTCTGGTTCTAAAAATTGGAATACCAAAAAGCATTTTTGGCAACATTTATACGATGAAACATTTTCATCGTATAAAACGTCACATATCCAAACTTTGCTCGAAATGAAATCGATGTCCTGCTTATCTCAATGTAAGCCCTTTCAAATTTTATTATAACCTATTTATACTCAAAACTAAACCGTTTTTATTTCAATTTACCTTGAATATCTCTCCGCATATCTCCTTAAAGCCTTGACCGGACGGGCTTCATTTTCATCGGCAATGGCGCCCAACAATTTCGTGACGCTGTCTCCTCCCAACTGCCCGAATAGTTTCATTGTATCGAATAAAAGTGGATTTCCAACCAAGGATAAGCAATAATGGGCTTTAGCCTGCTCCAATAGCCCAATTTCGGTGTAAACTTGGGCCAAAAGTTTGTGGGCAAAAGGCTGAGAGCTTTCATCGAAGGACTCGTGGACTTGAATATTCAAATAAGAAGAGTTTTCTCGACGAAGTGCAGATGCGGCTTCTTCTAGTCTTAAAATGTCATGGATTACATAAAAAAAATCTCGGCAAATGCGCCCAAAAGAAACAACAGGCCATGAACAGACAGCAAATGCCGCATTTGACCTCAAAATCCAGATTCATTTTGATCTATCCACCTAAAAACAAAAAAAAGAAATAAATCTTACTTTCTCAAAATGAATGCGCATTTTGCAAAGGTTAATCTCGTCATTCCGCATCGTTCATAACTCTGGCTCTTCAAGAGCTCATATGTGTCCTGTATTTTGCCCTCCCGCATCAAACATTGGGCATATAAGAGGAGAGCTGAATCTGATCGTTCTAAAAAGAAAGTGTTAATCAGGAACGCAATATTCCATATCGTATTTTACAAAAGGAACTCTAGAAGGCCAAAGGCGCTATAACCTGCCAGCAAAAAAGTTCAAAAAACGAGCTTTTTTAGGAAAATTTGAGTTAGTTGGTCATGAATATTATAATGGATATAAGGTAGAAACCCAGCTTTTAAAAATAATAAGAGTGATGTTCCAGCAGAATTAGAGCGCTCGCAACGTCTAAAACCTAAAAGCCGGCAATTTCAAGCTGCATGGGACCAGCTCTACACCTATTTATATTCTCCATGGCAGATCAAGCAAAAAATCTTCGGTAAAAAATAAAATAAGCGCAATGCTTGGCCAAACCAGTATTTAGAGCGAGATTGAGCCTAAAAATCAGCTAATCCAACCACAATCCACACTGCATCTCGACTCTAAACTAAGCACAAACAAAAACAATGTCCTTACCCTTAGCATAAAGAACTTCCGCCAAAACAGCTGCATTCTCATAGTCAAAATGGTTCAAACACTGTTGTATCACGTTCTAAAATATGGAAGTGATCATAATCAATCAATTAGACAAAGATTTATGGAGAAAAGCCAATCCTACCTCCACTGAAGGTGGTAAAATAATATCCACACAGTCCTTCCGCAGCTCGATTGCCGCCAACATCTTAGCGTGTGATTGTATCACACACATAAGGCCGATATAAGCAAGGTTCTCGTCAATTCGGTCGAATGTATCAGCGAAAATTAATTTTTTCGACAAAAAAGCCAAATGAAACGGAATGCCACTAGTCGTTTGCTTTCGTCGTGGGACTCAAACGAAAGAGTAGCGATTAGTGTTATGCGACCGTCAACTTGACGCGTCTGTCACGTTGTCAAATACGTTTGTTATAAAATGGGACAATGGATTGACCCGCGTCCTTATGAGGATACGGGCTTATGAATTATATCCGTTATACGACCCGGGTCCCGCATTCCTTATTACTTATAGAGCAACCCCAAATATCTGTATGGCGCGCTTTTGTCTCTAAAAGTAGACGGCCATCAGCACTCCCTTTTCAACTCTCTATCTCCGAATGCGGATTGCGACTCCCTTTTATACCAGGTTACTTTGCGCAACCCGCGACGTCGACCTCGCAGAGGGTGGGCGGTTCAATGGCCGTTATCAGACTGTTGCGAAAATAAGAAGCACAGGGGCGTCTGTACCTACTACAATAAGATTCACATAGAGCAAAGAGGAAGAAGCATTAAAAAATTAGAAAAATTCACATTGATGTCAAGTACAATATAGATTATCTCAAAACCTACCAAACCAATCATACATGAGGGCCTCCATCACGATCTAAGAACTCTAAAGAACGGAGGAACGGATTTCCACGTTCGACCGAGAAATCCTCGAGATTTTGTCAAATTTTGATTTAATTTGGGCGCAGGCTGCTGGCTGGTTATCCGATCCGAAATCGCGCAATCAAGACAGAAAATCGAATAGGATAGCCTGATCTTGGTAACAAATCGTTTTGCGATCAAATTCCAGCATGTTCTCAATCACAAAAAACATCTCGAACATCACGGCTTGCCCAAATGGAGAAAAAACGTCAAAAGAAAAATTAGCGACAATTTATACGATGAAATGTTTCTAACCTTATTTTATATGTATCAGAATGAAACCAAGACTGTCAATATTGATAGGAATTGGTAGAAAACCCGTTTTACATCAATGCACACATATTATTACCACAAAAATTTTATTCCTGAACATTAAATTTAATGAATTTTGGTAAACATGGGTACTGCAAGGATGTTGTGTTTCAGAGGATGTTGTAGATCAGATTTCGTTTCATAATAATAATACGCAATCGTCAACATCGGCGGATTTGACTTACATACGCGCTAATACTCATGGATGTTGTGTTTCAAAGAATGTTGTAGATCAGATTTTTTTGAGAATAATAATACATGGTCTTCAATCGTCAATATCGTCAATACTGGCAATTTCGTAAGAATTTCGTAAGAAATTGCCAGTCGCAGCAATTTTGGCTAGAAAAAATGAGTTGTTTTACGTTTCTCCCGTTTTAGGTATTCATTATGTAGAAGATGGCGCAAGTGGGCGACAGTGGATTTATGGATATAAATTTGACACGTAGTGCACTCGTCGGTCGTCCTTAACACATGAACAGTAAGGTCGTTGTGATCAACCCAAAAACCCGCTCGTTTTTGCAGTTATATTAAACTTCATACCTAAAATAATATAATTCTCTGCCATTGCCCAATTTTCTTGCTCCCTGTTTAAACGGGTGACAGAAAATAGAATTTTTGATCTATTTCACAGCTTTTTTACCAATTGTAGCTAAAAATAATAGTTTCAGATTGTACTATATTGCACTAGCCATCCAAAGAGGTTCGAAGACCTCGTAAACTATGTAAATAACTTCGGGCCGAGTTGCATGGCCTATTTGTTTCCTTTTAAACATATAAATGATGTAATTTTTCTTTTATTCTATGGTATTAAACCACAAATGTCACATTCGTACAACTATTGTCCCGCAGTTCGTAAAACTCTCGGGCGCGAGTCGAAAAATCTCTACTTCCTATGAAGAAATGGCGTGGGGGCAAGGTTCGCCTGAAAACCGGCGTTTCCTGCGAGATTAGTTGCGTTTCTGGCCTAAAAAGATGAATTCCAACTAATTCGAACGAGCTCCGCCCAATTGTCAATATCGGCCATTCTGACTAACATACGCGCTAATACTTTACTTGCCGCGGGCCAAGGGGATAAATGTCTTGACTTCGCCTGTGAAATCTCACACTCTGCCAAAAAAAATGCAAAATTGCAGCAAGGGTCTGTGTTATTACTTTTTGGCTAAAATTTCTAATATTTGGCCATATTTTTCGATTTTGCCCACTTGGACAAAACTTTTCTTTACTTGCTCAATTTTTTGCTCAGCCACAATTTCTCTCACTGCGTGTGGCCAAAATGTTCCAAAATTAAACTTGCTTTGTTGCTCAGTGGAAAATCATCTTTTTTAAGAAAAATCCGCACCGTGCAAAACACATTGCCTGATTTTTATTTTTTTTTAACAGTGCACAAAATAAAAAAAAACCAAAAATCAAAAAAATTTTAATTTATTTCCTAAATAATATGTTTTGTTCCTAGATTCGGATCTACCTTTTTTCAGGCTTAGGTTACGCCTTCTTTTCTCCGGCCTTCTTTCCTTTGGCCTTCTTTTCCTTGGCCTTCTTTTCTTCGGCCTTCTTTTCTTCGGCCTGCTTTTCCTCCGGCTTCTTTTCATCCTTCTTATTTTCAGCGGCCTTCTTTTCTTCCGGCTTCTTTTCAGCGGCCTTCTTTTTAGTCGGCTTGGCTGATGGCTTCTCGGACTCGAACATCTCTGGCCCAAATTCAACCTCCAATTCGTCTTGCACCGGTTCTTCGCCCTCCAATCGTTGAGTTGACATTTCAACCATCTCCTTCGCTGATTTCGTATTGCGTTCCTGGGGCCCCTTCGGCTTCTTTTCTTCGGCCTTCTTTTCATCCCACCACGGATCCGTGTACTTAAAGTCAAACTTCGTTTGGAGCTGAAAAAAAATTTTAATCCAAAAAAATCTAAAAAAATTCTATTTTTTTTTAAAAAACTCACATCTTCCAAGGCCTTCAAAACCGCCTTCATATCGATCGTGTTGCCGGGCGGCTTGTTCCAAATCATCTCTCTCAGTTGGCCGATGATTTCGCGATTCTCAAAATGGGTCGGGAATTTGGGAACCCCTTCCTCTTGGGCCTTCAACAGCTTGTCCACCCTGAGGTCGTAGGACACGTATTTGTCCCAGGGCGGTGCAACATAGGGCAACGTTCCGCAAACAACCATACAATAGACGTAGAACCAGGAGGTCATGTCGTCCACCATGCTAACATTGCCGCCCTTCAGTGCCGACGTCGACATGAAACACGGAGTGCCCATACCGGGCTTCCGCTTTGATCCAAATTTCTTAACCAAACCGAAATCGCACAGAACAATCTGCAATTTGGACAATCTTCGGAACTTTTTCCAAAAATGGTAAATAATTTAAAAAGAAACCCCCACCTTATTTTGGTTCATCTTATTCTGCATGTAGTTCGACGGCTTTACGTTGTTGTGCGAGTAGCCCAACCCCTGCAAATCGAGGATCCCCAACAACATCTGATAGGCGGCGTTCAACTTTTGGGGGTAGGTAACGCGCTTCAAAACGCCGTTACAAGCTTGATTCATGTCGAGTTCGTAGAAGGGCGAAACGATGAAGACGTAGGCCGAACATTGGCCCCCAGCGATCACTTCCGAAAGGTGAGATTCTCTGAAAAAGGCATTTTCCAATTAGATTTTCAAAAAAATAGATCAAAAAAATATTTCAGACACGGCTTGCCCAAATAGACTAAAATCAGAAAAAAACGTCCATGCCCTGCGCAGCTCGCGTCCGACTCTTGAAACACTGCCCCTCAAACTTGATGCTCAAAACATACAATGTTCTTATTATCGCATAAAAAACGTATATTAAAATTTTCTTTGAATCTCTGCCATCTATTTATCACTCATACCATTGCCATATCTAAATCGGGAAATATGACCTCAAAATCAACAATTTTGATGCACCTTGTACAACATGTATAAGGTCGAACAGATGTAGTAAACGAAATGTGCTCTACTAGTTCCATGAGGACCCTGTAGTTGATTCTCTAGAAAAGGTTTCATCTTAATTGGGTCATTTTTTGATACACTTTAAAGTTTCCCACTGCAAATAGCGGAGTTGTCCACCTTCGAAGCCCTAGTGCTCTGTGAAAAATTACTAATTTCGTAGCTTCTTTGTGTTGTTTAACACTTTTGAAAGTCTACCTCTAGGTTTTATACTTTTTACAGCTTCAAAAAATGACAAAAACAAAGTTCTGTCTAAAATGGTGCAAAGGTGAAAAACAAGTCCCCATGTACAACATGCCACAACACTCGCAAATGATATAATTTTCAAAATGTTTCTTATTAGTTCCACGGCAAAGCTATTGAAGGATATATACGCAATTTTTCATGATTCTGAGACAGTTTTTTGATAAACTTGAACGTTTCCCATTGATTTAAGGTGAGGTGATGACATTTACCCCTTGGCCCGCGGTAAGCAGAGTATTAGCGCGTATGTAAGCCAAAACCGCCGATGTTGACGATTCAAGATTGCGTATTATTATTATGAAACAAAATCTGATCTACAACATCCTTTGAAACACAACACCCTTGCAGTGCCCATGTTTATCAAAATTCATTAAATTTAATGTTCAAGAATAATATTTTTGCGGTAATAATATGTGTGCATTGATGTAAAACGGGGTTTCTACCAATTCCTATCAATATTGGCAGTTTGGGTCTCATTATGATATAAAATAACATTAGAAATATTTCATCTTATAAAATGTCGCTAATTTTTCATTGGACGTTTTTTCACCATTTGGGCAAGCCGAGAAGGAGAAACACGCCAAAAATTTTTTTAAAGTCAAAAAACCCCGCCATAAACTCACTTTCCAATCATCCGTTGGATCTTCCGGATCAGCGAGAACTCTTGTTTAGCGTTATCCAACTCATGCTGATCGCTGGTGGGCAAAAACTTGACGGCCACCAAGACGCCCGAAGCCGTCTTGTATTGCTGAACCGTGCCGAAGCTGCCATGACCCAGCTCCTTGACGTGGTAATACTTGCACCCAACGGATTCGAGATCGATGCACTTGGGAAGCGCGATCACGAAGACCGGCTCGACGAAGGCGTTCTGCGGCACCAGCTTCATCTTCGGCATTATGTCGAGGGGATTGACCGTCCTCAGGTTCTCGTCCATATCTCTGAAAATAATAAAAAACATCAATTAAAAATTCAATTTAACTTACCCGTCAGAGTCCTCTTCCGGCTTCAAGGAGTCTTCGTCGTCTTCCTTGTCATCAGGAACCGCTGCACCGGGGTCAGATTGAAGCTGCTTGATTTTCTCGGCCTTCGGATGTTTCAGTTTGGGCTCCTCTGCTCGGAGCTTCCTCCAACGGGCTATAATTGCCTTCCGTTTGAGCTGAAAAAGAAAGAAATTTATTTCTGACATGCTATGACGGATTTTAGGCTAAATTCGACTGGGCAAATGATCAATTTCCTATATCATAAAATCCGACTGGTCAATTTCCCTAATCCAAAAACAAAGTAAATTTATGAAGCCTCCCACCAATCATACGACCAATCTGGCAGGTCATGTCACAAACATGATCAATCAAATGTCCAAAATACAACCCCCAACTTACGCACAAAACCAATCCAATACCAACGAGTATGACAACGACTACACCACCCGCTATGCCCAGTCCAATGGACCACATCGGCCAATCCCCCACTTCTTCCGTCGAATTGGTGGTGGTTGCGTTGCTAAAAAGTGCTCAAAACATTTATATTCCACTTACATTAGGGCCTCATTTCCATGGAGAAAGCGAACATAGAAGTTTTTGAGCTCGTCTTGGGGAATCACCGGGTCCAATTGGCAGTTGTAGACGACTTGGAGGTACTGCTGAAATTTGCACATATAGAAATCAAAGTGTTTGGCCAAAACTTACGACATGATACCATTCGGATCCTTGATTTGGGACCAAAATAATCTTTTTGTCTTCGCATGGGACGGGTTTCCAGGTTAAATTCAACGGGCCAACGAAGACTTCCTGGCACCTACCATCGTTGTCTTTGTACACATAGGTCTTCCTGTCCTGATTCACACCCAAGTTTCCGTCCACAACCACATTCGACTGGAAAACAGCATCCAATTGGTTTCCGTTTAGGTCGTAAATGAATGAACTCTTTTCAGCCCTATTTGCAATAGCATAGAGCTTGTCCTGGATGCGATAAACGTAGAAGTTGGCATCGCAGCGATCTATTACGGTAACAATGCGGACTTCATTCGTGTCGCCGGCAACGGGGCAATGACTGAAAATAAAATACGTAACGTAAAAATTGACACAAGATTACGCCAGGGGGAGGGGGGAGAAATACGCAACTTACACAGGGTACCCGTCGTTATTTGTGATTTTGACTTGACCCCCGAGTTCAATCTCATCTCCATTCATCACCATCTGCAGGTTAGTGTCGTTGATTGTGCCGTTGAAGAACTCGATCCTCTTCCTGAAATAAAAATAAATTAAGAACTATCATCTCTTGAGAGGAGGTCGGGCCCGACCTGAGAAAACCTCAAAAAGTCAGAAATGACAATTTTTGTTCATTTTTTCTAGTTAGCTAAATTTAAAAAGCTCGGGCGCAGTTGGAAGATAAATTATAAGAAATTGGCGCCCCCAAACTGCGCTCTAGCATCTTCAGTTAACTTCAGAGAGGATTGGCCCGAAATTACACGAAATGAAAAGGTCGGGCGCAGGTCGGAAAAAATATTTTAAGAATAGAACGAGTTAAAACACCGCGGAATAATCCAAAAAGGACAGAAAAAAACGTGCCAAACTGACCGCCACCCCTCTAGAAACAAGTAAAAACAAGACCACTCCCCAACTTACTGCGAAAGTCGTTTTTCCCAATCCAGCGTTTGCATCCGAATCCCACCGTCCTTAAACTCGAACGCCTTGAGCTCTGCCATGTCAGGCTGCGGACCCTCGAACATCACGCCGCACATTAGAAGCGCCTTCAGTAACGTCCGGATTGCTCCCTCCTCCATTGGTCGATGAAGATGAGAGGCGGCTGCTGAGTGAAGTGTGAAGTGCTGATTGACCAAATGAAAGGCAATTTCAGATTTTATTGGCTGAAAATCATGCTAATTATTGATGGGAAAATTCCAAAATTTTAGAGTTCTCTCAAAAATTTGCATATCAAGTTCGAAGAATTTTTGGTGAACAAAATTGGTCACAAAAAATAGAGAGCAAGGTTTTTGTACCGGTTTCTGACAGAGAACAAGATTTTTGTCCCGGCTAGTTAAGAGAAAACAGCCAAAGATTCGGTCAGGGTTCCGTACGCCGCACGTCAAGAAAAAATAGAAGAAATTCGGGCGCTCAATGGAATTTTCTTAGCATGGCGCAAAAAATAAAAAATAATTTTTGTCAAAATGGTTTGATAAATTTCGGGCAGAAAACACATGCTATTTGGGCAGATCTTAGTAACAATTGAAAGACTGAGTCGGAATTCAGCTCATAACACCCCTTTCCCCCGCCATTTTGACCGATGTTACAGTTTTTCAACTCGCTAAAGAAGGGGTCTAAAATCGGTTCTTCAATGGCCCATATCTCCTCAACGAGCCCGGAACGGTAGGGCAATCTTTAGTTTGGTGTAATAATCCGACGATAACGCTCATTTTGACACCATTTCCGTCTTTCCCCGACGACCTACGGTCGACCACGGCAAGAGGCAACACGTTGTCGTAAACCAAAAATCGGAAATAGAAAAAAGGCCTATTTGCACAATTATTTGCACATTTCGTCTTTTTCGACGAAGTGTGAAATATCGATCGGAAATTTTAATTGATAAGAAGGTCATTGTTATCTTGACTTTTGTGTTTAATTTTGAATATATTAAACGCTGCTTTTGCGTTTAAAACATTGTTCTTTCACTACTCGTTGGTTTATTATTCATCGAGGACGACATGAAGCCTGAATCGTCGCAAACCAAGCCGTCAACGGAAAATTGTGAGGATCAGGTCCTTGATAAGGGCAACTTAAATGTAAGTTATCTTCTAAACTGTACGATTGTTTGAAAAACCTTGCGGGGAAAGTTTTTCTATGTTTTGATTTTTTTTCTGAGCATATTGTTTTAGTTGGTTGTTTTTCAGACTAATCAAGGCGGAAAGGAGGTTAGAAGGGATCAAACTAATTCCTAACGTCCGGAAACGTTAACAATACGTAAGCAGTTGCCAATCACAGCAATTTTGGCTCGAAAGAGTAAGTTGTTTTATGTTTCTCCCGTTTTAGGTAATAATCATGTGGAAGGTGGCGCAAGTGGGCGAAAGTGGATTTATGGATACAAATTTGACACGTAATGCACTCGTTGGTCGCCCTTAAGACACGAACAGTAAAGTCGTTGCGATTAATCCAAAAACCCGCTCGTTTTTGCAGTTGTATTAAACTTCATACCTAAAATAATATAATTCTCTGCCGTTGCCCGATTTCCTTGCTCCCTGTTTAAACTGGTGACAGAAAATAGAATTTTTGATCTATTTCACAGCTTTTTTCTCAGTTGTAGCTAAAAATAATAGTTTCAGATTGTACTATATTGCACTAGCCATCCAAAGAGGTTCGAAGACCTCGTAAACTATGTGTGTGTTATTACTTTTTGGCTAAAATTTCTAATATTTGGCCATATTTTTCGATTTTGCCTACTTGGACAGAATTTTTCTTTACTTGGGCAATTTTTTGCTCGTGGCCACGACTTCTCCCACTGTGTGTGGCCAAAATGTTCCAAAATTGTATTTGCTTTGTTGTTCAGTGGGAAAGAATCTTTCTTAAGAAAAATCCACACCGTGCAAGTAAACACATTGCGGGATTTTTATTTTTTTGCACAGTGCACCAAATAAAAACAATCAAAAATCAAAAAAAATTAAATTTATTTCCTAAATAATATATTATATATGTTTGGTTCCTTGATTCGTATCTACCTTTTTTTCAGGCTTAGCTTACGGCATCTTTTCTTCGGCCTCCTTTTCATCCGGCTTCTTTTCAACGGCCTTTTTTTCTTCCGAATGTTCCTCCTTGGGCTCCCTTCCTCGGAGCTCCCTCCAACGGGCTACAATTGCCTTTCGTTTGAGCTGAAAAAGAAAGAAATTTATTTCTGGCAGGCTATGATGGATCTTAGGCTAAATTTGACTGGGCACACCGTTTCGAAGTCTATGAAACAGCGTCATGCCATTATGAAAATGCTTGATTCCATGAAGCTGGCTCCCAAGTACAGCGTTTTCCATTTCCATTAATGCAGTTCAAACGCCAGCTGATACCTTGAAATTCACAAATAAGGTGCTCACAACGACCAATTGCCGTAAATGGTACAACGTTGGCATTTCCGACTGCGCTTCTTCGAGAACTTAAGCTGTCCAGGTTTCGCATTGACGGCGATATTCCAGATGATAGGAGCATCCGAGACATTTACATATGTTGTAGTACTGAAAATTCTCGATACGATGGGGTCAATTTGTCCTTCACAAGTAAGCTAGAAAGTACATTTTTTGGCATTTTAATTAGAAATTTTCATTTTTTCAACGGCAATTTTGACGGCTCTTACAAAGTGCGCGATGACAATTTTTATATAGTCGGAACGAGTAATTTTCAGAGTATAAATGCTTTTTTTGGTTTTTCGATATCTAGTATGGCTAGCCGACAACAGAAAAAAACGTATGGCCCATTTTCAATTTTTTCATTTTTTTCGACGCCGATCGGGGGCGGAAAAACTTCGGAACGCTGTGCTGGGCAAATGATCAATTTCCTATATCATAAAATCCGACCGGTCAATTTGCCTAATCCAAAAACAAAGTAAATTTATGAAGCCTCCCACCAATCATACGACCAATCTGGCAGGTCTTGTCACAAACATGATCAATCAAATGTCCAAAATACAACCCCCAACTTACGCACAAAACCAATCCAATACCAACGAGTATGACAACGACTACACCACCCGCTATACCCAGCCCAATGGACCACATCGGCCAATCCCCCACTTTTTCCGTCGAATTGGTGGTTGTGTTGCTAAAAAGTGCTCAAAACATTTATATTCCACTTACATTAGGGCCTCATTTCCATGGAGAAAGCGAACATAGAAGTTTTTGAGCTCGTCTTGGGGAATCACCGGGTCCAATTGGCAGTTGTAGACGACTTGGAGGTACTGCTGAAATTTTCACATATAGAAATCAAAGTGTTTGGCCAAAACTTACGACATGATACCATTCGGATCCTTGATTTGGGACCAAAATAATCTTTTTGTCTTCGCATGGGACGGGTTTCCAGGTTAAATTCAACGGGCCAACGAAGACTTCCTGGCACCTACCATCGTTGTCTTTGTACACATAGGTCTTCCTGTCCTGATTCACACCCAAGTTTCCGTCCACAACCACATTCGACTGGAAAACAGCATCCAATTGCTTTCCGTTTAGGTCGTAAATGAATGAGCTCTTTCTAGCCTTACGCGCAATAGCATAGAGCTTGTCCTGGATGCGATAAACGTAGAAGTTGGCATCGCAGCGATCTATTACGGTAACAATGCGGACTTCATTCGTGTCGCCGGCAACGGGGCAATGACTGAAAATAAAATACGTAACGTAAAAATTGACACAAGATTACGCCAGGGGGAGGGGGGAGAAATACGCAACTTACACAGGGTACCCGTCGTTATTTGTGATTTTGACTTGACCCCCGAGTTCAATCTCATCTCCATTCATCACCATCTGCAGGTTTGCGCCCTTGATTGTGCCGTTGAAGAACTCGATCGTCTTCCTGAAATAAAAATAAATTAAGAAGTATCATCTTTTGAGAGGAGGCCGGGCCCGACCTGAGAAAACCTCAAAAGTCACGGGCTGGCCTGATAATTATTCTCCCGATTTCTGGATAGCTAATTTTAAAAAGCTCGGGCGCATTTGGAAGATAATTTATGAGAAATTGACGCCCCCAAAGCTCTAGCATCTTCAGTTAACTTTCAGCTAACTTCAGATAGAGGATTAGCCCCGAAATTACACGAAATGAAAACGAAAGGTCGGGCGCAGGTAGGAAAAAATATTTTTAGAATAGAACGAGCCAAAACAGGGCGGATTCATTAAAAAAATGCGAGAAAAACGTGCTAAACTGACCGCAACCCCTCTAGAAACAAGTAAAAACAAGACCACTCCCCAACTTACTGCGAAAGTCGTTTTTCAAAATCCAGCGTTTGCATCTGAATCCCACCGTCCTTAAACTCGAACGCCTTGAGCTCGGCCAAGTCGGGCTGCGGACCCTCGAACATCACGCCGCACATTAGAAGCGCCTTCAGTAACGTCCGGATTGCTACCTCCTCCATTGGTCGATGAAGATGATAAGCGGCTGCTGAAGTGCTGATTGACCAAACGAAAGGCAATTTCAGATTATATTGGCGAAAAATCATTTTAGTTTTACGAAAACTTTTTTTTCGATACAAAAACTCCAAAAATTATCCATCAAAGGTCGCAAAGTTCAAAACCGGGGACTAACTTGTCTAAAAAATATCTTTTTTCCAAGCTGCGCCCGAGCCTTGGCTTGTCATGCCCCTTCCCAAAATAAAGCAACAAGTTTCCTAAATTTTTCCTTTCAATACAAAACACATATCTCTACATATGTAATAGATACGGTTTCGGACAGGTCGAAAGTCTGTCGGACTATTTTTTCGGAGGCAACCACGGACCAGTGATATCCACAACATCGCAATTGGAAGCGGCCTGAAATCAAAAAAAATAGTCAAAAGGCCAAAAAAGTAGTCACAATGCAGTTTTAAAAATTTGATAAAAATTCAAATTTCCGCAAAATTTCAAATTTCCCCGAAAACTCATTTTTCCACCAAAAAATTAAAAATTTCGACCAAAAAATTCATTTTTCCCCCAAAAACTCGCCCCTTGAATAAGCGGTCCAAACTTGGTGGAGTCGATGACGTCCTGATACTTGGCGTGCCAAACAGCCTCCTTCATCTTGTTGAAAGAGAATGCAAGGCGCGAGTATTCGGCGGGAAGAAAGACTGTCGTCCCACTTCTTCATACTCCGCATCTTGTCCAAATCCTTTTCTTCGGCCCAAGGAAGCGAAGCAAACATCGCGGCCACCATCATCAACCACGACTGAAAATCGTCGCATTGGGCTCTTTTGCAAAAAAAAGCAAAAACTGAAAAATTTTGACTTTTTTTGAAAATCTTTCATCTTATCTCTTATATCTTCCACAAAAACGGTTTATTATTACCAAAACAACTCAAAAAACAAAAAAGAAACAATAAATTTAACAAAAAAGGTCATGGATAATATAACAAAAATGCTTATTAGTATTGCAAAACAATTAAAAATCTATTCAAAATTCGAAAATACGTTAAATTACTGACAAATAAAAAGCTGTAGGGGGTTACGGGGGTTAGGAATGACAAAACAAGATTAATGATATTACACTAGACAAGTGGAGTTTTCAATGCAAAAAAGAGGAAATTTGGGGAAAATCGGTGAAATCCAAGAGCAAATCGACTGGTCGAGCAATGAAATACCTAAAATTTTCAATTTTTCGTGGAAAAATACAATTTTTTACAGAAAATTTTCAAAATTGACCTTATTTTAGACGAAAAGTCTCAAAATATGTCGATTTTCCTCAAATTTTCGGTGGAAAAGACCCGTTTCCAATAAATCAGATACCATTGACAGATCTGCGACTAAAGCTGCCTGTTCCGCGGGTTACTGTACATTTTCGGCTTCAAAAGGCCGTCTCCGTCTTCTTTGGTTGGTTTTTCAAACCTTTTTGATATGGATCATTAAGCTAGTCGTGCGAGGGTGATTCTGAAAACAAGTAGCCGGTTTTTCGACAGGATTGAGCGGTTTATTACAGTAAATTGCGATTAAAACCAACATTTAAAAAAATTAACCTTTTCCGTTAAAAAAGTTTTTTTAATTGTCCAAAATTTTTGATGACCGTATTTTAAATGACCAAATGACCAGCAACTTGCCGAGATTCGAATTGACGATCACCGGAGTGTAAACAGTTCCATTTTCGGTGGGTTCCAAGGCGTTTTTTGGCTGTAAATACTCATCTTCGATCGAATTCGCATCCGAACCCCGGGGCAATCGAGAGCCAATGCTGATTGAGCGGTCCGTTCCGAACTGAAATTGATTGCTATTAGCATAAAGACGCAAATAAAAAAAAAACAAAAAAAATTCTTGAAGGCCCAACAAAAAAAAATCAAAAATTTAATTTTTGAAACCAAAAATGTACAGCAATCTGAACGGACAGCCAAATTTAGTCGCAGATCTGCCAATCGTGTTCGATTTATTCGAAACGAATTTTTTACGGAAAATTTGAGGAAAATTGAGATATTTTGAGACTTTTCGTCTAAAATAAGGCAAATTTCGACAATTTTATCTCAAAAAAGCTAGTTTTGCCACAAAAATCGCAAATTCTCGCCATTTTATTGATCTACCAGTCGATTCGCTCCTGAATTTCACTGGTTTCCCCAAACCTTCCTCCTTTTTTGCGTTAAAAACTCCACTTTTTTAGTGTTTTCCATCGAAAATCTGAAGAAAATCGAAATATTTAAAGAATTTCCATCTAAAACAAGGTTAATTTTCCCAATTCTAGCAATTTTATTGATCGACCAGTCGATTCGCTCTCGAATTTCCCTGATCTTCCTCAAATTTCGTCCATTTTTGCATTGAAACTCCAATTTCCCAGTGTAATATCATCAACCTTTTTTATTGACTGACGATGACAACGACTTGATGGGTACAAACCCGACTTAGGGACCAACATAAAAATAAGTCCCAGTCATATGGGTTGAAATCGAAAATTTCCAATAAATTATGCAAGTTTTGAACGACAAATTCGTATTTTAGCGGAAAACTCAATGAAAATTAAAATTTTGAAGAACTTCGAAGAGCAATACTATCTTTTAAGGGTGAATTTGTGAGCTTGTCATCTAAATCACGTCCTCCAAAAAAATAATCGAATTTTCTCTCTAAAAAATGCCCCACACTTACAATTCAAGAGCTCCTCGTACAACTCCTGCGAGCAATTCAGCGGTTGCTTCAATCGATGGCCTTTTTCCCGCAGATTCGCACATTCCGTCGCGAAATTGTTCGCGAATGGTTGGAGAATGGCTTGAAGTTCTCTGTATGGTGTTCGCCAAAGGTCATGATATCCCAACAAGTTACTCCGAAACGCCCATACGTCCGTTCTCTCATTGAATACATGCGTTCGGAGGGATTTGTAGGGCCAGCCACTGAAAAAATAAAAAATTTGGGTGAAAAATGGAAGAAAACCGAGTGAAAAATATTAAAAATAAGTGTTATTGAAAGGAATCGTCTTATGGATGTCTGCTTTACGAATTTTTTTACCTTTCCGGTAAAAAAACCCCCAAAAATGTTTGTCACAAAACGATTCCCTGAATTTTTGGCATTCTGTCTTAAGCGTTTATTTTTAAGAAACAACACTAGATTTTCATTCATGGCAATCCTCAGCAACAAAAAATCCTTTTTACACCAAAAAAACGTTCGACCGAGAAATCCTCGAGATTTTGTCAAATCTTGATTTAATTTGGGCGCAGGCTGCCAATACCCAGCCGCAGCCTGCAGGCCAAAAATTTCGATTCCATTAGAATTTCAAATTAAAAACAATAACGTACGATAATATTAGAGCGAAGATAAAAGATTTTCAAAAAAAGTCGAAATTTTTCAATTTTTGTTTTCTTCTGAAAAGGTTTTGTCTCGGCTAGTTAAGAGAAAACAGCCAAAGATTCGGTTAGGGTTCCGTACGCCGCAGGTCAAGAAAAAAATAGAAGAAATTCGGGCGCTCAATGGAATTTTCTTAGCATGGCGCAAAAAATAAAAAATAATTTTTGTCAAAATTGTTTGATAAATTTCGGGCAGAAAACACATGCTATTTGGGCAGATCTTAGTAACAATTGAAAGATTGAGTCGTAATTCAGCTCATAACACCCCTTTCCCCCGCAATTTTGACCGATGTTATAGTTTTTCAGCTCGCTAAAGAAGGCGTCTAAAATCGCGCTTCTTCAATGGCCCATATCTCCGCAACGAGCCCGGAACGGTAGGGCAATCTTTAGTTTGGTGTAATAATCCGACGATAACGCCCATTTCGACACCATTTCCGTCTTTCCCCGACGACCTATGGTCGCCGGCCTCGACCACGGCTAGGGGCAACACGCCATTTTGTCGTAAGCCAAAAATTGGAAATAGAGAAAAAGCCGAATTATTTGCACATTTCGTCTTTTTCGACGAAGTGTAAAATATCGATCGGAAATTTTAATTGATAAGAAGGTCACTGTTATCTTCACTTTTGTGTTTAATTAACCTACACAAATCTTTGCTTCTTCCAGACTCAGAATTTTAGCTATTACGGGCCGATTCTGGGCCGGGCCGAAGGGGTCGGCCCGCCGTTTTAAATTTGCTTTAACCCGGCCCGGGAGCCATGTCTAGTTACAAACAATTGCAGTGAGAAATGGTCGAAAAACAATCTTGCATAGGCTCTAGATGCTTACAAATGCGATTAGAGTACGTTCAAGAACATTTTAGGCCGCTTAAGTCGTTCACATCAAAATTTTTAAAAGTCATCAAGACAAGTTGTTCGTAATAGGCGAAATGGCCGTATATACTCTTCTCTTGCCTCAAAAAATTTCTAAAAAGTATTATTCATTTATTAGAATCAGGCTTCGCTGCATAATCAACACTTTTTTTTAATTGATGGGTTTTTTTCAATCTTTTGGTCCCGCCGCGAAAGCCTTTAGTTATCAAAGAATTTAGAGGAAATCAAAGTACTTTGTCCGACAGACCACTGACTCCTTGCACTTATCAAACTCGAGCAGAAAATCTGTGAATTTTGCATATTAATATGCGAAAACTCTTTATTCTCATGGTTAACAAACTTCACCTCGATGGACGAGTAGCTGGACAGTTTTCACGTGAAGTTTGTTGGCTCTTTGTTGGATATGGATTGATGAGACCGACCGGCTATTGTTTTGTAGATTAAATTCATAATAAATACGATTTTCGCAGACTTTTTAAAAATTTTGGGTTTTGATGGGTAGTGTAATATAAAACTGATGTTTTCATATCCTTTTTTTTCCATTTTTGAGCTGGAAAAAACTAAGATATGCCGTGTAATAGACTATATTTATATTCTTTCCGTTTTTAATATTAAAAAATTTTTTGACTTTAAAAATACGATAGATTTTTTGAAAATTATCATCAGATGAAAAACTATAATGTTTTTTACTATTTTAACGTTGATTTGAATTGAAACAGTAAGCTTAACCTATAAATCTGCGTCATTTGCACTCGTAATGCGATGTATATCAAGCACTTCAAGTTCCAAGGAACCGAAACGAAATAAACAAACAATCTGTGGTTTGGCCTTCAACAAGGAAGGTTGAAAACTTGTGTAAAATGGATAAATAAGTCTGTAAGCGGTTGTGGGGAAAGTAGAAATGTTTGCAGCAGGAGGGACATGCTGTATAGAGGATTTTAAAGCTCTAAACAGGACTTTTTAATTTAAAAACGACGATTTTTTGGGAGATTTTGCAATTTTCGACCTTATTTTATAGGAATTGATATATCAACCCAGTGCTCAATGACTAACCGCTCGATTGTCTTTAAATTTTGTACACACGTCAGGCCAAGTTCATACATCAATTTTTAAGAGTTTTAGCTCTTACTTTTCAGCTGCAACCGAGATAATCAACCACCTTTGGGGCCGAGAGAGTACGCAAAACGCGGAGAGCGGTCAGAGAGAAAAACACTTTTTTGCCATAACTTTGTCAGTTTCGTGCGGAAAAAAATAATTTTTAGTGGAAACATTACTCTGTACGGTCGAAATAGGCATGAAACTTTTTATGACAATTTCGCAAAAAAGTGTCACATTTTCGCCAACTTTAGATTTAAAAATTTCGGTCGTTTCTGTAAAGTGCGGGCTAGAAATCTTGCATATGTCTTCAAAAAAATTATTCTAAATTTGTGCCAAGTTTCATCAAAATCTGAGCGTCGCACTTGAAGTATTCCGTTTGTAAAAAAAATCGAAAAATTGCAATGTGGAAAATTTTTTAAATTTCGATAAATTGGTAAAATACGTTTAATTTAAAGTTGAGGTTAATCATTTAGCCTCTTTTGTGAAGTATTTTTGACTTGAAATCGCATAAAAAAGCCATCCAATAACCTCAATTCTTGCGTTCCATTTTGCATTGTATTCAAATCGAAAAAGTTTTTAATCCGTTTCCATTGACAATTCGTTCGATTTGCAGAAAGCCCATAAAACGTTGATTCGAATTCAAATCCCCCCTTTCTCTTCACAGCTCTCACATTTAACCCTGTTGTTTGGTTTAGATCTACCTCCATTTGTATCACAGTTGTGTGGGGCTAAACCTGTCTGAATGTTGTTTACGATGTTATTTTGCGAATATAAAGTAGTGGTGTTGGTTGTGTTGTCGATAAATTGTTTTTTCGGAGTTGAACAACAATTTAACTATCTGTCGAAGTTTTTTAATTTAAAAAAAAATTTTTTTTTGACAAAGGAAGTGCTCCAAGTGCTGAAAGATTCGATGAAAATTGTGAAAAATGTAGATATAGCTTTTCTAAGACATATGCGAGATTTTTAGACCGCGCTTTGCAGAACAACCGAGGTTTTTAGGCCGAAAGTTGGGAAAAATGAGACACGTTATTGCGAATTTTGGCATAAAAAGTTTCACATCTACTTCTATCGTAAAGAGCAATGTCTCCAGAAACAAATCAATTTTTTCCGTGCGAAACTTGCAAAGATATGGTCAAAAAATGTTTTTTCTCTGACCGCTCTCCGCGTTTCGCGTGCTCTCTCGGCCGCAAAGGTTGCTGAATATCTCGGCTCTCCGTGCAAAGTGTGAACTAAAGTTTTCAGGAATTGAAATGCGTACTAGGCCTGACATATGTGCAAAATTTAAAAAAAGTCTAACAATCTGAGAGTGGATGGACCCTTTCCTTGTGATTCATTTGGGTGAAAATTTGGAATTTTTGATCGTATAAAATGTCGACCTATAAAATCTTGGCTAAAATCGATTCCACACGTGTCTTAGTCTGTAAAGACGTTATTGAAATTCCAAAAAAACTACTTTTGGCGACATTATATACGATGAAACATTTTCGGGACCTCGTTCTGACGTGAGTTTTTTAGGCCAAAATCTAAAATTTTTATGGTCCGGTGTAAATTCAACCTTGAATTTAAATTAACGACAACCCTAGTGACCTATGTTCATCGCTATCGTAATATTTAAATTTTGTTTTTCCGCGTTTTCTCAAAATTTTGAATTCAAATATTCACTTTTTAAGGTTGCAATTTGAAAAGACGGAGAAATCTGGAAACTACTTCACAGCTCTTGGTAGCCAAAGACTGCCAAGATGACCCAAAAGCCCCGCGCGGAATGGGGCAACCAGTACCAATTCATTCTGACGTCGATCTCCTACGCCGTGGGCCTGGGAAACATTTGGCGATTTCCGGCGTTGGTATACGAGCAAAAAGGAGGTAAAGGAACTGCTGAAAACATCGAAATTCCTCCATTTTAGGCGCTTTCCTTATTCCATATTTCATTTGCTCCTTCGTCGTGGGATTCCCAATCTTGTACATGGAGCTGAGTTTGGGGCAGTTTGCAAAGGCCGGCCCCGCAGTGTGCTACGGACGGATACGACCGATTTTACAGGGTAAAGACTTTTATGCCTTTGTTTAAACCTAGACTGGACTTATTTGGTTGAAAATTTTTATTTCTTGGACTTTTGGAAAATGTGACGAAATGTCACAAAATCATTGATTTTTGACATTTTGCAAAAACTTTGAGTTTTTATAACGTCTTTTGATTTATTAGAGCACAAAATTAACTTTTTAACTTTTTAAAAAAAATCGACGAAATGTCACAAAAATTATTGGTTTTTAAATTTTTGACATTGTGTTAAATTTTTTGCAAATTATGCAAAAAAACCTTTTGGTGGAACAGTAAATGCATTCCCAGCGTTTCTATCTTCTTTCAGGCCTTGGCTGGGCAATGTTAATGCTCTCCTTGTTGGTTAGTATCTACTACAATATGATCGTTGCGTGGTCTTTAATTTACATTTTTATGGTTGTTACTGGTCAGTCGTGGAAGTGGTCGAGCTGTGAAAATGGTTTTAATACTATCTGTAAGTCAAAAAATTTTGTTTTGAAATTTTTTTTTATTTTCTTATTTTAGATTGCTCCTCGGGACTTGAAGACGCGCGATGCACAAGTGAAATGTCATCAGTGTTGGGACATTCGGTGCAGGCCTTCTATTTCAATGGAACTTGTCATTTGAGTTCGGATATTTCGGCGAGAAGAGCACAAGCCGAATTGTTTGCTATGAGAGGAGCTGTTAGTCCCGCCGAAGAATTTTTTGAGTAAGAAAAGTAATTTTTGTAAAAAAAATTTAAAATTCAAGCGAAAATGTGCGCTCTAGAATTTCTAAACTTGATCAAAAATCATGATGTCAAAAGACATTGTTATTTTTGCTGAAATATCTCAAAATGACGTCATTAATACAGAAAAATGAGAAACTATTTTTTGGAGGAGACTACACAGAATAAGCGTAAATTCCCCAGCCAAAAAAAAGGGCAGATCAGAGGTAAGCTGGCCTTTCCATTCTATCTTCGGATTAATTTCCCAAGTTAAAGGTTAGCTTGAGATTCCAGCTCCTGAAAAGTGTGGCTGAACATAAAAATTTTGGGACATCCGACTGGAAAGTCGAACAGATATAATTTCAAATCGCAAAATTTATTCAAATACCATAATTTCAAGTCATTTTCTTGCCAAAATACGATGTAAAATACATTTTTATTTGTATATGCAAATCAAAAAAGTCGAAAAATGCGTACGCCACTTGAGATTCCAAGGACGTCTCCGATCCAAGTACTAATCAAGCGCACCGTTGCTTAACTTGCCAGATCGGACGGGATGGCGTGCTTTGAACGGGCTATGGGCGTACTCACTCCTCTCCCTTTCCGATCGTCGTTTATGCAGTTAAAGGTTAGCTTGAGATTCCAACTCCTGAAAAGTGTGGCTGAACATAAAAATTTTGGAACGTCCGACTGGAAAGTCGAACAAATATGATTTCAAGTTGGAAGATTTGTTCAAAAAGTTGAATTCAAATTCCTAAAATACCATGAGCGTACACACCCCTCTCCCTTTCCAATTTTCATTTCATTCGGAAAAGCGCCTCAAAAAGAAACGAAATGGTGATTTTCACTTGAAAATTCTTGAAATTATTTTAAATTTTGGGTGGAAAATGAGGCAAAAATATTGCTATCTGAAATAAAAAAATCGTATTTCAGAAATTTTATCTTGGAGCGAAACCCGACTTTGGACAGTTTGGGCGGGCTGAATTGGAAATTAGTGGTCGCTTATTTCGTGGCCTGGACTATTACCACCTTATCCTTGTCGAAGGGCGTAAAACTCATCGGGAAATTGGCGTACTTCACTTCGACAGTGCCTTATATTATCATTGTGATCTTGTTTGTTAGGAGTGTGACTTTGGATGGCGCCAACATTGGGATGGATTTTTATTTGTTCAGCCCGGATTTGAGCACTCTGTTGGATTTGAGTGTAAGTTGGAGATAAAAAAAATCGAACTTTGATGAAATTTGGGTAAAATTTCAAAAACCATTAAAAAATTTTTGGTCAAAATTAAAAAAAGAATTTTTGGATTTTCAAAATGAAAGTGTTCCAAGCGCGACGCTCAGATTTTCTTAAATTTTTGTACACACTTGGGACATAACCCACATATTAACTCCTGAAAATTTCAATTCGCGCTTTGCAGGGAGACCCGAGATATTCAACGATCTTTGCGGCCGAGAGAGTACGCGAAACGCGGTGAGCGGTCAGAGAGAAAAACACTTTTTGGTAATTTCTTTGCCTGTTTTCTCTTCCATTTTTTGGGTTAGAAGAAAGAGTGATACAATCGTAAAAAATTTCTATCTTGATCAACTTATGGGCTGAAAATCTCTGTTGCTTCTGCAAAGTGCGAGCTAGAAATTTTGCATATGTCTTCAAAAAAATTATTCTAAATTTGTGCCAAGTTTTATCAAAATCTGAGCATCACGCTTGAAGCACTTCCCCTGCAAGAAACATTTGAGTTTTTTAGACAGCGTTTTGTAAAAACTTTCGTCATTCTTCCTTGAAAAAATTACCAAAAGCAAAATTTTTTTTGTTTGAAAGGTTAAGATTTTTTTCATTTTTTTGGCGTTGAAATTTTAGTTTGAAATTTTTTTCAGACCTGGCGAGCTGCGGCCACGCATGTTTCCTACAGTTTGTCGGTTGGTTTTGGTGGGATTCTATCTCTTGCCAGTTATAATGTGAAGACCCACAATTGTTATCGCGACGCCTTTTTGGTCACAGTAGCGGACGCTATTATGTCCTTATTTGGCGGAACAGCCGTATTCAGTGTCCTCGGATTCATGTCTCATCAATTGGATCTGCCGATTTCTGAGGTTGGTCAAAAACATTATGGTTGAACACGTCGAGAAAATCGTAAACGTTGTTTTTCGTTGTAATAGAAAATGACGAAGTTGCTGTCAATGTAAAACAAAGAACAAAATGACTAACAGGACATTTTTATGATAAAAATTGACAAAAAACCTTGTTCTTAAGTCATTTTCTTGCTGAAATACGATCTAAAATACGATTTTAGTCATTTTATGCAAATCAAAAAAGTCGAAAAATGCGTACGCCACTTGAGATTCCAAGGACGTCTCCGATCCAAGTACTAATCAAGCGCACCGTTGCTTAACTTGCCAGATCGGACGGGATGGCGTGCTTTCAACGGGCTATGGGCGTACACACTCCCCTCCCTTTCCGACTTTCATTTGATTCCGTGGAAAGGGCTCGAAGCGTGCGGAATTTGTGACTTTCACCTTGTTTTTTTGATTTTTTCTTGGAATTTTTCTAAAATTTTTGACAAAAATTATTTTAGAGTCGAATAATGTGTAAATTTTTATTTTTTACGTTTAGATTTTCTATTTGAATTCAATAGAAAAATTACAGAAGGATTTTTTTCGCAAATATGTACAGCATTTTTTTAAAGGGACAGTATTTAAAGTATTTAAAGGCCCAGAACAGCTACTTGTGAATCGCGTTTTCTACGGTGTGAAAACGAAATGTCCAAAAAGTTGCTTTGTCTGCTGTACCAATAACAACGGAAAAAATTAATGGTAACATTCTACATGCTTACTAATAATTATTTTACTGTTTGCAACTCTGCCGCCTTTATTTTCAATGCGTGAGATAAAAAAAAGTTTTTTTGAAACTTCGTTTCACACGCCCTTAACCGCGCAATTCAAAGGTAGCTGTTCTGGTCCTTTAAATACGCTTTTAATTGCTAAGCATCCAAATCTTTTAGGTAGTCCAATCCGGAACCGGCCTGGCGTTCGTCGCCTACCCCGAGGCATTGGCTCGAATGCCCTGGAGCGGGGTTTGGTCGTTTCTATTTTTTGTCATGATCTGGATCCTCGGCGTTTCGACTCAGTTCGGCTATGGTGAGGTTTTGGTGACAGCGTTGAGCGACCAGTTCCCATTCGTAGCGCGACACAAGTTCCCCACCGCCGTTGTGGGCTGTTTTACGCTGTTTTGTTGTGGGCTTATTATGTGTACGAGAAGTGGGATCTATTTTTTCAACATTTTCAATGACTACAGTTCGTCGTTTTCGCTGGAGATTGTGTTATGTCTGGAGGCGTTATTGCTCTGTCATATTTATGGTAAGTGAAATTTTAGGTGGTGTTTTGCAATTTTAAAATGAAAAATTTGGAAATTCCAAAAAAAGTATCAAAAAGCATCCATGATAGCTTGGTCAGTCATTTGATGCAAATGTTATTTTTGTCATAGAGACGCATTATTTGCATTGTTTGATAACTTTTCTGCCATTTGGGGTAACTAACTAAAGTTCGTTTAAAATTTACACTATTAACATAATTGTCAACTTTGAGCGTATTTCTTGTTAAAAATACGAATAGTGAATCTCGGCTTTGCTAGATAAATAAATTTCAGGATACTCAAATTACAAGCTGGATCTGGAAGAGATGTTTGGAAAAGCGAAAACCACACTTGGACGGGTTTTTGGACCCACAGGAATTTGGATCAGCATTGTATGGAAATACTTGGCACCTTTGTTGGCTATAGTAAGTAACGTAATGTAAAAAGGCGCACAATTTGTTGAAACACTTTTGGAACGTCCGACTGGAAAGTCGAACAAATATAATTTCAAATTGCAAAATTTATTCAAATACCTTGATTTAAAGTCATTTTCTTGCCAAAACACGATATAATATACGATTTTATTTGTATATGCAAATCAAAAAAGTCGAAAAATGCGTACGCCACTTGAGATTCCAAGGACGTCTCCGATCCAAGTACTAATCAAGCGCACCGTTGCTTAACTTGCCAGATCGGACGGGATGGCGTGCTTTCAACGGGCTATGGGCGTACACACTCACCTCTCTTTCCGATTTTCATTTCTTTCCTTGCAATTCCAATCGGTCGACGGCCGGGGGCTTCTTTTTCGAGATTTCACTGTAAAATTTAGTCAATGATGACGTCATTAATATAGAAAAATGAGAGACTATTTTTTTGGAGAAGACCACACAGAATAAGGGTAAATTCTCTATCCAAAAAAGATATTTTTTTATTTTTTCTTCAAAATTTCGGAAATTTTTAATAAAAATTATTTTTTTTAAGAAAATACAAAATAAATTTTTCGATTGAAATACATTTTAAAAAAATATATTATTATTTTAAAATTTTTTCCCAATAAATTTTTTTTCAGGTAATTTTCATCTTCAGTTTGTTGACCCAGATCAAAACCGATCTCACTTACGGGAAAGGAGCCCGTTTGTATCGTCTGCCTCGCTGGTGTATTGCCTTCGGTTGGTGCATTTCGGTGCTACCGCTGATCTTTATCCCAATCTTTGCGGTTTACAATGTTTACAAATTCAGAATGCGCAATTTGCCGATCGCCGAATTGTTCAAGGTCCAGCCCAAATGGCCATCAGCGAATCGCCATCGGGAGACGGAAATTGTGGAGAGGACTTCGTTGTAATTATAAATATATTTTATCTTCAATTTTTGGTATTTTATAAATATTTGCAAGATTTTCGAACAATCAAGTGCACCAAGTGAAACGCTCAGATGTTCTTTAAATTTTGCACACATCTTTTTCATATACCATTCGTCGAGTCCTGAAAGTTTTAGCTCGCGCTTTGCAGGGAGAGCCGAGATATTCAACGAGCTTTGCGGCCGAGAGAGTACGCATAAAGCGGAGAACGACCAGAGAGAAAAGCATTTTTTGGCCTGTATTTTTTACACTTTCGTACGGAACAAATTGATTTTTTTGGGAACATTACTCTATACTGTAGAAATAGGTATAAAACGCAAAAAAGTATCAAATTTTTGTCAACTTTGAACCTAAAAATCTCGGTCGTTTTTGCAGAGTGCGTGCTAGAAATCTCGCATTCGTCTTAAGAAAAATTATTCTAAATTTGTGCCAATTTTCATTAAAATCTGAGAGTCGTGCTTGGAGTACTTGCCCCTGTAGATTGAAATATTTTCGTAATTGAGAAATTTGATTTAAAAAATTAAATTTGTATTTCGCTCTATGACTCAAATTTCCCCAAAACATTATTCTCTCTAGCGATTACAAATTTTGAGTCATTTTCGAATTAGAAAAACATTTTTCTCGGACTACTGAACAAATTTCTTAAAAGGTCTTTGACATATTCTTGTCAACCTAAAATCACGGTTGCTTCTGCATAGCACGAGCGAGGACTCTCTGATATGTCTTAGAAAACGTGATTCTAAATATTAGCCAAGTTTCAACAAAACTTTTTGCGATTTTTTATAATTTATGCAAATTTTTGAAAATAAAAATTTGAATATTCAAATTTTCAAAAACTATTTTTTGAAGTTTCAATCTCATTTTGGTCAAAATCAGCTTCTTGATTTTCCTGTTTGAATATTTCATTTTGAAATTTGAATATTCAAATTTCCAAATCCAAATCCAATGAAACTTGAAAACCTGTACCCACTGGTCCTCCGTTCTATATATTAAACCCCGAAATGTTTTATTTACCTTTTCGATTTCCCATTTCTTTTCCTCTTCGCCTTCCCTTCCTTGATCCACGTTATATAACGTGTAGGTGCAATAAAAAGGCCTCGGGGGCCGGATCGCGGCCGCCCCGAGGGCACTTGTCTCTTCTTCCCGTCTCATGCCCGGAGGGCGTGCAGAGAAAAAGAGAGTGGGAATATTTTTGGCAAGCCCTGGGGCGTCGATTTTTGCGATTTTCCCAAAAAAAGTTTTTCGAATTTTTATTTTAACAGGAAAATTGAGATTTTTCGCGAAAATATTCATTTTGCCTGAGGCAATTTTCATTAAAAACGCAAAATCGAGAAAGTCTTTTGATTTGGGAAAGGCTTGAGGGGTTGTTTTGAATGGCAAATTGCAGTTTTTTGGGCTTTTTGATTGTTTGGGCACTTGTTCTACCAGAAAACGGGTCAATTATAAGGTCTTCAATCTTGCTTAACGCTTGTAATTTTGTTTACGTTTTTAATCACATTATTTTTGCTTTACAATAATTCTTATATAAATGGCTTTTCGCGACGGAGAAAATTTGCTTTTTCCGATAATTTTAAAAAAATGTTGGAAAGAAAATCGCCTGAGGCATGACGACCAAAATTTGTGAAAATTTTTCTTCATGACCGCTCTCCGCGTTCCGCGTGCTCTCTCGGCCGCAAAGATTGCTGAATATCTCAGCTGTATCCTGCAAAGCGCGGGCTAAAATTTTCAGGAATTGAGGTGTGGTATATGTACAAAGTGTATGCAAAATTAAGAGAACATTTGAGCGTCGCATTTGGAGCACTTCTAAATCTGGCCCCTTCAACTCGCTTAAATTAGTGCCGGCGGCCTCGTAAAACGTCTCATGCGGATTTTATTGCTTAGCAAATTGAAAGAGTTCTAGTTAGCGCTAGTTGGTTTTTTTGTCGTTTTTTATTTGGAAAAATATTATAATATTACTCAAAAATTTTGCGGCCATTTGTTTTTAGCTCTTATTCCATTTTCCGGTCAATTTATTGCGCAATCAATATAAAATTGACATATTTTATGGGCAATTTCGAGGGAATGGAGGCTGCTGGAGCAGAGAATTCACTGAAAAAATACCAAGAACCGTATAACATCGTATTTTACCTTGTCAAACTTTTTTCTTTCTCTTTTTTGACTCCTAGCCAACGCTTTGTAGAAACGACCGAGATTTTTAGGTCGAAAGTTGGGAAGAATGTAACAGTTTTTTGGCATAAAACGTTTTCATGTAGATGGTTATGCTAATACCGGCTAATAGGAATAATAAGTCAGTATTTTACATCCTATGTTAGCAAAAAATGATTTGAAAACAAGGTTTTTGAACAAATTTTTCAATTTGGAATAATGTTCGGATGCGTCCTTGGAATTTCAAGTGGCGTACGCATTTTTCGACTTTTTTGGTTTGCATATACAAATAAAATCGTATTTTACATCGTATTTTGGCAAGGAAACAACTTAAAAACAGGATTTTCAAATAAAATTTTGCAATTTGAAATTATATTTGTTCGACTTTCCAGTCGGACGTTTCAAAATTTCTATGTTCAGCCACACTTTTCAGGAGCTGGAATCTCAAGCTAACCTTTAACTTGGGAAATTAATCCGGGAGAGGAGTGAGTACGCCCATAGCCCGTTCAAAGCACGCCATCCCGTCCGATCTGGCAAGTTAAGCAACGGTGCGCTTGATTAGTACTTGGATCGGAGACGTCCTTGGAATCTCAAGTGGCGTACGCATTTTTCGACTTTTTTGATTTGCATATACAAATAAAAATGTATTTTACATCGTATTTTGGCAAGAAAATGACTTGAAATTATGGTATTTGAATAAATTTTGCGATTTGAAATTATATTTGTTCGACTTTCCAGTCGGACGTTTCAAAATTTTTATGTTCAGCCACACTTTTCAGGAGCTGGAACCTCAAGCTAACCTTTAACTTGGGAAATTAATCCGAAGATAGAATGGAAAGGCCAGCTTACCTCTGATCTGCACTTTCTTTTTTGGCTGGGGAATTTACGCTTATTCTATGTGGTCTCCTCACAAAAAATGGTCTTTCATTTTTCTGTATTAGTGACGTCACCATTGACTAAATTTTTGAGTAAAATTTTGAAAAAGAAACTGTAACCGTTGAAATTTTACAATAATATTTTTAAAATACGCATTTAGATGTTCAACGTTTACTTCTTTATTGTCGTATTTCAGGATATTTTTCGGTCCTTGAATTGGGATGGCCACCGGCGCCACAGCGTTGGCCACCCTCCCCAACGGGGTACCTCCGCAGAATGGGGTTGCCCCGCCCAAAGATGTGATCCCATTAAAGGTTTATACGGCTTCCATTACAGCAAACCCTGAGGTAACTTTTCTAATAGAAATTTTTTTTTATTTTTTATCGTTATGTTTTTCCTCCGTATTTTACAATAATTTCATTACAGATTCGAAAAAATATGCAAAAATCAATGATGATCTTGGAAGGAATGGGAGTTCCCTATCGAGCCATTGACGTGACCATTCCGGGAAACGAAGCAGAGCGCGAGTTTATGCGAGAAAAGGCGACCAAACCGGGAATGAATGGCCCTCCAATGCCGCCGCAGTTCTTCTTCAACGAAGAATACCTGGGGGTACGTTGACAAACGGTTTTTTTTATGTGGTAGGAGGAGCCTAATGTAAGAGATCTGACAACGCCGTGCTTGGCAGATTTTGGGCCAAGGCTCGGCGGAGACTTGGCGAAGGCTCGGCGGAGACTTGGCGAAGGCTCGGCGGAGACTTGGCGAAGGCTCGGCGGAGACTTGGCGAAGGCTCGGCGGAGACTTGGCGAAGGCTCGGCGGAGACTTGGCGAAGACTCGGCTGAGACTTGGCGAAGGCTCAGCGGAGACTTGGCGAAGCCTCCCAAAATCACCACATTTTTGATTTTACATAGCTATACTTTTATTGACTGTGAGCTTTCGCAGAAAAAACCAAGAGTTACTCCTACAAAAGGGACGATAAAAAAGAAGTAACAAGCTATCCTATAGACTTATGTTACTAGTCGGCCCGGAGTGTTTTTTGGTGAAAAAAGCAGGGGCAAGCGACCGCCGAAAAAAACCTATTGCACGGTGCAAAAAGTAAGAAATTGCACAGTGCAAAGTGAACTGTTGTTTTTGCACAGCGCTAAACATCATTCCAGCGACTTTCCTGCCGGACTAGTATTATCTATTTATTGTTTCTATTAAAGGGCCAGGACAACTACTTTTGAATTGCGCTTTTTACGACGTGGAAACGAAATGTCCAAAAAGTTTCTTCGTTTACTGTACCAATAACAACGGAAAAAATAATGGTGACATTCTACATGCTTACTAATAATTATTTTAATGTTTGCAGCTCCACCGTCTTTGTCTTCGCTGCAGGACATGCAAAAACTTATTTGACATTTCGTTTCACACGCCGTAAAAAGCGATATTCAAAAGTAGCCGTCTGGCCCTTCAACTAAACCTTATCGTAACCTTCGCAATGCATACAACGCCAAATTGGGGCTATCGTTTATCCGAAAAGTTGTAGCGCTTTGTGTATTTTGCTCATCATAAACCTAAGATTTATTGGTTATATATTTTTTCTGTTTCAGAATTACGATGACTTTGAATTCTCGGTGGAATGCAATGTCATGGAAGAATGGCTTCGATTAATCCCTCCGGCGGTAAGTTAGAACGAAAAGTCGTCACCGTATTTTAAAAATTTTCAATTTTTATCTAAAATTCGAAAATAATAAGCTTTTTTGACCAAATTTTTCAATTTATTACTTTTCAGCCTCCAAAAGTCGAGAAACCGCCAGCTCCTCCGGATGAAGAAGAAGATGTAAGTGGCAAAAAATCAAATTTTTTATTGATTTTTAAATTTTAGGAAGATGAAGACTATGAAGAAGAAGATTACGAAGATGAAGATTGGGAATATGAGGATGAAGATGAAGAAGAGGAAGAGGAGGATGAAGAAGATGAGGTTGAAGAGCCTGAAGTCAAACCAAAGAAAGCAAAATTGGATGATAAAGAAGCGAAGAAAACTACGGATAAAGCAAAAGCAAGTGCCGAGAAGGACAAGAAGTCTTCTGAGAAGGCTAAAAGTAGCAGCGACAAGACCAAATCGGAAGATAAGAGCAAAACAAGTGCTGAAAAAAGCAAATCAACCAGTGATAAAGCGAAGTCAACAGACAAGGCAAAGACAACAGCCGATAAAGAGAAGACAAAATCATCCGCAGACAAAGCCAAGACGACCACGGACAAAGAGAAGAAAGCAACCAGCAGCGACAAGACGAAGACATCAACGGATAAGAAAGTCAGTTCTAGCGACAAGACAAAGTCATCGACCGACAAGGCCAAAGTGAGTGCAGACAAAGAAAAGACAACGACGTCTGCGGACAAAACAAAGACCTCTTCAACGACGGAGAAGAAGTCCAGCACATCGACCGAGAAGAAGCCTTCTTCTAGCGCCGACAAAGCCAAGGCTTCAACTGAGAAAAAGACTTCCTCCAGCGCAGACAAGACTAAGGCTTCCGCTGAAAAGAAGTCAAGTTCTGCAACGGAAAAGAAACCATCGTCAAGCACCGATAAAACGAAGACATCCAGTTCAGCGGAGAAGAAGAGTAGCTCGAGCACAGACAAGCCCAAAACGAGTTCATCCACGGAGAAGAAACCCTCAAGCACAGCTGAGAAAAAGAGCAGCTCTAGCGGTAAGTGCCGTAATAATTTTAGCACTTTCTTATCCTCTCTATGTCAGATTACAGGGTGATTGGAAAAAATTGCAAACTTAAGGCTATATTTTATTTCACAGAACAGATTTGACAAAAGTAACGCTCGGTATAAGTATTATATAATATGGAGGTCTGTTTATAATTTGTTCAGCCAGTTTCAAAGTGCCTTCCCGTGGCCACAATGTAGAGGTCCAAACGTGACTTTAAAGGGCCACATCAGCTACTTTTGAATTGCGCTTTTTACGGCGTGTGAAACGAAATGTCAAAAAAGTTTTTGTATGTCCTGCAGCGAAAACAAAGGCGGGAGAGTTGTAAACAGTAAAATAATTATTAGTAAGCATGTCGAATGCCACCATTATTTTTTTCCGTTGTTATTGGTACAGTAAACGAAAAAACTTTTTGGACATTTTGTTTGTACGCCGCAGGTCAAATCGAGGAGAGAACTCTCCAAGTTGGCTTTTCGTCCAAAGATTTATCGGAAAAATTATTTTGTAAATTTCTCTTCAGATTTTTGCGGTCAAAACAAGTTTCAAAAAATTCAGAGCTTGAAAATGGTCAACTTTTGTCAAAAAAGACCTGGGGTTTGCCAAATCGGACAAGAAATCGATCAAAAAACATTGTTTGGACCCCATATTTGTGACAAATTGCCAACTTTAAGAGTTCCCTCTCTTTTACTTTTTCGATTTGACGTGCGCCGTAAAAAGCGCAATCTAAAAGTAGCTGTTTTAGCCCATTAAGTGTTGGACCGCAACCTTTTTTTACAAAAATCGGTCCTGGCGCACCGATTTCTTAGCGACTTCAAACTTACCTGGCGCATACTAGAAGTTCTAGTTTTTAATTGAAAAAAATATAGTCCATCAGAAACAGATCCGACGAATAGAAAGCCATGCTACAGAGGAAGCTGAAAAAACAAGGCAAAAACGAGCCAAGAGACATGTTTTCTTCATGTGCGCCGAAGTCATGTTCGTGCGTTCAAAGTTTCCATTTTTTGGTCACCCTGTAAAAAATTCAGAAACTCTTTGCGTCAAAGAACTAACAAATACTACTGTTTAATGAATCTTGTTTTTCAGCAGAGAAGAAATCGTCCACCGCCGAAAAGAAGCCTTCTTCAACGGAGAAGAAGACCAGTGCAACGACGGAGAAGAAGAAGACTGATGCGGATAAAACAAAAACCGCTGAAAAGAAGACGGACGATAAAAAGGTTGAAGAAAAGAAGGTAAAAACTCCAGAAGAGAAGAAGAAAGCGGAGGAAGCCAAGAAAAAGAAAGAGGAAGAGAAGAAAAAGGCCGAGGAAAAGAAAAAGAAGGAGGAAGAAGCCAAAAAGAAGAAAGAAGAAGAAGAGAAAAAGAAGAAAGAAGAGGAAGAAAAGAAGAAGAAAGAGGAAGAAGAGAAGAAAAAGAAAGAACAAGCCAAAAAGGACGAGGAGGTTGATGACGAAGAGGAATATGAAGATGAAGAGTGGGAGGACGAAGATGAAGACGATGAAGTCGCTGCTGCGATGAGAGCTATTGCGGAAAAGCGAGCAAAAGAGAAGGAGCGGATGAATGCTTTGTTAGGGCTGGGCCCAAGTTTAACGGCAAACAAAACAGAAGATGAAAAGAAGAAGAAGGAGGAGGAAGAAAAGAAAAAGAAAGAGGCAGACGCAAAGAAAAAGAAGGAGGATGAAGCAAAGAAAAAGAAAGAAGAAGATGCCAAGAAGACAAAGGAGGAGGAAAAGAAAAAGAAAGAAACAGAAGATAAGAAGAAGAAAGAAGAAGAAGATAAAAAGAAGAAAGATGAGGAAGCCAAGAAGAAAAAAGAGGAAGATGCAAAGAAAGCAAAAGAAGCCGAGTCTAAAAAGAAAAAGGAAGAAGAAGAGGCCAAGAAAAAGAAAGAAGAGGACGCTAAGAAGAAAAAAGAAGCCGAAGAGAAAAAGAAGAAAGAGGAAGAAGCCAAGAAAAAGAAGGAAGAAGAAGCTAAAAAGAAGGCAGAAGAAGACAAGAAAAAGAAGGAAGAGGAGAAGAAGAAAGAACAAGCCAAGAAAGACGAAGAAGTGGACGACGAAGAAGAATACGAGGATGAAGAATGGGAAGATGAGGATGAAGATGATGAGGTTGCCGCCGCAATGCGAGCTATTGCCGAGAAACGAGCGAAGGAACAAGAGCGGATGAATGCATTGCTCGGAATTGGAGTTAAGAAGGACGATGACAAAAAGAAAAAGGAGGAAGAGGAGGCTAAGAAGAAGAAAGAAGCGGAAGAAAAGAAGAGGAAAGAGGAAGAGAAGAAAAAAGCCGAAGAGAAGAAAAAGACGGAGGAAGAAGCCAAGAAGAAGAAAGAAGAAGAGGAGAAAAAAAAGAAAGAAGAGGAAGAAAAGAAGAAAAAAGAAGAAGAAGCTAAAAAGAAAACGGAGTCGTCTTCAAAGGATAAATTGTCAACTACAACAACAAAGACAAGATCCCGGTCGACAAGTAAAGTCAGATCGAAGGAAGGCGAAAAGACCGACAAAACGGAGGTCAAGACGAGTTCGAAGCTCTCACCATCCACGGCCGAGAAGCCACGAGAACGATCGGTCTCAAAAACAAGAGATAAGAGTGCTACAAAAGTTGATGACAAAGAAAAGAAGACTTCAACGACAGAGAAAAAAGTTAGCTCGAGTAAAACAGCCTCGGCAGAAAAGAGTTCGACAAGCTTAACGGAGAAGAAAGCGTCAAGTACAGCTGAGAAGAAACCGTCAAGTGTGACGAAAACAAGTAGTAGTACCGAGAAACCACCGACTTTAACAGAAAAGAAGATTAGTTCTAGTGCAGCGGACAAGAAGCCTAGTCCTTCAAGCACCGCTGAGAAGAAGCCATCAAGTAGCAGCAAAACGGGTAGTGAGAAAAAGCCTTCGTCGACGTCTTCAACAGAGAAGAAGGTTTCCTCAACGTCTTCAGCGGAGAAAAAGCCGTCTTTGTCAACGGAAAAGAAGGTTTCAAGCAGTACCAAGGAGAAAACGTCTAGTACTATCGAAAAGAAGCCGGCCTCCAGCAGCTCCAAGGAAAAGACGGTTGACGTCAGCAAAGAGAAAAGCCCCGCGGTTGACAAGGAAAAGACCTCAAGTAGTACCAGCAAAGCGAAGACGACAAGCAGTTCCACAGAGAAGAAAGTATCTAGCAGCAAGGATAAGGCTGCCTCTTCCACGGCAAAGAAAGCTGACAACAGCGATGAAAAGAAGCCCTCAACGAAGGACAAAACTGTTGAGAAAAAATCTGAAAAGTCATCGACGGAAAAGAAGACCGCATCGACGAAACTGTCGCCAGATGAACCGAAGAAAAGGGACAGGTCGGCCAGCAAAACTAGAGATAAATCTGCCACTCGGAAAAAGGAAAAGAAAGAGGATACGACGGCGGAAAAGACGGAAGAAAAGAAAAAAGATGGTGATGTCAAGACTAAGAAAGACGATGAAGATAAGAAAAAGAAAGAAAAGGAAGAAGAAGCCAAAAAGAAGAAAGAAGAGGAAGCTAAGAAGAAGAAGGAAGAAGAAACTAAAAAGAAGAAAGAAGAGGAAGCTAAGAAGAAGAAGGAAGAAGAAGCTAAGAAAAAGAAAGAAGAAGAGGCTAAAAAGAAGAAGGAAGAAGAAGCCAAGAAGAAAAAAGAAGAAGAAGAGAAGAAAAAGAAAGAAGAAGAAGAAAAGAAGAGAAAAGAAACCAAAAAGGACGAAGAAGTCGATGATGAAGAGGAATACGAAGATGAAGAGTGGGAGGACGAAGATGAAGACGACGAAGTCGCTGCTGCGATGAGAGCTATTGCCGAGAAACGAGCGAAAGAGCGGGAAGCCATGGCCAAGCTGCTGGAACGGAGGTTTTAGAGGGAAAATTGGACGGTGCTAGTTTGTTAGTATCATTTTGTATATTAATAAGCGCAGTTTAGGTTGCAATACGTAGCGCAAAAATGTGTTTTATCGGACTAGCTTGCTGTTTTTTGTATATTGATCGTATTCTAATCATCTTTTTTGTAAATAATTCTAGTCTTTGAAACAAAAAAATCAAAAAAAAGTATTTCGAAACGGGTCGGTCGCGATATGTAGTTGTTTGTATAAATAATGCTTTTTCTTGTTCACTTTTCCACTTTTTTTTCATCATTTTGGTTGTATTTACAATTTTTGACACTGCCATATTTGTTGTAAAAATAAATGTTATACACATGAAATTGAAGAAAATTTATTTTGAGCACGAGGCAGGTCATGTGTTAGTCATAATTTCAAAAATGACCCACTTGAGTGCGCTTCGTTTTCCTTGAAATTGTTCGCACTTAAAGCGCCACCTTGCGATTTTTGTTTGCGTTTTGCTTTAAGCATTTCTTCTGGCCAATTTTGTGAGCTGAATCAACAAAAAGTTTACACGTTTTGGAAAGCAAAACGTATTTTAAAGGAGATCGAATTTGATTTCTCGAATTTGATTTGTTGTATTTTACAAAAAACATGGCTTCAAATCTAGAATATCTGTATTTTATAGAAATCTCAGTTAAATTTGTTCGACTTTCTCGTCAAACTTCTCCCCGCGACAGGTTGGAATTGCAAAGTTCTGCCCCATTTTTGTTTCGACGGAAAGAAACGAAAATTGGAAAGAGAGGTGAGTGTGTACGCCCATAGCCCGTTGAAAGCACGACATCCCGTCCGATCTGGCAAGTTAAGCAACGGTGCGCTTGATTAGTACTTGGATCGGAGACGTCCTTGGAATCTCAAGTGGCGTACGCATTTTTCGACTTTTTTTGATTTGCATATACAAATAAAATTGTATTTTACATCGTATTTTGGCAAGAAAATGACTTGAAATTATGGTATTTGAATAAATTTTGCGATTTGAAATTATATTTGTTCGACTTTCCAGTCGGACGTTTCAAAATTTTTATGTTCAGCCACACTTTTCAGGAGCTGGAACCTCAAGCTAACCTTTAACTTGGGAAATTAATCCGAAGATAGAATGGAAAGGCCAGCTTACCTCTGATTTGCCCTTTCTTTTTTGGCTGGGGAATTTACGCTTATTCTGTGTAGTCTCTACCAAAAAATTAGTCTCTCATTTTTCTGTATTAGTGACGTCATAAATTCGTGCTTTTTGAAAGAGTTATTTAATGGGGGTATAAATCAAAAATTTGTCGAATATTACATTTATTATATAATATTATACATGATCCAAGGTGAGAAGGCCCACAAAAATTTCAAAGTTATTTTTCTCAAGTATCCGCCTACTCCAAACGAACTTTTTTCGCGCATTTCGAGGGAGAAAGCGCGGCCCAGCTTTATTTGTTTCGAGTGACTTCGCTCTCCTTGATCTTGACCTTTACTGATCTTCCAGCTCTTTCCCTCCCTGATCCATTTCAACCTCGTTTTTGCGTGCGTTCCAATGCTCAAAAATTACATGTTTTGTGGGAGTTTTGGGTGCGGAATATCAAATTCATTTGAAGGTTGATCCGACAGTTGCGCGAGTCCAATTTTTGAGATGTGCTTTGAGCTGAGGCGGCTCTTATAGGAGAGAATTTACAAAAAACTCATATGAGATTAGAGGTTTTGTGGACAAATCCCTTGAAGGGACAGTACAGCTACTTTTGAATCGCGTTTTTTACGGTGTGGAAACGAAATGTCCAAAAAGTTCCTTTGTCTATTGTACCAATAATAACGGAAAAAATTAATGCTGACATTCTACATGCTTACTAATATATAATTATTTTGCTGATTGCACCTCTGCCGTTTTTGTCTTCGCTGCAGGACATAGAAAATCTTTTTTGACATTTCGTTTCACACGCTGTAAAAAGCGCAATGCAAAAGTAGCTGTGCTGTCCCTTTAAATTTTGCACACATTTCGGGCATAGGAACATATCAGTTCCTAAAAGTTCCGAGGTATTGAACAATCTTTGGCGCCGAGAGAGCACGAGAAGTGCGGAGAGCGAGCAGATAAAAACATTTCTTGGCCATTTTTTGCCAGTTTCGTACGGAAAAAAGTGATTTTTCGCGGAAACATTACTACGGTAGAAATAGCTATGGAATTTTTCATGCCAAAATTCTCAAAAAAATGGCACATTTTTGCTAACTTTCAATCTAAAAATCTCGGTCCATTCTGTAAGCGCGATCTAGGAGTATCACATTGGTCTTAGAAACATTATTCTAAATTTGTGCCAAGTTTCATCAAAATCTGAGCGTCGCACTTTCCCTGTCAATCTGCTGCCAATAATGCGCTGATCAATAAAATAAGCCAAATTTTATTGCCCTTGGCAGATTAATTGATTTTAAGTTTATATTTGTAAAATATGCGCGTTGATGTTGTATATGTACTAAACAATACTGAAGATTGCGAAAATGCCACAACCCTACAAATCGGTGCCCATCACAATACATCGGAGTCAAAGCGCGACCCCCAGCATGGTTGTGAATGCCAAGAAATTGTTGAGCGATCAGCCGCAACTTATCGATTGTCCGAGGTGCAAAGTAAGAGTCTTGGATTTTCATTCTTTTCTTTTTATTTACTCATGTGAAAAAAAAATGTTTTACGTTTTTTAAAGTTCATTTACTTTTGTATCGTGCTCTGTAGGTCCTGTGAAACGAAATGTCAGAAAAGTTTTTTCATGTCCTGCAGCGAAAACAAAGGCGGCAGATTTGAAAACAGTAAAATAATTATTAGTAAGCATGTCTAATGTCACCATATATATATCTTCCCCAGTGGACGCCCAAAACAAGGTCGGCAAAGAAACAGTAAAATAATTATTAGTAAGCGAGTATAATGTCACTACATATTCTGGAGTAAATTGAAAAGAAATAAGATTTTTACAAAATTTTGAGCTTTAGTCGGTAGTATGAGAAAAACCCGATGTTTTGATGGTTTTATTCTCAACTTTTGGTTTGAAAAAAGCTCGGATATGCCGTGATTTACTTTGGATTTATATTTTCTTATCTTTTAATAAATAGTAAAAAGATATTTCACTTTTAGAGCTGCTTTTGAATTGCGCCTTTACGGCTTGGAAAACGAAATGCCCAAAAAGTTTCCTTGTTTATTGTACCAATAATAACGGAAACAAATAATGGTGACATTCTACATGCTTGCTAATAATTATTTTACTCTTTGCAATTTTGCTGCTGAAAAAACTTCTTTGAAATTTCGATTCACACGCCATAAAACGCGCAATTCAAAAGAGCTGTACTGCCCCTTTAAAAAACGCTAAAAATTTTAAAAATACAATCAATTAAGTGGCCAGAGCAACTACTCTGGAATCGCGCTTTTAACGGCGTGGAAACGAAATGTCCAAAAATTTTCTTGGTATACTGTAACAATAACAACGGAAAAAATAATGGTGAGATTTTACATGTCTACTGGTAATAATTTTACTGTTTGCACACTCTGCCGCCTTTGTTTTCGCTGCAGGACATAAAAAACCGTTTTTGACATTTCGTTTCACACGCCGTAATAAACGCAATTCAAACGTAGTTGTTCTGACCCTTTAACTTTTGAGTCCCTAAAACCTAAAAAATGTTATAACAATTTTTTGTCATTCATATACGTATCATAATATAATATATTTTTATCATGATTTGTTCAGCATCACGGAGACACCGTCATGGTCTACAAAAATGGGCTTTGCACTTGGCTCACTTTTATTGGAATTGTTTTGGCTTCTGTTTTGATCATCCCCCTCTTCTTCTTATGGGTTCCGTTCGTCATCGACACTTTTAGGGACGTGGAACAGTAAGCGAGTTATCGTTTCTAAGGCATATGCGAGATTCTTGCGTTTTGTAGAAACGATCGAGATTTTACGGCAAAAACGGCAAAAATGTGACACTTTTTTACAAATTTTGGCATGAAAAGTTTTGTGAATATTTCTACCGTAGATGTTTCTACATGTTTCTACAAAAAAGTAATTTTTTCCATGCAAGACTGGCAAAGATATAGCCAAAAACCGTTTTTCTCTCTGACCGTTCTCCGCGTTTCGCGTACCCTCTCGGCCACAAAGGTCGTTGAATATCTCGGCTGCCACTGCAAAGCATGAGCTAAAATTTTCAAGGATTGATATGAGGCCTAAGCCCAAAGAGTATCCAAAATTTTATCACTCACGATCAGTAAGGGCAAAACGTGACATTCGGAAAAAATGGATACGATTTACAAGGGAAGTGCCCAAAGTGCGACGCTCAGATTTTATTTAAATTTTGCACACACGTCAGGCGAAGGCCATATATCAATTCTTAAATATTTTAACTCGCGCTCTGCCGACGCAGCCGAGGTATTCAACAAGCTTTACGGCCGAGAGAGCACGCGAAACGCAGAGAGCGGTGACAGAGGAAAACACTTTTTGGCCATAGCTTTGCCGGTTTTGTGCGGAAAAAAATATTTTTTTGTGGAAACATTACCCTTTATGGTAGAAATAGGCCTGAAACGTGTCATACCAAAATTCGTAAAAAATTGTCACATTTTCGCCAACTTTCGATCAAAAATCTCGGTTGTTTTTGCAAAGCGCGAGTTAGAAGTCTCGGATATGTCTTAGAAAAAATAATACTAAATTTGTGCCAAGTTTCATCAAAATTTGAGCGTTGCACGTCAAATGGAAATAGCAAAAGAGAGGGAACTTTTCAAGTTGGCACTTCGTCGCAAATTTGGGTCCGAAAAATCTTTTCTGGTCGATTTTTTGCCCAATTTGGCAAAACCCAGGTCGTTCTTGACAAAAGTTGACCATTTTTAAGCTCTTTGAAATTTTTGAGACTTGTGTTGACCGGTAATACCTGGCGGGAAAATTTACAAAACAGTTTTTCCGATAAATCTTTGGACGAAAAGCCAACTTGAAGAGTTCTCTCCTCGATTTGACGTGCGTTGCCCTTGGGGTACTTCCCCCGTAATTTTTTTGATTTATTTTACATGACGCAATAAATAAAGAAGCGGTATTTTACCAATGAAATTTTTTTTTACAAATTCTGAAATTTTTTTACTAATTCAGCACTTTTCACTGATTTTTTTTATTTTCAGTCACTGTTCCAATTGCAATGCCTGGGTGGGAACATATCGACGAATTGGCCGTAGCACGTGATCGATGATGACTTCAGTAGCGCTTCACATATTTCACCGGCAATTTTGTGTAACTTTTGACAATTGTTTTCAATTTCACTCTCTTTATTATCTTTGGGTCTCATTCCAAAATTTGAATAAAAATTTTAAAAAATTTTTATTTTCTACAACTTTTCTACATTTGAAAAAAGTTGATTTTACGTTGTAAACTACATCCTCAGCGGTGTTAAAATTATTTCTACTGTGTTTTCAGGGCGTGGGAAGACAAAAAACATGTGTGGCATTTCGTCTTCCATACCGTTCAAATGTAGTCATTCTTTCAAACTTTGCACACATGTCTCGCGTAGGCCTCATTTTAATTCCCGAAAATTTGAGCTCGTGTTTTGCAGGGCCAGCGGAGATATTCAATTATCTTTGCGGCCGAGAAAGCACGCAAATCGCGGAGAGCGATCAGAGAGAAAAACACTTTTTGGCCGTAGCTCTGAGAATTTTGGGCGAAAAAAAATCAATTTTTTGTGGAAACATTACCCTCTAGGGTAGAAATTAGGGTTGTGATTTTGACAAAGTTTTTTTTAATGACGTCTAATTGACCTCAAATTGCTGTCATTTTCGTCAAATTGTGTCAAATTGCCGTCCTTTTGGTTTGAAGTTGTTTAATAATAAAAAACATTGTTTAAGGTAGCATAGGGGCTTCAAACATGTTTAAACCCATGTAAAAATTAAAACAACAGCTTATAACAACAAAAAAAAGGGTTTAGTAGACCCATTTTCGGATCATCTTTGACCTCGCTCCCGCTGTGACTGTCATCCGAATTCTCATTGATGAATTGAGCCAGTAAAACTTGAGGCTGCAGTAAATTGCAAAAATTTTTGGCATAAAAGTTTTCGTTGCGGGAAAAAGTCACGATTTTTTGGCAAAATTCAAAAAAAATTTCCCGAAAAAATTCAATTTGGTAATCAAAATGACAGACCAAGTTGACATGACAAAAATGACTGCAATTTGACAACGTGACATCCGTCAAGTTTACGCCCTAGCAGAAATAATTACAAAACTTTTTATGTCAAAATTTGCAAAAAATTTCATATTGGTCGATCTTGGTCGTTTCTGCAAATCGCGAGCTAGAGACCTCAGATATGTCTTCAAAAAAAATTGCTCTAAATTTGAGCCCGTTTCATCAAACTCCGAGCGTCGGACTTGTCGATCTTTGTCCATCAGCGCAATTTGACTCCAATCCATTTATGGGCCCAAAATCTCTCCGGAACTTTTTTCCTCTCTCAAATTTTACCGCTGATTGCGCAAACGTTTTTCTTTTTTGATCTGCCAAAACTGTTGCGCAACAAAACGCTTTCTGAATCTGACACTGTGGGCGGCAATTACGGCGTTATATGGTGGGGAGGCTCTAGCCGCCCTATCCCGAAAATTTTGAGGGCGGCGAATTTGAAAAGAAGAGCTGGGAGATCAGCCAAGGTAAACCGTTTAATGGGGCTCATCTCTCGCGAAGGGGATAACGGAAATCGAGATTTAATCGGGAAATTGGAAAAATAAACAAAACGATAGAAAAAATGGGTGAGTGAAAACGGCTGGGGGTACTGTAATTTTTAAGATATCGCATTTTACAAATTGTATTTTAGGAAAAAAGGAAATTTTCAAACTTTTAAAAAATTTATTTTAAAACCCTGTTTTCAAGTCATTTTCTTCCTAAAATACGATGTAAAATACGATTTTATTTGTTTATGTAAATCAAAAAAGTCGAAAAATGCGTACGCCACTTGAGATTCCAAGGACGTCTCCGATCCAAGTACTAATCAAGCGCACCGTTGCTTAATTTGCCAGATCGGACGGGATGGCGTGCTTTCAACGGGCTATGGGCGTACACACTCCTCACACTTTCCGATTTTCATTTCTTTCCGTGGAACGAAAAGGGATTTCATTGAATGTATATCAGAAACTCATTAGCATATCTCCAAAATCTTTATGCTGTTTGAAGCAAAATACGTGATGTTATTGTGATTCGTCGAATTTAACGTTTTTTCTCAGAATTTTTTGGATTTTTTGACAAAATTATGTTTTCTTTGAGCGGGAAACAACTGATTTTTCCGGAAACATTACCTTATACCGTAGAAATAGATATGACGTGTTTCATGAATAAAATTCGCTGAAAAATGCTATATCCTTGCCAACTTTTGATCTAAAAATCTTTGTTGTTTCTGCAAAGCGCGATCCAGAAATCTTGTCTTGGAATGCTTATAAATTTGTGTCAAGTTTCATCAAAACCTGAGCGTCGCACTTGAAGCACTTCCCTTGTTTTTTTTGATACTGTGGTTTGAGTTCCGCTCCATCTCCACGGGTGCTCATTCCCAACGCGATCGGTTGCACAATCACTGTGCGAACTGCGAAAACCGCTTCGCAGCTGATAGCTGTGAGCGGCACAAACGCAAGGTCCACAAGTTTCCAACGACTTTCTGACACCTGTTCATTTGATTGTGCAAAAATTGCGCAAACTTTTTGGGAGAGTTTAACCATGTCCGAGCTGTCATAATTGACGGTTTGAACGAGTTAATCTCTCATGAGACAATAGATGTTATTGTAACGAAGGGGCTAATTACAACGGTGCGGCGAGGGTCACGAGTGTTGAAGTTGATTGGTCCGGAATTTTTGCAACTTTTTTAGTTACAAAATTATTTCTTTTAATTTTAAAGAACAACTGAAAAATCAGTGAAAAAGGTTTCTTAAACCCATACAATCCTAAAAAGTCAAAAGTCAGATTTTGTCAATTTTTTGCGCTAAAAATTTTAAAGGTTTCTGCTTTGAAAATGCCTTACAAAGCAAGCATCACGACGCTCGTATTTTTTTAAAATTTTGTACGTTCTTTGGGCATAGGCCACATAACAATTCCTGAAAAGTTTAGTTCGCACCGTGCAGGGGGAGCCGAGATATTCAACGATCTTTGCAGCCGAAACAGTATACAAAACGCGGAGAGCGGTCAGAGCGAAAAACACTTTTTTTTAATTTCTTTGCTAGTTTTCTCTTCCATTTTTTGTGTTAGAAGAAAGAGTGATACAATCGTAAAAAATTTCTAACTTGATCAACTTATGGGCTGAAAATCTCTGTTGCTTCTGCAAAGTGCAAGCTAGAAATTTTGCATATGTCTTCAAAAAAATTATTCTAAATTTGTGCCAAGTTTTATCCAAATCTGAGCATCGCACTTGAAGCACTTCCCTTGCAAGAAACATTTGAGTTTTTTAGACAGCGTTTTGTAGAAACTATCGTCATTTTTCCTTGAAAAAATTACCAAAAGCAAATTTTTTTTTTGTTTGAAAGGTTAAGATTTTTTCTTTTGGCAATTTTTTTGCCAGCAAAATAGTTTTTTGTGGAAACGTTGCTTTTTACGGTAGCAAAAGATACGAAACGTTTCATGCGAAAATTCGCAAAAAGGTGCCAAATTTTTGCCAATTTGCGACCTAAAAATTTCGGTCGTTGCTATAAAATGCGAGCTAGAAGTCTCGCATATGTCTCAGAAAAAATTATTCTAGATTTATACCAATTTTCATCAATATCGGAGGGTCGCACTTGGGGTGCTGCAAAAAAGAAACATAATTTTGACAAAGTAAAATAGGGCGTACGACCTTTATTTCACTGTTTTGATGATGAAATTTTATTTTTTTATCTTTACAATTTCAACACACATATCACAGCGTATTTTCCAGCTCTCATTTCCCTGTCTCACACCTTATTTGGTCCCCCAAATTCCAAGGTCAACATGTCCGCTCAATAAACACTGTCCTCACAGCGGCCACATCAAAGACCGCCCGTTTTCTTGACTCAATGTCAGATTATTGTTCCACAGGTGTCAACGGGACGGATCTTCCGTTGATTTTCTGACTAATCCGGAAGAGAAATTTGCCTAAAAAGGTTTGATGGAGTCCAACCGCGATCTAATGAGATAATTAGGGAAAAAATCAGAAAAGGAGAGAAGTTGATGTAGAAATTTACAGGGGAAGAACGCCAAGTGCGACGCACAGGTTTTTCTATTAATTTTGCACACATTTCGGGCGTGGGTTGTATATCAATTTCTGAAAATTTTAGCTCGCGCTTTGCAGGCGCTGCCGAGATATTCAGCGATCGTTGCGGCCGAGAGAGCATGCGAAACGCGGAGAGCGGAGAGGAAAACACATGTTGGCCAAAAATTTGCCAGTTTCGTGCGGAAAAAATTAATTTTTGTGAAAACATTACTCTCTACAGTAGAAATAGGCATGATTTTCCAACTTTCGACCTAAAAATCTCGGTTGTTTCTGCAAGACAGATTCTTTTGGTACTTCCCTTGTAAGTTTGAATTGAGTCTGCACTCGTTTACTTTATATACAAAATTTATTTTTCAATTTTGCTAAAAAAATTTGGTTTTTGTAGGAATACACGTTTTGATGGTATCAAAAACATATTTAGATCTTTTAGACCGTACCGTTTCGTTGCACATAGCATTATGGATTTTACATTTTTTTTTCTCAATAATGATTTTCAAGCGACTCTAAAGATTCCACCTGTCTGCGGGTCCCCTTTCCTTTCCCATTATCCCATTTATTTGCCCAATTTTACCCAACTCTCCACACCCGAAACCCGGCAATTTTCTCTTCAAAGTGCGAAAAAAGATTTCGTTTTTTTCGCTTTTTGTCTTGAAGAGAAATGGGATTACTCAAGTCGGTTGGGTACGGTAATCTCCTCGTCATCCGCTTTACTATGGAGTTTTTTCAGAATTTTTTTTATTCAGTAAAACTTGAAATTTAAGAAAATTTCGCACAGTGCAAAAAAAATATTCAAATTTTTGGCACAAAAATTTTCATATCAATTTCTGCTGCAAAGAGTAATATTTTCACAAAACATAATTTTTTTCCCGCACAACACTGGATAAGATATGGCCGAAAAGTGTTTTTCTCTTTGACCGTCCTCCGCGTTTTGTGTACTCTCTCGCCCGCAAAGATTGTTGAATATCTCGACTGTCCTTGGAATGTGCGAGCTAAAATTCTCAAAGATTATATTGTGATCGATAGAGAACATCTTGGCAAATTTTGAAAAACATCTCTACATTGCACGTTGAGAACTATTTAGAACTTCCAACTTTAACCATCGACAAGAAAAGTTTTTTTGGCCAATTGCAAAATTTATGCACAAACTTTTGCTGCAAGTTACGGAGAATGTCCGTGAAGGTCGTTTGAACTCTTCAACCATTCTTTCCAACATATCATCCGTCTTTGTCCCAAAAATACGTGTTTTGAGTTGCGCAACGCCTAATAAGCAGTGTGAATAGGCCGAGCGAATGGCGTTAATTAGTGATTATCGTCGAGAAAACAAGATGGATGAGCGGAAATGGTAAGGTTGGGAGATTACAAGGTTGAAAAATATTTATCACCATCCGTGGTGTTTGCTATCAAATTTCTTTGTAAGGCTTTTTTGTGTTGAAAAAGTTTTTGATTTTTATAAAAAATGGTTCCGTGAAAAAGTCGTGTTTAATACATAAAAAATCTTGCTAACGACAGATGATGCTATTTGTCACCGGAGAGATTTGAAAAATCTAGGTCAACAAAAAATTCGACAAAATGCCACAAAAATTATTGGAAAATTTTTCTTTCAAAAAATGGCTAAATTTTGCTGAAATAAATTGAGGAAAGGACAGATTAAGAATTTATCAGATTTAAATTCGGCGTATTTTACCTTTGAAATTTATGATTTTATCTTTAAAAAACAAAAAAAAATGTCATTTTGAAAAAAAAATTGCATTGTAAAATACGTACTGCGGTCCTAAAGCTCAATTTTTTTATTTTTGAACCAAAATTTTGCAAATTGTAGAACAATCTCGACTTTTTTTAGTTTTAATATCTAAAACAATATCAAGCAGTTGTAAATCTCTTACTACGCAATAAGATCCAAAAATATCTGTCAAATACAAATGTTACGATTATTACTTCATCACAACCCTTCTCAAAAACAAGCCATTCGGGGGGAGATTTCTTTTGATTGGCCCCGAAAAGGACCTACCGTATAGGCTCCGCCCACTCGCTCTTCGAGACGCCCCGCCCTCTTTTGGTCCAAGAAAGAAGGCAATAAACAATGCGATTTCCAGCCGTTATTTACATAAGATTCCGCTGGTATTACCGGTTGTAATGACAGGTTCCGCCGAGGCTGGGATTTGGCCCCAGCGCCAACGGTTACGGTAGCTTCGGCCGAGGGTTACGGTGACGGGATTTTCGGGATTTTTAAGCAAATTGTGGCGGATTGGGATAAAATAAACGTTGAGAAAGATTTTTGGAGTTTTTATGGTAAAATTCTATAATAAAAATGACCGTATTTTACAAAAAACCGAAGAAATGCGATTTTTGATGATTTTTTATGCAGTTTTTGGCAAAAAATCTCAAATTTTTGCATTTTTCCAAAATTCTTTAATTAGTTCAGTTTATATTTCTTCTAACGCATCTTGGCATACATTTTAATTGTAAAGACAGTGAATATAAATAAAGATTTTGCCAAGAAAAATCAAAAAAGCAGAAAAGCTTATAATTTTTGATACGCCTTCGAAAATTTTGATTTTTCACGTAGGATATCGCGTATTTTACAACTCAAATATTGTTTTTATTGCGTAAATAACCTTCTCATTCAACTAAGAGCTTCAATCATCTTTAATTCCCGATTAAATTTTATTTCTCTTAAAATTTCAAAAGTTGAGATTTTGTGATGTTTTTTGAGAAAATTTTTTTTACCGACTGAAAAAGTAGTCCATGCTATTTGCAATATATTTTACAACGCAAATCCGGTCTTATCTTTCCCGAAATCGAGCTTAAATTCACCTTTTTTTACCACTGTATCTCCTCATCTTCCACTCAAAATTTCGGTCGAAAAATCGCAAAAACAGGCCGCATTTTCGGGTTGACCCATCATTTCCTGGTATCCGCCGGCTGGTAATTACATCCCATCTTCGAATTCCAACCTGCAATTACACTAGGAAAGGCTGGGCCACGAGTAATTTTGAGGCGGTTAATTACAGCCACAGGCTGTCTTTGAGATTTCCATTCGTTGTAATTGCATGTTTTTGGAGACTTGAGGTGGTGCCGAGTAAGGTTCAGATTTTTTAAAATACGTACTTTATTGTAATGTATTATTATTCGAGAAAGTGAAAATTTTGGATTTGGAAATTTTTGGGTCTGCACAGTGCAGACCGAATTTAAAAATTTTTAATAGTGAATTTTGATGAAATTTGAAAAAAATCAAGATTGTTGTTTTTAGCACTTTTTGTAAATTTTTAGCTTGCGCTTTGCAGAAACAACCGCGATTTTTAGGTCAAAAGTTGGGAAAAGTGGAAAAATTTTATGCAAATTTTGGCATGAAAAGTTTCATGGCTATTTCTACATAGAGGAAAAGGTTTCAACAAAAAAATCAATTTTTCCGCGCAAAACTAGCAAAGATACGACTAAAAAATGTTTTTTCTCTGACCACACTCCGCGTTCCGCGTACTCTCTCGGCCGCAAGCTTTTCTGCGTTGTTAAAATCCAAAATTTGTAGAAAATAATATACAATTTAATTATACATATTTTAAAACCCTGAACCTTGCTCGGCATCAACTCAAGGGTCGATAAACACGCAATTACAGCGAATCGAAATCACAATGTAATCTCGGGTTGTATATAATTATCCGCTCCCCAATTACTTGCGGCACAGCCTTTACTGATGTAATTTATCCTTTTTATAATCACTCTGAACAACCTTCCTGTAACTCAAAATTTTTGCTAATCACACTCAAAGGCGCTGTAAATCGTGATAGACCAAATTGTTCGTTATAGAAGCCATCTGTTGTAGAGAGGTCTATTTCGGCCTAAAATTGAGACTTGAGATCTCGAAAATTGTTCGGTTATAGACAGTAGTTCAAGCATAAGCCCGTATCCACATATCAATCCGATCCTCTCCGCCGAGAGAGCACGCAAAACGCGGAGAGCTCAATACCTTTGCCAGTTTCGGATGCAAAAAGTTGATTTTTTGTGGAAACATTACTGTCCATGGTAGAAATAGGCATAAAACACACCTCACATCTTTTTCAACTTTCGGTTTAAAAATCTTGATCGTTTCTGCAAAACGCAAACTGAAAGTCTCGCATATTTCTTGAAAATCATTATTGTAAAGGGCCAGAACAACTGCTTTTGAATTGCGCTTTCTTTTTACGGCATGGAAAACGAAATGTCAAAAAGTTTTTTTATGTCCTGCAGCAAAAACATAGGCGGCAGAGGTGGAAAGAGTAAACTTTTCACTAGTAAACATGAAGAATGTCACCGTTATTTTCTTCCGTTGTTATTGGTACAGTAGACGAAGAAACTTTTTTGACATTTCGTTTCCACGCCGTAAAAAGCGCAATTTAAACGTTGTTGTTCTGGCCCTTTAAATTTGTGTCAAGTTTTATCAAAATCTGAACGTCGCACTTTGAGCACTTCCTTGTCAATTTTTCTGTCATTTCCCGCTTACTGTACTCCTCGTCTCACCTTGAACTTTCTCCCTTTCGCCTTTTGAGAAACGAACTCATCTTCATCTTCAGCCCTCCTCTCCCTTTCCCCTCCCCATCCATCATCCTGTCCGATCCGCCGCCGATGCAGAACTACACGAACGGAGCGGCGTCGGCCGCTCCGCCGGAGCACCTCAAAAACTACGCGTTCATGATGAACGCGTACGGCTACAATCCCTGGATGACGCCCTGGCTGCAGAGCACCGTACATGGGCCCTACGAAAGCCCCGCCGTGATGGATGCGGTGGAGAACAATGTGATTAGCAACAGTAGTCTGAGTAGTAATAGTAGCGGAGGTGAGTCGATTTTTTGGATGACTTTTTAATTTTTCAAAATAAGCAAAAAACAAATAGTAACTCTAAATGTGACTTTCAAAATTTGATGAAACTCTATACAAATTTAGAATATTTTTTTTCCAAGACATGTGCGAGATTCCAAACTCGCGTTTTGCAGAAACCACCGAGATTTTCAGTCCAAAAGTTCGGAGAAACGTTTTACTTTTTCGCGGACTTTCGCATAAAAAGTGTCATGACTATTTCTACCGCAGAGAATAATGTTTCCATAAAAAATCCATTTTTTCCGCACAAAACTGGCAAAGATACGGCTAAAAGGTGGTTTTCTCTCTGACCGCTCTCCACGTTTCACGTGCTCTCACGGCAGAACATTGAATGCAGGGCTCGAGCTAAAACTTAACTTTTAAGAATTGATACATGGCCAACGCCTGAGGTGTGTGCAAAATTTAAAAAAAAATCTGTACGTTGCACTTGAAAAAACGCTTTCCCTATTTTTTGGAAGAATTCCCTATCAATTCTTTGCTAAAATATATGTGGAACACTTTCTACAGACACCTCGAAGCGACTGACCGTATTTTCCCACAGATGGCGAATATTGACTACTTTCAGACCCTCCAACTTCATCTCAAAACTCGCCCCCGCTGAAGTCATCAATCGACTTGACCAATCTCAGCTTCGCCGGAAACTCATCCGCATCGCTTTACAACAACTACCTGAACCCGGAGATTAATTGTAAGTCGTTTAAAGCACGAGAAACTCAGGGAATGGTAGTTCCAATCTAAGCTCGACTAATACTGTTTCCATAAAGTGCGTCGGATTTTCATCGCTAGGCGTAAAAATGCATCTTTCACCGTGCATTTCAACTTTTTTTTGCAATTTCTCGTACCGCGCATCAATCGCCGCGACATACAATTTCACGACTGCGCCGCTGCGTTCATTCGCACCGTGCAGACCGTTTTTAAAGTTCGCACTGTGCAAAAAACAGCAAAATGCACGGTGCGTGAGCGACAGATAGGGAAGAAGGCAAAATGCACTGTGCGCCGGCGATAAAAGGCAAAAAATGTCTACGCACTTAACGGAAACACTAGCTGGATGTTTAAAAAAACTGTAGTATTCGAAGCTACATCAGCCAGAAAATTTTGTTACAGTAACCCAATTTGCATTTTTTTTTCAAAAAATAGGCCTTTTACGCAATGTCGGATCAAATTAATCCCGACGCAAAACTGACAAATTAGGTAACTGAAGCGATTTACCTCCCAAAACCCTCAATTTGCACCCCCCAAATCGGCGCACACACCTGCCTCCTTGTATATTATTCTAAGCGATTAGCCGGATTTTTGAGACGATTACGCAATTTGTACGGAAAAAATCGTTTCAGTAGATTTGTCGTATTTTAACCGAAAATTTGCAGCCCTTTTCAACCAAACAATAAATCCCGTTCCCCTGTTGGCCAGCGCTTTGCCAGCGGCGACAACAACCGCTGCGCCGGGACGAATGCTCAGTCGGACGACACGAACAGCGGCGTCGAGTCGACCGTCCACAGCCAGGGCCTGCGAATGCCCCAATTGTGTGGAATTTCAACGGAGAGGTAAGCAAAAAACAAGATGTTACAGTAGATCCATGAAATACCTAGCATAGCTATCTTGCTAATTGAAGTTTAAAAATGGGCAGGTTAAATTTTCAATTTTTGACTTACTGTATGTATACTGTAACGTTTTAGGATTTTTCGTATCCCCTCGATTAGTAGCCCAATTCACTTTTTAAGGGTTATATAATAAAATGAAAGGTGTAAAGCGAAAAAGAACGTCTCAAAAAACTCCAAGAAAAAACATAAAATTAGATAAAATCTCCTACATAATGTCCAGCTTTGTTTCACTTTTCTTTCGACGGAAAGAAATGAAAATCGGAAAGAGAGATGAGTGTGTACGCCCATAGCCCGTTGAAAGCACGCCATCCCGTCCGATCTGGCAAGTTAAGCAACGGTGCGCTTGATTAGTACTTGGATCGGAGACGTCCTTGGAATCTCAAGTGGCGTACGCATTTTTCGATTGTTTTGATTTGCAAAAACAAATTAAAATCGTATTTTACATCGTATTTAAGCAAAAAATAAGCTCAAAGCATGAATTTTGAAAAATATTTAAAATTTGAGACGTCCTTGGAATCTCAAGTGACGTACGCGTTTTTCGACTTTTTTGATTTGCATAAAAGACTAAAATCGTAGTATATTAGATCGTTTTGGCAAGGAAACAACTTAAAAACAGGATTTTCAAATAAAATTTTTAATTTGAAATTATATTTGTTCGACTTTCCAGTCGGACGTTCCAAAATTTTTATGTTCAGCCACACTTTTCAGGGGCTGGAATCTCAAGCTAACCTTTAACTTGGGAAATTAATCCGAAGATAGAATGGAAAGGCCAGCTTACCACTGATCTGCCCTTTCTTTTTTGGCTGGGGAATTTACGCTTATTCTGTGTAGTCTCTACCAAAAAATTAGTCTCTCATTTTTCTGTATTAGTGACGTCAACGACTAAATCTTCTAGTAAAACTACCAGACAGTAGTCATTGAGGGCAAATTCTACTTTTAAAAAAATCAGCTTATCGTCTACTACCGTAACCCGTCATGTCTCCTCCAATGTTCTTGAGGAGTTGTCAAAATCGGCGCCGCAATTTTTCAAATCCTCGCGTATTCAAATAAAAGCGGAAAGGACAATTTGAGGGGTGTTTTCTGTTTTTTCACACCGGCTTCTGAACGCCTTTTTTGATGGTGTCGAAATGATTTCGAATAAATCAACGCGGCGCCCATTCAAATTGGGTAATTTTGGCGAGGCCTTTTGTGGAACGGCGGGAAATTCGGCAAGAATTTTCGAAGCAGCGCGATGATCTATGGGAAAGGATAAGTCAATAGTGCCCAATTTTAATTAAAATTAAAAAATAGTTATACAGGAAATAGAAAAAGCCCCGTATTTTAAAAAACTTACGTTAGAGACATCGTCTCAAAATTTAGTAAATGATGACGTCACTAATACAGAAAATGAGAGATCAATTTTTGGGAGAGACCGCACAGAATAAGCGTAAATTCCCCAGCCAAAAAAGAAAGTGCAGATCAGAGGTAAGCTGGCCTTTCCATTCTATCTTCGGATTAATTTCCCAAGTTAAAGGTTAGCTTGAGATTCCAGCTCCTGAAAAGTGTGGCTGAACATAAAAATTTTGGAACGTCCGACTGAAAAGTCGAACAAATATAATTTCAAATCGCAAAATTTATTCAAATACCATAATTTCAAGTCATTTTCTTGCCAAAATACGATGTAAAATACAATTTTATTTGTATATGCAAATCAAAAAAGTCGAAAAATGCGTACGCCACTTGAGATTCCAAGGACGTCTCCGATCCAAGTACTAATCAAGCGCACCGTTGCTTAACTTGCCAGATCGGACGGGATGGCGTGCTTTCAACGGGCTATGGGCGTACACACTCATCTCTCTTTCCGATTTTGATTCCCTTCTCTGGAAAAATAAAGGAATCTCTTTTCTTACACTCTGTTTAAAACAAAATCTGTGATGTTGTTGATCAAGTAACACTCATACAATTTTCAGGCGTTCCGTCCAACGTGAGGAACGAAAAGCACAACTGTCATATCCCCGGATGCCATAAAGTTTACGCCCGAAGTTCGCATTTGAAAGCGCATTTGCGTTGGCACACAAATGCGCGCCCACCGCCGCGGCGGACAATAGCCGAATAAAAGTACCGACGAGGGAAAAGCATTCGTCGGCAAGAATACGACTTTTAAAATTTAATTTGATTATTAAATATAGTCTTACTGTCGTTTTTAAACTAACAAGGGAAGTACGCCAAGTACGACGCTCAGATTTTTTTCGAATTGTGCACACATGTCGCGTATAGGCCACATACCAATGTCTGAAAATTTTAGCTCGCGCTTTTGCAAGGGCAGGTATTCGACGATCTTTGCGGCCGAGAGTGTACGCGAAACGCGGAGAGCGCTCAGAGAGAAAAACACTTTTTTGCCGTACCTTTGCCAGTTTCGAGCGGAAAAAATTGATTTTTTGTGGTAACGTGATTCTCTACGGTAGAAACAGATATAAAACTTTTTATGTCAAAAATCGCAAAAAATTTTTACATTTTCGCCAACTTTCGACCTAAAAATCTCGGTCGTTTCTGCAAAACGCGACCTTGGAATATCACACATGGCTTAGAAATAGTTAATCCAAACCTCTGCCAAGTTCCATCAAAACGTAAGCGTCGCAATTGGAGTGCTTCCCTGCCAAAATTTTTATGTTATTCCAATCTCGATTAAAAAAAATTTAGATTTGTTGTAGTAAATTTGAGATTTTTACCGGTTGGAGGTGTTTTTTATTGTAATTACCTATTTTTTATATGATTGAAAATTGTATGTATAGTTATGAGTAATCAAATAAAAATTTTTTAATAAATTGAATTTCGGCCCTTTTCTTGGAAGAAAACGTTTGTTATTGTAAAAAAAATCTCACGAAATAGGGAGATTTTATCAGTTTGATCTGACATTCTTCACGTATTTTCTTGGACTGGACAGACACCTCCTTACATAAGAAGGAACGGTAACTTGTTTACAAAGAGGAGTGTTTACGCCCATAGTCCGTTGAAAGCACGCCATCCCGTCCGATCTGGCAAGTTAAGCAACGGTGCGCTTGATTAGTACTTGGATCGGAGACGTCCTTGGAATCTCAAGTGGCGTACGCATTTTTCGATTGTTTTGATTTGCAAAAACAAATTAAAATCGTATTTTACATCGTATTTTGGCAAGAAAATGACTTGATCAACAAGGTATTTGAATACATTTTGCAATTTGAAATTATATTTGTTCGACTTTCCAGTCGGACGTTCCAAAATTTTTATGTTCAGCCACACTTTTCAGGAGCTGGAATCTCAAGCTAACCTTTAACTTGGGAAATTAATCCGAAGATAGAATGGAAAGGCCAGCTTACCTCTAATATGCCCTTTCCTTCTTGACTGGGGAATTTACGCTGGTTCTCTGGGGTCTCTCCATTTTTTTGTTCTCAGACTTTTCGCGGGTTTAACTGCGTCATTATTAATTCTAAATTGCCATTTTACTACTAATTTCTTTTCGATTATCGAATTTTTTTTGGAATTACGAAACAAAATTTGTCCAACGCTCCTTTTTGATAAATTTTAATGCAAAAAAATTTCTCCAGGAACAAAGAAAGAGATGACATTAACTACTGGTGTTTATCAGTCCGATAAACACCAAAAGTTTGAGAAATTTTTGTATTTTTCGAAAGAATTTTCAGTTATTTTTTAATTGAAAAATAAATATTTATTCATTATTTCCGAAAAGCATTTAATTTTTTTTTTCAGACGGTGACTAACACCTATTGTCCTATTTTTCTTTGTGAAGGGATTTGCATTTTAATCTTGGGAGTGTCAAATCAAAAAATTCAGTTCTGAAAACGATGGAAATTCACTTTTGAAATCGGCTTTTTAATTTTTTTCTCCCGTTTTTGATTTTTCCAGTTATTTCGCCATGATAATGCTAAAAAAAATTTTTTTTAATTGTGTAGCAGAAAAATGAGAGATCAATTTTTGGGAGAGACTACACAGAATAAGCGTAAATTCCCCAGCCAAAAAAGAAAGGGCAGATCAGAGGTAAGCTGGCCTTTCCTTTCTATCTTCGGATTAATTTTCCAAGTTAAAGGTTAGCTTGAGGTTCCAGCTCCAGAAAAGTGTGGCTGAACATAAAAATTTTGGAACGTCCGACTGGAAAGTCGAACAAATATAATTTCAAATCGCAAAATTTGTTCAAATACCTTGATTTCAAGTCATTTTCTTGCCAAAATACGATGTAAAATACGATTTTATTTGTATATGCAAATCAAAAAAGTCGAAAAATGCGTACGCCACTTGAGATTCCAAGGACGTCTCCGATCCAAGTACTAATCAAGCGCACCGTTGCTTAACTTGCCAGATCGGACGGGATGGCGTGCTTTCAACGGGCTATGGGCGTACACAGTTGCTTTTCCCTCAGCCCTTGGGTTCAACCCGCGAAACTTGATAAGATCGGCGATCATAAGGTTTTGAGAAAGGATTCTTTGCGCGCTGCCCGTTACTTACTCGTTCTTTAGGTAGTGGAACTATATCATTCCAACAAGTTTTTCGCAAAAAAAACGATAATTTATGATTTTTTGTTGCTTCAAATACATGCAAATTCCCTGACAACTTTCAAAATATTTTTGTTTTCGGATGTGGTCATGTAATTTTCTCACAAAAAGTGTGACTAAACCTCAAAGTTCAAGCCACAAACTCGGATTCCTACATTTTTCGGACTCACCGATGAGCACCCTTTTTGTCTCCTGGAGACAAACATCCGGTGCTCGGAGCACGCACCGTTTCGAAACGAAAAACAACAAAATTTTGTTGACAAAAGTCATGCTTTTACGAGGTTATGGTTTGTGTTGGAGATAAAAGGGAAAGTTGCCGGGGATTCGGGCTCAGATTTCGCTGAAACTTGGAACAAACTAGGATTAGCATTTCCTAGCATTTTTTGCGAGAGTTTTGGAACGCACTTTGCAGAAATCACCAAGATTTTTAGGTTGAGAGTTGGCAGAAAAACCAAATTTTTGTATGACTTTGGGTTGGAAAAATCAGAATCTGTTACTGAGCACAAGTTCCAATCAAAAATGTTATTTTTCTGATTGAAAATTGCGAAGATTCACATAAACATTTTTTTGTCTGCCCAACTCTCCTCATTTTGAGTACTCCCCTTTTTCCCGAGAGAGTACGCAAAACGAGGAGAGACGGTCAGACAAAAACGTTTTTATTAGTCCTTCCATAAAGTCGCTGGAGTCATTTCTGCGACATGCACCGTGAGAAAACAAAAGTTCACTTTGCACCGTGCAATAGACTTTTTTCGGCTGTCACTTGCACCCTGACGTTTTTCTGCACAGTGCGTGTGGCCGAAATCACTCCAGCGACTTTGCGAACGGACTAGTATGTAAATCTGCGCCAATTTTAATCATAAAAAATATAATTTTTGATTGGAATTTGTGCACGGCAAAAAATTCTAATTCTTTTAACCAAAATCATAAAAAATCCAGAAAATCTTCAACCTAAAAATCTTGGTGATTTTTGAAAAGTGCGTCCCAAAAATCTCGCAAATGACGTAAGAAAATTCTAGTCCAAATTTGTGTTAGTTTCATCAAAATTTGACCCTTCTTTTGTCCATCCATTGTGTTCCAGATAACACGAAAATGGAGGGTTTTCTTTGCGATTTTGCGAAACTTCTTGATGCAAACGGTTCAAAACAAGTTTGACGAAAATTTTTTTTTTTTTTTGAAACCCCATTTTTGCGTTCGAAGCGAGGGATTTTATCTTATTTTGGGAAAGGTCACAGTCGCCATTGACAACATTTCCGTGACTTTTTCGGGGTTCTGCAGCATAAACATGAATGCCTTTTGGAATGAGGAAAGGGTTTGTGCGGGATTTCCGGAGTGGTCGTTGGGTGTGGTCATTTATTTTTGGATTTTTTTTGAAAAAATTTGAAAAAAAAATTGTAATAGCAAAATGATTTGACCGAATGATACCGTGAAAAAAATGAAATAAAATTTAACGTCTTTTTTGAAAATTGAAATTAAATTTTTTTTGGAATTTTTAGATTTTTGGGATTTTTTGTTGACTAGACCGCCCGTAAAGTTGCTGGAGTGATTTCGGCAACATGCACTGTGAGAGAACAAAAGTTCACTTTGCACTGTGCAATTTCTTGCTTTTTGCACCGTGCAATTGGCTTTTTTCGGCTCTCGTTTGCACTCTGACATTTTTTGCACAGTGCAAACGTCAAAAAAAAAGGCCGTATTTTACCTTCCAAATAAAAAACCGTGATTTTTTCAAGTTTTCCCCACTTCGCAATTTTAATTTGGAAATTGAACTCATCAACAATATGTTGCGCTTCTAACTTGTGCAAAAAACGTTTTCAATTTTTCGGTTTCCGGAATTTGATAAATCATCTAGGTCGCAGGTCGAGACTAAATTGAACTCCCCTTGAATTCCGATTGATCCCTTCATTTGGGGAAGAACATGGTGTGTACGCTCATAGCCCGTTGAAAACACGCCATCCCGTCCGATCTGGCAAGTTAAGCAACGGTGCGCTTGATTAGTACTTGGATCGGAGACGTCCTTGGAATCTCAAGTGACGTACGCATTTTTCGACTTTTTTGATTTGCATATACAAATAAAATCGTATTTTACATCGTATTTTGGCAAGAAAATGACTTGAAATCAAGGTATTTGAATAAATTTTGCAATTTGAAATTATATTTGTTCGACTTTCCAGTCGGACGTTCCAAAATTTTTATGTTCAGCCACACTTTTCAGGAGTTGGAATCTCAAGCTAACCTTTAACTTGGGAAATTAATCCGAAGACAAAATGGAAAGGCCATCTTACCTCTTATCTGCCCTTCCTTTTTTGGCTGCAGAATTTACGCTGATTCTGTGCGGTCTCTCCACAGTTTACACTCCCTTACTTTTTCATTTTTCAGTTTGCACTTGTAAAACAATTTTGTGATGTAACGGTCATTATTTATCTCCAATTTTTGGCAAAAACAATATTTTACTTTCCGCTTATACACTGACCTTGCACTGTTCTGAACCACGATTGTTACTTCAACATCAACTTGTTTTCATTTTTCCCACAAAAACGAACAAATATTCAAATCCGCCCAAAATTTCGTGTGCAACATCATTGAACGTGCGCTTTTTTATCTCGGCTGACATCGCCATAAAAATAAATTTCCGCGTCGTTTTTATAAAACTTATGTGCACTTTTCCCCCTATTCTCGCGGTCTTTGGCATTCCGCAACAACAGAGAAAAAATTAATTCCGTTTTCAAAAACGAAATTCTCTGCATATTTTTATTTAATTTTCTTTAGGTTTAGACTTCACTTAGCGACGCGTAGTAACTTAATATTGCAGTTTGGGTCTCATGGCGGTAAGTTTTTTCGAGATTTTTATTTTTCGTTTAGAGTTAAAAAAGAAGCTCAACAAGATAAAAAAAAAATTTCGTATTTTCGGCGTAAATTTTTACGGACATTGTAGCTAGGCCACATGTAAATTCCTAAAAATTTTAGCTCGCGCTTTGCAGGGAGAGCCGAGATATTCAACGATCTTTGCGGCCGAGAGAGTACGCGAAATGCGGAGAGCGTTCAGAGAGAAAAACACGTTTTGGACATATCTTTTCCAGTTTTGCTGCAGAAAAAAATATTTTTTTGTGGAGACATTGCTCTCTACAGTAGAAATAAGTACTAAACTTTTGATGCCGAAGTTTGCCAGAAAGTGTCACATTTTTCCCAATTTTTGAGCAAAAAATCTTGGTCGTTTCTGCAAACTGCGAGCTAAATATCTCGGATATGTCTTCGACAAAATTGTTTTTTTTCCCCGAGTGTCAGCACGATCTGAGCGTCGCATTTGGCCTAAAGATTTTGAAAAAGGTCTTCAGTTTCCAATTTCATTATCCCTTCTAAATTCCAATTGAACATCATACTCCAAAACCCCTTAATTTTCAGACCGACAACGATCGGCCGTTGCTATTTTCACTCAATGGAAAGCTTTATGATGTCCGAAAATTCGCCGACAAACATCCTGGAGGCAAGAAAATCCTCGAAAAGACCTCCGGCGGAGATGTTTCCGAGTTTATGAGCGGCCAACAGCGAGTTATGGGGGTGAAACACGTGCACTCTCAAGCAGCCTACGACATTTTGGAGCGATATGCAGTAAATCACAGTATTGAGGTGAGATTTTTATTTGATTTTTGGGAATTTAGGAGCATGCTCATCAATTCAAATACGTATTTTACCCATGTTTTGGAAAGAATTATAATCGGCGACGTATTTTACCTTATTTTAGATTCAAACAATTTTTTTGGAAATTCCGACCGTATTTTAGCGAGTCTCACTAAATTTTAGGCGTATTTTAGCAATTCTCTCAACTTATTTTACCTATTTTTCAAAAAAAATCATTTTTTTTTTATTTCAACTCCGTATTTTACAGAAAGACAAGTTGATCGACGATAATACCCCGGTTTTGCTCAAAGTCGGCCATCTTGGCCACAAATATTGGAATTGGATCCACCAGCCCTATGAAGGAAGCCTAAGGCTATTTGAGTCAGATTTCTTGGAAATGTTAACCCGAACCGCTTGGTGGGTGGTACCCTTAGTTTGGATGCCCGTTGTTTTGGGCTTCGGAGCCTTTGGCTTGTCAGCTATGGTCAGCCAATACGGTAGGTTACTGTAATTTTTTATGGGAAAACCTATCGCACTGTGCGAATTTTTCAAAAATCAAAAATTTCAAAATCCATTATAACTCTACTTTTTAGGACTGTTAAAAGGCGCTCTTCTCGCTGCGCTCCTCTTTATCCTTGGAACTTTGGCCTGGACGTTACTCGAATATTTTTTGCATCGCTTCGTTTTTCATTGGAAGCCGGATCCAGATTCTTACAATCAAATTCTACTTCATTTTTTGGCTCACGGCCTGCATCACAAGACCCCGATGGACGGGGATCGGTTGGTTTTCCCGCCGGTACCGGCTCTCATGATCGTCGCCGTTTTCTACGTATTTTATGTAAATCTCCTCCCATTCGACATTTTCTGCTGTTTTGCGAGTGGAAAACTGTTTGGTTATGTTGTTTATGACCTGTGCCACTACTACTTACATCATGGATCACCCACGCCGCGAAGTGACATGCATTTCCGCAAAGTCTACCATCATAACCATCACTTCAAAGATTTTGATGCCGGCTATGGAATTTCGACAATGTTGTGGGATGTGGTGTTCGATACAGTCGGCACTGGACCCCTCTAAGGTCACAATACCATTTATCTTATCATTCTCCCACTTTTTCCAAGTTTTACATCAAGTTTTCCAAAAGATATACCTATTTACCCAAAGCATAATGTCAAGTGGTATATCCCAAGGCAAAACTGCTTATTGCCTAAATTTTTCCCTTACTTAGTTCCTTTGCTTTCCAATCTATCATATCTTTCCAATTTTTCATGGCATTTCCAACGTTTTTCACGCATTTCCCGACCTTATCTTAGCCCATCTTTTGACTTCCAAATAGCTAAATCTTTGCCTATCCCTCACTCAAATCAAGCCTACCACAAACTTGTCAAACGCATTCCTTTCTTTTATTTGTTCGTCAGTCTCTAAATATTCGTTTCGAAAGCGTTACCCATTCCCATCTAGTGTAATATCGAATTTATGAAAAAAACCCCCAAGCCAGTCCTCAGAAATCTACAGTAGAATTTTGTGATAGCACGAATATTGAATAAAGTATGTCTTAGAACCGTTGGTGGGCTCTTTGGAGATGAATTCATGCTTGTTACACCTAAAAATCGAGATAAAAAATTAAAATTCGGCATTTTTTTGGCTGAAAAAAAAGTAAAAAGTAAGTTGATGGAGATGTTGGTTCTGGCTTGAATTGCATGGAACATACCTAAAATGCGGAGGAGCTTCGACAAATTCTGGTCCGCCATTTTCTTGGCGCCATTTTCGAAGCATAAAGACAATTCCAGAAAATCTGTCATGATGACCGCCTTAGATTAGCCAAAATATGCTATAATTTGATGCGTTCGTATTTATCAGGGTAAATTAGTTGCGCAAATATCCGAACATATCATTCAACTTTCCCAATCGGCACCTCAAATAAGTCGGTGTGACGCATTTTCTAGACGCCCGAAAAATTTTAGCGAAAAATAAAATTTCGAGGGAGATTTCAGATTGTTGGCTTGGAATCACCTAGAACAAGGTACCAGTTAGATGGATATATCTCAGACAGATTTTCAAGCCCATTTTCTAGAAGATGAGGATGCAGTTATCAGAGGTAAAGTTAAATTATTTTTGTTATTGTCTGGTTTTAGTGTCCACTGCCGTCTTCGAGGACTTTCATCAGAGCTTTAGCAATGGAGAATACAGCCTCATGCACATGCTGAACGAATGTCGAGGGGTAAGGAAACAGGTTTGATGGGATATTGCACTTGGTCGGGTTGATGGGGAAGTAATGTTGAAGAAGGGAAAAATTGTTGTTATTGTGGGAGGTTATCAATTGGCCGTGTGGTGCTTGCAAGTTTTTCGTGTAAATTTTCGGCTTATAGACCACTTATTTGAAGGGGCTCTGAGTTTGACTTTGTTTTCCATCTACTGTAATATCCTTTTGGTTATAACTTTTGCCACAGGGAATCTGAGCTGGTGAAATTTCAGATATAGCCTGCATTTTTTAGCTACTCAAATAGCGAAACATGGGTTCTTTCCATATTCTTTACGATTTACTTTATTTTATATTGTCCTCTGTTCTGATCTGTAAATTAATATAATTTTCTTTGTAAATTTACTTCTAATCCATGGGAAATAGTTGAAAATTGTGTGGTAAGGTATTAGCAATAAAATTTCAGACATTGGAGAGTGGTGTCACAGCTCTACGACAGATTGCCAATGGAATTCGCCACAAAAACATGCAACTCACAAGAACGGCCAATGTACTTGCCTTTGAACATGATCTCTTTAAACTTCTTTGCGATTCGGATGATTTGGACAAGCAGGTCGAAGCCTCGCCCTATGTAAGCTACTTTTTCGCATTTTTATTTTGTTTCTGGATGATTTAAAATAGTATAAAAGAGATTATTATAGCTTCCCAGCCATCTTCATAAGATTTTAAAAGATGACAAGGAATTTAGACAGATCTACGGTCTAATTAAATGGTGTGAATATCGGAGTAGCGACTGTCCCAAAGGATTTACATCAATTTTGGGGAGATCAGTGGATGTTAACCTTGAAAAAATCAGGTAATTTCTATCTCTTTTTTGTTTTCTTTGGTGTTTAGGCTTCGCTCATGTCGAATGAAGCCAATTCTTGCGGGTTTGAGTTAGAAAAATGAAAATTTCGACTATTCTTGGTAATTTTTAGCTTAAAATAAGGTAATTTAGAGCTGATTTGCGGAGTTGGACGGCTACGAAGGATTTGGATCTCATCTTCTCGGACAAGAATCCACTTAGAGGCCAATTTGAACAGAGTGCAGTCCTACTGTACCAACTGATGATCGGATTTATCAGAGCTGGAAGGGTCTCGTTAGCTGTTGAAGAAGCCGAAAAAGCCGGTTGTCATAATATTGCGGCTCTCGTGGATACTCGATCCGTCCTCTACGAGCTCGAGCTCTCCACAGAGGACGCTGATCATCAAGACTTTGGCTTTGTGGAGGTCCGAAAAGCTATGAAATTGGCGGCGCAAGGACTTTTGTCCAATACAGAAGTTTCAACAAGGGAAGAACAACGACTTTTCTGGGCAATCTTGGCCATGGATCAGCGGGAGCTTCTAAGTCGAGCCAATCATCAAGAAGATCGCCTTTGGGTTTTGTTGAATTGTGCGTTGGAAAAGATTTTCGAAGACAAGACTGATAATGAATTTTCAATTGGACTCAAAAAACATCAAGGGAATGCGTTGAATAATGTCAAGGAGATCTTTGAAGCCCTCATTGGGGATGATGAAGAAGGAGGAAGGTAAGGTTTTTTCGGATTTTCGGGAGCTGATGTCAAGTGTAACATAAAGATTTTGATAATTGATGGAAAAATGGTAGACAAGGAATTATTATGCCATATGTGGAATTTTTAGATGATAAAAGTTGTTTTCTGATTAAAAATTATATTTTTTAGACATCAAATCTCGCAATTTTGAAAATTACAAAGTCTACTTTAGAGATTAGCGATTTTTTTGGTTTTTTGCAAAAAAAGTTAGTGAATTTAATTCGTATACTTTCAAATTTCAGTGAAACCGACGTGGAATTCAAAATAATTGCGTATATTGCGCTTGAAGACTCCGAAAACCTTAGCGCCGTCCTCCGCCAAGAACTCGTCAAAGATTTGGAAATGCATACCACACGCTTCTACGCTCATTTGGTCCTACTTATGTTGGCGAAAGAAAAACCATTAGATCAGGACGTTGCGGATACGGTTTTGATCAAATTTGTTGATGTACTCTCCCAGCTGGGCCTCATCAAATTATGCCCGTTTTATCTCGGGTATTGCACTAGGAAGTTGGCGGAAGAAAGGTTGTTGAAGTTGCTTAGGACAATTCAGAATGATGAGGAGAGAGAATCGGTTTTGGCACATGCTGAACAATATCAATTCAGGTAAAATTTTGATAGAAAGGGGGGATTTTCGATTTTTTTTTTGAGGTTTTGAACTGCTTGGTAGTCTAAAATAAGATTACATTACATTGTTGTAAGCTGTTTTGCGCAAGGAAGGTTTTTAGATATGATTTGTAGCAAAACTTCATGTTTCCTCCATGAGGATCGAACTTGCAACGTTTTGAAAGGTGGCCCAAATCACTGCCACTAGGCTATTTCGGCACATGAATACAAAGTCTCATAAAAACATTAAAAATTAGTTAAAAATGTTTTGATGACTATATTCACCACATTTTAGCCCATCAGCCCTTTGCACGTCCATCTACAGCCAAGCAAAACAAGTAGTTCGATCGGCCGAAGGCTCCCGCCTAGATCAAGCATTACTCGAAGCCAGTCGGGCCTGGAATTGGCTGGGACTGTGTGGAGAATTGGCAATAGAGGCGTTGTTGGAAGCCAACTTCTTGTATCGAAAAATGTTCGTCCATGGCCGACGAGCGGCCGCCTTTGATTTTTTCCAAGCAGTACCTGCGGACTTGGCTGAACTGGCCGAGAAATATTATCAGGAACAGCAAGAGGGCGTTGGAGATGCGGAAGGTGGGATTTGGAGTGAATTGTTTGAGGTTTTAGGGAGGGCTTGGGGAAATTGGGGGAGTTTTATGTTGTTTTAGGTGTTTTTTTGAGAGCATTTTGTGTAAAACGAGGAAATATTGTCTTCAAAATGCTGTTGATACTGGTGAGAAGCAATTCGAGGAATGTGTAGAGTTTTGGGGATTCCTAGGAAAAAATTTTTTATTACTTTAAACGATTTTGTTATTAAAAAAGAAATTATTTTTTTAATGTCCAAATAGTAGAAATTCTGGCAGCTGAGTTTGAAAAAAGCTGGAGTCGCAAATCGTCGATTGAACGATATGTTTTGGGAGCTCGGGATAAAATTTATATTATTTTAAGTGATTTTACCTTATTTTTGGTAATTTTTTCTCCAAATAAGTTTTTTAGTTTCAGCCGAACTGCCATTTTACCTCAAAAAAGCAACTACGGAATACGAGGGATATCAACGGTACTTCCATGTGATCGAATTGTACAACCAATGGGAACAAACAGCCAGAAAACCGCCTCCGCCACTGCCCTCCGAAATTCCGGACGAAAAATGGGCACGGCTGGACTTGCGCAGGCGAACCGAGTTTGAAATCACGGTCAACGAAGCTAGACAGGCCAGAGAACGGTATGAAAATATTTTGGAACAGCAGAAGGCAAGCGTCGTGGAATTAACGGAGGAACTCTTGAAGAACGCCGAGAGCTGGCTGTGGCTTGCAGATGAAGAATCTCTGGATGAAATTGAACCAGATAGAGGCGTTTTGGTAGGCTGGATGTGGTTGTAAAATTTGGGGATGATAAGGGGACTTTTGAGAAAGTTTTGGGCAAAAAGCTATGTTGTACTTGACATTTTAGACTAAAGTTTGATAATTTTCAGACTGTTTGGCGAATAAAATGTATTTAGGGGAAAATTATGTCAAGTAGAACGGGTTACTAGTTGTTTCGAGAGGATTTAGACAAATAAATGATATTATTCATGGGATTAATCAAAATTTTTTCGCATTTTTAAGTAGAACGTTTCGCGTTTTGGACGTCTTTGGGTAGAAAATGTGGTAATAGGAGATTAACGGAGTTACTGCACATATGGGCGAAATTTGAGAGCAATAAATTACAGTATCTATCACATTTTTTACGTAAAATGCTGTTTTTCCAGTTTTTTGAATGTTCTTAGGTAAAATCAGGTGGTTTACCAGATGACAAAAGGGTGTAGTTTGTATGTAATCATTTGTTGTTTCAGGAACGCAACGAAGAAATCCGAAAAATCCGGTCGAAATACCTGTTTGAAGTAATTACTGCCCTAATTAATGTTCATCGAACATCAAAAGACGAAATGTCGGTCCTAAATGTGGCTAGACTCATTGTGGATCCTAAGTTTGAAATTTATACAGTAAGTTTGATTTTTTAAAAGTAAAATTTTGAAAAAATTGGGATTTTTTGAATTTTTGTTTTTATTTTTTCAATTTTTTTGTATTTACATTAAAATTATTTAGTAAAATAATTTTTAACACCAATTTCAGCTACTACCAAAGTCCGATCTCCGCAAAATCCTCCAAAACATTTCGAAAAGCGGTGCCGCTCTTCTCCATTGATCAGCAAACATTTGTTTCCCCTCCGGACATGACTGTTAAATTCTTGAAAATTTCAGTTTAATTAACAGAACAATAAATTAAGAGTATAATACAAGCGTTTTCAGATCGGATTTGTAACTTTGAATCTGTTATAATCGATTTTATATCTTTATTTAGGCGGTTTGTGGTGTTATTTCGGTAAATTTAAATGATTTTGTGGAATGTTTTGATTTTTTATGAACTTTAAGGCTTGGAAAGAAATTCTGGTGATGTTTCACGTTTGTAAAAATGAGTTGAGATACTAAAATAACAGATTTTTATGTTACTTTAGGTGATTTTTGACTATTTACGTTGATTTCTTTATTTAAAAGTAGATTTTTGTTTATAATTTTGAATATTATGTCAGTACAAGGTCCGTTCAGCAATTTTACAGCAGGTTTTCTGTCAATTCCCCTCCAAAAAACGGAATGGGCGTCCCTTTTTTTTTATCAGTTGACCTCTATTTCTTTTTGCCTTTAAACCACAAACAAAGTGGACTTCGACCCAGAAAAGCTCGCCACATGATCTAAACAGACAGAAAATCTCGTAACCTGCTACCAAAAGTGTACCTTGGACATTTTTTGCGGTGATTTGGGATTAAGTTGAAGATCTGGGTATTAGGTGGCAGTAGAACAAAGAATGGGTCTAATGGAGGAGATTGGATATTTACAGAGTTGATTTAGATTAGCAACGATCCTTGACACAGTTTTTGCTTGTTGTAGAGAGATTCCGATATTTACGAGTCTAATTTTGCATATATTTTACCCCTATATTACTTTAGATCAAAGGACCTTGTTTGATGTCAAAAATAAGGTGAAAGTCTGGGTTTGTGGGGTGAGAGACGACGCTGGTGGTCCAGCAAAGTCAGCATATAACAGGACAGCTTGTTTTTAACTTTCTATAGCTGGAATTTTGAAATTTTTAAAAAATCCATGGGGTTTTTTATTTTTTTGCAATTTGTTGAAGAGTGTAAGGTAAAATACGACATTTATGGATATCGGGGTTAGTTGTTTTTGTTTCTATTTAGATTCTATTTAGATTTGAAAATAAATTTTTTTCTTTTCTTCAAACGGGAACGAACCCTCCGCCATTTGACCCTGAACCGAGCCCATTGCCATTTAACCACGCTGACGCTGGCGGCTAATTTTGTCCCAAATTTGGAATAAATTTCGTTGTTCTCTGCCTAAATTTTGATGCAAGCTACAATGCAAGAAATTTTTTACATTATACTTGAGATACTTGCCCACCTTCCGACTATTCGATCTATGACAACAAGAAAAAGTTAAAGACTACTTATAAAAGTTTCTTTTCATGTTGTCTTAGATGTTCTATAGTGATTTGCAGAGCAAAAAGCGCTGAATGACCAAAGGAATGCTCAGGATAGAATGCTCTATCCGCGTGTTGTTATCAAAAACAAAATTTACTTTATAAGAGAAACTTTGCTATTATTTTGTTTTGAAATTGACTTTATTCTGATGTTTGTGAGACGTTGTGTTCCATACAAAATTTTGTGACTTGTTTTTTTCTGACGAAAATGTTTTTGAAATTTTTTATTTTTCGTCCATTATTTTCGGATATTGGCCGATTTTTAGATGTTTCTCAAAGTTTTTGATACTTTTTTGTCGCGATTTACAATTTACGTGGGAGTAGGAGTGGTAAAGTACAGAAAATTTCAGGTCCATCCCTCATTTTCTCGATTTCTATCTTGTTCTTTAACCCTTCAGCAGCTGATCTAGAAAAATGTCCAGAGCGAAAGGTAAGACGATTTTTATTTGTTTCTTTCGATTTTAGGCAAAACTAAGGGACAGGGAGAGTATGACAGCAAGAATCGGCGCACGGTTTTATCAATTTCGTTGATTTTTTAGCTCAAGGCATCAGGTGCCAAGTGCAATATAAATATCTCTGAAACTAGATTCCAAATTGTATGTCTTTCAGATATCTTCATTGTAAGTGCAAAGAGAACCGCATTCGGAACGTTCGGCGGAAAACTGAAGGGTAAAAATGCGACGGAACTCGCTGAAATCGCCGCTCGAGGAGCTCTGAACGCCGCTTCAATTGACCCGCAGCACATTGATCACGTTATTGTTGGTAAGTTGACCTGTCTAAATGTCTTGGCTACGACTTTTTCTAGAAATTTAGAAATCAACTTTGGAGATTTTAATGGGATTTTGGCGAACATTTGAGATTTTTTGGTAACTAATATCTAAAATAAGGTGTTTTTTAAAATTTTGTTTGCAATATTGATGCGAGAGAAGCTTAAATGTTTTATAAAGCAAGAAAGTTTACTGTAAACGTTATAGGAAATGTTATGCAGTCCTCAAAGTGCGCGGCCTACCTGTCCCGACATGTTCTCCTTAGAGTTGGTATCCCAATCGAAAAACCCGCCGTTACTATCAACAGATTATGTGGATCCGGGTTCGAAGCCATTACTCAAGCTGCACAGGTACGTCTGTCGCTTTATTATAGTATTAAAATAGATCTTTGCAAATATTGAATATCAATTTTGCCGGATGTTACTTTAGGTAATGTCAAAAAAGTTGGTTTTTATGAGGATTTTGTTGAGTTATGAAGATTTCTAGGTAGATAGCAGTATGAAACGTTGGAATGCATAATTTCGATTGTTTTTTCAGCAAATCCTCGCCGGAGACTCGGAAGTTGTACTAGCTGGAGGTACTGAAAACATGAGTCAAGGCCCATTTGTTGTTCGACAAGGCCGTTTTGGAATCCCGCTTGGTGCTACTGTTGAGGTAAGAATGTTTGAAACACTTCTTGATCATTGTAAAATGATGTTTTTTATTATGTTAGAAAAAGTTTCGTTTTTACTTATGATGATTAAAGGACGTATTTTCCAAATTGGAATTTGATATTTTCAGTACGAAGACGCTCTATGGGCTGCTCTCACCGATCAATACACCAAAATTCCAATGGGATTGACTGCAGAAAAGTTGGGAGCAAAATACGGAATAACGAGACAAGAAGTTGATACCTTCGCCTTGAGCTCACAGACTCGGTGGAAGCTCGGTAAGTACTGTTTTTGAGTCGATTGAGGCCAAACGAATTTATTAGCAAAAGGGAAAGTCAAGTATTATGGTTTGGTCAAGCGGTGATCGAACCTGCACCAAGTTTTTTGGCAGAGGATGTAATATAAAAAGTTATTTTGATTTACGATTTTTTCGCTAATTCTAGTATGTTTTAGCCAACAACGCCGGATACTTTAAAGCCGAGATTGAACCACTCAAACTGAAGTCGAAAAAAGGAGAAGAAACCTTCGAAGTTGATGAACATCCAAGAGATACCACTGCTGAATCTCTGGCCAAACTCCCTCCAGTCTTCCAAAAAGATGGCCTGGTCACTGCTGGAAATGCGTCGGGGATCTCGGACGGAGCCGCAGCAGCAGTTGTGGCCAGCGCCGAAGCCGTTCAGAAATATAAACTGCAGCCTTTGGCCCGTTTGGTCGATTGGAGAGCGGTCGGATGCGACCCAACCATCATGGGAATTGGACCCGTCGGAGCGGTGGAGTGGATCCTCAAGAAACACAAGTTGACCTTTGACAATATCGACTTGGTTGAGGTAGGATTTGATCGGCTTTTGACACTTTTTGAAGGGCTTGGTCATGGAGAATATAAAATTTTGAAAAAACCCCAGATTTTTTGATAAATTTGGAATTGGTTTTGATAGATATTTATAGAAAATAGTCTATATGTCATGTATGTATTCGTATTTTTCAAACGTTTTGTTTTTTATTTGGAAAAATTTGATTTTTTTGGGTTTTTGTCGATTTTATTAAAATTTTTGAATTTTCAGGTCAATGAAGCCTTCGCCGCTCAAGTTCTGTCGGTCCAAAAGGCCCTTAAGATCCCCAATGAGAAATTGAATGTGAATGGAGGAGCTATTGCCCTTGGCCATCCTCTGGCGGCCTCCGGAGCCAGAATTACCGCTCATTTGTGCCATGAATTACATCGCCGAAATGGAAAGTATGCCATCGGTTCGGCTTGTATTGGTGGAGGTCAAGGAATCGCCGTCCTCCTGGAAAAGGTCTAAGCATTTTGTTCAACGCGATATATTTGATTGTATTTCTAGAATAAATGTATCACAATTCTTGATATCTAATATAAATTTTGGGGAAAAGTGTGTTAACGGGAAGTTTTTGAGGGTAAAATGAATATTTGAAGTTTCGGTAGACTCTGAAGAACCGTGTTACATTAGCTCACAGCTCTGAAAAGCGTATTTTACAAAGCACCGATATCTTTTTGGAGTACCACCATGATAATATTGCAATGCCAAAAATTCTTGGCATTACGTTTATTTGTAATATTTTTTGGTAAAAAATTTTTTTTGTTCAGAAATTCCTTGCAAGCTCCTTGGAGATTCTGGCAAGTTTTGTCCATCCTTTGCGAATTGCACTTTTGATTTTGACAGATTTTTATGTTGTACTTGACGTCGGATGTCTTGAGCTCAAAAAATTGTCAAAATGAATTGAAAGTCATGTCTATTTTTTTGTTGTAACTATAGGAGCAAATAAAACTCGGCTTACCTTTGGCTTGGAACCTTGTTTTAGATAAGTAGCTGGAGAAGGTGATGATAAAAATCGAGACAAATGAGGAATTGATCTGAAAATTTGTACATTTTTCTACTCTTGCTTCCACGAAAATTGTAAATCACTATTAAATGTGTCATAATTTTGAGAAAAAGCGAAAAATCGGTCAAAACATTTAAATAAAGTGTTCTTGCTTTTAAAGTCAATTTTTGATAACAACACGTCTACGGACAATACGTTAGTATCATTATTTTGGCCATTCAGCACCTCTTGCTCGGGAAGTAACCATAGAGCATCTAAAATTGCAATAAAAAGTAACCGTCTTTAACTTTTTTATGTTATCATAGTTCTAATCATCTGTAGGCGGGACCATTTCGAACAAAAATCACAAATGTTCTGAATTGTGGCTTCAATCGCGACACACATTACGAAAAAAGACCCTTTATTCCAAATTTGGGCAGAAGCGACCTCGTTTTCGATCGGGATAACGAAAAACTTGGAAAACGGGGTTGCTTCTGCATAAAACTTGGAATAAATAGTCTTTTTTCATAGTGTGTGTTGCGATTCAAGCCACAATACAGAACATTTGTGACTTTATATTTGAGAGTTCCGCCAGCAGATCATTAAGGCATGATAACGTAAAAAAGTTGTTGGTTTCTTTTAATGATCACTTTTCGTGTAGTTTTGGATGTTCAATGGTTATTTCCCGAGCAAAAAGCACTGAATGACCAAAAGGAATGATAAAGTTAAATTCTGTAGACTTGTTTGTTGTGTAAAACAAAAATTGACCTTATAAACAAAACAAAGCCGCTCAATTTTTTTTTAAATTTTGACCGAATTTTAGAATTTTCTCAAAATTATTCATATTTTTTCATGCGATTTACGACTTACGTGGCTGTTCGAACGGTTTTATGTAAAAATTTTCAGGTCCATCCCTCATTCTCCCATAGTTCTGTCTTATCCTTCAACTTCTACAGCAGCTGTTCTAAAACAATGTCCAGAGGCAGAGGTAAGCCGAGTTTTGTTTGTTATCTTTGATTTTAGGTGAGAAAAAGGGCACCTGTAGTTACAACAAAAAATAGACATTACTTTTCATTAATTTTATTGCGTTTTTGAGCTAGAGACATCTGATGTCAAATGCAATGTAATAATTCCACGGAATTAAATGTAAACACGATTATTTCCAGATGTCTTCATTGTTAGTGCCAAGCGAACGGCCTTTGGAACATTTGGCGGAAAGCTGAAGGGTAAGAGTGCCACGGAACTCGCAGAAATCGCCGCTCGAGGAGCTCTGAATGCCGCTTCAATTGACCCAAAGCACGTTGACCACGTTATTGTTGGTGAGTTTTAGGCCTTTCAACTGGATTGCTTATGAATTTTTCTTGAAATTTAGAAAATAAATTTGGAGGTTTTATGGAATTTCGACCAACATTTGAGATTTTTTGCCAACTAATACCTAAAATAAGGGGTTTTCTTCATCTTTTCATTAAGATTTTTATGCGAGAGAGGTTTAAATAGTTTGCATAACAAGCAAATTTATTGAAAGGATTTTAGGAAATGTTGTTCAGTCCTCAAAGTGCGCGGCCTACCTGTCCCGACATGTTCTCCTTAGAGTTGGTATCCCAATCGAAAAACCCGCCGTTACCATCAACCGATTATGCGGATCCGGCTTTGAAGCCATTACGCAAGCTGCTCAGGTATGCATTTTGTGGTTTTAATATACTGAGCTTGGGATTTGACTGTATTCTACGTCATATTTGGCTGATATTACTGTCGGTAGAGTAATGTCGAAAAAGTTGGTTTTTTAAGCTATGGAAGTGTAGACATTTCATAGGAGTATGAAACGTTACAATGCATAATTTTGATTGTTTATTTTCAGCAAATCATTGCCGGAGACTCGGAAGTTGTACTAGCCGGAGGTACCGAAAACATGAGTCAACATCCATTCATTGTTCGCCAAGGTCGTTTTGGCATTCCTCTTGGTGCTAATGTCGAGGTAAAAGAAGTCTAAATATTGTCGACTCCTTAAAAATTTTGTTTTTGCTATTTTCTTCCTGAATACTACTTTTTATGAAAAAATTTATTGCACTGGTCGTATTCTACAAATATAACATTGATGGTTTCAGTTCGAAGACGTCCTATGGAGTACTCTTACCGATCAGTACACTAAAATTCCAATGGGATTGACGGCAGAAAAGTTGGGCGCGAAGTACGGGGTAACGAGACAGGAAGTTGATACATTTGCCCTGGCCTCACAGACTCGGTGGAAACAAGGTAAGTAGGATTTTTATAGCTTTTGTGGAGTAAAAATTTTGTTGGGTAAGAGAAAAATAGAAATTGTTGTTTTTATCCTGACGGAATCGAACCTGCGCCAAAAATTTTTTTGGCAGAAATTTTTGCCACTGCGCTATGGGTGCACATGGGGTAATGCTTTTATGTATGGGCGAGGAATGGGGCAGAAGGATTATTAGAGGATTTAGAAGTGATTTTGGATATTTTTTGCAATTTTTCTGACCATTAATAAAAATTTTCTCTCTAGTTCTTTCCTTTTTTAGCCAACAACGCCGGATACTTTAAAGCCGAGATTGAACCACTCAAACTGAAGTCGAAAAAAGGAGAAGAAACCTTCGAAGTTGATGAACATCCAAGAGATACCACTGCTGAATCTCTGGCCAAACTCCCTCCAGTCTTCCAAAAAGATGGCCTGGTCACTGCTGGAAATGCGTCGGGGATCTCGGACGGAGCCGCAGCAGCAGTTGTGGCCAGCGCCGAAGCCGTTCAGAAATATAAACTGCAGCCTTTGGCCCGTTTGGTCGATTGGAGAGCGGTCGGATGCGACCCAACCATCATGGGAATTGGACCCGTCGGAGCGGTGGAGTGGATCCTCAAGAAACACAAGTTGACCTTTGACAATATCGACTTGGTTGAGGTGGGATTTGATCAGCTTTTGAGACTTTTTGAAGGGCTTAGTCATGTAATATAAAATTAGATACAAAAAGTTTGATTTTGTTGAGTATAGAGTTCACAACATGCATATTGACAGAGCAAGGTGGATCGTATTTTACTCCCAAATGAGTTTATTGTGAGATACATAATTGAATTTTACTCAAAATTTTGTCGATTTTATTAAAATTTTTGAATTTTCAGGTCAATGAAGCCTTCGCCGCTCAAGTTCTATCGGTCCAAAAAGCCCTCAAGATCCCTACTGAAAAGTTGAACGTGAATGGAGGAGCTATTGCCCTTGGCCATCCTCTGGCGGCCTCCGGAGCCAGAATTACCGCCCATTTGTGCCATGAATTACATCGCCGAAATGGAAAGTATGCCATCGGATCGGCTTGTATTGGTGGAGGTCAAGGAATCGCCGTGCTCCTGGAGAAGGTCTAAGCATTTCGTTAACGTGATATATTTGGATGTGCTCTTAGAATAAATGTATTTACAATTCTTGATGTCTAATATAATTTTTGTGGAAAAAGTGGAGTAATTGTACATTTTGAGTGTAAAATTGATAGCTAAGAACCTTATGAACTCTAAATTAGTAGAAAGTATTTTAAAAAGTCTTCAACTATGCGTATTTTACAGAACACCGTAATAAAATCTGAGTCCCATCGCGAAAATAGTGCAATGCGAAAATTGCTTGGCATTGTGTTTTTTTATAATATTTTTGGTCAGAAACCGTTCTTGAAGGTTCTGAACTGAATAGTAACCCGTATTTTAGAAGTTGCTGGTTGTTCTCATCTAGTCTTGTAAGGATTTTTACTTATTTTTGATTTTTAGGACCAAGGCGTCTACTATAATGTTTTTGTCTAGGTTTGATAGAGAAATGGAATGTAAAATATTTCTAGGCCATCCTGGAGAACTCCAAGTTCCTTTCCGGCTTTGCGAAGTTTGTTTACTTCGAAATCGCCGCGATTGGCGGCTGTTACGGAACTTTTGTGCTGTGCCGAAGAAACGAGCCGGTTAGACGTTTTCTTCACAACAATTCCCCACGAACCTTGGAGTTGTACTACAAGACAGAGGATTTATTATCGGGGGGAAGGCATTCTGGACAGCAACGTAAGCACTTGGACCGAAAACTGTGGTCTGGGGAAGAGGCGGAGCCGGAAGTGGTTTAAAGCCTAAACTTGAACTGGAACGGGAATATTATTTAGGTGAGTTGATTTTAGAAGATGAAGAAGGGTTTTTTTGCTTCCTTTGCAGGGTGTTTTAGAAGTTAATAAGGCTAGGATATTATTTTTGAAACCTCTCTTTATCTGTAGTAGGTCAAGGTAAAAGAAATCTCAAAAAAGCTTCTAAAAAAGGTTTATAAATGCACAGTCGGTATTCAGAAAAACGGTTTTCTTCTGATTTGTTTGTTTTTCCATTAAAAAATGTGCTTTTTGTAATATTCTTCCATTAGGAATCGAACCTGCGACCCAATGTTTGCCAAGCTCACTACCACTACACCATTTTTGCAAATTTTTTGGAAGCCTGCCAACTTTATTGCAACTGTCGTATTTTATCTCTTTTTCCTTTCAGCGTTCCAAAAATGGGATTTTTCAACAGGCTATGGGGCCGTTTTCTGAATCATCACCTCACTCAACACGAATCCAAATATTATCAAACGGTAGCCGCTTGTGTTGTCATTTCTGCCTCTTACTACTGGTATTTGACTACCAAGGAAAACAGAGATGTCAGTCAACCAATGTCCGAACTCTCTTTTAAAAAATACGTCGAGATTCGGAAAGAATTGGGCAGAGACGTCTAATTGTTCTCAATTTTTAGGCCATTATTTTATTATAGGTTTGTTTTCTGTTGATTATTATTTTGTTTGGTCACAAATAAAGGTATTTTTGTTGCTTTTGCTATGTGCAGATTGACTTGAACAAGGTTTTGAGCCTAAAGTATCAAAAATGTCATTGATAATGTAATTTAATCTGAAATTAAGGGCTTAAAATACGGTTCGAAAGCTTTAGAAAGGAGTTTTGAACTATTTAAGAACCAAGTTTTTGATTTTTAGCCATTTTAAGTAGATGTGTTCTAATGGCTTAGTGGTAGTGAGTTAACTCGAAATTTGGCGCAAGTTCGATCCCGGTTATATGGAAAGTTGTAAAATTGTGAGGTCGTGTGTTGGCATGCCCGTATTTGATTTTAAGTTTAATCTCAACTTTTTGTTTTCTGTATTTTATCTAAATTTTTGCGTTTTTTCATAAAAATGATCTAAAATCCAATTTGTAGATGTCGGGACCTTTCCAACGAGTTCCTCCTGCCGCAACACCGCCTCTCAAAGGCTCCTTTCCACTGGATCATGACAGTCAATGTCGTGGGCCTATGTTCGAATACATGAGGTGCCTAAATTCCCAAAAATCAATGGGCGGAGAATGTAAACCCTTGGCCAAACTTTATCTCCAGTGCAGAATGGACAAGGGTCTTATGGAATCGGATGAATGGAGTCGATTGGGATTCAAAGAAGATGATTTGAAGAAAGCGGACGAGCTGAGCAACAAGACTTGAGATAATTTATATTATTCATGATGGATAATATAAATGGTTGTTTTAATGATTGTATATTAGCTTTAGGCGTTTGAATTAGGAAGGTTATAACTTGTTTTTACTTGTTTGTTGATTTTTGCATTGAAATTTGGAGGAATTTGAATAAAAATTGATGATAATAATGTTATACTCGATGGATAATATAATTGGAATTTTTTGGATGTTTCAGGTATTTAGACGCCGTTTATGGGAGTCCGCATGATGTATCACGCGATAATATTCATTGCGCGCCCGAAAAGTTCGAAAAATTTTAACAAAATTTACATAAAATTGATAAAAAATTTAAAGAAGTGCACAAACTTTTTTGGAATTCTAATTTTTACCAATTCAAATTAAATCCCATCCATCGAGCGGCCAATTTCGGTCGTTGCTACCCGATTGGTTCCAATGTCGGCCGTTCAGCTAGTCGTCCTAGTGATCTTCATCGTTGTGGCAACGCTTTTCAGTCAGGAAAATGGAACATTTGTGGCTGAACAGGACGTTGACGGAAGAACCAAGCCCGTTGATAATTGCGAACCAAAATATGCTCACAATAAGATGTAAGAAGAGAATGGTTTTATAGATTTGGTGACATTTTATACGATAGAAGTTTTTATCGTATAAAATGTTGCCTTTTTGAAAATTCTAGTGTCAAGCCGCCCTCTACTTTTTTTATATACACCTTAGTCTCTGCTGGACAAAGTTTTCGATGTTTAATAAAATGTCACGAAAGCTCTTGGAAAAATCAATAATTTCTGTGGCTTTTCGTCTAATAGCAAAAATTGGCTAAAAATATGCTACTTGTCATTGGAATTGTTGTAAGATACGTTATGGTTCATTTTCAGCCACTTGGACAACAGAGAATGCAAGAAATTCCGTTTGTCAACCAAGATGATTCGGACTCAAAACTTTGGCTTTGTAATTAAAGGCGATTTGAATCACAAAGGAACTAATGTGTAAGACGAAGGTCTCTAATGCTGTTTTAGACTAAATCTTACATCATAAATTTTCATTTTTAGCGTGAGATTCTTTTTTGGAGAGAATGAGACGATGGGAATGGTGGTGACTGTAAACCATTCTGGAACACTCATTGAAGATCGTAAGTGAAAAAATATTGACTGGTGCATAGTGTTCTCTGTGGCAAGAATTTTGTACATAAACCCTCGCGAAAAATTTTGCATGAGCTGAGAATCGAACCTGCAGTCTTTGGATGTCTAGTCTAAACCACTACCATTTAGACTAAACCGACACGGGATCTGAAATTGCTGCATATTAGGCCCTGAGGGCAGAAATAGTAAAATGAGGGATAAGAAAGTTGTATAAAGCCACAGTGATCCTTAAAAATCGACTTTAAAGTTGTAATTGGCAACTTTGCGTTGCGTTTTAACTTTTTTGGCCATTTTTAGCCGAGTACGTATCCCAACTCAAGTTCAACTCGGAGAGAACAGAATACAGATTCGATAATACGAAAATCAAGATCTCGGGCGCCGGCGGACAATTGGATCGACCGGCCGAACTGAATCTTATGACTCCGCTTGGCGAAAAAGAAGAAGGCCGCGAAAGAGAAGTGAATATTACGGTGATCTTTGACAAGATTAAGCCTCGAGACTTTTTGGTGGTTGAATTTGTAAGTTGAGTTCAAGATGCCACCGGTTTTCTAATTAGGTGACATTCTATACGACGAAAGGTTTTGTCGTACAAAAATGTCGCCTGGCGAAAGGTTTAGCATAAAAAAATATCCACAAGACATTCATTTGCAATTTATAGGCATCGATAATGCAATATGCGACAAAATTCTTTGGCGACATTTTATACGATGAAAAAATTTATATTTGTATTTTTGAAATTTCTACACGTTTTTGTAACCTATATGGTAATTTCGATCGTTTTTAGTTTGAGGGCATCACTTTGAACACTGTTACGTACCCAAACTATGATCATCATGAACCAGGAAGTCACATAAGAAAGCCTAAGGACTATACTAAGAATCCTCAAGAAGCGTGGAAAATGCCCGTGATTTTTGTTTGTGGATCGTTGTAAGCATTTCTAGATACTTCACATTAGTCCTTAGGGACTCTAGTGTTATATGGCATGAGTTTGGGACCAATTTTGATTATTTAAATAGTTCTAAGAGCAATTTTTTGTATTGTACTTGATCTGAGGAAAAGTTGATGGTAAAAAGTGCATAAAGTAATGTTGTAGATGGCTTCAAGCGGTCCCAAGCAGTGTTATGACCGATTTTGCTTTTCTCGTTTGATTTTAACTCATTTAAAAACTTTGCTCCAGCCGGACTCGAACCTGCGACTTTTTTTTGTTCTAACTGCCTACCACTGCGCCATCTGAACACATGCCGTAAAATTTCTTTAATTAAAGTTAAAATGACTTTGACGATATTACGACAATTTTTTACTTTTTATTTTTTCAAAATACGACTATAATTGCCTTTTTTAGAGTAATTATTCTTGTTTTTGGATGTGTTGTTGGTCTATGCGTCCGAGGGAGAGCTTGGAGGGTAAGTGTGTAAGATGTTGTAAAAAGACTAAAAATTTGTTCTAAAAGTTTTTGGAAGTTTACGAAATCTTACTGTAACCTTTTTTTCATTTTTTTGAAGATTTGAAGCCTGATGACTAAAAAATTATATTTTTTCTCGTCAATGGATGATATTTTTTAGAATCACCGGCGTGAAGCGGAAATCGAAGCAGCCAATAAGCCCGGTCCAGCCCCTCCGACCGACGGGAAATCCGACAAATCGAAAAAATCCGGAAAATCGGTAAAATCGGCGAAAAAATCGAAAAATGGTACAGACAGCGGAAACTCAGAGACGACTCAAACCGGCAGTGAAAATAGCGAAAAGAAATCTGAAAATGGAGCCAAAAATAGCATTGTCTAATCATGTTGATTATTAGGAAATAAATATTTTTGTAGCTTAGTTTGTTGTTTTATGCCTCAAAAAGTTTTTACATCCACCCGGAATCGAACCAGCGACCTGTTGGATGGAAGACCAAACTCACAACCACTACACTAAATGGATACGCATGCGCGAATAGCGGGAAATTGATGACTGAGGGTCGTGCGGTGGAAAATATGGGTAAAAAAGCGTCTTTCAATATTGTTATTGGCATAACAACGATGTTGATACAGTAATTGTGACAATTATTGCCATATTTGACCAGAAAATTGCAGAATATTCGCAGAAATTTTTGATGAAGAAATATCTGCGTTACGTTCCGCCAAAAATAAAGATGATTCGTCGTAAATCTGAACCAATCTATGTCTACGTTTTTTACCTGTTGATTATTGCTATAATATATACTGCTTTCATAACAATTCATAATATAATATATAGTACTGTATATAGTATATTCTGCAATATAATGGAAGACTGAATAGGCAGAGGACGACAGCAAATTTCTGTGAAAGATTCATCCAAAGTTAATTTTGAGGCAGTTGACTATCAAAAATTGACTTGTCTCACATGTATACAGGAGCGATTGCGCTTATATACACTTTTCAATACGACAACTACAACTGCGGAGTCGTAACAAAAAGGGCAGACTTTCTCTGGATTGTAGAATGGGAAATTATAAGCATCTTTTATGTTGAACACGTTTTCCTATGAGTGCCGGAAGCATTTGGTTCGATGTGACCAAATGGCTCATCTTTTAAAGTTTCTTTGCATAAAATTAATTGTTTTCAATGTTTTTTGTTGATTGATGACTACTTTAAATTCAAATTTTAAATATTTCTGCGACAAGGTCATTATACAGACTTGCTTTAAAAGACCACTGCACAACTATGGATTTAAACGAAGTGACCAGCACCGTAACTTCATACAACTCTGCCGTTAACGTAACCCATCAAATCTGTAAGTATGTACATACCTGATTTGGTGTTCTCCGGATAAAACCAGTATCCTCACTACATGGTGATGACAAATATCTGTTTTTAGGGAGAATGCGGCAAAACAAAACAATATGACATTTGCCGTAATGTGGAACGCAAGGGAGACTGAATTGCACAGTGAAGGTGACAACAAACCGCTGTGAAAGATTCAAAAGAAATTAATAAACATGATCATAACAGTATTAAAAACTAATTTTAAATTTATGAAATTACCATAGACACAGCCAATACGACGACTGCAACTGCGGAGTCGCAACGAAGACCGTTGAACACTGTCAGGGATTGAAGCAAAACTGTCCATATTCAGAAGAAACAGAGGTCTAAACTTGAAAAACAATGTTTTTAAGACAAATTCCTAAATAAAAATTAATTTGAAATAGCCCATTTGTCATCACAATTCCTTTACATCCTCTAAAATTGACAAAACTCGTCCAACAATACAAAAAATACATTTTATTTTCGATTATCTATCAAAAATTCAGCAATGAATCCTAATTCGGGCCAATGGCTGCCTTTTGTTTGGGTAATTCCTTCTGAATGTTGTCCAACTCCTCGTCCCAGGCCTTCTCAATCTTGGCCCAGTGCTGGAGAAGCTCCTTTTTACGCTCTTGTCTTCGGTTGAAGTAATACGGATATTGTTCTCGATCAGGTCCAGTCCAATAATACGAATCGAGGATGGAGTCGTGACTCTCACGAACACGGTCGTAGGCACTTCCTCCGGGATCCAGAGCAACTAAAAATATTGGATATTAGAGCTAAAACTCGGGGATTTTTTATATTATCTATGAAGATGATGAGCAATGGAAAGTTGGATAATTTTTAATGTAAATGCGACTAAAACTGCAGCCGTTGCTACTTAATATAAAGCTTGTTATCTTCAGCTATTATTATCCAATTTACATTACCTAAAATCCAAAAACAACAAGAGAAAAGTAAACTTACACCTGAAGGGTTTATAATGTCTCTTCTCCCAAAGCTCGCGACAACCATCAGCCAACATGACCTGCGCTTTACGGGTATCCTTCTCGTCGGCGGCGGCGTCGAATCGAGCCCTCAACAAGACTTGATGGTATCGGACATTCACTCTAAAATCATATTAAATTAATCAATGTTTTTAGTTTAATATAACAGAATCCTTGTTTAGAGGCTCTAAAAGCAAATAAGAAGAAAGAAGAGGACTTACGGAGTTCCACCATACCAATTGAAGACTTCTCGAAGGGCTCGCTTGTAGAGCCGTTGGACTTTTTGTTTGTGACTCAAGGCCTTGGTGAACATCCAGGCCGGAGACTCCATGCCTGGATCTAAAAACTACAATTTAAAATTCGAATTAATTTTAAGGATCTCAAACGGTTAAACTTCAATACCAACATTTGCGATCAACAAAAGCACGAAAAATATCTTTTTCTCCGCTTTCAACACGATGCCAACATTTGTTTTCGTGGCAAGACGCAGAAAATATTCTCCTTTCTCACTTTTCTGTTTTTATTTTTTTATTTTTTACAGTTTCCCGAATTTCAGTTGATCAGAAAAGTCCTCAACTCAGTGATTGCACTCATCTCGGGGCGGTGCGACTGTTGAATGGTGGTATTTCGGCCGTTATTCAAAGGTTTGCGATTCCACTCAATATTGTCGATGTTCTTGTCAAGTCTGTGGTTGGTTTCTTTTCTTTATCCCTTTTTCTTGATGTTTAGGTCCAACACCTTTGACTGTACCCACTTCTTTGTCGTTGTATTGCACTTTTGAATTTTCTCTGTCAAGTGTAATATAATTCTAATTTTTTCCAAAGCTCTTTGCATTTACGGTGTAATTAGCATTTCCGGCACAACTCTTGCTGCCTTTTCTTGCTTTCACAAGTCTTTTTATTAATTTTTTCCATGCAGGATTAAGATTTGGGCTAAAGCTATATTGATCTTTAAAATACCCAGAAAATTTCTCAAAAAACAAGAATTGGTGTCCAAAGCAAGGTTCAGCTTAGCTGGAGATGCCGGTTTGAATGTCCGGTTACAGTACGAAACCATTTTGTCAAATCAATCGGGAAATGAGGCTTTTCGGCCTAGATTTGGCGCAAATCTCTCGTAAACAAGCGGATTAAGCTGGATAAGCGGATTTGTTCGTCTCCATATCGTCCATAAATCCATGGGCATTCGGGATACAAAGCTTTGTAAAAATTGGGACCTCTAGTTTTCTTGGAATTATAGTTTTTTATCAGAAAAGTTCTGTCTAAAAACCGCAAATGTCAAGTGTAATATAAATTTTTGTCCCTAAACGACTCTACGAATCGTATTTTACTCTAAGGCCAAATTGTTTTGTTTATAATCGGATTTGAAAACGAAAGTTTAGTTTTTTATCTTTGAATTTTTTTGTTTTTGGCCAAAAAAAGTGTCGGATGGAATGCGTCGGGCCAAAAAAATTGTCTTTAATCCTTGTTATGGGGCCGACGAGCCGTGGAGAGTAATTTTTAGGAGTTTGTTCGAGTTTTTTTAAAGGAAATTTGCAAAAGTTTCGGGTAAATTTGATTTTCATGGGAAAAATAGGGAATTTTTCAAATTTTTAAGGGTAAAATACGGCTTCTTTAATGTCTTTTAATTTTTTTCACGCTTTTTGAGTACCTAACAGGTAATTTTGAGCTAGTTACTACTTAAATTTGTCATATTTTCTCTTATTTTTTTACCTTTTCTCAAAATTTAAATGAAAATTTTTAATAATGGCCGGAAAAATCCCGAAATATGACACGAAATTAATAGGTAGAATAGTAATAGTAATATAACTCGAGTCCGAAAGGACACCGGTAATTGCATGGGAACGTCTTTTCATGATTATATGCCCCAAAAAAGGCAAATGTTTCCACTTCCCCCATGGGATTTTTGGTTTTATTTTTGGAGGAAAAGAGGGGCAATTTTACGTTAAATGAGCTGGAAATTAATGTCAAATACAGTTTAGCCATCTTGAAACTGATTTTTAATCAGAAAATTTTTTTGGGGAAAAAAGCGATTTTTTGATTTTCGATATAGTTTTTGACCCCGATAAGGGTTTATACCGACCTTGAATGACCTCTTTAATTTTATTAGATACTCATCTGAGCTTCCGATATTTGAGTTTAATTTGGGGCAAAAGAAGCCAATTTTTGGGGAAGGTTATACTTTTTATAGCGAAAACTATCTATTGCGGACAAATTTGGAGTCTTTTGAGGTTGGCTATGCAGAGGATTCTCTGTTACAACCAAAAAATAACAAAAGTTTTCTTATTTTCTTTTGAAAAACACCCATTTCATCAAAAATTTCCTCAAAAATGGATGCATTTTTCTTATCGATGATTCCTCAGCACCTCGCGAACCTCTTTTTGTTGTGTTTCATCTTCCCAATCAGCCCAAACAGACTTCTCCCACCCAAAAATGGTGTTTTCAGCCACTCTCGCCGCCGGATTTGTGATGACCACCAAGATCCGCCCAATCGTCCTCACTGGACCCTCAGGCACTGGCAAAAGCACACTGCTGAACCGAGCAATGAAAGAGTATCCGGACGCATTCGCTTTCAGCGTGTCGCGTAGGTGATTTTTGAAGAAAATTGAGAGGAAACGCGGGATTTTTAGCGGAATCTTAGAGGATTTTGTATTATTTTAGGTGAATTTAACTGGTAGTGAGTCAGAATTTTAGTCAAAAGGTCGCAAGTTCGAATCCCGCTTGATGAAACCAAAGCATAGATGGGGTTTAAAAGCCGTGCCAAGAGGAATAAAACAATTTTTGGTTTCAGACACCACCCGCAAACCCCGAGATGGTGAAGTCCACGGGGTGAATTACTATTTCGTCGAACGCTCCGAAATGGAAAAAATGATCGACAACGGGGAATTTGTGGAAAATGTCCAATTCGGCGGCAACAGATACGGCACCTCCAAAATGGCCATCGAAAATGTCCAAAAAAGCGGAAAAATTTGCATATTAGACTTGGAACTGAATGGTGTGAGAGCGCTGAAGGAACATGACATGAAATTCAAATTCATCTTGATTCGAGCACCCAGTTATGAGGTTTTGGTAGGTTTGAAAGATTTTTATGGCGATTGAAAGGGAGGTTGAGGAAAATTTGGACGAACTTGACCTTATTGTAGGTGTTTTTGGGCTAATTAAGATGATTTTTGTTAAAAATCTTGCTTAATTGATATTTAAAGAGAGTGAAAGCATTTTTTTCAAAAATTACCTTAATTTGGGTGTTTTTGAGGGGGAAATTGATGATTTTTGTTTGAGAATAAGGGGTGGTTTTAGGTAATTCGCCTACAATTTGCGGCGTATTTTACAATTTTTTTTGAAAAAATGAAATTTTGTTCAAGGACTGCGGAATTTTTTGATTTTTTAAATGCTGGAAGTATTTTCCGACCGCGTTTTGCCTAATAAAATTGTTCTCCAGGAGAAACGCCTTCGGGACCGAGGCACTGAGACCGAACAATCGATCCAAGATCGCCTGAGGCATGCCCGCGAAGATAACGAAGCGGCCGAAAAAGAACCGGATCTTTTCGACCGAATTATCGTCAATGATCAACTCGACCGAGCCTACGAAGAATTCATCAGTGCCATAAAAGACGAACTCGATCTCTACGAGGCCCTCAAAAAAGAAGCCGCGGCCGAAAAAGCGGCTGCCACGTCGGGACCCTTGTCTGTTAACTAACGTGATTTTGTCTAGTTCGTTTAGAATGTAGTGTAGTGCATTAGCAAATTTTTACAAGATTGTCGTCTTGGCTATCTTTTGACGAGCCATTCGCAACAGCTAGTCTAGTCTAACCGTAATTTTTTAGCATTTATAATATATTGTCTTACATATGAGTAATAAGAACAAAAATTTAATTTGAGCACAGTGCAGGGAATTTGGGAGAAAATGGATTGGAGGTAGCCTTAGTTTGAAGAGAAGGGGGCTAAACTTGTGTAAGGTAAGGACGAAAACGAAATTTTGATTTCTCCTGAGGTTTGGACCTTGTTTTAGACATCTAGGTCGGCTGAGTTGAGAGCTCCAAAAGTCTTATTTTGGGGATTTTAAAAGTACCGAAAATGGTTTTATTTTGGAGAATTAGAGTCATAATTTACAGTTGGATGTCGGTTTTAGCGATTGTTTAGCCGGATTTTTATATTTTTGGACGTTATTGTAGACGTCTAGGTCGGAATATTTAGGAAATTAAAAAGTTGTATTTTAGGTGTTGGAAGGTTATTCAAATGGGATTTTATTTATAGAATAAGAGCCTTAATTTTTATTGCGGTTTTCAGTTTGGCAAAATTTTGAGTGGTTTTCGACTTGTGGACCTTGTTTTAGACCTCCGAACATCAAATCTCTAAATAAAAAATGTCGTATTTCTAGGTGGGGTTGTTGAAATTTCTATAGTAATTCCAGATCCCTTAAACTGTACTCAATGCTTTATATTTTATTATTTTGTCATTCATCATCATCTTCCGCCTCTTTCAGCCAGATCTGCACCATGACCCCGTCTAATGTCCGGCCCTCGAGAATTCACATGCCTCAGGGCAAAGGCATCACCGGAAAGGTCTAGCCACCCCCTTCTTCACACAAATGTTTGCCCACGAATCCGTCAGAATCATTCCATCTAGCCAGAATAATTAGAATCAGCACTTTTTAAATCCCGTTATTTCGTCAAATTCATGGTAAATCTTGGTGTATTCGTAAAATCTCGTCGATGTTTGTATCACACGAATAAAGTTCGGTTATGGGAAGATGTCGTATATTGATTTTGAGGAGCTCCGAGGTACAATTACCTAAAATTTTACATTTTGAAGAAGAAAAAAGGGTTTTTATTTGATAATTGGAGTACAGATGGCGTCCACATCTCGGCTACCGCCGCTCCCAGCACTAAGGGACTTTATTCACATGTATCAGCTAAGGGCGACCAAGGTCTTGTCTCAAAATTACATTATGGACATGAATATCAACAGAAAAGTAGGCAAAAAATGATTTTTTAGGTCATGGTTTAGGCTGATTGTAAAAATAATGAAAGATAGTGGAGTAAGGTTCGATCTTCTTCAGATTGTCCGTCAATCCGGCCTCCAGCCCGACGGCTATGCTCTGGAAATTGGGCCCGGACCAGGTGGAATTACGAGAGCAATTTTGGAAAAAAATCCCAAAAGATTTGATGTTGTCGAGATTGATAGGCAATTTGAAGAACCATTGGAGGTAATTTTTCAGTTTTTTGTTTTTTAAATTGATTTACACAGGCGGGATTCGAACCTGCAACTGTTTGATTGAAGGCCAGAATTTTTACCCACTGTACCATGAAGGTACATAGGGTTAAGATACGGAGAAAATAGTGTGAAGAGGAATATTACGACTTGTGGTAGAATATTTTAAATATTGACGGTGGTTTAGGGTTTAAAAGGGATTTTTTAGAGGTTTTAACTGAAACGTGTGATTTTTGTGGATTTTTCAGATTTTTTTTTGGGATTTTTATGAACAATGGTCATGGAAATTGCTCTGTAAACCAAAACGGATATGTGTCTTGGTTTAGTTAAAAAAATTTGCGATTTTTTAGCGAAAATTCGATTTTAATTTTTTTTCATTTTTTTGCTCTAAAAATTTTAGGCCCTACGAGAAGCCTCCGACAACATCCTCCACATTCACATCCAAGACGCCCTCAAAACGGATCTCGGTGAAATCATGGATTTGGCGAATCTCCCACCAAATCCATGGTGGGAACAGCCCCCAAACTACCATCTAATCGGCAACTTACCCTTCAATATTGCCTCCCCGTTGATCATCAAACTCCTGAGGGAAATGTCATGGCGTCGAGGCCCGTGGAAGTATGGTCGTGTACCCCTGACGCTGACGTTTCAATTGGAGGTGGCCAAAAGAATTTGTGCGCCGGTGGATTGCGATGAAAGAACCCGGATCAGCATTGTGTCGCAATTTGTCTCCGAACCCAAATTGACGTTTGTTATACCGGGAAGGTGCTTCGTCCCGAAACCGCAGGTACAATTGGATTTGTTGGGATTTTTTAATTTTTTTTGAAATTTTTTGGGATTTTTTAAGATTTTTGGGATTTTTTTTTAAGCGAATAGTTTCTTTAGGTTATATGATAGATTTTGAAGGCGTACAGGGCCTTTTGTAGTGTTGAAGTCCTTTTTTCTTTGACGTTTTTTTGGGATTTTTAAAGATTTTTCCACAATTTTTGGGGTATTTTCGAAGATTTTAGGGGAAATTTTAAAAAATCGAGAAGATTCGACTTGTTCAGTGCCCGCAGATCCGATGGATTCAAATTTTCCAATTTTTGGCAAAATGTGTCTCTGTGGTCTAGTGGGTAAAAATTGTGGTTCTCATTTAAAAGGTCGCGGGTTCGAATCCCACTGCATGCAAATTTTTGTCGAATTAAAAAGAGATGACAAACTTCCTCTAAGGTGTGTCGGGATAGTTTATAAATCTAAATTATGTCTAATATCCGGGATTTCTTAGCTAAATTTGCCGTTTTTCTAAAATTTTTGGGATTTTTTGACTTTTTTCTGCAGAATTTTTGATAAAATGTTATAATTTGTCTAATTTACAGGTTGATGTCGGAGTGGTCACATTTACTCCTCGAGAAGAGCCTTTAATCGACACTTCATTCGAAATTGTGGAAAAAGTTGCTCGGCATGTCTTCCATTACCGCCAAAAATACGTAATCCATCCGATAAAAACTCTATATCCAAAAGCAATGGCCGACGATATGGCTCATGATATGCTCAAACATTGCCGGATCAATCCGAAATGGAAGTCATATTACCTTGGAATACCGGATTTTGCGGAACTGTGCAAATTTTACGAAAAACAGTGTCGAGAGCAAGTTGATTTTGATTATTTTTGATAAAAATAGTCGTGGTTTGACAGAAATGTGGTTTAGTGGTAGTGGGCTAGTATTTTAGGGTCGCGGGTTCGATCCCGTTGGAGCAAAAGTGAAAATGTGTGGGTTTTTTTTATTTTATGCGGTTTTTTTGGATTGAAGGGTGCTTAAAAATCTTAGTTTTAACGTCCATTATATTGCTCTACCTTGAAATTTTGCAAATAAAAAAATTTTTACAATTTCAGAACACCCGGATTGTTTGCATATAACTACTATGGGCAGGGTCATAGAACATTGGAGGAGCTATCCACAGGACCGAACGCTTTCCCTCCAATTTTTGAGATTTTAAACGAAAAACAGCCCAATTTCAAGGACGGAATCTCATTGGCCCATGCAAATCAACACACAAATTAGGATTAAGTATGTTTATTATAAATAAAAGAAGATACAATGGATTGGAGTTATGATTTCATACCGATATTTATGTGTGTAACGATGAAAAATTGAGATTTTTTGACAAAAGAAAGGATTTTTTAGCGATTTTGTGGGATAATTGCAATTTTTGACTTGAAGATTTGGAGAAATGATGGGATTTTGAATAGAAATATGCGGATGGGTCATAATATGTCCGATAATGCTGGAAAAAATGAAGAAACAAAATTAATTGCAGCAAAATTTGGGATTGGAATTGTGTGAGGGCCCTTGGGCATAGTTAAAATTGCAGAAAGTTTCAAGAAAAGTCAAAAAATTTTTAAGAAATTTGAGATTTTTTGAATTTTCCCTCCAAAAATTGGGATTTTTCCAAAAAATTTCGCCGAAAATCGCAAAAAATCGTCGTATCTTACATTTATCAAGATGAGAAATTACATATTACAAATTTTCGTTACACTTACAATTGATTACAACGTGCAAAAACCTCGTTAAAGCGAAAAATACTCGAAAAAACCGCGTAAATTGATATTATAAATGTTTTGAAAGAATCCGAATGTTAGGCATGGTAAAGTGCTCGTACGCCGAGCTTAGAAGAACCCGCGGTAGTTGTTGAATCGTTGCGAAAACCTCGGCAAAACGTCATCGAAAATCCGACTCAAATTGACGTCATAATATTGAGAGGAGAAAAGGTTGTCGTTCATCCTGAAAACGGGCGTATTTTAGAAAAGGGAACAAGTATTTAGAAAGAATAAAGAGTGTATTTTGAATTTTGTTATACAAAAGGGGCTTTTGTTTGAGGTGGGATTCGAACCTGCAAGGTTTTGAGTGAATGTCCGAGTCAATTCCAGTTGCGCCATTGCGAAACAGAGGCCGAAAATTAATGGAGATGAAGAGCTTTATGTAGGAGTAGTTTAAAAATCAATTTTTGAAAAATTTTTATGGCCGAAAAATAGGAAAATTGCAAAAAAAATAAAATTTTTGCGACCTTTCCACAAAAACATCTCGAAGATTTCTGCAAAGCGCGGTTTCAAAATCTCGAATATTTGTTTAAAAAATTCTATTTTTTATTTACCCAAATTTTCGTTGAATTTTGCAAAATATTTTCGCAAAAAATTTCCAAACTTACTCATCCATAAACATGTTGAAACTGTGGCTCATGTGGTCCTCAAATGCGTAGAACGGATAGGCCCGACGTCTCCGACGTGCGGGCTGTGTTCTGGACGGATCGACGGGAGCAGCAGTACTAGTCGTACCACTCGTTTTGTCGCCATTATTATTGGCTTCGGCGGGCCGAAGATCGGCCGAAGTGTGGCGTCGCGGCAGCCTGCGCCCCGTCTCCAGCGCCGTGCACAACAGTCGATAGGCGAGCGTGACGGCCTTGGCGGTCTCCGCGTCACCGCCCTTGTCCGTATGATGCAGACGGATCTTTTGTTGGAACGCTTTCTTCAACGAGTCCTTGTTGATTCGATGATCCACATCCAGCAGCTTCATTTGCTGACATAATTCCAACTCGGAGATGTTGCGCAGCTCCTGAAAATGGTCGAAAAATGTTTTTTTGTGGTTTTTCATTTTTTTTATTTTCATTTTTTTGCACAGTAAAAAATTTGCTCTGCACTGTGCAAACAAAACGAATTTTGCACGGTGCGGTGGAAAATTGCACTGTGCGGTCGGGAAAAGATTCTGCACGGTGCGAAAAATCAAAAAATATTTTCTTGCACTGTGCTGTACAAACGAGGAAAAAATTTTTGCACAGTGCACTTTTTTTATGATGGGGAAAAATTTTTGCACTGTGCAAATTTTTCTCAAAGTCGAAAATGCCCGCCAAATTTTTATTTTTTGCTTGTAATTTTTTTCATCGATGATTTAATATAATATAAATTCTCTAAAAAAAACACTTACCTTAGCCATCTCAAAAATGAGCCGTCAGTTTTGCCAATCGGATCGAATTCAAGCCCCCAGGCACTTTTTTTATTCGATAAAAATGCACTCTTAAAAACGGCCGAAAAATGATCGGAAGCCGGCGGGATTTCGGCCGCTGGTCACTCTCCAATTTAATTCGAGGATTTATGTGCCTCGAGCAATATCCGGGGGGAATTGGTTTCCTCGCACAAGCCGGAATTCGAATTATGTGGGCCTGAAAAAAACGGAGAAATTTATGGAAACTTTATAATGGAAAAAAATGAAAAAAGCGGGTAAAAACGCGGAAGTAAAAGGCCAAATTAGATATGAAGTTAAATTTCGAGGGGGCTGGACGTAAAAAATCGGGAGGCCAAAAATTGCTCTGGTTGCTAAAAGATTTTTTAGTCCAGTGCTTTGCAGAAACAACTGAGATTTTTATGACGAAAAATTCCGAAATTTCGATTTGTTGAACTTTTTAAGGAGCCAGAACAGCTATTTTTGAATTGCGCTTTTTTCGGCGTGCGAAACGAAATGTCAAAAAAGTTTTTTATGTCATGCAGCGAAAGTAAAATGGAAAAAATGCAAACAGTAAAATCATCATGAGTAGGCATGTAGATTGTCACCATTACGTTCTTCCCGTTTTTATTGGTACAGTAGACGAAGAAACTTTTTGGACATTTCGTTCCAGGCTGTAAAAAGCGCGATTCGAAAGGATTTGTTCTGACCTTTTAAGGGTTTGTTATATGGCCGATAAGGGAAATATTTGCCGAATTTGAGTTGTTATTGGTACAGTATAATAAAAAACTTTTTGGAAATTTCGTTTCCACGCCGTGTAAAGTGCGATTCAAAATTAGCTGTAGTGTCCCTTTAAGGACCCATTTGATTGCAAAAAAGCACGAAAAAAATTTTCAATTTGCAAAGCGTGATTGACATATAGTCTTCATGGACTGTTGGTACAAAATTTGAAGACAACTTGTTTAGATCACAGGCAGCCGGTCCGTCGAAAAGGGGACGAAACTGACTGTCTATTATAAGTTCCAGCTTTTAGACCAAGATTTATATAGTATTCTAGGTGGTGTATAATATTTTTGTATAATATTTTAAAATTTTCAAATTTTTCTCTCAAAAAATCTCGTTTTGTCCCCAAAAAATTTCGAACTCAAAAGACCTCGGGGAAACGTGACAACTCTCAAAGAATGTTAAAAATGTCCTCAAAAACAAACAAAGAATCCCGGTGGTATTCGAATACCTGGCCTACAAAAGATCTCTGAGAACTCTTGAGACTCGCTTTATCTCAAAAAAAAAACAAAGAATTAGGAAGAGAAATGAGAGAAGGTGTAAAATAATATCGGATTAACGTTTGTAAGTGCTCTCAAATCACGAGACTGTTTTGTTTTGTTGATTTCCGGAAAGCTTAATGGACAAATAAAAGGAGGAGTTTTTTAATTTTTTGGGGGCATTTCCGGTACAGTTTTTGTTTTATTTGACGAATTTTCCAGGTTTTCAACGGAAAATTTGTGGAAATTCTGGGCTGAAAAACTTACTAAATAAAGCAGTGGTAATTGTTCGGTATAGAATTAAAAAAAAGATAGCTATAGAAATAATAAAAAATGTTGAAACGGTATGAGAATCTGTTTGTTTTTGTGAAATACGAGAAAAACGCCTTCCGCTAACACTAAAAATCCACAAACGAATAAAATCAAAATAAGTTGGCTTCTTGATTTTGTTTTATAAGTGAAGTTAAAGAAGTCGTTTATGCAAATCAAAAGAAGTCAAAAAATGCATACGCCACTTGAGATTCCAAGGACGTCTCCGATCCAAGTACTAATCAAGCGCACCGTTGCTTAACTTGCCAGATCGGACGGGATGGCGTGCTTTCAACGGGCTATGGGCGTACACACTCCTCTCCTTTCCAATTTTGATTTGGTTTCACGCAGTTGGAAAAGAAATAAGAGGATCTTTAAAAAAAAAATAAAAAGTATTGATTTTGAAAACTTTTCTGGGAGAATTTAAAATCTTTTTGAGAAAAAATATTCGAAATATTAAAACTTTGGGAAAAAAAAATAAAAATTGAAAAAATAAAAACTCAAATCTTTTTTTTTGATTGTAGAATACGTGGGGTGCTAATTTGTTTGCTATTTTCTAAAATTACTTCGTTTACAATGAAAAAAGTTGGTTGTTTTCCAAAAAAACAGAAAATTAGTTATGACCATTCGTTAAAGGCCTATTTATAGAAGTTTTCGGGCCGCGGAAGTAATTACTCTTCGGAAATCTAACCCAAATAAAGCCATGCGAATTTGAGTAATTCGTACTGGCGACAATTGAATATTGCTTTATTTTAGTCATTAGTTACTAATTTTTATTAAAAGATTCGTAACGGAAAAGTAAAACTGTACTACTTATTTGTAAAAAAAGTGCAGTGAAAGGGTTCAAAGGGCTACTTTTGAATTGTGCCTTTTACGGCATGGAAACGAAATGCCAAAAAAGTTTCTTTGTTTACTGTACTAATAACGACGGAAAAAAATAATGGTGACATTCTACATGCTTACTAATAATTATTTTACTGTTTGTATTTTTTCCGCCTTTGTTTTCGCTGCAGGACATAAAAGTAGCTGTTCTGACCCTTTAAAAAATCGAAAAATTGTAAAATATATAGGGCACATATCCATTCCAGAAAATTTTAGCTCGCGTTGTGCAGAAACAGGCGAGATATTCAACGATCTTTGCGGCCGAGAGAGCACGCGAAACGCGGAGAGCGGCCAAAGAGAAAAACACTTTTTGGCAATATCTCTGCCGATCTGGCTTGGAAAAAATAATTTTTTGTGGAAAGATTACCTTTTACGGAAGAAATAGACATGAAACTTTTAATGTAAAAATTTAACAAAAAGTGAAAAATAGATATGAATTTTTTTTGGTGTGGAAATTGGCAAAAAATATAGCGTTTTTGCCAATTTCAACCAAAAAATCTCGGTCGTTTCTGCAAAGCGTGAGCTAGTTACGTCGCAAAGGTCTTAGAATTATTCCAATTTGTTCCAAGTCTCATCAAAATTTGGGCTTTTTTGGATTTTATAAAATCCCATTTCCAATGACATCTCGATATTTTTTTGTATCTTTTTTTCCATAGAAAGACCCGAAATTATTCATGAACCTGAAAGTTCGGCCCATTTCTTTTCATGAAGTCCGAGTAAGAGGCTTCATGAAATTTGTCATCTTTCTTTATTAGAACTAAAAAGAAGAGGCTTTGCTGACGTCAAACTGGGGATTTGGAAATAATTTTGGGAGGGAGAAATTATAGTAATCTGAATATTGCACTTTAAAATTTCAAAAATCAAAATTTTAATGCGAATTAGAAATACGGTCAAAAGTTTAAAAAATAAATTTGTTATAGACGAGTGCCGTTCTACGGAGGTTAATTGTGAGCCTAAAAATTTACTTTTAGGACCTCTGAAATTGTTTGCTACAGAGAGGTTTTGTTATAAGGGAGTTCTTGTACAAAGGTGTACAGAGGGTACTTACTAGACGGTCCGTAAAGTCGCTGGAGTGATTCCCGCGACATGCACTGTGAGAATACAAAAGTTCACTTTGCACTGTGCAATTTCTTGCTTTTTGCACTGTGCAATAGGCTTTTTTCGCCTGTCGCTCGCACCTTGACTTTTTTGCACAGTGCAAACAAAAAATCATTTCAGCGACCTTACGGACTATGACAGCAATGAGCCACAAAAAAGTTTATAAAATTATTAGAAGAACATGACGGAAATTTCTCAAAAATTCTTTTTGAATGAAAATAATTATTTGAATTTTTAATTTTTTAATCAGTAAAAAAAATTCCGGACTTTCAAAACAATACAGTAACCCAAACTGCGTCAGAACCCTGAAAAACAACTAAAACTCGTTCAAACACTTTTCAAAATTCCAAATGAACTCGTGTTTACACGTCTCTTTTACATCTATGTCAGGAGAAAACGGGAGAAATCTCGTGCCCTCCGGGCAACAGGTGTGATTCGCCAAATTTATCCGCAAAAAAATTTTTTTTGACATAAACCGGAAATACGGCCTTTGCAAGGCCAATTGTTAAGGAGGAAAAGCAAAATTGAGAAGATAAAAATAGATGGCGTGAGGGGAAATGTCACCCATTTTGGGAAATGTTTTTTTGGGGAAAAAATATATGCAGTTCCGCATCGCGAATTTTAATGAGCTTTCTTGAGCAGAGAAATTACTTTTTTCGGGGAGAAAAATTTTACAGTTGATTTTTGCAAATAAAAATTTAAAATTTGGAAAAAAATTTTTTATTTTACATTTTTTATTGAGATTTACGTTAAATTAAAAAAAAAGATTTAAACGTATACTAGTCCGTCCGTAAAGTCGCTGCAATGATTTTTCCCGCGTGCACTGTGCAAAAAACGTCAGGGTGCAAGTGACAGCCGAGAAAAGCCTATTGCACGGTGCAAAAAGCCAGAAATTGCACAGTGCAAGGTGAACTTTTGTTTTCTCACAGTGCATGCCGCGGAAATCACTGCACCGACTTTACGGACGGACTAGTTAGTGATAAAACGGTCGTATTTAACAAAGATTCAAAAATATTAATTTTCAAAAAATTAAAAAGGAAATGGTCGAAGTGCGACGCTCAAATTTTGAAGAAACTTGGCATAGATTTGGATTAATTTTTTCTAAAACTGATGCGAGACTTCTAACTCACGTTTTGCAGAAACGTCCGAGATTTTTAGGACGAAAATTGGCAAAATGTAGGACTTTTTTTTGCAAATTTTGGCATGAAAAATATTATGGCTATTTTTACCGTAGAGCGTAATGTTTCTCCAAAAAATCAATGTGTTACGCGCGAAACTGCCAAACATAAGGCCGAAAAGTGTTTGTCTCTCTGACCGCTCTCCACATTTTGCGTACTCTGTCGACCACAAAGATCGTTGAATATCTCATCTCGGCTGTTCTTGCAAAGCGCGAGCTAAAACTTTCAGGGATTTGTATGGGTTCTATGCCCCACCTAGACATAGCTCCGGGCCGGGCCGAAAGTCGCGGCCCCAGGCCCCCGGGCCGTTTCAGATTTGCTTTAGCCCGGCCCAACAGCGGGCCCGAGAGCCATGTCTAGCCCCATCCATGTGCAAAATAAAAAAATCGGAGCATTGCACTTCGGACCCTTCCCTTTTAAAGCTAGTACAATTTCACAAAGAAAGCTTTACGATTTGGCCGTCGGTTATGACTAAAAAACATTACGTAAAGCAATTTTTTAAAAATTCCCTCTCTGAGGCGATAAACCAATTTTCTTGCAAATTGAATTTGCCCTCAGGTTAGGCGAGAGTTCGACCTGAAAACGTGATAAATCTTCGTCTTTTTTCGCATATGCCCTCGAGGCGTTAACTTGTTTTTGTGAGCGTACCAAGCGTGCTCCTGAAACGATTCAAAAAAAGAAATTGAAAATCAGAGATCGGCGATGTAAGAAAAAAGGAAAATACGCATTTTGCAAAATTTGAAGAAGTAATAAAGTCAATTTTTGTGCATTTTCAAACTGAAAAAAAGATTTGATGTCTTTTTTTTGCAAAAAAAATTTGCATTTTTACAGCGTTTTACAGCTTCGTGTCGAAAATTAAAAAAAAATCGAAAAATAATCTTCAAGGTTGTTTCTGCCAGCAGAATCTTTGAAATTCACCATAGGATTTGTTTTTCCCACCCATATTTCCATCAACTTTTTGACTAAAGACATTAATTTTCACAGAAAGACAACCAAAATGTTGCTGTCGCGTTTCGCTTAGATTTTTGGCACAATTTTATCAACCTCTGGCATTGTGCAACAAGACTGCGAAAAACATGTTTTTCTCTACGTAAACTTCAAAGATATGGGTACTCGTCCGTTCGCAAAGTCGTTGGAGTAATGTTTGTGATATGCACTGTGAAAAAACAACAGTTCACTTTGCACTGTGTAATTTCTTGTTTTTTGCACCGTGCAATAGGCTTTTTCCGGCTGTCGCTTGCAGCCTGACGTCTTTGCACAGTGTAAACACCAAAAATGACTACAGCGACTTACCGGACGGACTAGGACTCCCCGCAATTTTCGTCAACAAGTTGAATATTTTTTAAGTAAAAAAAATAAAAAAATTTGTAAAAAGCTGTGCAAAACACGGGATGATAGTATGTATTATGAATAAAATTTGAGAAATTTTTTATATAATGAAAAATTGTACAGATTAAAAATAAACTAATGTTCCAACTGACTCATTTTCCCAACTTTTATACGACCACTTCCCTTTTATACCGCTATTTTATATTCTTCATGTTACTTTATCTGCTCATTAATCCACATCAAGCCGCTCCCATTGTCCGTTAAAAACCAAAAAAAAAATTTTTGTTTCACGCTGCAGAAACGTTGCGTTATCAATTAAAACGTTCCCATAAATCCGAACTATACGAACAGCGTTGATCTCTGAGGGGCTGTTCAAGCCCTGAGGCAAGAAAATCAAATTTAGGACAGTTGGCTTCGAAGAGAATAAACAAACTACAAGACAATGGGAGGGAGGGGGAAGAGAGTCGGGTAATGAGGATATTTGAGAGCTTTGCGAGGCCCGAAAATCAGTAAAATGAGGGGAAAATTCGAGAAAAAATACAAAACCTCCGCACAACAAATCTCAAGGGATCAAAAAATTGTTTGTTGTACTATCAGTCTGTCGGGGAAATAATGAGTACACGTCGCAACTTCGAATCGCCCGTCATCGCGTCGCGGCACTTGGGAATTTGGTGCGCGGCAGCGGCGAGACGCGAATTTTTGCTGCGACGAGTGCTCATTATTTGAGTGATAGTCCGTCCGGCAAGTTGCTGGAGTGATTTTTGGTGTTTGCACTGTGCAAAGACGTCAGGGTGCAAGTGACAGCCAAAAAAGCACGTGCATAATGCAAGAAATTGCACAGTGCAAAGGGAACTTTTGTTTTTTCACAGTGCATGTCGCCGAAGTCACTCCAGCGACTTGCCGGATGGAGTACTAGGAGTCAAAAGCAAAATTTTTTGGGGAAAAATTTTTTTACAAGTAATATAGCCAAAAATTTATTATCCGAAATCCGGAAAGAGGAAATTTGGTGTTTGAACCGGCAAAAACGTGCCATTTACTTTTATTTACACTGTTTTCTGTTTTTCTTTCTGTGCCAACGTCAGACGCAAATGAAATTCTCTTTGAAATGGTTTCCGAGGTTTCGAAATAAAAAAGAAGTTGCGAAAAAAATATTCAAAATTAAATTTGAAAATTTTTGAACATTCACATCGATTCTTGAAAGTTTTATCTTACACTTTGTAGGCGCAGCCGAAACATTCAACGATATTTTAGAGGGCCAGTACAGTTACTTTTTGAATCGCGTGGAAACAAAATGTCAAAAAAGTTTTTTTATGTTCTACAATGAAAACAAAGGCGGCAGAGTTGTAAACAGTAAAATAATCATTAGTAAGCATGTAGAATGTCACCATTATTTTTTTCCGCTGTTTTTGGTATAGTAGACGAAGAAACTTTTTGGACATTTCGTTTCCACGCCGTAAACAGCGCGATTCAAAAATAGTTATACTAAAGGGCACCTTAATTAAAGGGCGATTTCGCACAATTTTTTTAAGTTTGCACCGATATCTAAAATTATTAAGTCGGCAATGAATGTCAAAAATCGGTGCAGACCAAGTTTTGCACCGATTTTTGACTCATTGCAGAAAATTCGAAATAAATTCTTCTGTGACCACCCATATCCATATCTCTAAATTCGAATATTCCTCAATTACGCCCTGACCTCAAACCTAATCAAACATTGAGGCACTGGGCCATGCAAAGGCCATAAAGGAAAGGGACGCGTTAATGGGTACTGGGAAAGGCCCAAAGAAGAATCGCTAATTTTATTGGAATCAAAAGAAACTCGAGGAGAATTAGGGTGTTCTTGTTGGGGGGAAATGAGGGAAGCGGGTTCGGAAGAAACAAGAAAAAAACAGAGTTGTGCTCAACAACTTGTACTAGATAGAACAAAAAGTCCTACCATGCCTGCACCGTGCGGAGATTTGACCGCATCTTTTCGAAATTGCGACGTGGTGAATTTACTAAACAGTAAAAAAATAATATTTTAGCACAATGTAAACAAAATTATTTTACAATTTTCTCTCCACTGCACCGTGCAATGAAGCGCCCTCTGAATTTTGCTTTTGCACTGTGCAACTGACACAGACCGGCACGAATTAAAACACTTCAAGCCCGTTTTTCAGCGCAATTTTGAATACAAAATGGCTTCTCATTGACTGGAAATTACTTTTTTGTGGGCATTTGTATCAAGCAAAAAAAGACGCCTAGGGGTTTTTCGCAGAAATTTTTTTTGACAGTTTCAAATATGATGTCATAAATTAAAATTTGAATTTTGACTAAAAATTTTGGATAAAGAATCTTTAGTCGTTTTAAGCGGACAGTACAGCTACTTTTGAATTGCGCTTTTTACGGCGTGGAAACGAAATGTCCATAATTTTCTTTGTCTGCTGTGCCAATAACAGCGGAAAAAATTATGGTGACATTATACATGTTTAGTTATAATTATTTTACTGTTTGCAACTCTGCCGCATTTGTTTTAAAGACATAAAAAAACGTTTTTGACATTTTGTGTCACTTGCCGTAAAACGCGCAATTCAAAAGTTGTTCTGTCCTTTTAAATATGACGTCATAAGAATTAAATTCAAATTTAAAAAAAAAATTTTTGCGGAAAACAATTTTTTGGCTATGGTTTAGCAGAAAAACGTATTACCCGAAATCCGGAAAAAGGAAATTTGGTGTTTGAGCCGGCAAAAAACGTGCCATTTGTTTTTATTTACGCTGGTTTCTGTTTTCATTTCTGTGTGAACGTACGTAATACGGAAACGGAGTTCTTCCTGAAATAGGGTTTCCAGAGGGTTCGAAATAAAAAAAGTCGCGGAAACATGAAAAACTATTTAGAATAAAAATCTGGAAATTGTCTTGAATTCACAACCAAAGTGCAATGCTAGATATTCAACGATCTTTGCGGAAGACAGAGATACGTGTATATCAATGTGTCGTGAAAATAATGAACACTCGTTGCGCCTTGCAATCGCGCATCCGTGCGCGATTGCCTAAATTTTGCTAGTTTTTTCTGCGACGAGTGCTCCTTACTTTCGCTACAGACTAATATTTTTTCTGCACGGTGCAAAAAACAAAAAAAGCAAAAAAAAAATTCTTTGCAGATTGAAAAATTTTTGTTTTGAAAGTGTAAAATACGGAGGGTCGCCCGATCTTGACTAGTACTAGTCCGTTCGCAAAGTCGCTGCAGTGGTTTTTGGTGTTTGCACTGTGCGAGAAAGTCAGGGTGCAAGCGACAGCCAAAAAAAGCCTATTGCACGGTGCAAAAAGCAATAAATTGCACAGTGCAAAGTTCACTCTTGTTTTTTCACAGTGCATGACGCCAAAATCCCTCCAGCGACATGGCGGACGGATTAGTATGACAAAGTTGTTTTTCAGTTCTTGTATGCGTGCATTTCTCATATCCAGACGGATTTCGATAATTTTATTTTCAAGCAAAATCAAATCACATGGATATTTGTTTTCGTTTTTGCACTTACATTGCAGACTGGAAGTTTTCAGGAACAAGAATTGTAGAATAAACTTTGTTGACTGTCTAGGGATATTTGTTTAAAGAACCAAAAATTTTATGACATCATAAAACCATAGCTAAAATTAAATCCAACAAAATAAGAGTAAGAAATATAATAATTAGACATAAACATGGTATTTTATGCGAATATGACCTAAAATTACTGCTTTTTTTCAAAAATTGCACTGTTTTTTGTATTGCCCTTCTGTTCTGCACTGTGAATGTGAGTGATCTTTTGCACAGTGAAAACGGGAAGCTTTTTGTGTCGCCGCAAACTTTTAAGGCGCGACAGTGACTTGCACAGTACAGAATGGTCTTTTTTGTGGCGCACAGTGCACTTTGTTCTTTTTTTGCTAACGCACCGTGCATTTTCCCGTTTTCTGCAGACTTGAAAAAAGCCATTTGCACTGTGCAAATCTTTCAACAAAACGGCGGCGACGCAGTTTGAAAAAAGCGTACGTCGCAGCGATATTCAAATTTCACGGGGCAAAAAGTCAAATGCACGCTGCAAAATGGAGGTTTTTGCACGGTACAAAAGGTCAATTGCACGGTGCGGAATGTGTGTTTTTGCACGGTGCAAAAAGTCAACTGCACGGTGCAAAAGATGAAATGCACGGTGCAAAATGAAAAATGGGGGTTTTTGCACGGTGCAAAAGATCAAATGCACGGTGCAAAATAGGGGTTTTTGCACGGTGCGGCACGTGGTTGAAAACGTTGACGCAATTTTCCAAAAGCATAGTAATGAAAACAAAATGGTTGTTTATTTGAAAAAGGGAGTATCAAAATTCCATTAAATGGTGTGGCTCGTTACAGCAATTCAATTCATTGTAAAATACGAGCAGTTTCCTGTTGTTGTATAAAAAAATGTTTTACACCACCGAGACGCCCCTCAAATTCTACCATATGCAAATCTTCCAAAAATATAAATGTTAAAAAACCGAAAATGCCAAGCTGACGAAGCTTTGAGCGAACCGCAAGGTCGGTTAAAAACAGGGATTATCCGGTCGTTTCCTCAAGACCTCTTGTGTTTTTTAATAGCCAAAATTAGAGAAAGACGGATAATAAAAATGAAATCATCGGGAAATAAAAAAAATTGAATGGGGAGATGACATTATGAGGATTAAAAAAATGCGTTAAGAGTACGGAAAGCAGAGACTTATTTGGTAAAGACTATTGTAAAAAACATCATGTTGGATTATAAAGATGACGGAATTTATGGATTTTTCTCATGCATTTGGCATTTAACAAAACCGGAGGCTCTGAGGATTTAGTTGAAAAAAAAAATAATCTTTTCATTTGACCTGAAAATGAAGAAGTTACGGCCAATTTAAGACCGGCGCTACTAGCGTTTCCATTAAAAGGCCAGAACAACTACTTTTGAATTGCGCGTTTTACGGCGTATGCAACGAAATGTCAAAGAAGTTTTTTTATTTTTTTATGTCCTGCGGCGAAAGCAAAGGCGACAGAGTTGCAAACAGTCAAAAAATTATTAGTAGGCATGTAGAATGTCACCATTATTTTTTTCCGTTGTTATTGGTACAACAGACGAAAAAACTTTTTGGACATTTCTTTTTCACGCCGCAAAAAGTGCGATTCAAAAGTAGCAGTACTGTCCCTTTAAGTGCGTAAACGTTTTGTCGCTAGCCGAAAACCCCTCATTTTGCACCGTGCATTTCACATTTTTGCGCAACTTTTCGCACCGTGCAGCATTCACCTCGACGTGAGCTTTTTTTCGCCCATTCGCACAGTGCAGACCTCTTTTTCGAGTTTGCACTGTGCGAAAAACCGAGAAAATGCACGGTGCTTGAGCGAAAAATAATGGAAAAAATGCGAAACTTTATGGAAACAGTAGTAAAAAATCTTGATATTTCTTTTGCAACGCGGATACTAAACTCCCATGTCCATATGGACAAAAAATTGAAGGGCTTGGAAGAGGATGAAATAAATCAAATTATTCATGGAATGCTCCGATTTTTGGAACATTTGTCCTTGGAAACTGGGACGAAAATAGGCTTTCGAAATCCAATTCCGGCGTATTTTTGAGGAAAAACTCTGTACATGATGGGTCGAAAAGTTTTGATGCTTTTGCACGGTGCGAAATGAAATCAATCTTTTAAAACATACGAGACTACTATGTATATAGCACTTCGAACGACAGAGATTTCTAGGTCGAAAGTTGGCGAAAATGCGGCATTTATTTGAAAATTTTGGCATGAAAAGTTTCATAGCTATTTCTACCGTAGAGGGTGATATTCTTCCGAAAAAGTAATTTTTCCCGCATGCGGCTAGCAAAGATATTGCCAAAAAAATGTTTTTTTCACTGATTGCTCTCCGTGTTTCGCGTACTTTCTTTGCGACAAAGTCGTTGAATATCTCGGCTGTGCCTGCAAAGCGCGAGCTGAAATCGATTCATTTTGGGGTCTTGACGAATGCGTCATAACAGCGTCGCATTTTAAACCCATTATTAGCGAAAATTTTTTTTATTCAAAATATTATTTGTTATATCGAAATGTGACAGATCAGCGTATTTTACAATCGCAAAAAAATTTTTATGACGTCATAAAAATATTAAAAAATCTTGAAAAAAGTGCGTTATTGCCCTTTTCAAAAACGAAACGCCGAAAATTTATAATCCTCCCAAAACGGAGGCGCAATGGCCGCCGGCCTGAGGGGGTTATATCCATTTCTGTCGACATTCCGCATGTGTCCTCACTCCGTTTTTTAACGCCCGAATTTCCGAAATCCTCAAAGAATGGAGACCAAAAAGCCGCTCCCAAAAAAAACGTCGAAACAAGAGGCCCTTTTACTGATTCTCGAGTTGGAATCCGGAACGAGAAGCATGTGGGGAGAAAATAGAAACAGAAAAATGCATATTTTTAGGATTTTCTGTGTGAAAAACTGAGCTGAGTTATTGGGATTTTTTAATTCAGGTTTTCCAATCATTTTTGTGACATTCCGTCAAATTGAAAAAAGCGAGAAAAGCTTCATTTTTACATAGCAAACTGCAGTTTTATAATCGAAAGTTTTCAAATTGCTGTGTTTAATTTTCCAATAATTTTTGTGACATTCCGTCAAATTGTAAAAAGCGAAAAGAGCTTAATTTTTACATAGTAAACTGCAGTTTTATAATCGAAATTTTTCAAATTGCTGTGTTTAGTTTTCCAATAATTTTTGCGAGATTTCGTCAAATTGAAAAGATTGAAACACGCTAATTATAAATACACTTCAAATATAATTTTTTTACTTATTCAAAACTTTTTGTCCATTTGGCATATGAAACGATTTATTATTTGCCCCGGCGTATTTTACAATCAAATTTTTTTGGTTTTGGCTTGTTTTGGTAGAGCATGTACGTGCTGGTAGAGAACAAACTCAATTGTTGTCGGACACATATGTAATTCTAAAATCGACTAATTACAATTTGAGACGAAAAATATGTAAAAGATGCGTACGCCACTTGAGATTCCAAGGACGTCTCCGATCCAAGTACTAATCAAGCGCACCGTTGCTTAACTTGCCAGATCGGACGGGATGGCGTACTTTCAACGAGCTATGAACATAAAAACTGATATAACAATAATTGGCATAGTAATAAAACCTCTTTCTTCGCCTAGTATACCAAATTTTTAGGCCGGGCGGTTTCAAATTTGAAACGGCCCGGTCAGAGAGCTATGTCTACTTTCTGTGTGGCAAATTTTGGCCGCGTTTGAGTTAAAGCTTGAAGGTTACGGCCGCGTTTGAGTTAAAGCTTGAAGATTTCGGCCAAAGTTATGCGACACGTCAAGAAAAAATAGAAGAATGTTTCCCTTCAAAAACTCCCCAAAATGTCGAAACGACACAGGAATTATCGGAAACGACGAAACGCCACAAATTTTTCGGGCAACAAAATAAAAATTATTTCGGAAAAAAAATATTTTTTGCAAAATTAGATATTTCTTGTGTCGTTTCGTGTTTATTGATCGCTACGGAAGGGAAACGTTTTTCTTGACGTGTGCGACCGAGCCTGTTTGGACGTCAGGCCGCCGGCGATGACAATGCTGAAGGAGGAACATCAGAGTTTGCTGCGGGATGAGTCGTTCAAAGTCTATGAAATGAGTACAATTTTTGTCTCTTCCACCTAAGATCTCTTTGATCAATGAGTTCAAATAATGTGTTATTCAAGACGAATGACCGCCATGTTCTTTTTGAAGTTTACACTCAATTCCGTCTGGTTGGCTACTGACTCTTAGATTTCGCAGATAATGCGCCGGCAAACAATATGAACGACCTCGATTTTCGGAGTAATCGACATGATCATCTGATTTGTCGGCAATACCGTGAGATCGAGGAAATAGAGGTAGTACTCGTTGGGAAGGGTCCGAAAAACGGCGAATATTTGGGTTCAAGTGTCTTAAAAATAGAATTTTTATTTCTAAATTAAAAAATTATGAGCCAAACAAGGTGCATTTGTCTACAACACAATGCACTACATTTATTCGTCATTGTCATACCCAAGTTTCAAATGAAAAAAATTATAGCGTTTCTTCAGTTTTGTCAATTTGACGAAATGTCACAAACATTATTGGAAAATAAGGCTCTAGTAATTTAAAAATTTTTCACTATTTTAATTTACAAATTGCAGTTTAAAATGTAAAAACAAAGTCCTTCTTCAACTTTGTCAATTTGACGAAATGTCACAAACATTATTGGAAAACTGTCGAGAAAAAGGATCTGAATAACTCTGGCTTGAATCGGAAACGTCCTTGGAATTCGAAATGGCTTACACATTCTCAGTTTTTTGATTAGAACAATAATTAGAATAGTATTTTACAACGTGCTTTGGTCAGCATCAACCACTTTGCAAACACCCCTGTTTCCAATGTTCGAATCATTTTTTTTTATTAGCCGAATTCAATAAGCAAAGTTGTAGTAATCGTAGTGAAAATCTATGTGAACAAAACATTGGTCAAAACAATTAGCGAGTAGTATAAACGTATGTTTGTCAAAATAAAAGTGTGGGGTTTCAAACAAGAGGGGAAAGCATGGATGGGCTGTTACCGGTTAAGTAAAAGTCAAGAGTAGCCAAGAATTTACAATAGAACAAAGCCACGAATAAATACGAAAATGTAGAAATTTGATGGCCCGGAAGTTAATTATTGGTCGAGGGTTACTGTAGTTTTTGGCTGAAAATTTATGAATTCGGTTTTTAATGAAATTTGGTGCAATTAACGGTATGGGTAGCTAGTCAAACTCATGAAAATTCTAGATCGCACTATACAGAAACAACCGAGATACATGTATCTAAATTTTGAATATCAATTTTAAAAAAAATTGAAAATTGGGACTTCGTATCTCAAAAAATTTTGTGTAAGTGGCCGTCAAAAAAATTCAATCCGCGTTAAGCAGAAAAATCGCAATTCTCAGCAAAAAAAATCACAGTAACCCATGTTTATTGGAAGAGCCATTTGTTTGTTTTGTACGTTAGACAGTGCCGATGGCGAGATAGGGAAGAAGTTACAAAAATAGAAGCAGATCGATTTTCATGAGGAATATTTAGACGTTATCGTTTTGAAAAAGTATTTTGTCGATAGAATCGGTATTTTCGTTGATAAAATTTAATTTTTATAAAAATTTGAGCCCGAGCCGAAGTTTTTGGACAAAAAAGGCATTTTCCTGTTTTCATCGACCAATTTCATCGACGAAAATTTTTTGTTCATCAATGAAATTTCAGATAAGAGCTGGCCTTTGATAGAAACTCAAGGGATAGTAATTTTTCATCGACTTTTTTCATCAACAAAAATTCCGATTCCGGCAACGGTCATCTTATCCATCGATGGTGATTTTACTCCACACTGGGCAGTGGATTAGGCTTTAGCTGTTGCATTAGGCTCATCATCGAAGCACCGAACATTTTCTCCATCAATTCGAACTGACTTTTATTGTTCATGGATTCGTCGCCCGACTTCAACGACTCGGTCGAATTTGGGGCTTGAGGCGACGACCGACTCGACGGTGTTGAGCCATCTTCACTTGCATGCGTTTCGTCGTTGATGGCGCTGAGCACGGGCATTTGTTCGTCGACTTTTTCCGTCGACGAAATCGTCGCGGCATCGTTGCGATTCAGTTGTTGGAGTTGGACGGAACGCTGCAGCAGCTCGGTCAAAGGGTTGGAGAGGTTGTTGAGGGCCAACAAGTTCTCGATGGAGATGCCTTGGGGCGGTTGTTGGGGTTGGGGTTGTTGCTGTTGGGTGAGGAAGGCCAATGGGACGCCGAATTGAAGGGGAGGGAGAAGATTGGAGCTGGGGGATTCGACGAATGAGCTGGTAGAGCCCTCAGGGGAGGAGGGAGTTTCCAGGGCGGACTGAAAAGATTAATTATTGTAAAGAAATAAAAAAAATTTTAATATGCAAATTTTTTAAACTCTCAAAATTCGGTGTAAAAAGTGTTTCCAGAAGAATAAGAAGCATCTAAAGATCCTAAAAATTCAAATTTCATACATTTTGGAAAATTTTAAAATTTATGCAAATTTTCAAAATTATCGAAAAATTTGCTTAAATTTGCAAAAATAATGTAAAAATCGATTCTAAATCGATATTAGGCAACACTAAAACAAAAGTATTGAAGTTTTATAAAAATCCCGAAATTTGCATATTCATAACATATAAAACTTTTCCGGAAAAGCTTACTGGATTCAGGAATTGTCGATTCCTGTTCTCCTCATTGGATTTCCTCCTCATTTCCTTTCGCTTATTGGCAAACCAATTGGCGATGACCTGCGGCGTTACCACTTCTTTTGGCATGAGCTGGCCTCCTAAAATCACTATAAAATATACTGTAAGGATAAAGGGGGCAAAAAAAAATTTATAAAATTCAAAAAAATTTGTTTCTTTTTTTGAAAACGGCAGAAAAATGCCAAAAATATTGAAAAATTGAACAAAGTATCCAAAAACCTCCAAATTCGGGTGAAAAATCGCTGTTTCTCACCTCGTTTTTCCGCTTGAAGGGCTGTATTACAGGCCTGTGCAATTTCCGCTCGCTTATTTCCATCGGGGAACGGCGAATCGGCGAAAAACTGCTCCAACATCCGAATGAGGACGGGCCGAAAAACGTAGCGCTCCCTTCGTTGCGGGACCAATTCCCCATCGCCATTCGTCTCGAGACGTGTGGTGGGGTCTTGACAGTACATGGCCGGATGCCGACGACAATTTAGGTACCATGCGTAGATGTTTCGCCGACATCGCAGCGAGAGCTCGCGATGATTGCCATTGAGAAGCTTGGAAATGTAGGGCTGAGAGACTCCTGAAAATAAATTGGAGGTAAATACAAAAAATACAGTAATCAAAACATTTTTTCTCGCCTTTCTTTGTTTGCACGGTGCGAAAAAAGCATTTTTGTGACCGCACTGTGCGATAAAATTAAATTTTGAAATTGCACTGTGGAAAAGCCCAAAAATTAAAAAATACTTTGGAAAATAAATTTGGAGTGTAAAATACGCCTCGCGCAATTTCCATGAGAAAAGCCGATCAAATTGCACGGTGCAACAAGTTAATGAAATTTGACCGCACTGTGCAAAAAAAATTAATTTTCAAATTGCACGGTGCAAAAACTCAAAAATTGAAACCTTCTTAGAAAATTACATTTGGAATGTAAAATACATCCTTTTTAGTAACGCCCAAATAAATCCAATCAAGTTGCACAGGGCAATAAATTGAGAAAATTTCACCGCACCGTGCAAAAAATCTGTTTTTGAGGCTGCACTGTGCAAAAAAAATCAAAATATTTTTTTTTGTAAAATACGATAATGCAATTAAGGAAAATATTTAACTCACCGGTCATTTGCGCGACCGTCGTTTGCCTCAGGGAATATTGCGTAATAAACTTTTTCATGTCGCTAATACAAGCTTCTTCGCCTTGAGCCATAAATTGCTCCAATTCGTTGGGGTCCTCCAACGTCGTGATGTCTTTCATTGGCTGGCGTTGCGATCGGATTGGCCGCGCCGCCGAGGGCTGTGGGCGTGGTAAAGTGGGACTAGATTGGTTGTTCATCGAAGACCCAAAAACACAGGATTCGGGGACTGTCGTAAACGCGCACCTCTGTAGATTCTCTGCGGAGGATGTGACGATGGCGGAGGTGGATTGTTGTTGCTGTTCGGCTAGCTGAAAATAAAAAAATTAGGACAATAAAAAAAATCTTTTTTAATTTTCCTTTTAAAAACCCCAAAAATTTGCCAGAAATGATCAGAAAATTTTTAACTCATTGTCATTCGTTTTATAACACGGTTATCCATCCGTATCGCACCGCACAGTGCAAAAAATAAAAGATTCTTAACGCACTGTGCAGTTAAAGTAAAGTTGATTTTTTTGCACAGTGCGGCCTCACAAATTGCTGAAATACGAGGATACAAGATTTCAAACCCAATTTACTATGAAAAATTAAAAATTCCTACGATTTTGCACAGTGCAAAAAAATCAATTTTAAATTTTTTGCACAGTGCAGTCGGAAAAAATGTTTTTTTGCACAGTGCGGATAAACAAATTTAAGACGTCTAAAAAACAATTTTTTAGAATATGTCTTAATTTTATATAGAGGAAACACACTTTTTAGACTGAAATTGTAATCATTTATCTCCAAAAAATATTATTCATTTCCAAAATTCGCAGACTTTGTGCGAAAACAATTACTATCATAAACGAAGCCCTCAGGCAGTACGATTGTTATACTGTGATTAGTGGAAGAAATTAATCCTCTTTATTTTGGAGCCGATTTCCTTTGCCGACGCTCCGAAATTTGCCTCGTATTTTTCGAGGATGACGATTTTTGCGGAAGGAAAAAGGCCGTTATAATGAAATTGAAATACGCAAAAGGTTACAGAATAACTGCTTGGATGCAAACATAATCTTGCACAAAACACGGTGAGATAAACGAAATTTGAGGATTGCACGGTGCACGATTTGAAATTGCGAAAAACTGCACTGTGCGAAAAAGTAAAAACGCCATAAAAGATATGACGGTAAATAATATAAAACAAAAATTATGCAAATATTTTTTAGAGTTTTAAAAAGAGTTTTTGTTCTCTAAAATTTTGCGAGAAGCATTGCACCGTGCGAAATTTGAAGGTTCAAACAATTGCACCGTGCGAAAAATAAAAATGCCAAATATGGAAGGTAACGTTAAATCAAGAAGAACAAAATTGGACTATAGGTCTTTCAGTGTCTTAGAATGCCACAGGCACTCCAAAAATCCCAAAATTTCCATCACTGTTTTTCAAAATTCTAAGTCAAATCGCACAGTGCGAACAAATAAAATATATATTGTGTTAGCATTTTGCACTCGCTCAACTGCTCCAAAACTAATTTTTCTTCTAGCTTCAAGCCTCCAATATACATTGTATACAAATAAAAAAAAATTTACTTTCAAAAGTATCGCTTTTTTGGGCCCTTATCAGGAATCGGAAATATTTGCTCAAATCATTAACGCGACAAGGTTTTGAGTGGAAAATTTGTTAGAGTTTAATCTTTTTGGTTACGCTTGATGCTTGTGTCACATGACAACGAGGGAAGATGCGGAGAAAAGGAGAACTCACCGATTTTTTGGCGGAAAAATGAGGAAAAAGTAAAAATCTTAGCTTAAAAGCCTTTTGGGCTTTAACTGATTGCATTTTTCTTGGAAAAAAAAATTTTTTTTGGGGAAAGTATCAAAAATTCTAGAATTTCAAAAGCAAAATTCGAAAAAAAATAAAAATTTTTTTCCGAGAAAGAAATGTTTTATCCTGAATTTCCCCTCTTACGAACCTGTTGCAACTGCCGCACAAGCACACTGTTCGGGATGCTCGACGCTTCGGCGGGATTAAAGGTTGGTGTACTGGTGGAGGTGGCCACAAACGCCGCAAAATCGGACGCCGAAACAGGTGGATTCTGGTCGGGATTAGCCGCTGGCACCTCGGTCTCCATCTTCTCCATGGCGCGAAATGCCTAAAAATACACAAATGTTGGGGTAATTACGGTGTTCCGTTACGTTGGAAGCAATTTTGTTATTATAGTCTAAGATTTCGAGATCGGAAGTAGAAGAAGCGTGGAAAAAGTGCCAAAGACAACACTTTAGAGATTAGAAATCCTACTGTAACAATTTTAAAGGTCCTCAAATACTGATTTCCCTGCACAGTGCGAGAAAAAACACTTCTTAAAAATTGCACTGTGCAGTCAAAAAAATTGTTTTTTTGGGTTGTGCAAAGAAAAATCAAAAATTTTGAGTTGTTGAAATTACATTCGCATCGTTGACTACATTCTGAATGCAAAAAAAATTTTTGTTTTGACCGCACTGTGCAAAAAACAGGTGTTTTTGGGCTGCACAGTGCAATGTCCAAAATCAAATTTTTTTCCACCGTGCGGTGGAAATTGGAAAACACGGTGTGCTTCGAAATTTTTCAAGCTCCAGATATTTCGTTGGAAATAAAAAACTCAATTTTTGTTGCTCATAATGCCCAAAAACAGGATGTTTTGGACTGCACTGTGCATTAAAAGTTTTTTGAATTTTTTGCACTGTGCAGTCGAAAAACTAAAATTGCGCAGTGCAAAAGATTTCAAATGTAACAAAAAATTGTTAGATGAAAAAAACATTCAAAGACAACTCTAGTACTAATAAAAATTACGTTTTACTAATTCTCTCTTACTCACAGCCCTTTAATTGTCTTAATTATGACAAACAATCAAATGCAATCAAAATACGAACCCTGCTCGAAACAATTGCGAACAATGCCGGAGGGGGATTTAATCGCAATTACCGCTCGCCCACTGACCGTAACTGCTAATCCCCGCATTATAATCCCCGCCGAAAGGTCAGTCGACTTGTTTGTTTGTAATAATCGACGTGAGTCAAGAAGAAATTTCTTTTCACATTGGCCAAAAAATGAGTCAGTATACAGCGGCAGAGCGAAAGCAATATTATGAGCTAACTGCTTTACAATATTGTTATTTTGAGAATGCTGCCTATAATTGTGAGTCAGGGGTTTTGAAACATTCAAAAATTTCGGATAACGAAATTTTGGGAAATTAAAAAAATTTCTTGAAAATTGAAAAGTTGCACATACAATTTTTTTTTAATTCAAAAATTGCACAGTGCGAAAAGTACACTTTTTGCACCGCGCAGAAAGGTTTCGGCCAAATATCTGTGCACTGCGCGAAAATTTTGGAAATCGACCGCACTGTGCAGATTGAAAAAAAACTTGGTCGCGGTCGCACAGTGCAATAAATAAACTGACCAAAAATTATTGTACTGTGCGAAAAAAAATTTGCTTTGTTTTGCACTGTGCAAAGCTAAAAAAATTCCGTAACTGCTGCACAGTGCAATCACAAACCCAAAAATCCTTGCACTGTGCAACAAAAATCATCAAATTGCAATATCTCCTCCAATTATTCAGCAAGTAGCTAAAATCAGTTAAAATCTTAATTTACCACCAAATTATGGTACAGTAAACTTAAAAGTCCATATAAAATTCCGAGAACTCTCCATAATATTTTAATTAAATTTTTCGGATTGCACAGTGCAAAGAATTTTGGAAGCCTAATTTCCCTCAAACCTTTTCTAATCTCCAATTTGTTGAGACTTTATTATAACTTCCTTTGACCAATTACAATATCCGAGAAGCTAATCCCCGCGGGGCATTGTAATCAAAGGAATTGTCTTTACGAATTAGTTACTTGCACTTTGTGTTTTATTTATTTTTTTAGTGGATAAAAAAAAATTTTTGCCGTCATTCCAAAAAACATGTCATTGTGACATATTAAAAAATTTCTTTAGTCCATTAAAATTTCTTTAGGATATCAACAATTCGTACTTTACCTTTACCGCAAGTTTTCATATTCCCCCAAGCCTTCAAAAAAATTTTTTCAAAATCAAAAAATTACAGTAACCCTTAACCCAAAAAAAATTTTTAAACATAAAAGGCAGTCCAGCAGCACTAGAGGGTCTAATAACTATGTAGATTAACCGACTACTCAAATATAACGGTGGACGGGCTCAGCTTTCGATAAAAGTTATTTTAGGGGTTGAGCCGGAAAGGGAATTTAAAATATCGCCGAAAAAAGGGTAATACGCCATATAGGTAGGAATAGCGGAAATACGATATAGGTTGTTTACTAATCCAGTGAAAAAATAAAAAAAAATTTGAATAATTTTTTATTTTTGACTTTGCTTTTAAAAATGAAAATTCTCAGATTTAGGTAAAAAATTTGAATAAAAATTTCCAAAGCATGCTGTTCAAAGCAATCATTAAAATATCTCAACAAAAAATTATGGTTTTCCACCGTGACATTACATAGATATGGCCAAAAAATGTTTTCTCTCTGACCACTCTCCGCGTTTCGCGCACTCTCTCGCCCGCCAAGATCGTTGAATATCTCGGTTCTATCTGTATAGTGTAAGCTAAAATTTTCAGCAATTGATAAGTGTACTAGATAAATCATACGGGCAAAACTTGAAGAAAATCTTAAGCCTCCAATCTCGAGGACTTTTCATTTTTACAAAAATAACTGGTTTATAATAAACAACAGCTTTATAGCTGCTCTAAACGTCTTTAGAGCGCCGCTAATAGCTTTATAAAGCGGAATACTATTACATATGATATATTCTTCCCAAATCTATGGCGGGATTTCTCCAAAAAAATCCAAGAAATCCGATTTTCCCTCCGAAAAAATATAAATAAAAATATTGTTGACGAATTTATATATTATGTAAATTAATCAACAAGTTGTCAGGATTCAGCGAAATGAAATTTACGACACTATTAAGCGATTTACTTCCCGAATAATTTGACCAAACACCGGGGATTTCGGAAGGCAAGAAGCAGATCTTTGAGTCGGGATATTCGATAAGTCAAATCTTTGGAGGACAAAAAAATTTGCGTTTTGTAGAAAAACAAAAAAATTCGCGCAGTAAGAAAATCGAAAAAAATATTTGCACAGCGCAAAAGGTTTTCCAAAAAAAAAAATTCCGCACAGTGCAATCAAAAAAACGTTTGCACAGTGCAAACTTTTATTTCTTTCGCACTGTGCAATTTTTTGTTTAAAAAGTATACGCACAGCGCAATCAAAAAAAAAACAACCGCACAGTGCAAACAAACAAATCATTTTTAAAGCCCGCACAGTGCAATTTTTGGCAAAATTATCAAAATAGACGCTCTGAAAATTGACTCCAACAACAGCCTACATACTTGACAAGCGCTGAAAATTTTCGACATCGAAAAAGTTACAGTAATAACGTTCCAATTTTATAGGGGACAATACTACTTTGTCGAGCATTTCCGCTATGATCTTTCCATGATTATGTTGCATACTACAATCCCTTCCCCATAACTCGGCTACAATTTGCAAAATGAGTTTTTTTAGGGGAAAAGTGGACCCGACGGGGACTACATAAATAATTTCAAATTTTCACTTGTCTAATGCAAAAATGTAGCCATTTATATTTCAATTACAACCGTCTGCTGTGAAAAATGTAAATTGTGAGTTTGTGAAAAACTATACAAGGGCTTTTGAGGTGGTGTTGACAAAGGAAAAGTCGAAGAGATCGACGTATTAAACGCTCTAAGTGAAAAGGACTGAAAAAGTTTTACAAAATGACGACAATTTTGAGGCTTTTGTCAATCAGAATGTATGGTACGCTTTCTTCATTCAAAAATAGTTTAAAAAAACCGCGCAATAAGGAAAAAATTGATTTTTTTGGCAAAACAAATTTGTTTTTGCACAGTGCAACCGGTTTTGATTAAATTGGCAAGTGTACAAAGAGAAATGCTCGGATTTTCTTCAAAATTTGAACACACATTCTATTTATAGCATACATGAGCTACTGAAAATATCGGATCGCGCATTGCAGGGAGAGCCGAGATATTCAACAATCTTTTCGGCCCGACAGAGCACGAAAAATGCGGAGAGCGGTCAGAGAAAATACGCTTTTTTGGCCATATCTTTGCCGATTCCGTGTGGAAAAAAATGATTTTGTGTGGAGACATTACCATTAATGGTTGAAATAGGTACAAAACTTTTGAAGCCAACATTCGTACGACGCAATCTCTGTGTCGTACGAACATTTCTGTTTTTAAGATTGTACGTTACAAGACATAAATGCAAATTTCTATCCATAGCAGTTCCCATTACAACCTCTAACCGTTTACGCTACAATAACAACTCATCCGTTTCTTATGATTTCCCTCCCGTAAAATACCATGCATAGTATTGTAAAACGCTAAAAACACATTCCTCATCCAAAACAAAATCTCTCCCCACACCACGAATTACACTCGTTTCGTATTTGGCGGCCAAGAATGCACACAATGGCACAATGCGATTAACATTCCCAATTATATCCGGACTGCGTCATCCGGGTATTTTGGATACATATGTGTATTGTGTATATACATATGTGTATTGCAAATGTCGGATTACGGTAATGTTGGGAAATTTGCGTGAGGATGAATTTTTGAACATATACATATGCATATAACTGGCTTATGCCCGAAATTGGGTGTTCTAATCTGTTATTATATCATTTTTTTAGGACGCGGACAAGATGCCCAGTTTTCGTGGTGGGACCCAAATTAAGAGTATCAAGGCAAATTTTAATGTTTCTCGCTAATATTGTCTACAGAAAACAATTTCTGGCCGTTAAGTTTCAATTTAAAAATAATTGGCAGAATGCTAAGCATTCGTGGTTTGAGAATTGACACAAAAAATATTTCAAAACAATTCTAAATGATTTCAATCTAAAATAAAACATGCACAAAGAGCCCATTTTGTATTTTATAACGTAAAACGTTCCGCTTATTTTCGTATTTTACAACTTGCAATATTATGCCAGATATCGTAGCGGTACCCAAAAGTTTCCAACAACACAAAAAATCTTAAAATCAGTCTCTATTTTAAGCCTTCTCAGAACGACCTCGTCATCAAAAAGTTTGAAACTTGAAATAAAAGAAATTACATTATGATTAACCTACAAAAAAATCCGATTTTTACAACGCATTAACTTCTGCCTCTACCGTAATGCCAATTAACAAGTTTTGCGAAACACCCACAAACATCACACAATGGGCCGCATAAATCATGTGCTTATAAGCGCACCGACTCCGGGAACGACCAAGGTTTTTTGGGCCGCGAAACTTTACAGAAGATTTCCGGATTTGGCGCGATTAGGCGGTCGGATAAACGGACCCGGGTTGCGTTATTAATAACCCCATACAAACAGCGGCGGTCTTTGTTTGGCCTGGAGAGATTAGCGAATGAATGATCGATTTGTGTCACAGTTTTTTGTTCGGTCGCACTCTAATTTTAATGAGGAAATTTGGACAAGATTACGACCAAAATAGAGGCGTGGCGTTCTGTTTTTGGGTTGAAAAGAAAAGGGAGAGGGTTCTTACACATAGGGTTACGGTTGGGTCTATTAATAGTAAAATACAATTTTTTGTAACAAGCAGTGTAACAAGTGAATCAGCTTATTCACTACTGCATATATGCGTTTTTTTTCAAAAATGCTTATACTTTTCGTCGCTGGGCGAAAAAAGTTCCATTTTGCACAGTGCATTTCACCTTTTGCACCGTGAATTGAAATATCGCCCGCAACGTAAGCTTTTCCCAAATTTGTCGTCGCAATTTTTTTGAATTACTTGCACAGTGCAAATCACTTTTTTCAAGTTTGCACTGTGCGAAAAACCGTAAAAAATGAGATGCACAGTGCGTCGCAATAAAAGGCGAATGTATGGTACGCTTTGTAGAAAAACAGTCTTTTGAAAAGGCGTTTGAAATGGTCTTTTGAAAAGGCGTAAGAGTACTATTTCTCATGTTGGGTCTTGCAACGACGACTTCTCTTATTATCAAATTTCAAGAATGCCTATAGCGAATCACTAGGTTTATAAAACCCAAACACACACTGTTACCATCTAATTACATGTCTACGATATTAAAATACAGTGGAATAATCGGAAACCCCTAAGGTTCTTTTTAGCAAAAAATTTCGATAACCCCCTAATTAAGCGAACAATCCCCTTTATGTACAAACATTCGAAAAAAGTCGACGTTTGGCACGTAGGCCGTACAGTAACAAGCCCTTTATACGAAGAAAAGAGACATTAGTTAAGCCCAGAAATGCTCCAAATTAATTTCTCCGTATTAATTTCCAACTCTAATGTTGTAATTCGAAATTAATGCGGACGATTAGCGCTATTTGCGGGCGAATAAAAGGTTAATACATTTTGAGAATTGTATGTCAGCGTTTGAAATTGCTCTCGACAAAAAATGCAAAACTGTAATTACCAAATCCATCTGTCACGTGGAAGTGAGGAGTTTTAATGGGTTACAGAATCTGGAAAGATTTTTAGGCGTGTGTAACATCGGCAGGCAATGCGGGCTACGAACGTGCTCTACTGGGAAGTAGGCGAACATTTTGCCTGTTGAGACAAGGATTAGCAGAGCAGAAGCTCGTTTTCTTTGTAATACAGAGTAATGTGGAATCGAACTAGGGATGTCTGGGTTTATAAACCGAACGCACTCCCCCTGCTCTAAGCAGGGGGGTGATCGGGAGGTGATGCGCAAAAGGCAAGTGAGGGAGGTTCGTTTGGAATGCGTTCGCATTTGTGAGGAATTGCGGTGTCCGGAGTTATCATTGCGTCAAAAAAAAGGAGATAATAGTGAGCTCTGAAATAAATGTGAAGAAGAAAGAGGGTGCACGTCAAATCGAAAAGAAAAGTCTTCAAGTTGGCAATTCGTCTTTGACACTTTGCAACCACAAAGGAAATTAATTTTTTGGGAATCTAGATTTGCCACGTTTTGTTAGAATTTGCTGAAAAGTATCGCAAATTGTTGAAAAAAATTATTTTATTGTGTTTTGGCAGTTATTTTGCCGTTTTCCGTCAAATACTGGCTATAAACGTAAACCAAGAAAAAAGTCGGCAGCGAGAAAAATAATTTTTCGCACGTGTTGCGAAGTGTCATAGACGAATCGCCAACTTGGAGACTTCTCTTTTCGATTTGACGTAAAAGGGTTTCGCTAGTGATTTTGGAACAAAGTCGCCGATGAGGTACTTGGAAAAAAACTAGTGGTTTCAAAAGGAAATTTTGAGGAAGCGCTATTACCCAGCGGGTCAAAAAGTCTTGACATGTCTGCGCCGCCGCGCGAAAAATTTGCAATGAATATCGGTCTGCAGCAAAAATAATGAGCACTCATCGCGTTTCGTGCGCGACTGCACAATTTTTAGACATTTTTCTGCGATGAGTGCTTATTATTTTCGCTACAGACTAAAAAAATTCACGGTACGACCAAGCACAGTGCCCAAAATTGTTTTGAAAAGAGCAATCGAAACACAATGCGCTGTTTTTTTCGCACCCAGCCGATTTTTTTTGCAGCCACTTCGCGATTCAGGCCGCACTGTGCGAAAACATGCCGAGACCGCGTAGTAAAAATTTAGCCCACGTAGTAAAAATGGGTGCTCTTTCACCTATGATTCCTTTAATCTAAGACGGCAAGAAAACGTGCTAACTGAGTGATGAACGTGAGCAAGAAGCATAAGACAAATCTCTTCTTAAATCGTAGCTTACCACGGGAAGCTCAGGTCGCACGTCAATGATAACTCAACAATGTTTGATTTGAAAACCGAACTCTGGACCCGTATTGTTCAATTCGACGGATAACTTTTAATTCTTCCAAATTGCAAGTCTTGTGATTACTCCAGCCACTTTTCCTTGCTCTCTCCACTTACTGTAATCCGGTAATCGCACCTGTCAACACATATACTATCTATTCGCGGTAAGTAAGATGAAAGTACGGCGAATCTTCTGTAAGCACTGCTATCTACATATTCTACGAGCTCTCCGTTAATCTTTTGGTATTATTATGTTATAATTGAGAGGATTCAGACCTCAAAACAATCTCAAAGTCCCTTTTTTATGCTGAGAAGAAGAAAACAATCTTCCTTAATCACCTAGACACCAATTATATGAATACGTGCCATTTTCGAAGGCGGAAAAAGACAGTGTGCATGCAAGAAGCGTTGCAAAATGTAATCAAATCTTGGAGTCTGAGAAAAATTAAAAAGCGCAAAAAACAATCAAAAAAGTCAAGTTATTGCGACGCTCAGATTTTCTTTAAAGTTTGCACACACAACAGACATCAGCTATATATCAATACGTGAAAGTTTTAGCTCACGCTTTGCAGGCAGAACCGAGATATCCAACGATTATTGCGGCGGAGAGAGCATGCGAAACGCGGAGAACGGGTAAACATTAGTCTGGACAGGAGAAATTGGTATAAAACATTTCATATCAAAATTCGCCAAAAAGTGTCATATTTCTGCCCACTTTCGACCTAAAAATCTCTGTCCTTTTATGCAAAGCGCAAGCTAAAAAAATCTAAGTGTTGCACTTTCCTTTGTAAACTCAATCTACAGTCTCCCTACATTCCCTCTAACACAAACATACGACGTATTAAATGCCTATCGCTCTAAGCACGGACTAATTACATCTTTCTCTGCATTTCGAAAAGTCTCAAGTATCAATTTGAAAAAAAAACTCTCAGACATGAAACAATGCTTTTTATGTGCATAAGACCCCTTGAACACTCTTGTCACACAAACAATAAACTTGAGCTGGGCTGGGAAATGTAGTCAAACTGCAAAAGGGGATTGGGCAATGTTAATTTTAGAGGTAAAGATGGGGAACATGTTTGCGAATTGTAGGTATTTTTAGGTACAATAACACTTGGAATGATGAGAAACAAGACTTTTTGGGTGTAGTCTGAAAAGCCTGTTTATCATCAAAAATTGATACGTAGAAAGCGGGTTTTTATAGCGAAAACTAGATTTTTTTGGAAAAAGATTTCAAACAACAGAAAATGCCATAATTACTGTAGAATTTGAAAATACGACAGTGATCAGAAGGTTAAAAAATAAAATCAAATTTCATTTTTTAAATTTCTAGGTAAAATATGGTCAAAACTTGAGAAATATTGATGTAGTTTGCAAAAACAATCCCTTTCCTTCGAATTACAACACAAATAGTCTACATTACAAACCACAAAATCACACGGAATGACGGTAAAATTACAAATATTATTTAAACATCAAAGAGTCTATTGAAACTTCTAAAATGTCAAAAATATAGAAGAAAGATGGCTGTTTTAAAAATAAAAAAAAAGAAGTTAGACTTGAAACTTGGGAAAAATTTAGATTAAACTCTGCTAACGAAACCGTCAAGATTTTTAGGTCGAAAGTTGGCAAAAATGTGATAATTTATTTAGAATTTCCGCATGAAATGTGTCATGGCTATTTCTAATGTAAAGAGTAATGTTTACACAAAAAATCAATTTTTTCCATGCGAAACTGGCAAGGACACGGTCAAAAATGTTTTTATCTCAGAGCGCACCCAGCTTTTTCGCATACTGCGCTTTATTCTGACTGCAAAGCGCAGAAACATTTTTTTCCAAAAAGTATCAAAAAGTATCCAGTATAAATTTTGAATTTTTTTCTAAAAAAGGTCGAAATGCCCTTGAGATACATAAGACGGTAATTTTCAACTCCCAAAACCTTTTTTTCTCTTCTCGTCTCCGCATTTTCCTTACTATTGCTTGCCAAAATCGCGATGAATATTTCCGGTCTGCTTGAATAGCAAAAGCCAAAATTTTCAAATTTTTTTACGCATCCATGCACGCTTAATTTCACAAAAAAGCGTCTACAAATTTTGGAGATTACAACGAAAACTTTATATTTACAGCGCTGTAAATATCGGACAAATGCAATGTTCAAGGTAAAGGCGTAATCGAAAAATTAGGTGTAAATACTACTCAATGGTGACTATTACGGCCCCGCAAATAATTGGATTCGCCGGCTGCGCGCTTACGTGCTGTTCGCCAAAATGTAATCAACAATGTAAAGTGGGGCTTTACATGGTTAATTTGGGGCTTCAGCCATGTTACATTAAACATCATGTGGCCTTATTACAATGCTTATAATATAATGTAATTATTCTTGGAATTAGAGAATGTGCAAAATTGTTCAGACATGTAAATGCTAGGGAAAGGGAGAAAATATTACATAGTATAGAAAAATATTTTTTTGCATCGGAAGTGATCACACATGACGACCGGACCGGGCTTTCAATCCTTAAAAAGTTGGCCCGGCCCTTTTCCAAATTTTCAAAGCCCGGTCCGAGTCATTTTTGGAAGTGATCAAAGTGCGACACTCAGATTTTGATAAATTTTGGCACAAATTTAGTATTATTTTTTGTAACACATAAGCGACCTGGCTTTCTATTTGCAGAAACGACCGAGATTTTTAGATCGAAAAACGGCAAAAATGTGGCATTTTTTTGCAAATTTTGACATGAAAAGTATTCATACTGATTTCTACTGTAAAGGGTAATGTTTCCACAAAAAATCAATTTTTTCCGCACGAAAATGGCTTTTTTACACTGTGCACAGTGCGAAAAAGCCAGAAATGCGCAGTGCGTCAACGAATGTCTACGGTCTTTTAAACAAACGTAGTATTTAGATTGTAGAGGGTAATTATAGTAAAAAAATCACTTTTTTTTATCCGAAACTGGCAAAGATAACCCATCTGTCCGCATTTCGCGTACTCTCTCGATCCACAAAAATTGTTCAATTTCTCGGCTGTTTCTGCAAAACGCGAGCTAAAATTTTAAAAGGCCAGAGCAGCTACTTTTGAATTGCGCTTTTTACAGCATGTGAAACAAAACGTCAAAAAAGTTTTTTATGTACTGCAGCGAAAACCACTGCGGCAGAAGTGCAAACCGTAAAATAATTCTTAGTAAGCATGTAGAATGTCACCGTTATTTTTTCCGTTGTTATTGGTACAGTAGACAAAGAACCTTTTTGGACATTTCGTTTCCACGCCGTAAAAAGCGCTATTCAAAAGTAGATGTACTGTCCCTTTAAGGCATTGAGATTTGACGTATTTAAAATTTTTGTGCAAAATTTAAAAGACAATCTGAGCGTTGCACTTGGAAAACGTTAAGTCAAACAAAATTCCACCCACCTCAGCAATGTTGTCGGCCGTAACTCCACTCGACCTCAACCTTCTCACCAGCTCCAACTGTTCGACGGTGAAAAGGTTCATTTATGCAAATTTCGGGCGACAAATAGGGCTAGAAAATACGACAAGGCTGTCGGAAAGCCAGTCTTGGTCGTAATTGGGGGAATTATATCTGAAAAAAATTTAAATAATTTTTTAAATATTTTTTGAGGAAAAAATCGCGAAAAATAAAAAAATAAAGGAAAAATAAAAAAATTAAATAAAAATTATTTTTGAGGGTATTTCACATTTAAAATAAAGAATTTGTAAAAATTTAAAAAAATTGTTTATAATTTAATTTTTTTAATTCAAAAAATTTAAAAAATTAAAAATTAAAGGATTTTCGCACTTAAAAAAAAATAAATAATTTATTTTTAAAATAAAAAAATCGCAAAAAATTCAAAAAACCCTTTTTTTCCGAAAAAATACAGTAAAAACACCATCTTGTAAGCACTCAAAGTTTTTAAACACAACATAGTTATAAAAGTTCTGACTCAACAAACCTAGGGGGATATGGTAAATAATTTACGACAAAATATTAAGTTGGGCAATTGCACTTTAATGCCCTCATAAATGTGTATCGCCCAGTAATCTGCGCGCCAATAAAAACTTGGGCAATAAAAACGACCGTAAACGGCGATATTATGATAATATTTATTTTATTTTTTCGGGCGATATGAATGATTCGGCAAGGTAAAATACGAGGAATTATGGGATTCGTAAAAGGATTGGTATTGGAAAATAAAATCAAATTCGAAAAAAAAGAATACAGTAATTTTTTCGAAGACTTTTAACAAAAGTTCAAATTGCACTGTGCAATTTCTTGGCTGTCGCTTGCACCCTCACATTTTTTGCACAGTGCAAATACCAAAAATCTCTCCACCGACATTGCGAACGAACTGGTACTACTCGGCGCAAAAAGTCCTGAGAATTTGCCCTGTGCGGTTTTTGAAAATTTTCACTGTGCGGTTCCAAAATTGCAATTGGCTTCGCACAGTTCATTTTGATAGAAAAACAACATTTTGCACGGTGCATTTTGCATTTTTTGCCTTACGTCGCGCGCGATTCCCAATTTTCTCAGCGACAAATCATTTTTTTGGCGTGCGACAAAATTTGAGGGCGCGAGAAATTCTCAAGACTTTTTGCGCCGAGTAGTATCATGCTACTCGAGCTCAAAAGTTTGGACAATTTTACACTGTGCACTTGTCTTATTTTTTCGAGTCCGTCACTGAGATTTCCCGTTTTTGCCCAAACGACATGCACCTTCCCGCGCCACGACACCAAAGTTCATGCGCGAGGTCGGCAACCAAATTGTCCGGACTTTCGAGCGCTAGCAGTGCTAATTTCAACCGTAGAGGGTAATTTTTCTACAAAAAATCATTTTTTTCCATGCAAAACTGGCAAAGATAAGTGTTTTTCTCTCTGACCGCTCTCAATAAATCACGTGCTCTCTCGGCCGCATGAGCACAATGTCGCTGCGCCGAGTGAAAAGCAATTTGACTTTGCCGCGACACATTTCATTTTCTCGGGGGGCGGCGATTGCCGATGCGACACTGTGCTCATTATTTTCGCTACAAACCGATAGAAACATAAGCTAAAAATCTTCATAATGGCCTAAGAAATCTCTGTTTTTACTTCCCTCCAAGTTTCATGGAAGTCTCAGAGCATTTTTCGAAAGAAACCAATGAGACAACAGTCTCTTCTCTAATACCAAATAATTAAGATTAGAGAAAAATCCGAACACAAAACCGTATTCTTTGGGGGATGATAACCTCACTAATCCCTTGTTAGTAAGGCAATACAGTAAGCGCTTTCAAAACGATTTGCTCGCGACCAAAAGATAATGTTTGTTAAAAGGGTAAATGAAAAATGAAAAAATTTTTATAATACTTAGAGAGGCAGTACATTTACTTTGAATTGCGCTGTGTACGGCATGGAACCAAAATGTCCAAAAAGTTTCTTCTTATACAGTACCAATAACAACGGAAAAAAATAATGGGGACAGTCTACATGCTTACTAATAATGATTTTACTGTTTTTGCAAGCTTGCACTGTGCGAGAAGCGGCAAAATACACGGTGCGTTAAAAAAAACGAGATGCACAGTGCGTCGCAACAAAAGACAAAAAAACTCTTTGCACTTTTGAAAAGGCGTACTAGTACTATTTCATCATGGGTTTATTAAACTAAGTTTATTAAACAAGCAATTCTGTCAAACACACTCTATTACCATCCAATTACTTACATGTCCAAGCTTGCACTGTGCGGGAAACAGAAAAATGCACGGTGCGTTAATGGAAAAAGGCAAAATGCACAGTGCAAAAGCAGCAAGATGCACAGTGCGTTCGCAACAATAGGCAAACAGCACTGTGCGTTTGCGACAAAAGAAATTTTTTATTTCCAAAATTTCTCAACCCAAAAACTTCAAAAAATTTTGCAAAATGCCTTTTAAAACTCGATTTGAAATTTGCCCCCAAAAATGGAAAAAAATAAAAAAATCAAAAATTGGGGTACCCTCGATGAATCGTAGTAAAAAACAAAATTAAATTCGAAAAACAACTCCCACAGCAAAATGTCTGTGAACTAATCAACAAAAAGCGATAGGAAAACACCCAGAATGCGGGGAAGATACGTGGCTTGGGATTTGCGAAAAGATCCTTGTCGCCGCCCTTTATCTGGGTGTAACAACTGGGCGAATATTAGATAAGGAAAAATTGGAGACGGACTACTTTTTACGAGGCGGCGGATTTCCGAAATCACAAAACAGAAGTGGGCAGATCCGTAAAGAAAAAAATAATTTAATCAAAACTGGTTAGTTATAGGTCATGTTGCAGCAGTTTGAATCAAGATTACAATTTTCTGAAGACTTCGCAAAATAAGGTGAAAAGCTGATGGAATACGGCATTTTTTTGGTAGTTTAGTCAAGCGTGCTCAGATTGACATGTCTGCACGGTGCGAAGACGTTGTCGCACCTCCACGGACGACGACAAGGCTTTGAAAAACAACAAGGTTTGCACTGTGCCCCCAGACAACGCACAGTGCAAAATGGTTTTTTTTGAAAGGGGTTGTCGCTGCTTTTGTCGCGCGATAAAACTGCACAGTACGCTTTCAGTCGCCCTCACCGATTTTTTTTAAAAAGCCAGCCGGCATCCCAAAGTGGATTTGCGCGACAAACACTCGGCACGGTGCGAATAAAAGACGCACGGTGCAGATTCATCGCGCGACATAAGCGACGACTGCACTGTGCCGAGAGTTCGTTTTGCACTGTGCGTGGTTGGCGCACAGTGCATTTTCCTTCATCACGCTTTTGCGGAGATACGACAACGTCTTTGCGCGGACATGCCATGACACTATGTCCCACTCAGTAAGACAAGATGAATATATCCGAAAAGCCTGAGATTTTATTATTATTTTTATTATAACCCCCTTCCCCCCTCCGGTAACGCAGGATATAAATATGAATCATTATATCGAATAGAATTTTTTGGGCTCGCCTTCTTGATAAGAATGTAAACTTTTGGTTGTCTCGGGAAAAACTTTTTTTATTAGATTATAGCATTTTATGAGATATAATGTAATAAAAGTTTGATAAATATTCGAATATTCGGAATGAAAACTTTGTTTGCGCTCAAGACGCAATCCGCGGTGGATTACGGTATCGGATTGAAGATTTTGATGACAATTACTATACAATTTTTGCGATCGAAAAATTAAAACAGTAAAAAAACGAAATAAACTTCGGAAACATTCGCAAGCCGTAAAATTTATAATTTGTGCACTGTATAGAACACACGCCCGCGTAATTTCTTTTACGTTCGTTCGACGTAAAAATAAAGAGAGAGTGCGAAGAATGCGGAGAGAACCGGAGAAAGCAGAGAGAGAAGCGATGTTTTAACAAACAACAATAAACAGAATTGTAATTTGATGTTTATTGCGTTTGATATTCACTTGGAAAGGCAGGAAATTGCAGGGCAAATTTTTTAGAGATGATTTTTTAAACGAAAAAATTGGAAAAATAGAGAAAATTGTGGAATTTCGACAAAAATGGAGTGAAGTAAGGTAAAACAAGCAAAAGAGGTAGAAAAGATAAGCGGAGAGAATATGATCTATCGCATTTTACAGTGTCATGAAAATTTTCGATTAATTTTTGACTAATTTTGACAATGTGTCAATATGGCGCGACTGGTTGTGCGCTCGACTTGTAGTCGAAATGTCGCAAGTTCGAGTTCGAATTTAGGAAAAGGGCTAAAAAAAATGGATGAAACAAAATAGAATACTAAATACTACTATAAACGTATTTTACAAAAAAATTTCAAGGTTTTTGTCGAAAAGCTTTTTTCTTAAAATTATCCAAATTTTTTTGAAATTATGCAAATTTTCCCTCAAAAAATCACCGAAAAAGCTGTAAAAGCACAAAAATTATTTCTCAGCGCCCGTAATAAAGCTCCCGACATTACGAAAATAGCCATAAAAACGTCGCAAACTAATAAGAAACACGTCGAAAAAACTTTTTTCTTCGCAAAAAACGTTTTTTTAAATGAGACGAAAAAAATATTACAATATTACTTAATGTGTGTTGGAAAGGGAGAGAGCTTGCTTATGATATCGTTCGAAACGTCTTTAAACTATCGGTTTAAAACTTTTTTTGATTTTTTGGGAAAATTAATTTGTAAAAACTATAGTAAATTGGTTATAAAGTAAGAGTAAAGTGGGGGAAGACGTTGTGAGATTATTTATTGCAATGTTTGGTAGCGTCAAGATTTTATTTTTTACATTTTTAAGAGAATGTAGAAAAAGGAACCAAAAAGTGTTAAGAAGTATCAAAAAGTATCAAAAATCATCAAAAATGTGAAAAGTGAAAAATTTAAAAAGGCTATTCAAAATCTACTGTAATTTTATTTATGGAAAAAAAACTGAAAAAAAGTATCGAAAAGTATCCAAAAACCTCAAAAGCTTTCCAATAATCTTTTAGCCTTTTGTATTTTACCCCTGCTAAATTCTAACTACTAGTTTTCTCCACCGTTTCCCAAGAAATGCACCTTCCACCCAAATTTTGGCCCCTTTTCCTATAACAAACAACCTTTTCTCCTTCCTCATTAGCTATTCTCGAGCCGAGAACATTGTTGTATAACGTGACCGCCATATCAACTATGTAACTTTTACTCTTCTTACTTTATCCGTCTATTGGCCGCCCAAGTGAGGCGTGAAATTGCGGGACAAGTATTCTAATTGTCTCTTATTGGATATATTCCACTTGACCTGGCAGGACCTTTTTCTTTGCAATTTCGGTGGAAAAAACTTGATAGATTTTACTAAAATTTTGAGTGGTAATAAAATACGTTCGTAAAAAATGATATAATCATTTATCGACCGCGTTATGCAAAAACAACCGTGTTATGACAAGTTCCACTTTGAAAAATTTTGTTTTGAAGAAACGTACAAAAATTAAAAATTAGTGGAAGGTCTTCTTAAAGCTGCAGTAAAAATTTCAGACCGCGCTATGCAGAAACAGCCAAGATACAAGCCCTAAATTAAAAAGAAAACCAATTTTCTCACTAAGAAATCATCAAATGTAACCTAAATCGAACCAGAATGATTTCACCGCTGAATCCTCTTAACAAGTACTTAAATTACGCGCCGTTATAAAGTTTCGTTCTAGTTTAGAGCCCCATTATTCAAACGCAAAATGCATATCAGAGCGAAAGTTTTATGACAAACGAATCGAACTCTGGCCCAAAAAAACTGATAAAATTCTCAAAAATTGAGGAGAAGCGACTGAAGATAGGCGTTGTGAAACTTGTTATAGGACAGTTGGACTTTTTACTAACCGGACTAGATAAACATCAGGAAAAATTGGGGATACAATTGAGTTTTGATATTGTTTTAGGTTAAAAATGAGGAATACTTGAATAAAATTAGCATGTAATGCCAAAAAAATCTGTAAATTTTTTGTTTATAGCGTTGCAACAGTGATGATAAGGTGTTTCACATAAGCCGCAGGTGAAACAAGTCGGAAAATTTGAGAAAAATTTCAATTTTTACCTTATTTTAGACCACCAGTAATAAAAGAGCAACAGTTGTAATTACTTCAACGCTACAAAAAAAGTTGCAACGGACTTATTGGACACTCAAAATCATCGGGAAGTAAATGCAAAAATTTGTGAAATTTTATACGATAGAAGATGTCCGAAAAAGTCAAAAATTGTAATAAAAGTGGGCAATGCTGTCAAATATATCCTAAAAAAGTATACAGAAAAGTAAAATGAAGAAAAAGTATTGTAATGTCTTCTACAAACAGCTGAAGTTATTACAATGAATTTTAAAATTTCGAAAAGCGCCGAAATCCCCTAAAAATCTTAATAATTGACCAAAAACAAGGTAAAACTGCCCAATATGACCAAAAAAGGGGCCTAAAAGGAGAACAAGGTCAGTGAAACGTGCTGTAATGTCTTCTAAAAACACCTGAAGGCATTTTAGAAATTCTTCAAATCTCGAAGAATCCCAAAACTCTCAAAAAATCCCAAAAATATAAAACATCTCAAAACCCCCTAAATGCACTATACCATCGGCCGCAAACATTGTTAATCTGTCCCCGAAAAGAAACTTCCAACCAACATTTTTTGCCCGCCTTACAAATTTTTTTCGACGCCGCCGCAAAATACGGTCCGAGGCCACGCCCATTTTTTTCGAATTTTTTTTTTCTCTCTTCCCTTCCAAGGTCGCCATCCATTTTCGAGTAGGTTATGTTGTATTAAAATGTTATGCATTGAAGAAACGGGAAATGGATTTACCCTGTAAATTATAGATAGGTGGGCCCTTGGGGTCGGGTTGAAGCAAGAGGCCGAAGATTACGGTAGCAGAAGCTGGAAAATGTGGACAAAGTGCGACGCTCAAGTATTGATGGATTTGGGAACAAATTTGGACTGAATTTTTCTATGAAATATTTGTGGCAAATTTTTTGTGAATTTTTGTAACCACAAATTTCGCATCTATTTCTACCGTAACGGGTAGTGGTTCCACAAAGAGACAGTTTTTCCCCCACGAGTCGGCAAAGATACGGCCAAAAAGTGTTTTCTCTCTCTGACCACTCTCCGCATTTCTCGTACTCTCTCGGCCGCAAAAATCGTTGAATATCTCAGCGGCCCCTGCAACGCCCGAGCTAAAACTTTCACAGAGACTTTCACACTCCCCACGCAGTACCCCATTTTTATAAAATGCCCTTAGGGTTTTTGCAAAAAATTAAAAATTTCAAAACTACCATTTTCTCTCAAGAAACGTTGATTTTCAACTTTTAAAAGAAAAATTATAACAGTAAATGGTATCTATTTTACGGATGGTAGAGTCCAACTTATTTATTAATTACTTGTCTAAGGTGTTTGCTTCATTTTGTCCGAAAAATCGCAAGATTACCTGAGAAATCAAAGAGATTTGAGGATCTTGATAAAACATTGCGCTTACAACGCATTTTTGCCCTTTTAGAGACTCAAAATGACCTTGAGAGAAATTACTACCTCTAATACTACCATCCCCGAAAAACGATCTTTTTTTATCTCGAAAATTCATAAAAAATTAAATTAAAAAAATTTTTTTTTGCCAACATCGATTCGACGCCGTCTTGTTTATCGCCCCACAAAAATACTTGAGCTAAAATTAAACGGAGAAAAATTTTAGAACTTATTGTTACAGATAAGGTTTATTATGTGCCCGAGAGAGACTTTTTTTCGGCTCTTTCCCTCCGGCGTTTATCAGCGAAACGATCGCAAATACGGTCGAAGAGAGGGAGTCAATCGATTTGGACGCCGCACTTTGATTTTTGTGCTGATGGAGAAAAAGTACCGTCGACGATAATAAAAGTGTATGATAATATAATAAATTTGGCGTTTTCGTGGCGGGACCAAATTTGTTTTTATTTTAACCTGATCTCACCATGTAAACATTGCAAAAAGCTGGAAAAGACTGAAAATTTTCCGGAATACCCTAGAAAATCCATTTTATAAGAGTCGAGATGTCTAGCAAGTTTTCGCTGCGAGACCAAACAATTTTAATATTTTTATCAAATCCCGACACGAAGACATCCTAAGAGTTAGAAAATAACATCAAACAATTACTGAAATCCTACAGTATAAAAATTTCTTTTTTTTTAAATTTTAAGCATGATTTCGTGGTGGGACTAGCAAATTTAAAAATTTTGATTAGGTCTCGCCACGAAAGCGCTCGACAAACCAAAAACAAGTTAAAGTCGCAGCACATGCTCATAGGAGCAGTCGACAAAAGCGTAAAAACTGTCTTCATGTTTTCGTGCCGAGATTCCTCAATTTTACAATTTTTGGTGCGTCCCGCCACGAAAACATTTTCGTCCTCTAAAAATTAGCAAAAATGGTTTTTTTCAGCTGAAAATCACATGACCATCAAATTATAACGGCTATTTCAACGTGGACCTGTAATAAAATTGCACCTTCCGGTAGGACTTTCGTATTTTACCCAATGAACTGAAGCTTCATGAAGTCCAACCCAATGTTTCCAAAGTGCGTGACCTGAAAATAGTTGCATCAGACCGTAGTCAACGTTCGAACCAAATTCCTTGGTTATGCGTTTCGCAATTGACGCGATAAGATCGACAAAAGTTCACGGAGAGAAAGCGGCCCAGACAATTAAAACCTAACACATAAAACTACTGATAACAGACTTTCCAACATCTCAAAGAGCATTCAGACTTATTGTTAGCGTCATAAATTCTTTGCGGACGGATTTTTTAAGGAAAATAAGCGAAAAAAGTACGATTTAAATTTTTTGAAAATTTTTGAAATTATGCAAATTTTTTTAATTTGCGCAAATATAGCGGGAAATGTTAGAAAACAAAATAAAATTCCTAGACCGTAAGACAGTCGTTTTCGGCAGAAAAATCAACAAATTTAAAAAATTTAAATATGAAAATTTTCAAAAAGTATGCAAATTTTTCGAAATTATGCAAAATTCAAAAAAAAAACAATTTCCCATTAGCCATTAGCCTTCCAGCCTAATTCTCAGAGCAAAAAGCCAACGAATTTAATTATTTGAACATTCAAATTTCCTCCAACTTTATGCAAATGAAAACTACAGCCAAAACTCCCAATTAGTTTCGGGAATTCTTGTATGCCATGCCAACCAGACGCGTTTCAAGCAGTAATAATCAGTTTAAGAGTGTGTAACATTCGCCTCGCATTCGGAACGTAATTAAATTCTGGTTAATCCGACAGTCAAATTATAGGAATTTTTCGTGGAGTCGTACCTGTTCAGCTACCGTTTCCTTATGTTTATGTGGGCGGAGAAATTGGGAATTTTAAGGGCGAAAATGACGATTAAAAGGAAAATATTCAAATTTTTTGTCGGTCCGGCCCGTTGCAAATTTATTTCGGGCTAGCCTTGAAGCCATACCAAGTCATTGCAATGCTGACCGCACAGTGCAAACACTTCTCAAGACGTTTCAACTCAATTTTTATCCCAAAATCATTCTCTTCTTACCGTTATGTCGCGCGATGAAACTGCACAGTGCGCTTTTCATTCGCACCGTGCTGACTGACCACTTTGCGACGCCGACCACACCGTGCGAAAACGCGTAAAGACTTTTCTTAGCACTGAAAAATTTTGAAAAAATATCTTTTTTGGCAAAAACGTCAAAAATTCTCCTGGATACTTTTTGATACTTTTTTTTATTTTTAAAATTTTTCTTTACACTACAAGAAAAAAGATTTAGTTACATAGTCAAAAATTCTCATCGATACTTTTTGATACTTTTTTTTAAAATTTTTCACTTTTTGCTATTCTTTCAAAAATACAAAAAAAAATTTATTTCCTTAAAGGGACAGCACATCTGCTTTTGAATCGCGCTTTTTACGGCGTGGAAACGAAATGCCCAAAAAGTTGAAACTCGGCCGCCATTGTTTTCGCTGCAGGACACAAAAAACTTTTTTGACATTTCGTTGCACACGTCGTAAAACGCGCTATTCAAAAGTAGCTGTTCTGCCCATTTAAAAAAATTTTTCCAAATTCTCATGGATACCTTTTGACACTTTTGCATCCGACATTAAGTTTCCACTTCAAAAAAAGGCCTGACTTTTGCCCTAATTTCCGAATTTCCTACAAATTTTTTTCCCTCCCCAAAAAACAGGGCCAATAACAAGTTATGGGGGCCAGTCGTAATAACCAATTCCTACTTGAGGCGTTGTGACATGCAGTTTCGAAACTCATTAAGCGCCGCGTATTCCCAAGCCCATTCCGCACGGCCCCAATAATAATTGTTTTAACGGTTAGAATATTAATTATGTCCCATTACATATTCCATAATGTGTGTGGCTGGGCCCGGCTTTTAACTATTTTTTATGGCCCCTTCCACCTTCAGTTACTCATAACGGAAGGGCTACGGTACGACTAATGGCCGCGAGATTTTTTTTTTCAGATGAAGAGAGGATTACGGTAAGTGCTGGTAAAAATAAGCAGTGACGAGGGGGCAATTTTGAGTGACAAAATAAATACGCGCTATGCAGAGTTTAGAGTGTAGTGGGAGAAAAACGGGCTACGTGAAAATTTTGATGCATTGGTTAATAAAAAAATAGAAAAAATGTCAATAGAGAGACCTTGTCGTGTGCAAAAAGCTGCCGTGCCCTCAAATTACTTAAAACGTTAAGAAACCTTAACGTTTTGCATCTTCAGGCATTCAAGCTTCTGCAATGCAAAAATTACAATTTTAGCTATTCAACAGCAAAAGCTATGGGCCGTTTGCTGCGGCAGAAATAGATTTGAAGCTTTCGATTTTGAGAAGAAAAGTATACCAAGTGCGACGCTTAAATTTTCTTAAAAATTTGCTTACACATCGAGCGCAGGCCATCTATAAATTTCTGAAAATTTTAGCTTGCACATTGCAGAGAAAGCCGAGATATTCATCTACCTTTGCGGCCGCGAGAGTGCGCGAAACTCGGAGGGCAATAAACGAAACCCATTTTAAAGAACAGCTACTTTTGAATTTCGCTTTTTACGGCGCACAAAACGAAATGTCAAAAAAATTTTTGTATGCCCTGCAGCGAAAACAAAGGCGGCAGAGTTGCAAACAGTAAAATAATTATTAGTAAGCATGTAGACTGTCACCATTATTTTATCCCGTTGTTATTGGTACAGTAGACGAAGAAACTTTTTGGACATTTCGTTTCCACGCCGTAAAAAGCGCCATTCAAAAATAGCTGTATTGTCCTTTTAAGCCATATCTTTAATAGTTGTGTGGAAAAAATTGATTTTTTGCGGAAACCTTACCCTCTACGGTAGAAATTGGTGAGGAAAAATTGTGGATGTTGTGATGTTTACAGTCCCAAATTTCTGGATCGGATTAGTCTGGAGTCTCCATAATTTTCCCAAATTATTTGATGACCAAAAGCGCCTACAGAAACTTCAAGTCGACTTAGCAAGTGCCGCATTCTGCAAAAACAAAACCTTGTTTTGCCTCCGAAATGACTTAAATACAATTATTTTGGCATTTATATAATTTCTCCACCTCTTTGTCTGAACACCCCAATCTCCTCTAATCAATTCCCCAAATACCCTCCACACACAAAACGCTGAATCCAATTCAAGAATGTTTACGAATGTGTGTGTCGTAGCGCGCCGACCTCACAAAGACGCTCGCTGCCTGGCCGCTAATCCGCTGTATGGGTTGTTGTATGCTATCGGTGACCGTATTAGGCTTTGTGTGCGACAAGAGTTTCGCGGCTTAGGTTGTAATAAGCCGCGAATATAAAGACGGACCCGAAAGGTGGGGCTGGAAGAAATATAAAAATTTCAACACCAAATTGGCTCAAAATCGGCTCAACGCCCCGGGCACCCTTCTTCACGGTTCCGTGCTGGTTCAGAGAACCAGCAAAATTCCGTCCGCTAGACGGATGGGAGAACGCTAGGGCTTTGCACGATCCTTGCACCGCATTCTGGAAGGAAGTCTTTTGAGGCCGGTGGGAAAAGTTAAGGCCACCAGATTTAATCAAGTACGAGCTTCAGCTTCCAATTTTGTCCACATGATCTGTCCGGGCTGTATGTTTGATGCTGAAAATCTAAGCTTGCGATTTGCAAACGCGTTCAAAAGATTCAACGGCTTTTTATAGATAGGGTTGGTTGCAGAGGGGTTTTAAAAAAAATGTTTGTTGTCCAGAGGTTTTGCTTGGTGCTTTTAAAGGGCCAGAATAATTACTTTTGAATTGCGCTTTTTACGGCGTGTGAAACGAAATGCCAAAAAAGTTTTTTTATGTCCTACAGCGAAAACAAAGGCGGCAGAGTTGCAAACAGTAAAATAATTATTAGTAAGCATGTAGAATGTCTTCAATACGTTTTTCCCGTTGTTATTGGTACAGTAGACGAAGAATCTTCTTGGACATTTCGTTTCCACGCCGTAAAAAGCGCAATTCAAAAGTAGTTGTACTGTCCCTTTAAATATTTTTGTTAACATTTAAACTAAAAAATCTCAATAGCTTTCATCGAAAGCTATTGATGGAAGTCTCTTAGATGCCTCAACGTACAGCAATCAAAATTTTTCCTAAGTCCAAGCAAAATTTTTGTGAAATTTTTGAAAAAAGTCCCATTTTTTGGGAATTTTTGACCAAGAAACCTCGGTAAGGGCCATAACAGCTACTTTTGAATTGCGCTTTTTACGGCGTGTGAAACGAAATGTCAAAAAACCTTTTGTATGTCTTACAACAAAAACAAAAGCGACAGAGTTGCAAACAGTAAAATCAGTATTATTACACATGTAGAATGTCATCATTATTTTTTTTTTCGTTGTTGTTGGTATAGTAGACAAAAAAATTTTTTGGACATTTTATTCCCACGCCGCAAAAACTTTTTGTTTCTCAATTTTTCGATGCCTCTAATTCTCCTCATTCTTTGCTATCAGTCATACAATATAAACCGCATATTGCTGACGCCCCAAGTTGTGTGTGTGTTTTTTCGCGAAATTCTCTTTTTTGAGTCATTTCGAAACCACAAGAAACTTTTTATTACAATCGAAACAAATTATGGGTTATCAATAAAAGTTTGCAAACGGAAAGGGGCGAAATCGATTATTTCCAGTTTTTGGGTGCCCATTAAATTCTTTGACAACGATCTTTGGGCGACAAAATGCACATAATCGTCAAATTCACATGAAATATCTCCATGGATTACTGTACTTTGATGGGAATGGGAAATTATATTGGAAAGGAAAGATGGAGGATAAACAACAGCGTATTTTACAACGAGGACGAGGGGACATTTTTGAATGTTTTGCATAAAAAAAAAGTTTTTACCCTCAGGGCATTTCTTCAACACTAAAAGAATTTGTATCCCACAACGAAGACTTCAGTTTTAAAAATCTGGCCAAAATTCGAAAAAAATGAACAAAAATATTATTTGTCATGTTACAAATGCATCTAAGAAATGTCTGTAGAGTAGATTTTGTTCCCACCACGAAGACTTTGAACTGTATAAATCAAATTAAAAAATGCCTCTGGCTTGTTTGAAATCAAGTAATAATTACACACACACCATCAATGTCTCTATTTTAAAGCTTTCGGCCCTACTCAGCTTGTAAAAAATATTCTCAGGTCCTACCACGACAACTTGCAAAAAAAGGCTTTGTTTTTGATCAATACCTCTCTAAATTCATGGATTGATAGATCTGTAAAGGCATTCAAATCAAAAAATAGGCTTTTTGGGTCCCACCACGAAAACGTGCAACTCTCAGAAAAGTCGTTAAAACCGCAGGGCTATCTTTAACTTCAAAGCTATTTACAAAAAGGTGGATGATCTTTTCAATATATACCCTCCGGGTATTTAGGTCACGTTCTTTGCGCAAACCTCTCCCAATTTCCCCTCTACCGTAATCCGGCCGGTCTTGCGCTCTTGCGCCGAAAACTTGTTACATCGCGCTGAATGAGTTCCCGGTTTTCATAACCGGGAACTCATTCTCATTAGGCCGCCTTGAAAAGGGTATTTAATTTGTAATCGAGCATAACTAGTAAGCCATTCAAAGGATTTCGGCGGATTACGGTAGGCGGACGGAAGTTTGTTAGAATTGCATTTAATCGGAATTTAATTATATGGATGTTTATGCGGCGCGGAGTTCAGAAAACATTTGCAGCCGAAGCTGATTTGTATGGTAACTTAATAGCCGTTGAATGGGAGTTTGAAAAGGAAGAAAAACGCGGTGTAAAAAGAGGGTTCCCGGAGGGCCAATGTACGAAGGTTAAGGGTGTCAAATTCAATGGGAGGTCGGATTGTCGGAAATGAGAATTTAATGAGCGAAAAATTAAAGAGTTCCAAGGAAATCGGAAAAAAAGGTTTTTGAACTGCACTGTGCAAGATGAAACAGGAAAAAACAAAGATTGAGATACATGGATGTTGATGAAATTTGGCACAAATTTAGATTAAAATTTACTAAGGCTTATGTAAGATTTGTATTTCGCACTTTGCAGAAATTGTTAGGATTTTGAGATAAAAACTTAGAAAGCAAAAAATATTCTCAGGTCCCACCACAAAAACTTGCAGGTAATAAATTTGGCTTGAAAATTCCCTAAGGGATCTGTAAATTTAGAAAGTGTTATTTGCATGGACGGTATGGACATTCAAATGACAAAAAAAAAGATTTTTAGGTCGCACCACGAAAACATGAAACTATCGGAATTGTTCTTAATTTCTGCCCAAACATTGGGTCTGTGCCACATATCAATAGTTAAAAATTTAAGCCCGAACTTTTCTGGAGTGGTCAAGATATTGGACGATCTTTCGAGACGAGAGAGTGCGCGAAATGCGGCGAGCGGTCAGAGAGAAAAACATTTTTTGGCCGTATCTCTGCCATTTTCAGGTGGCGAAAACTGTTTTTTTGTGGAAAAAATTTAGTTTACGGTAGAAACATATATAAAACTTTTTGATGCCCAATTTGTGCAAAAAATGTCACATTCTGGCCAATTTTTGACCTAAAATTCTCGGTTATGTAGGCAAAGCGTGAGCTAGTAATCTAGCATATATCTTATAAAATTCTAATTTTAATTTGTCTCTAGTTTTAGTAAAATCTGAAAGCTGCATATTGCACAACTCCTCGGTTAATTTAAGCCTCAAATTAACGAGATTTTTCAATTTTTTCTCTCCCAAAAAATCCACCGTATCAAACATTACTGTTCAATTTGCGTCACGTACAAAAGCCTCCCCAACAACTTCCTCTCCCACCGACAATACGAATAATTTACAAAAAGAAAACAGCGAAAAAATTACAAAATCAACGCGAAGAGGGAATTATTATTCGCCAATTAACTTGGCCCAAATAATTACTTCCCAATGCGGGCTACGCATTTGTTATATTGTAAATAAGAGCGGAAGGCAATTGAAAAATCAGCTGTCATTACATGCATAATGCCCCTTAGCGAATCTTACAAGGTGTTTGTTTACAGCGACCTTTGAATTTTCGAGTGGTGTGAAATGGTATTTTATGCCGTATGCAATGGGTTGAAAGCAGTGGATCTGAGGCTGAAAATGGGAAAATTTTATTAATTTTGTTGTAAGGGGTGAAAAAACGAAAAATTCACGCAAAAGTGTCCAAAAGTATCAAAAGGTATTAAAAGGGTTTTATGTGAATTTTTGAAAAAAATGACTTTTAAAGACCTCGAGGCCAGAAGACAAGATGAGCAAGACAAAACGCGAAAAAAACTTCAAAAAGTATCAAAAAGAATCAAAAAGTATCGAAAAAATATCCAAGATTTTTTGCTCATGCATTTAGAAAAATTTTTGAAAGCTATTTGAAGTGCTAAAATCGCTTTTTCGCTCCGCAAAACTTTCTATTTTTCCTTTTCAAGGATTGTTGAATACATTGGTTGATAACGGAAAGCATGAGCTAAAATTTTGAGCAGCTAATTTGCGGCCTATACAGATTGCAGGTTCAACATTGTAGAGAAATTAATGAAAATATTTTTTTTTATTTTTCTACCGTATACTTTTTGATCTTTTTTCATTCAGAATTTCTTGAAATGGCTTTATAACCCATGTTTATCGTATTTTACCCTTTAAAAATTTGGACTTTGAAATTTTTTTTCTTTTCGCAGAACTTAAACCACGAAGAACCCTCTGCATTTCCGACTACCTCATACTATGCTACAGGTATTTGTTGGTCCTGAATAACAACATAATTTCTGGTTATTTAATAGCGGAAATGGGGGAAGAAATGCGCAAAATTTTGGTTGAATCAAGCTCGTTAGTATAATATAATGGAATGCAAATTTTCGGAATCAAACATTATGCGGCTGAGAGATTACTTTTTTCGCATAAAAAGTAATAATTTGCGAATTTTACAAATTTAGTGGAAAAAATCTGCATAAAAAACGTCAAAGAAATATTTTTTATGTGATGGATGTTTATGCGAATTAAAATTACATCTTGCTAAGACATATAGTAGTTTTGTTAGTTCGCGTTTTGCAGAAAGCATCAAAACTTTTAAATCAAAATCTGGCAAAAAATCAAATTTTTTTACAAAAGGACAATAATTTTTTGAATTTTTTTTCTTTGAAAAATTTTTAACTTCAATTCCAAATAAGGTAAACTATTTCACCGTGAAAGGTTAGTTCTTTTAGTGCACTATTAAAAAAATTGCTCGCAAACACTCTTTTTCTCTAGCCGACTATCCGCATTTTACGGGCTCTCTCACAAAAAAAGATTGTTGAATATCCCCGCCAGCCTAGCATATATCTACTTAAAACTTTCAAAGGTTTGTACACAGCCTATTTGCACCATGTACGGGAAATTGAAAAAAATTTGGTCGATAAAATTTTTCGAAATTACAAAAATAATTCTTCATTATGTTAATTATAAAAAATTTCCCTCAAAAATTTACTAAACTCCGATTAAAGAGAAAAAGTTGTATAAAAAGGATGTTACTACCATAACCAAAAAGCCGAGAATTCTTCCTTCTTCTATATGTTGGCATCGATCCGCTGTCGGAGATAAACAAAAAATTTTGCGACTTGGAGGCGAAACGGAGACAAAATCAAGGTGAAACCGACTAGAAAACAGTGACAAATGCGATTCTCTTGTATCGCAAATACTACACACCTCTTATATAATAGTTTGAATATACAAAGATACCAATAAAAAGGCTTAGGCGCAAAAAAAGCCAAAAATTTATATTATTTTAGACAAAATCGTCATTGTTTTAGCAAAAACTTAATGTTAGAGCTGCCTGAAAGGCGCAACGGATTTAATCTCGTGTCTGCTGACATGTATAGTAGCCAAAAACCAACTACCTGGAATTACTATGTACAAAATTTTTCAATTTTTTGAAATTAGACCATGTGTTTCCAAATAGACCATGTGTTTCCCAAATTGACCATATACCATCAAATTGTCTCCGAATTACGGCAATTATGAGCTCAAAAACGCAAAATTTAATCTCCGAACGTTTCAACTCTCCAATTCCCGATTTTTAACTCAATTCCCATCGACGCAACATTCAAAACTTTTGCACAAAGCCCCTCACATGCACAAGCGTTCCCACAAATATACCAAAGGGTACGGGGAATACTCGAAATAATCAAAATAATTGCATAAAAATAACGTCAAAGTCTACGGTACTAAGGAATTTAGGTTTGTAATGTTTAATCGGCGTGCCCACGCCCTACGGCGGTCCGAAAGGAAAACAAAATAATGCAATTTATCGCCGTATAGGCATATATTTTTATTGGAGTCAAAAAAATTTTTTTTTTGGTTTTTGCGATTTTTTAATCGAATTTCGAGTTTTGTTTACTGCACCGTGCAGAAAACTGAGACGTGACATTTTGCAAAAAATTGCAAGAATGCATCTGAAAACACGGCTAGACAATAGTGTTAAGATATTTAAGTGGTAATAAAGTGGAGCAAATTTTTTGCAAAAAAAAATCAAAAAATTTCAAAATTTTTGTTTTGAAAAATTGCAAAAATAAAATGTTAATGAAATTTGAAGTCTTGAAACTTCTAGCACGAAATTTTTGCCAAGCTTTATCAAAATCTGAGCAGCGCACTTGGAGTAATCACGTCCACTGTTAGTACTAAAAATATCGAAACATTTTTTGTCTGACTAGAGATCAAAATTTATAGTATAATGTATTATAGGCGTATAGCTAACAAAAACCTTATTCAATTATACTACACGAGAGTTACTACTATACGCCTAAATTGCTAAGTAGTTACAAAGCCTTAAAGTTCCAAAAATGATTTTACGCTCAATTTTAAACAAATTTATTCTAATTTGTAGTTCAAAGGTTCTAAAAAATGTGACAGTTTTTAGCAAATTTTGACATAAAAAATTTCATAGCTATTTCAACCGTAAAGATTAATAATATCTCCACAGAAAATGATTCCTTTCCGGGAAAAATTGACATAGATATAGCCAAAAATGTTTGGCCCTCTGACCGCTCCCCGCATTTCGCGTACTTTCTCAGCAGCAAAGATCGTTGAATATATCGGCCGCCTCCGCAAAGCGCTAGCTAAAATTTTCATGAATTGTTATGTGGCCTGTGCTCGAAGTGTGCGCAAGAATTAAAAAAACTCTGAGCGTCACACTTGGGGTACTTCCCTTAAAGGACCAAGACAACTAAATTTGAATCTTGCTTTCGGCTTGGAAGACGAAATGTCACAGAATTTTTTGATGTCCTTTGTCGTAAAACGGAATTGACAATGGTTCAAAATAGTAAAATAGGTTGCAACATACATCCTCAGCAGTTTTAAAATTACCTCTGTTTTGTTTTAAAGGCATGGAACGACAAAAAATTCTGTGACATTTTGTCCTCCAAGCCGTAAAAGAGTAATTCAAAAGTAGTTGTCTTGGTCCTTTAAAAATACGAAAACTAAAAATATAAAAATAATTTTTGTTCCCCATTTCTAACCATTTTATGCCCCTGCGAGTTAGTGGCGCCCCAATTTCAGTAAAAGGTTCAACTTATCTCTGCCTTCGTGTCGGGCTTTGATTCTAATCAACGAAAGTACAGTACTTTTAGAGTTTTGTGACTTATGCCGATTGCAAAAGCGGGCGGTTAAGGAAAACCTCTTTTTTTTGTTAGCATTTTTTTGATAATTGTTTCAAAATTAAAAAAAACGTAAAATAATCTTTTTATTTGGAATTTATATGCAAAAATTTTTTTTAATTAAAAAAAAAAACATTTTGGTAAATAATTCAAAAAGATTTTTATTTTATTTTTTTATAAAAAAATATTTTTCCCAAATAAAAAAAATTCTCATTAAAAAAAAATATTTTTCCCAAATCCGTATCACCTGATACGACTATCTTTAGCTATTTCCATCTTATAACCAAATTCCCGCAAGACCAATGATTATATTCAGCAGAGTTTTCTTTTCCCAAAATTTGAATAATTTGCATATTTCGAATTTTACTCGGTATGAAAGTCTAGTCCCTCCCATTGCAAAGCAAACGCTTCTCAAATTTTCAGATTCCTATTATTGGGTTGGAGTTTTCTCACTACTGAAATAAAACTAAATTCATTAGCAGCCGAATAAAGTAATTTATACAATAAAATTTAATTTGCTTTTCGCTGTGTCACATAATAATTTCTGAACGATTACGGAGAGAATGGGGTAAACTTGTTTTGGAATATGTAATAAAAGATTTTATACGATTTTTTGAGGAAATTTTGGAAAAAGATTTTTCTTAAAATTTGAATATATTTTTAAAAATCAAAAAAGTGTTAAAAAAAAATAAAAAAAATACAAAAAATTGATAAACCAGTAAGCAAAGTTATGATTTTTTCTGAAAATTTGCATAAATAAAAAAAAAGATCAAAAAAAGATTTTATTATGAGATTTTAGGAAAGATTTATAGGTTATTTTTGGCAAAAAATGCAATTTTATATCATAAAACGGCCAAATATTTAAATTTTTTAAAAAAAAACTGTGTGGTTCAATTTCCTTCATTTTCTTTTATGTTCCATAAATTAGAAAAAATCGCAGGGCACCTAAAATTAAAAAAATTAAATTTTACATTTAAATCAGCGAAAATTGAGAAAAAAACGCGATGAAAAAACATTTTTTAACACACAGAAAAAATATATTGTTATTCTCAAAAAATATCTTTACTTCATCAAGCAAAAAAATTCATTTCCTCCATGCAACCCGTCATAAACTTATTACAACACATCTTTAATACCCCAAAAAAGGTAAATGGCCCTCGCTATCCTCACATGCCAAGATATTATTATGCAAAAATCCTCTTTAATGCGCCCCACACGTCCTACTGTAATCGGCTCCATCTGCGTGGTAAAAATAAAGAAAGGAGAAGGCCAATGGGATAAACCGGAAGGCGTAATCTGCGATTTTGCGTACGGAAAACAGTGGGTACGGTCTAAGATTCTATAGCGGCTATTTCGAACGAGTGAATGGCCACGACTATCCGTGAGATCCACAAAAGAGTCCAGCAAAATCTGAAAGAGGATGCAGGCTTTGGTATAAATCCGTTTTTGTTTTGGGCAAAAAAATGACTTTTTTTGCGTCAGCTGTTACGTTGAGGTCACTTTGTGCTTAAAAATATCAAAAATCATGCTACAAGTGTTTCCGTAAAGTGCGTCGATTTTTTTCCGCCTTTTGCCGCTGGTGCACAGTGCATTTTGCCGTTTTGTCTCTATTTGTGGCTCATTTTTTGTCCTTTGCACAGTGCAAACTTGAAAAAACGGTCTGCACTGTGCGCAGTGGCGCGGTTAAAGCAAAAGCTTACGTCCCGGCAATTTTTATGCACCGTGCAACAAAAAAAGTGAAATGCACTGTGCAAAACGCGATAAAAAGCCTCTGAACTTTATGGAAACATTAGTATTTTACAAGGATAGTGTCCCAAGTGAGACGCTCAGATTTTTTTTAAAATTTTGCACACACTTCAGCGATAGGCCACATATCAATTCCTGAAAATTTTAGTTAGCGCTTTCCAGGAGCAGACGATAAATTCAGCAATCTTTGTTGCACATAGAGAGTACGCAAAATGCAGAGAGCCAACAGAGAGGGAATGCAAAACGGGAGAGCGATCAGAGAGCAAAAAATTTTTGGCAATATCGTTTGCGGGGAAAAAATTAATTTTATATGAAAACATTACTCTCTATTACTCGAGACACAGAGTCTGTAGCAATTGAATTTGCGTTTTTTTTGCGATTTCCCGTTTTTACCCTCAGCGACAGCACTTTGCGATGCGACTCCTATTTTCACGCACAACGCCGAGAAAAATCCTATTTTATGTCCCGCGTAATATTAGTCTGTCGGAAAAACAAGAAGGACACGTTGCAGCAAAGAGTTTTGCCTCGTCGCTCTCGATATTCTCGTTTTTTCTGCAAATAGCGAGCTATACAGTAACTTTGAATAAGCCTTTGAAAAGATTAATCTAAATTTTTACCATGTTTTAGCAAAATCTTAACGCCGCACTAGATTTCCCGATCGGAACTCGAAAAGCTTGATGCCTTTTTTGCGATTTTGGTTTTGCGAGTTTCAGGAACAATTACTGGCGCGGTGCACAGTGTTTCCCCAAAAAATTAAAATTTTTTGTGCAGAAGCAAAAGAAAAGTGTCCTTATCGGTTTAGCCCGGGGACTTAACATGTACTTGTAACTATATTTTGTCACTCAATGTTTACTGGTGTTCTAGATAAAAATATCATTTATAATATTATAACATACAAATATAATATAAGATGTATTACAATATAAAAATGTTTCCGCGGTTTCTACTGTTGGATATCCGCGCCTCCACATTCCATTTAGGACGGGGGCAGTAGCGTGAATCCAAATTTTTCTACCTGTTAAGATTTGGGCTGGCCCTACTGCTTTTCCTCCTACTAATAAATAGGAACATGCGTTCCAAGACAAGACAGTTACTACAATGGCAAAGTTATTCAAATGGATGATTACCGTTCCTCCAAATCCTTGATGTTTGATTTCTGCTCCTGCCTGGTAAGTTAAGTAATGTGACGCGTTCGAGAGTCCCGTCGTCCATGATATCTTCTATAGTCACGCTTTTCAAATGCACTAAGCTTATCTGAGTCGATGCCTAAGGCTGAAATTAATTGGACAAGGCTAGTTGGGGTGTATTGTTGCGGCCATTCGCGTTTTGCACAACGCCATAAATGCTTCTAATTGGATAGCTATTTTCTCAGCCTCCAGCATATTACTGGCTCCGGTATTTCGGATTTGGAGCTTGGAAGGTTCTCAAAGTACTCTGTAGATGACCCATCGAGGTAAATAACTAATCGATTAAGTTTTTCCTCTTCCATCGCGTCTTTATGAAGACGCATCATATCTGTCAGTCTAAGAGACCAATGGTCGAATGACAAATCAGGTCTTCACCGGTAAAACAGTGGGATCCATTGTTTGTCACCTGCAGTAAAAACATGAACCTCTGGACGTTCCACCTCGTCTTCAGTTGCGGTAGGATCGTCATCGTCGTTTCCCTCAGAACTCGGATGTTCCTCAGCGGATTGATACTTTGTGCTATCTAAGTTTTCGGTTACTTCCGCTGTGGGTTCTTGGGGAATCGTAAGATTCTCTTTGGTATCGTTAAGGAGCTGTGACTGGTCCTCTTCTGTGAAGGTCCGTTCTTTATTATTTGATTAGTAAGGCTGGGAATAGAGTGCAAAATAGCTTTTCGGTTTGTGCCAAGTTGGCAGATATCTTCCCTAAGACAAGTTTCCATTTCTCTATATTTCTTATACAAGAATTTATGATTGTTTGCTGAGAGCTTTTCTTCATGCTCCTTGGTAAATGCCGAATCAGCAGGCTCAGTCTCCGTCAATTTGACTCCTAGTCCTTCAAAGGAATTTTCAGTGATAGTAATACGAAATTTTATATAATTTTTAATTTTTTTTTAATGGGATTACCATACCGATAAAATACAAAAGAAATTAAAACAAGAAAAGGAAGAAAAAAAATCGAAAAGAATAAAATGCGAAAGAAAAGAATACCGTACATACGAAAAAAGATCACTATTCTAATAAGTACCAAGATGATTCTTGTTGAGAATTGTGCGGTCGGGCGCGGCTTGGTACGATAATGTCTAGCTTATCTGACCAAGTTTGGACCGGGCACAGGGCCATGGGGTAAAAAGGTCGTATACCGTATAATGATCCTGCTGTGATTCATGCCTGTAGCGCTCAGGCAAATCGTTTCAAGTTATCAATTACAGCAGCATACTAGATGTTATTGTGTTCACACACACGTATCTATGACTTAAATACATGTGGTGTTCACGAATATCAATTATAATATTATAACATACAAATATAAGATGTATTATTACAATATAAAAATTATAATTTAAAAATAAAGACATTAAATTTAAGACCGGCCGTCAGCGTTCTTCATCGCGACCTCTGTCTCCTTTTCCTCTCGTCCTCGGCGTTTCGCCAAGCTGTTATCTTACTCAAAAAAAAATCTACCTACTGGTATTTGTTATGCCACTAACCTGAAAACTCGGCTACCTTTTCGCCCTTAGCCCTCGAATCTTGTTGTCATAACCATATTACAAGGGGAAGCGTCGCAGCGCCGCTACAGCGGCCGCTTTATCTCCGCGCGCGGGCTCGCGAAATTGAGATAGACGCCCTGAAATTTTATAAAAAATGGATTTTCTCCTCCTCTGGGCGTAGCCGTGTTTGCGCCAGTCCCCCCAAAATGATTTGGAATTTAGATATTGTGCGAGACACACGCGAGCAGGAGGGGATATGGTAGTGCCGGTGTAACAGAGCCGACCGACACCGGGCCGACAGATTTGGTTGGTTGATTGTGCAACACCTTGAGGGACTTTTACGTGAGACGATAGATGAGTTGTTTGTGAGTGACCTAGAAAGAGCACAAGTTAAAATCGACTTGTCGTAAAATACGGTACGAAAATTTTGGCAAGACATTATACACGATGTCAAAAGTAAATTTTTGAAAATTTCAAGTTATTCGTTGCAAACGTTGCCGAGATATTCAATGTTTTCCAGACAAGAGATTATAAAAAATCAGGAGACCGCGGGAATCGCATATCAAAAAATTTTTTGTGCAGACTGACAAAGGCAAGGTCCAAGTGCGATGCTCAGATTTTCCTTATATTTTTCACAAACCTCGGGAATATTAATTCGTGAAAGTTTCAACTCGCGCTCGGTTGGCTGACCCAAGATATTCAACGATACTTGCTGCCGAGAGAGTACGCCAAATGCACAGAGTGGCCAGAGAGCAAAAACTTGTTGGCCATAATTTTGCCAGGCTCGCGCGGAAAAAAATTAATTTTTTGTGGAAACATTGCTTTTTACAATAGAAACCGACATGTGACTTCTCGTTCCTAAATTCCCAAAAAAGCCAAACATTTTTACCAACTTTAAACATAAAATCTCGATAGCTTCAACAAAATGCGAGTTAAAAGTCCCTTAGATGCCTAAACGTACAGTGATTACAATTTTCCCCAAGTCCAACCAAAATTTTTTTGTATATTCCCAAAAAAGGTCCTATTTTTTTAGTTTACAACCTAGAAATCTCGGTAATTTCTTAGAAAAATTTTTCCAAAATTTGTGCCAAGTTTCATCAAAATTTAAGTGTCCCATTTCCCCTGTAAATTTTTAAAGGGCCAGAACAGCTACTTTTGAATTGTGCGTTTTACGGCGTGTGAAACGAAATGTCAAAAAAGTTTTTTATGTCCTGCAGTGGAAAACAGTAAAATAATTATTAGTAAGCATGTAAAGTGTCACCATGACGTTTTTCCCGTTGTTATTGGTACAGTAGACAAAGAACCTTTATTGACATTTCGTTTCACACGCCGTAAAAAGCGCAATTCAAAAGCCACTGCACTGTCCTTTTTGATAATAAAGACGATTTACAGGCCCTTTCAACAACACTTTCAATTAAAGTTTAGCGACTTTTAGAAAACAACTATAGAACGCGAATTTCTCCCACAAACGTATATCCCCCTTTCTAATTAAAGCATAATAAATTTGGCATGATTTCATATCCTGTATATGCGTATTCATCCCAAATCCCCAATCATTGCACGGGGAGCTCCCGAAAGTACCGTATACCGGAAGCCGAGCACCTTTGTTTGGGGCGAGAGAAACCGCTCAAACCATCCCGAAATTGGTCTTCTCCGACTGCCAAACGCCACCTTTGTGTGAGCTAATGCGCATTAATAACGTGCAAAGCGGGGCCCAAAACGTTTTGTCACGTCCGCACGGTGCGAAGGTGTTGTCGCGTCTCATGAAATCGCGACAAGGCCAAGTGCACTGTGCACGGTGCAAAAATAACAACTTTTAACGGGGCTCGCGGCCGGAGGGGGTTGGTTCGGCTCGTTTCAAATTTTTTTTGAACCGGCCCCGCTCTCGTTGAGGTCAGGCCCGGTCTGGTTAGGCATCCTAATTTACTTCGATATAATAAGAAAGCAAAAGCTAGCTAAGCGCAAAAAAAATAAAATTGACTTGGGCCAGACCTGGAAGCCATGTCTAGGCTCGGCCCGGCCCTCGCTATAAAAACGGCTGAAAATTAAACCCACCGTTTCATTGCCCACCATTCGGTATGTCTACACAAAATTTTCCTTAATTTTATCAACTTTGGTACTATTATACAATTTTTCTAGAAAGTTCAATTTGTCGGCCCGGCCCGTTTCAAATTTGCTTCGGACCGGCCCTGAAGCCATGCCGGTGCTGACCGCACAATAAAAAGACTTTTCAAGATCTTTTAACTATGCTTTTCAAATTTTGTGGACATTTTTTGCTTTTTATCGCGAACGCACAGTGCATTTTGTCTTTTTGTGCTAACGCACCGTGCATTTCGCCGTTTTTCGCACAGTGCAGACTTGAAAAGAGCGGTTTGCACTGTGCAAACGATTCAGCGGACCCAACGCGCATGGCAACAGCATACGTGGGCGACATTATGACGCACGGTGCAAAAACTGCGCAAGGGTGAATTGCACAGTGCATCAGGCCCAATATCGTATTTTACAAAATAAAAAATTTTTAATCTTTTGCTAGGAATTGAAAGCCATTACTTCCCCAGAACTTGGCAATTATCCCAAGTAAAAAATTGCAAAGAGTGTTGAAGAAATGTAAATAAAAAACGGCCGTTTACACATTGAATACGAAATCGTATTTTGGAAAAGCGTGCAACATTTTTTTCCCGGAATTTTTTTGTTTTTTCAAAATTTACTCCAAAATCCGAAGAAAAATTCCAAGTTTTACAAAAGGCGATCAACGTTTGTGCTCGCGTCGCAAAGTCAACCAAATTCTTTGTCGATGGGCCATGCGATAAGGGAGCGAGGGGCGCTACGGTAAGTCGACTATGCGAGGCGCTTTGCTCGTTTTTCGGCAAAAAATAAAAGGTCGAAACGGAACAAAGCGGGGAAGTCTAGTTTGAAAATATAATATATTGTACTACAAGGGAGATCTGTAAATTATGTTCAAAGTCAGTAATTTAGATACTAGTCTGACTGGAAAGTCGTTGGAGCAATTTGCGGAGTTTGCACTGTGCAAAAAAAGTCAGGGTGCGAGCGACAGCCGAAAAAGGCATATTGCACAGTGCCAAAAGTGAAACGTTGCACAGTGCAAAAATGAAATTATGTTTTTTTCACGGTGCATACCGCTGAGATCACTCTAGCGACTTTACGAACGGACTAATTTCGACTGTGATCCGACAGTTCTGTAAAAAAGTCTTTATTTCAAGTATTTATAGCAAAAATGAGGTAAAAACAGCATCAGATTGTCCCTCGAATCCCATCCCACTAAACTTATAGAGAAGGCGCTACAAGTGCAACGCTCAAATGTTAATAAAATTTAGCACAGTTTTAGATTATGTTCTCCTAAGACAAGTGTGAGATTCCTAGCTTGCGTTTTGCAGAAACGACAATAATTTTCAGGTCGAAAGTTGGAAAAAATTGAAATTTTTTTTCGAGTTTGGCATAATAAAGTAAATGTGTATTTCTACCGTAAAGGTTAATGTTTCCGCTAAAACTTAAATGTTTCTGCGCGAAACTAACAAAAATATGACCAAAAATTCTGACCGCTCTCGGCCTTTCGCGTACTCTCTCAGCCGCAAAAAAAAGTCCATTCAAACGCGAGCTTAAATTTTAAGGAAATTGATATGAGGCCTATGCTGAAAGTGTGTGCAAAAATTTAAAGAAAATTTGAGCGTCGGACGTAAGACATTTATTTCTCCTGTTAGACCCACTTTTTCAAAGGCCTTCAGAGATTTTGCAAGTGCTCAAAAATTCCAAAACTATGATTTTGAACCTGTAAGCGTAGTTGTTCAATTTTTAAGACACTATTCTCCGAGGATCTCACTTGGGTCAGTTCCCTAGCTTAGTCCACATAAGATGTACCTTAAAGGGACAGTACAGCAACTTTTGAATGGCACCTTTTACGTCGTGGAAACGAAATGTCCAAAGAGTTTCTTTGTTTACTGTAACAATAACAACGCAAAAAGCGTAATGGTGATAGTCTACATGCTTACTAATCATTATTTTACTGTTTGCAAATCTGCTAATAATTATTTTACTGTTTGCAAATTTTTGCTGCAGGACGTAAAAAAACTTTTTGACATTTCGTTTCACACCCCGTAAAAAGCGCAATTCAAAAGTAGCTGGTATGGCCTTTTAATTAAAGTAGAAATGAGTGAAACCCCGACCTACGCAAACGTTTTTAAGCACCAACACCAAAAATGTCACTTAAAAATCGTATCTAAAATCCATCAACACACAACAGCGTCTCCGCGATGTAACAAACCAGCTCACAAAAGGCTTGAGTCATCGAGAAAAGTGGACTCAACCATTCGACCTCCACGTAAAGCCCCTTCGGCTCCGGGAAATCTTAAAGCAGATCTCGTCTTCTCCCAACGCTTATCTTCTGTTACACCGTTGTCGAAACGGAGGAGGAGAATGCCGGGGGGATATATTTTGCCATTTAATCAACTGTTTGGAAATTTTTTCACTTGCCACAGTCAGCTCAAAAAGTCTTGGTATGCACGTTGTACTACTAGTATTTTCACAAAGTGCGCAAATTTTTTTTTGCTTTCTATCGCCGACGCACAGTGCATTTTGCCATTTTTCCCAATTTTTCGCACGGTACATTTTGCTGTGTTTTGCACAATGCCAACTTGCCAAGCGATCTGCACTCTGCACAAGTGCTGTTAAAAAAATGAGTCCGGAAAGTCGCTAAAGCGATTTTTGGCGTTTGCACTGTGCAAAAAAATGTCAGGGTGCACGAGACAGCCAAAAAAGTCTATTGCACGGTGCAGAAAGCAAGAAATTGCACAGTGCAAAGTGCTTTTGTTTTCTCACAGTGCATATCGCAGAAATCACTACAGCGACTTTTCTGACGGACTTTTATTGATTGAAATCAAACGAAATGTCAAAAAAAAATTTTGTGAGGTTTTTCAACGGAAAAACATTTTTTTTTAGAATTATTTAGTTTCTTTTGTCAATTCTGACACTTTGTCTGGACAAAACTACAAAATAGGCGGAAAACACCTTTTTTTTATTTCGGGTTGCCCTGGTCGACGTTTCAAAAGTATTTCAACCAACGTTTTTTTCAAAAAACAGATCTCCCCTTACCCCTGCCAAAAAATTATTCGCTATTCCCATTTTTGTAACCCAAATTGTAAACGGTTTTCGTTCCGAAATTAAATTTTCAAGTTGACTGTTGGTGTGCCCAATACTAGGAGCCCCTTATCTGATGGCTTCCCAGACTGCCGAGACGAACCTTTATTTTTTCTAGAGCAGGTCAGCGATGTGCTGTGATTTTGAGTTTGCGTTTCGAAAAAATGCGGTATAAACTTTGGAGCGCGAAAGAGACAAAAGAGCGATAAAATTTTGATAAAAAATTTTTTGAACGGACAAAAAAATAAAAAAAATGGAAAAAATTTTAATAAATAAAAAAAAATTCAAAACATACCATGAAATGACTCTTTTTATCGTCAAACTGTAAAAAATCCCAAAACTTTGCTTTTTAAAAAAATCTTAATCCCGCCACGAAAAGCTACGATAAGCCAAAAAATTTATTCTCTTCAAAATTCCAATTCCACCAAAATTTATTATTTTAAAACAAATATTCTCAAAAAAATTGAAAAACTGTTTTCCTAACTATTCTGTTTGACTCTCATGATTACCCGAGATCTACAGTCGAGATAAGTGAAGGCGGAAGAGTTTCAAAAACGTCTTACAAAAAAAATAAGTTTCTTAAAGCCGATCCTTTAAGGGCCAATACAGCTACTTTTGAATCGCGTTTTTAACGGTTTCTTAAAGCCAATCTTTAAAGGGCTACTTTTGACGGCGTGTGAAACGAAATGTCATAAAAGTTTTTTATGTCCTGCAGCGAAAACAAAAGAGTTGCAAACAGTAAAATAATTTTTAGTAAGCATGTAGAATGTCACCATTATTTTATTTCCATTGTTATTGGTACAGTAGACGAAGAAACTTTTTGGACACTTCGTTTCCACGCCGTAAAAAGCGCAATTCAAAAGTAGCTGTACTGTCCCTTTAACAGTAATAACACTTTTTGTCAAAAATTTTTTTTGCACCGGAATTTCATGTCGAAAAATTAAAACAGAATGAAAAAACAGTCCTCTCTGTTGTTTCTGTCAACAGAATCTTCGATATTCATCTAGGCATTTGTTTTTCTGACCCAGATTTTCATCAAATTTTGACTCCAAACAAAAATTTTCACAGAAACATAAGGGGCCAAAAAGTTTTCTTAATGAAACGTTTAAAGGGTCAGTACAGCTACTTTTGAACCGAGCTTTTTACGGCGTGGAAACCAAATGTCCAAAAAGTTTCTTCTCCTACCGTACCAATAACAACGGAAAAAACAATAGTGACTGTCTACATGCTTACTAATAATTATTTTACTGTTTGCAACTCTGTCGCCTTTGTTTTCGCTGCAGGATATAAAAAAACTTCTTTGACATTTCGTTTCACACGCCGCAAAAAGCGCAATTTAAAAGTAGCTGTTCTGGCTTTTAAATTTTTAATTAATTTTATCAATCTCTGGCATTGTGCAACAAGGCCGCGAAAAAGGCATTTTTCTCTACGTAAACTTCAAAGATATATGTACTAGTCCGTCCGCAAGGTCGCTGGAGTCATTTCCAGCATGAGAAAATTAAAGTTCACTTTGCACTGTGCAATTTCTTGCTTTTTGCACCATGTAAAAGGTTTTTAGGATGTTACTCTGACTTTATTGCGTTGTGCGTATCGCCAAAATTACTGCAGCGACTTGGCGAATGGAATAGTAAAAAACTGTTTCCTTTTTTTCGCCCTTGACATGGCTCCCGGGCCGGTCTGTTTTTAAATTGGCTTTGGCTTGGCCCGGAAGCCATGCCGATGGTGGCCGCACAGTGCAAAGACTTTATAAGACTTTTTTGGCCCATCAAGCAACCCAAAAGTCAGTAGCGTTTGCAAAATGTGCAGTATAATATATTATTATATATTATACAATATGTAATTTACTTGGAGCGTCGCTGAGCACTTAAAATTTTAACTGAGGTGACATTTTTTCCAATTGCCATAACAATTTTTTAATTTTTTAATCAGTCCAAAAGAAGATGTACAAGATATTACTTGATCTTTTAACAAAGAAGCCAACACTGAAATTTTGAATTTGCGCTGATTTCAGAAAGTTTATTTTTCTTTACTTGAATCTTTAAGTAAAGATTCAGCCGCAAGTCTATAACTCGTTCCCGACACTCACAACCCTATGTAGATAAGCGCCGGCTGCCCTGACTTTGGAATGCAAATTAAATCCCGGAACCTTCCACGTATCTATTATATGTTATGTAACAAGCGGCTTGTCGTCGCCCGATCTATTGATTTTCCAACGCGAAAGGACCGCTGTTGCCGTGTGGGGCGGACAACTCGACGAGTTAACCATACCAAGTCACCGGGGATTTGGGAAAAGATTTAACGGGCGATACTCTCGCTATAAGCGAGTGACCTCCCCCCTCCCGTCGAGGGACCCCGAAACTTGTCGATGGATTTGAAAAGAAAAAAAATGGAGCATAAATGGATCGTGGTGGAAGGAATGTTATCAAAGGCTTTGGCAACTACAGTAATATAAAACGTTGGAAGCAAGAAAGGCAAAAACAAGGTCAATGAAAAAAGCGACCATCTTATAGAAGCAAATTACAATCAAATCTCAATCTGCACGGCAACCAATAAGTCTTATGCCCACTTTGATGTTTCGTCCAAACGAAATGTCACAATTGACAAAAGAAATAAAATAATTCCGAGGAAAGTATCTTTCCATCCTACGAAAAATGCATCTGCTACATTTCGTTTCATTTCATTTGGCAAAACCAGATTTTTTTGACAAAGCTGACTATTTTCAAGCTATCCGAACTTTTTGAGACCAATTTTGACCAGTAAAACCTAAGGCAAAAATTTGGAAATCATTTCTCGGCTAAAAAGCCAACTTTTTCCAAAAAATTGTTTTATGTATTTTTAGTAATTTTTATCAAAAATTAATAAAAATTTTTCAGAATGAAAAAAAATCTCAAAAATTGTTTTCGTATAAAATGTCCCCCTTGTCACACAAACAATATCAATTTTCAATTTTCTTCCCTTAAAAGTGCGTTCTTTCCGCTTCTTTTGTAATTTTTCCATCTTTCTCTCGACCAAATCAACACCGCAAACGGCGCTTTAATTACTTTTGTTACAAATTGCTCTTCATATAATTTTACACTCTCCGTATAAATGGTTTCTCTCTCCATCCCGGTTCACGCCCAGGCTTCCGGCCTTTTGATTCGAGAGAAACGAAATTTTTCATAATTAAAAAAGTTTCAAAATCGATCAACAAAGTACGAAAAGGTCGGAAAAGGTTTGCAAAAGCGGTTTGGAAGTGGGGAAAGGTCTGTGTTGAGTTAAGTTTGGCTAGCATATTATGATTGAGAAGTGTCCCTTATCTTTTCTAACAAAAATTCATTTAAAAATTAAATTCTTTTAAATTCAGTTTTGATTTTTTAAATTTCGAACAAAAATTGCTAAAAAATGGTTAAACACAAAAAATCTCAAAATCCCATAAAATGTTTTCTTGTTTTTTTAGTTTTTTAACAAAAAAATGCTCGAAAAAATCGTAAAAATAAAAAAAAATCTCAAAATTTCATTTTGTTTATCCACGCAAAAATAAATTTTTCTAATTTTTCCAACATAAAATCGTTGAAAAATTTTGTAAAAAATAAAAAAAAACGCTAAATCCCGTTAAAATAAAAAATTGTTTATCAATTCAAAATTTCTTTTCACGCAAAAAAAATTTTTCAACTTTTTCCTCAAAAAAATCGCATGAAACATATAAAAAAAATCTCAAAATCCCATAAATTAAAAAAAGCGATTTCAGCCATTAATATAATAATTTCTTTCTCTTCGAAAAACCCTTTTTCCAACTTTTTCCGCCGAAAAATCGCTTTCAATAAGAATAATAAAACTATAAACAATCCCGAAATCCGTGTAGATTACCAAACATTTACAGAGTTTCCTTCTTTCTCCATTTCCACACATAATAACGACTACTATTACAATATCCACCATAATCCTGGCAAATCCTTCAATAAAAAAAAACGTATCAAGAATCATGCAACAAAGCTGGACATAAGCCCGCCTGAGGGGATTAACAGGAAAAAAAACAAGTTTTTTTTTGTTTCCAATAAAGTCTTTGCATTTTTTTGGGGTTGCAGAGTTCTGTAGCGACAGGCCATCAATCATCAGAAAGGTAGTGAAATAATAGTAATGAAGATTAGTTTTTCCTTCATAAAATCGTAGGAACGACGTGAAAATCATGTGCAAAAGAGATGGAAAGTCAGAAGTTCAAGGGTTACGATGCCTATAATTTGACCCTTGTACGGTAAAATAGCAAAAATTAAATTTTTTGGGTCAAGTATTACTTTTAGGTCATGTTTTTCCTAAAAAACCAAAAAATCAAGTTGTCAAAGACTAATTTCAAAAATGAATTGTCTTTAGTGCGACGCACAATTTTTCTCTTGTCATAGGTTATAAAAACTCAAATTTTTGAGTCAAGTGTTGCCTTGAGATAAACTTTTTCCTAAAAAGATGGGAAAATCAAGTTATTTCATAAGGAAAGCGTCCCAAGTGTAACATTCAGACTTTCTTTAAAATTTGCACACACTTTGAACAAAAGGCGCAGATCAATTCCTGAAAATTTCAACTCGCGGTTTGCAGCGAGAGCCGAGATATTCAACGATCTTTGCGGCCGAGAGAGTACGCGAAATGCGGAGAGCGATCACAGAGAAAAACACATTTGACGGAATCATGCTTTAAAACATAAAGGATCCTAATATGAAATGAATCCATAGAAGAAAAACCCCCATTTTGACAAACCGCGCTTTACAGAAACGACCGATGTTTTTGGGTCAAAAGTTGAAAAAAATGCGACACTTTTCGGCGAATTTCGACACAAAAAAATTCTTAACTTTTCCTACTGTAGAGGGTAATAATTCCTCTAAAAAATCTTTTTTCTGTGCGAATCTGTTAAAATTATGGCCTAAAAGTGTTTTTCTCCCTGCTTGCTCATGCTTCAAAGTCTAAAGTATTCTAAAACGAAGAAGATCTAAAGTAGAAAACATGTTGATTTTGACAACAATTTTGTTGTATTATATGTTTGTTATTTGCGTAAAAAACAGGCGTGTCTACGATAAAAATTAGGCGTGAAGCTTTTTATACCAAAATTCGCAAAAGAGTGTCACATGTTTGCTGACTTTTGACCTTAAAATCTCGATCGTTTCTGCAAAGCGCGAATTAGAAATCTCAACTCTTTCTCAAAAAAATTTAATCTGAAATTACGACAAATTTTATGAAAATCTGAGCCTCGCTCTTCAATAGCTCCCCTGTTAAATAGCTCCTTGCAATTTGCTCATAAACATGTCTCCATGACACAAATTACTGTAGCATTACACCATAATTCTCCCATCAAAGGTGTGTTTCCGGTGATAAATTGGGTCGATGATAATGGCGTATCGTTGTTTACTGCTGCCGCGTACACTTTGATTTTTGGACCTTCAGGGGAAGTGCTCCAACGCTCAGGTTTCGATAAATTTTGGCATAAATTTAGCTAGAGTCATTTTTAAAGGCTCGTGTGAGACTTCTAGCCTGCACTCTGCTGAAACGACCGAGATTTTTAGGTCAAAAAACGGCAAAAATGCGACATTTTTTTGCAAACTTTTTTATGAAACGTTGGAAATATATTTCTACGGTAGAGAGCAATATTTCCACAGAGAATTAGTTTTTTCTATGCGAAACCGGCAAGGATATGGCCAAAAAGTGTTTTTCCCTAGGCGTGGCGGAAACTGGATATACTCTATTCTAAAATTTATCAAAAGTTATTGCTTTTCACTAAAATATGTATAAAATTACATCTCAAAAGATAAAAGTTGACAATTGGTTGTCCAACAACAACATTTCTTTCAAAACGTTTTGCCATGCCTATGACAGTTTCATAATAAAACAACTGTACTGACTTGAGTGGTATCTCCTAACGTCTCAAATCCTCTTAACGGCTTGGAATTTTGTTGAGCTTGAGTAAGGTTGCACTCAAAAATAAAAAAAAGGTTGACAATTCGTAGTCAATTACTGTATTTTGTTCAATTTTTATAACCTTTCCGTACGCTTTACAAGAGCATTTAAAGGGTCAGAACAACTACTTTTGAATTGCACCTTTTACGGCGTGTGAACCAAATGTCAAAGAAGTTTTTTTATGTCCTGCAGCAACAAACAACAAAGGCGGCAGAGTTGCAAACAGTAAAATAATTATTAGTAGGCATGTAGAATGTCACCGTGACGTTTTCTCTGTCGTTATTGGTACAGTAGAAAAAGAAACTTTTTGGACATTTCGTTTTCACGCCGTAAAAAGCGCGGTATAAAAGGAGCTGTTCTGGTCTTTTAATCTACTTTTGGAACAACCCAGAGCTGGCGTTATTTTCACCCCTGCCTAGGGCGCAAAAAACGGCCGAAACGGGACTAAAAGTTCATGCCAATACTGTTAATTATTTGCGCGAAAAAAACGTCGTAATAAAATACGCTTCTGGTGATATATTATGGAAATAGAATAGCCTGTCGCCGCGTATTATTCGTTTAATTAGTTTCAAACATCAGCCAACGGGTCATTGGGGTTAGTTGGTTGGTGGCTTAGGCGGTTGGAAGTAAGCGTTGTAAGACCAACGTCTTTTGGGGCTTAGTGGGAAATGAGAGAGGACAAAGTCTGCAGACCGTCTGCGGATGATGCGGAATATAATGAAGACAAATAATGGGAATGTAAAATACGCTCAGCGGACCATCTCAGTACATAATTGTAGTTGTCCGTCCGGAAAGTTAAGGTGATTTTTGGTGTTTGCACTGTGCAAAAAAAGTCAGGGTGCAGTCGAAACAAACTCCAGCGATTTTACGGACGGACTATCAGTCTGTCGGGAAAATAATGTGTAGTTCTTGCACCATAAAGTGCCGACAATTTTATCGCTGATGTGGCACACGAAAATTGGAATGAGGTCGCGTAAAAGTGCATCTCGCTTGGGTGAAAACGCAAAATCGCTGCAAGGGCCGCGAAAATTTGAGAAAAATGCATGGTGCAAAATTGTAAAGACTTTATGGCGCAAGTAGTATTTGTCGCACCTTCAAATCGCCCGACATGGCTCTAGTCCGTTCGCAAAGTCGCTGTAGTGATTTCGCCGACATGCACTGTGCAAAAAAATCAGGGTGCAAGCGACAGCCAAAAAAAGCCTATTGCACCGTGCAATAAGCAACAAATTGCACAGTGCAAAGTGAACTTTTGTTTTCTTACTGTGTATATAGAAACCACTCTTGTGAAGGATATATATCCCGGCAAAAACAGATTTGGTCCACCCATTTGCAAAGCCATCTATTGCAAAAACATTTAATACATTGAAATTCCACAAAAACAGGTCTGAAACACGCCTCCCCATCGCTTCAAAAAGTTTGAAACACGCCTCCCCATCAAAAAACCCACAGGGCAAAAACGCGAAGACATCAAAAAAAATTGCAAGGTGGCCAAAAAGCTGCTAAATTTACAATTTTTAAATTTTTTTGCGTTTTGAATTGATGACGCAGTTCAAAGTTTTAAAAAAGCTCTCACAAGATCGTATTTTGAAAAAAAATTTTGCAAAAAATTATTTGGCAGAAATTCTGTCAAATGTACTAATACTATGTTAATAAAGAAAATTTGAAAAAATTTCAGCACCGGATTTACGCAAATCGAATTAAAAATGGAGCCAAAACTTTGAAGATTTTGTCACAATTCGAAAGAGCTCAGAGGATTAGGCGAAAAAAAACAGAGATCGCACTTTTCAAGGAGTCACAATTTGAGGGCTTTAGTTTTTTTCTTATACGGAATAAAGTGTTTTTTCAAATATTCAGAATAAAAAAAATTAAAACATTTTTTGGCAAAGCTAAAGGATATACTCCGTATTTTACCACTACATTCTCAACATTAAATGTTAATTAAAATTTTATTTTTTTTCTATTTTTAAAGAATTTTCAAAAACAAAAAAAATAATGAAAAAATCAGACATTTAAAAATTTTTAAAAAAATTTCAAATTTCCTAAGATTCAAAAAATGTTAAATTAAAAAAAATATATTGCAAAGATATATAGTCTGTCCTTAAAGTCGCCGCGACATGCACTGTGAGAAAACAAAAATTAACTTTGCACTGTGCAATTTCTTGCTATTCGCACCGTGCAATAGGTTTTTTTTAACTGTCGCTTGCACCCTGACTTTTTTGCACAGTGCAAACACCAGAAGCAATTCTAGCAACGGACAGTATGACCACCCGTTTTTAATTTTTTTACTGTATTTTAACTTGTAAAAAAATCAAAAATAAAAAAAATTCAAATATAAAACTTTTCAAATTTTCAAAATCCCCAACATCCCTTCCAGAAAGCCGAAACGTAATCTCCTCCCAATTAGACTTGGCCCAATATCCCTACCGTGGCGCCCACTTCGGGTCCTTATAATTTATGCATGGCGCTCGCGATATAATCCCTCCCTTTTCTGGGCGCTGAAACACCCTTTTTTGTGGCCTACCGTAATGCAATTTTAACACATTAATAATAATAGGCCATTTTGGGGCGCGGGGACAAAAGGAAAGTAATTTATTTTTTTTGCGACACCAAGAGTTGCTCTAAATGTATTTATAACGAACAAATGTTAAGTCAGCGAGGCAGGAAACAAGGGGAAATTTGGGAGAGAAAATTGGTAATTCATGGGGTTTTTCGAAGCCAAGATTACAAATGATATGGAAATAGAGGCGAAAACAGTCGGTGCAGTCTAGACACGGCTACAGCGCCGAGCTGAGCCAAAAATTGCGGCCGAGCCCGCAGGCCGGGCATTCTCAAATTTGCTTCGGCGCGGGAATTGCCTTGTCAAAGCCCCGATAAGCTCTTAAAACAATCAAAACGGCTGCTAATTGTACCCATCTTTAATTTGACCATCGCTTGGTACATTTACGAAAATTGCAGGTTAATTTAATCTCCCTGGCCAATCCGCGGGCCAGAGTGGACGAAATGCGGAGAGCGGTCAGAGAGGAAAACACACTGTTTGGCCATATCTTTGCCAGTCTCCCGCGGAAAAAAAATATTCTTTGTGGAAACATTATCCTCTACGGTAGAAATGGGCATGTAACTTTTCATGCCAAAATTTTGTAAAAAGTGAAAAATGTTTGCCAATTTTCAATCTAAAAATCTACGAGGTTTTTCTGCAAAGCGCGAGAAGAAAGAAACGACATTAAATACTCAAAAAAATTTGTAACCGTTTTTCCTTTTACCGTAATCTCCTTCTTCATTTTTTTCTCACTCTCGATGGTCATTATTCATTTTTGTCGTAAAAACAATTTCTACCTTCCCGAAATTTGCATAAAATTCAGAGTCTCCAAAAAAACTTTATTTGGAGGCTGAAATGAGTTTTTTTTATCGTGCGCATAAAATTGGAATTCATTTTGCTTCCGATTTTCGTTAAGAGCCCATTTTTGGAATGCCATAAAATAAGCGCTGAAACAACGGCGATTGTTCGAAAACTGAACGGCAAATGTTGAAAGCGTAATTTAATTTTCCTTTTTTGGATCAAGAATAAAATTTTTTTGTAAAATACGTTTCAATCCCCAGTAAAACGTGAAACACGGAGGGTAGTCAGAGAGAAAAACACTTTTTTTGGTCATGTCTTCGCCATTTCGCGTGGAAAAAAAATGTGAAAACATTACCCTCTACAGTTGGAATAGGTACGAAGCATTTCGATCTAATAACCTCATTCGTTTCTGCAAAGCGCGTTTAATCGAAATAGAGGTCTTCATATCTTCGTTTTTTGCCCTCAGACAATTTACCTCTTTAAATGACCAGAGCAGCTACTTTCAAATTGCGCGTTTTACGGCGTGTGAAACGAAATGTCAAAAAAGTTTTTTTATGCCCTGCAGCGAAAACAATTGCGGCAGAGTTGCAAACAGTAAAATAATTATTAGTAAGCATGTAGACTGTCACCATTATTTTTTTCCGTTGTTATTAGTACAGTAGACAAAGAACCTTTTGGACATTTCGTTGACACGCCGCAAAAAGCGCAATTCAAAAGTAGCTGTACTATCCCTTTAAGCCTTAGTTTTGCAAAAAAACTAAATCTTTCCATTTATTTTGCAAAAAAATTAAAATTTTCCATTTTTTTCGCAAATATTCCACAACTCCCAAAAAAACTCCGTATGCATTCCAATATTATATGCAAATCTGCGTGCCATGCCCTTATATGGCCGTCTTTGTTTGAATAACTCCTTCGGGCGAACAATGGCGCGCATTTTTAGCCGCATTCTTCGCGCAAATGAACGGCTCCACAAAAGCCGGCGCCCGAATTCGGCATCCATCGCGTATGCAGGCGGGAAGAGTGCGTATAAGTTACGCAAGCCATTAGCGTTGCAACCGGCTGCAGCGAATTTTATTTCGGCAAACATTCGACGGGTTTATATCTGGAACTCAAGAGCCCTTTTTCGGGCTGCAGAAGCCAGGAGTTCAGAGAGCAAGAAACAGAAATGGGTTCGAAATTCCAAAAAAAAGGCAATTTTTAAGACTTCAAAAGAGCAAAAATTACTGTAGAGTGGATGACTAAAAACGCCAGAATTTGGGATAACCAGATATTTTGATTTTTTTGAAAACCATTAAAAGGACAGTTATTTTCAAATTGCGCGTTTTACGGCGTGCGAAACGAAATGTCAAAAAAGTTTTTTTATGTCCTGCAGCGAAAACAAGGGCGGCAGAATTGCAAACAGTAGAATAATTATAAGTAAGCATGTAGAATGTTACCATTATTTTTTTCGTGGGTATTGGTACAGTAAACAGGGAAACTTTTTGGACATTTCGTTTCTATGTCGTAAAATACGCAATTTAAAAGTAGCTATTCTGGCCCTTTAACAGAGAGACACTTTGCCACGCTGAAACACGAATTTTTTGTTTGCTGTTGCTAAAAATTTTTACTCACAAAAAACACTGCTTTGGCTATAACGTCGCGCAAAAAATTACATTCATTTTCTTCTGCATAACGCGACCTAGGACTCTCGCATGTACCTCAGTAAGGTTTAAACGGCCAGAACAGCTACTTTTGAATTGCGCGTGCGAAACAAAATGTCAAAAAAGTTTTTTTATGTCCTGCAGCAAAAACAATGACGGCAGAGTTGCAAACAGTAAAATAGTTATTGTTAAGCATGTACAATGTCATCATTATTTCTTTTTTGTTGTTATTGGTACAGTAGGCAAAGAGCCTTTTTGGACATTTCGTTTCCATGCCGTAAAAAACGCGATTCAAAAGTAGATGTACTGTCCTCCCTTTAACCTAAATTTATGCCAAATTTCATTAAAATCTAGCGTCCCACTTCAAGCACTACCCTTGTCAAGAAACAAACGTATAACCTTTTTCACGCGTCTGCCATCCCGTTGCAATGTGCTCAAATGTTTACAATTACCATACAAGAGGTTGGTTCGCATACTCCGTCCTATTGCGTGTGACGACCAAATCGCCTATTTATAGACGGTGTAAAATATTCGTTGTTGAAAGCGAAACTTTTTTCCGAGGAGCCCGTTTCCTTCTTGCGGTAAGATGAGACGTTTTATAAAGTGTTTACTGTTTTTGGAAGCGGGGAATTTGGAAATAATGTAACACAAGCATGCCAATGTGTGCGTCTGGTAGCTATGTTGTACGAAAAATGCGGAAAAGAAAACGTCATGTGACTACTGTGGTATTCGTATACAGTAGAATGCGGGATGGAATTTGAATGAAAAGTGGAAAGAGTCAGGTTTTGAGGGAAAATTTCAAATTTTAAAAAGGAAAAATTAAAAATTAGAAAAATATTTTAAAAGTGCTTAGATTTTGATAAAACTCGGCATAAATTTGAATTAAATTTAGAAAAATATTTTTTAATTTACGTTTTGCAGCAACCACCGAGATTTTAAGGTCAAAAGTTAGCCAAAACATAGCACTTTTTTGGGAATTTTGGCATAAAAAGTTTCACGCCTAATTTTTACCGTAGACATGCCTGTTTTTTACGCAAATAACAAACATAGCAAAATTTTTGTCAAAATCAACATGGTTTCTAGTTTAGATCCTCTTCGTTTAAGAGTACTTTAGACTTTGAAGCATGAGCAAGCAGAGAGAAAAACACTTTTAGGCCATATTTTTGACAGATTCGCACAGAAAAAAAAGATTAAAAAAAGAAAAGCTCCATAACTTTTTCTACCGTAGTTGGGTAATGCTTGCACAAAAAATCCTTTTTTTGCACGAAACTGGCAAAGATATGACCAAAAAGTGTTTTACTCTGTGACCGCTCTCCACGTTTCGGGTGCTCTCTCGGCCGCAAAGATTGTTGAATGTCTCGACGGCCTCTTGAAAGCGCAACCTAAAACCAATAAAAATTGATATGCGGTCTATGCCAAAAAAGTGTGCAAAATTTAAAGAAAATCTGATCGTCGCACATGAAGAGCTTCTCTTGTAAACTAATGCTATTCTTTCCATCTTTTACAAGAATTGTAAATTTTTCAACGAGCAAAAGTGCACACATATATAAAAACATTGTACCCCTTGAACTTCCGATTCTAAAAACATGTTGCAAATTCTCACGCGTATTTTCAACCTATCACCTTGCAACGGACAAATGTCACAAACCAGAGAAAGTGAAACGGAAAAATAATATTATCTCAGAATTTCTATAAATGTGTTTACTGCTTTTACAGTTTGAATCCGAATGTTCAATTCGTGGAGTCGCGAGACGGAAAAGGAGTTTTTATGGAAATTAAAATGTTTTTTAATAATTTTTCTGGGGAACAAAACGCTTTTATGAACTGTTTACACTTTTTAAATTTATGAACTAAAAAAGGTAAAGGTGAAGAAATGTTTTTGAGGTTGTTGACGCTTATCACAGTCTATCATTTCTTTTAAAACATATTCAAAATTCCCAGTTTTGCAGAAACGACCGAAATTTTCGAGTCAATAGTTGTAAAAAATCTGATCTTTTGTTGCAAATTTTGTCGTGAAAAGTTTCGCGTCTATTTTTACAGTAGAGTATAACATCTTCACAAAAAATCATTTTTTTCCACTAGACGCTACAAAAAACTGCCAAAGATAGAGCCCAAAAAGTGTCTTCTTCTCTGACCGCCCTCCGCATTTTGCGTACTCTCTCGGCCGCAAAGACCGTTGAATTTCTCGGCTGTCAACGCACAGCACAAGCTGAAAGTTTCGCCAGTTGTAACGTGGCCCATTCGCGTTGGACTTGCAAAATTTCAGAAAAATCGGAGTTTTCCCCTCCGGGCAAAGTCCGCTGTTATTTTGGAAATTCAAATTTTTTGCAATTTAAAAAAGTCGTTTTTTTTTAAATTCCCTATCACAGTACAAAGTTTGAGATCCAATGACGACACCCAACTCTCCTCTACGATTACCACAACAAACACGCCTGAGGGCATGGACCGTACCCCGAAGGAATGAAACATTTATGCGAACCGGGTTCCAGACGCTTCATTTATAATAAAAATGGATATGAATGTAGGAGAGAGGCCGCGGAAGAAAGAGTATATATTTCTTATACATTCGTAAACATCTCAAAGCAGAAAGATTTTAAGAGGTGTTGTGATAAAAATGAAACAAACGTGGAAAATGAAATTTCTTTGCTTATAAGAGGCTTTTTGCAAGTCTTGCCGGCCTTTTTATAATAAGAAATCCCAAAAAAATTTTTTTTTTGATTTTTTTATGAAGGAGTTTATTTCTCAAGGAAATATAGAATTTTCTTCAAAAAGTATCAAAAAGTATCAATTTGATATTTTTTAGAATAAAATTTAAAAAAAAACAAAAAAATTATTAAGAAAAAAAATTTGCATTTTAAAAATTAAAAGAAAATTACAGTAACCCAATTAAAACCCAACACAATAAAAATGCCTCTGGACACTGATATTTGCCCAATATAACCTTGCGCCTTGTGCGACAAATTTTTGATTAACCGAATCGTTGTTATTTCGGCTCCGTAAACAATATCGGATATAACGGGAGGAGCTGGACAAACACAGCCGCAGGCGGTTCAGACATGCTAAACGTCCCTGACATTTGGACGTGCAATTTGGACCAATACTGAAGCATATAATTTACTTAATTTTCAATGGGTTTTATTTTTTTGTTTTTTTTATGGTAAAATACGCGCAGAGTTTTTTTTTTTGACTAAACACAACAAAATCACCGAAATAATTTTTTTAATGAGTAAAATCAGTTAAATAAAAGCAATTTTAGCAATTTGACATTTTTTTTATTTTAATTTCTTTTTTTATTTTAATTTTTTTTTATCTATTTAAAATGCAATGTTCTGTTTTAACGCCGGAAGAAGAAAAATTCCAAAATAATTTAAAAAATATATTAAATAAGATAAAAAACTTTTTTAATAAAAATTTTAAAAAATTTTTGATAAAAAAATATTTTAAAAGTAAAATACTAACACGCAAACGTATGTTCAAAAAAAATTTAAATCGCAAAACAGCAATCCTGACCGTTTATAGATCAAAGACGAAATCGGTTGGCCACATGATCCGCTGAAATAAACAAAAATCAAATAAGGTTAAAATGCAGTTCACGCAAAAAACAGTTTCTCGAAACATGTAAACTTGCATGTGAAATTTCAATTAACGGTTATTTGCAAAACAAGTAACAGACACGTGGATTTATTAAAAAAATGCAAAAAAAATTAAACCATTTAATGGGCCTATACAGTTTTTTTTTTAAATTGCGCTTTATATGGCTTGTAAAACCAAATAATAAAAAAATCTTTGTAACAAAAAAAATCATGGCGCGATTTTACATGTACTATGTAAAATTCGCGGCAAGTAAAGTCCTTTTTTTACATTTCGTTTTTCTCGCCTTTAAAGAACGCTGATATTATAATGTTTACGATACGGTCGTTTGATTTCTACACTCATTAAATCAGATGTAAAAATAAAAACAAGGAAATATTAAGAAGACTGTCTACATGCCTAATAATAATTATTTTTATGTAGAAACAAAAAAAAATTCTTTGACATTTTGTCTTCCGAACCGTAAAAATCTCGATTCGAACGTAGCTATAATGGCCCTTTAAATTTGACGTCAAAAAAGCGAGTACATCAGCTTATCAATTTGAGCGATCAAATCACTTTTCATTTTTTTTGCATTTTTTGTCTGCACAACAAAAAATCGGAAAAAGGTCGGGCTCAGTTTACAAAAATCAGTTTATTATAAACTATGCGATTGGTTGGCCAAAAGATCAGATTTTGAGCCGTGATCTTTCATTATGGGACGTTTCATGAGTAGAAATGAAGTAATAGAACAATAATTTTTTTTGTAAAATACGATTTCGATCACTGCGTTATTGAAAAGCAGACATGGCTGGGGCCGGGCCGGGCTTCGGGAATTTCGAAAAGGGCCGGGCCGACAAATTTTTGGGGCCAGGCTTAGGGCTCGGAAAAATTTCGGCCCGGCCCCTTTTGGAAAAAAGTTTGGTTTTGGCGTTTGCCTGATCTTGGCATTCTGTTTTTACAGGTAATTGTAGCCTTTAAAGGGCTAATACTTCTGTATATTTTTTTGGTTTTGATGAGTTTTAATTTTTTTTAAAAGTTTTTAACCTAATTCGAGTATTGCAAGCAACGCTATAAAGTTATTTTTCGTCTTCATAGCCCGCATATGGCCAAAAAACACAATGCAAAAAATTGCCAAAATGGCGGTAAATTCAAAAAAATAAAAAAAATTTTTAGGGCCGGGCCGGGTCGACTTTTTAGGGGGCCGGGCAGTGGGCCCCAAAGTGCCGAAAGCCCGGCCCCCTAGTCATGTCTGTTGAAAAGACATAAAAATTCATGTTTTTTAATTAAATAATTTTCTGCAATTTTTGCATAAAGAAAAAATTTTTTAAAAAACTGATTTTTCCTTAAAAGGAAATTACTCTAAGTGCGACGCTCAGAGTTTTATGAAATTTTTCTATTATATATATCACATATGCGAGGTTCGTTCGAAACTGGCAAAGATACGACCAGAAGCTATTTCTTACCTTTTTTTTTAATTTTTAAAATTTTTGCGTAACTCAAAAAATATTTTTTTTTGCAATTTCCGCACCTACAGTATCCAATTTCGCCAGCGAAAAGCGCTGCTCTTTTTGCGCAAATTCGATATTTCCCGGACAATGCCCGCCGGCGATGTTTAATGTTTCCTCGAGCAGAAAGTCAACGCGATAATTTTGTTATAACAAATTTAGTACAAAGAAACGTTTGTGCCCAGGAAATGCGCAACAATTAAATTATGAGTGCGGCAATTAATTTAATAATTCTTTTATATTCACTAAAAATATTTGACGAATTTGAGCAGTGAAACTTTTGAACTTGGGTACGAAAAATGGAAATTGAAATAAAGTAGCGTATGTCCCGCAGCCTAAACATGGCTGCGGGACTGGCCAAAGCAAATTTGAAACGGACTAGGGCCGGGCCGAACTTTAGCGGCCCAACCCGCTACGTGGCGGCCCGGCCCGGCCCGGCCCGTAATAACAAAAATTTTGAGTCTGAAAGTAAAAATTGGGGTAACAAACAAAAACAGAGTGTCAAAACGCCATCAGACAGGCAGGGAAAGCATACAAAACAATATACGATCGTTTTAAATGGGTTTGCAACACTTTTTTAACAATTTTTTAATTCTATCTTAGTAAAGTTTTCCCGGCGAATTGAAAAAAAAAAGGCCCGATGCAAATTTGAAACGATTCAAATTTGCGAAATTTTCGGCCGGGACCGGCGCAAAGCTATGTCTACCGCAGCCCAACGGCAATCGAAAAAGCAAGCAATTTGTCGTTTGGCATTGCGCAACACGTGCGAAAAATTATTTTCCTAGCTGCCGCCTTTTTTTTGATTTACGTCTGTCCATAGCCAGTATTTGACGGAAAACGGCAAAATAACTTCCAAACCACAATAAAATAATGTTTTCCAACAATTTACGATATTTTTCAACAAATTCTAACAAAAAGTGGCGAACTTAGATATCTAAAAAATTATTTTTCTTGGATGTTGCGAAGTGTCAAAGACGAATCGCCAACTTGAAGACTTTCCTTTTCGATTTGACGTGCGACAGAGTTCTGCATTGTGCAAAAAAGCTTGACAAATTGTTGCGTCGGCTAGTAAATTTTAGAAAAAATTACTCTAATTCTGTGCCAAGTTTTATCAAACTCTGAGCGTCGCACTTGGAGCACTTTTTTCTCAAAGCACCAAAGCCGAAGAGTTCAAAGCCAATCCTCCACAATAAAAAAAACATTGCCTTTGTCAACATATAACATTCCAAAAAGAAAAAAAAAACTCCGAAACCCAATCCGTCGAGCAAAGCGGCGTAATTTTATATGCAATAATTTTGAACGTCTCAAAATTCTAAAATTTCCCGTTAACGTATTTTTGCAGCCCCAAAAATATTTTATTTCCAAATTTGCGCGTGCTCAACATCATCCAATGCAATGTAATGTGCTTTTCGGTGCAAAAAAGTCATAAAATTAGACTCCGAAAAAGGGGCAAAAGAAGCGAGAAAAACAGTGGAATTGTAAGCGTTATAGGTTAGTGTTTGAGAGTTGGACCAATTAGTCATATACTGAGAGTTATTTTGGACTTCAATTATATTACGGTATGGCATCATAATCTTGGAAAATTAAAGAAATTGGATTGTATTTTTGTAGTTTTTTATGGGAAAATAATTTTTGGAAATTAAAAAAACCCGAGACATGGGACTTGAATTTTGCGCACACATTGTGCATATGCCACATATCAATGTCTGAAAATTTTAGCTTTCCCTTTGCAGGCACATCCAAGATATTCAACCAGCTTTGTGGCCAAAAAGGTACGCAAAACACGGAGAGCGGCAGAGAGAAAAACATTTTGGTCATATCTTTGTAAATTGTCTACGAAACAACTTTTTTTTGTGTGAAGGCATTACCATCTATGGTAGAAAAAAAAATGAAATTTTTCATACCAAAATTTGTAAAAAAAAGCAAATTTTTGCCAACCTTCGACCAAAAAACCCTGTATCTCCCATTTTCCACTCGTCAACAAAGCCCGTTTCATATTTTGGCCATGGCTGTCAGACATGAGCTTAAACTCATAAAAAAATGCCTTTCTTCAATTGTCCTCCAAAATATACATTTTGACCAAAAAGTATCAAAAAGTATCAAAAATACTTTTCGAGATTTTTCAAAAAAATTTTTATGTTTCTGCAGTAATACCCATACTCTTTCAAAAATGAAGTAAAAAGTGTTCTTCCCAAAAAACACGACCTTATTTTAGATCCTAACCTTATAAGGATCTTTTGATTAAAATTCCAAAAAATCGCTGACTCCCCTCGTTGAAAAAAGTTTTAATGTCTTTTCGAAACAATAAATGCAAATTAATTTGTGCGCAACCGCAAAAATATGCAAATCGCCGTTGAAATACCTAAAAAATTGTGTTTTTTTGCCTCTGAATAACCTTTTTTGGTGGCGCAAAAAGGTTACCAAATCTCCCGAAATTTTCGGAACCGAAAGGCCAAAGTACTGTAAGCACGAGGGCGCAAAAATAGCAAGTATACACTGTAAATTTGTAATGAATTCGCTAGTAAATGTTATAAAACTGCGTTAAAAACTTGTCGAATATAGAACGCACGAGTTAAACTGGTGGAAATTTTATAAGTTCGAAATGTCACGGAATTTGTTGACGTTGCAAAGAATAAATTGCAAATTGGAGCTGGTAGAAATAAGGCTCAAAAAATCACCGAAAAATATCAAATGTTTCTGCAAAGGGCAGGCCTAAAATCTTGTACATGGCTCAAAACAAACTACGCTTAATTTTTATTCAAATTTGTGAATCCTTTTTGGTATATAATATTTCTTTGTCAATTTGGCAAAAATCAGATGTTTTTTTTGTTGACAAGTCGACCATTCTGAGGCTATTTGAATTGTTGCCGTTAAAAAAAAGATAACAAATTTTAAAATCATTTTTCCAACAAATTTTTGGACAAAATAACAAGATGAATTGATATCGACGGGCCGGGCCAAAGCAAATTTGAAACGGCCCGGGAGCCGTGTCTATATACTCCGCACTGAGCACACACTTTGTGCCTTATTTGATCATTGAGACCTATTACGTTTTCGGTTTTATGCCAAAAGCCAAAAAAATCCTCTGATCCATCGTTCAAGTCGTAAGAACTAAGATTCAAGTGTAGTTGTTCGAGTTGTTCAAAAGGGTTAGTACAGCGCTACTTTTGAACTCTTTACGACGTGTTTAAAAGTTTTTTATGTCCTGCGGCAAAACAAAGTCGACAAAACTGCAAACGGTAATTTACTTATTAGTGCACGTGGAATGCCAACATAATTTTGTCTGGTTGTTATTAGTACAGTGCATGCAGAAATTCTTGGACCTTTTGTTTCCCAAGCAGTAAAATTTTCCATAGCGCTTTTAAAGGGCCATAACAGCTACTTTTGAATTGCGTTTTTTACGGCGTGTGAAACGAAATCTCAAAAAATTTTTTATGTCCTGCTGCGAAAAGAAAGCCGGCAGAGTTGCAAAGAGCAAAATAATTATTAGTAAGCATGTAGACTGACACTATTATTTTTTTCCGTTGTTGTTGGTACTGTAGACGAAGAAACTTTTTGGACATTTCGTTTCCACGCCGTAAAAAGCGCAATGTAAAAGTAGTTGTACTGTCCCTTTAACTTGCAATTTGCAACACAAAAATTGCGTCTTTTTTCGAAATACCACAGAAACTGTACTTAAAATTTTGTCATATTCGAATAAAAATTTCTGGGCCTCGCACCGGTGCATTTATGCATAATTCCGAGAGCGCCCAAATATAATACAACCGTTTCGTTGTGAACACGAGATTTGTTATGCATTCGGCTCTTGGTTACGGTAGGTTTCCATTCCTCGGGGTGGAATTTGGAAGCACCAAGAGAAAGGAAAGGTCAGGGAAATGGCTGAAAAACGGGAAACGTGCCGGTTTGTAATATACGAAAGAAGAAGACCGCAGGCTTAAAAGCTAACAAGAGATGCACTGCGACGCTCAGATTTTGATGAAACTTGGCATTAATTTAGATTAATTATTCTAGCTCGCGTTTTGCAGAAACAAAGATTTTCAGGCCGAAGGTTGGCAAAAATTTAGATTTTTTTTGCAGATCTATAAGTTTTATATCTATTTCTAATTTGGAGAGTAACGTTTTTATAAAAAATCAATTTTCTCCGCGCGAAACTGACAAAGATATAGCCAAAAAGTGTTTTCCTCTCTGCCCGCTCTCCGCGTTTTGCATTCTCTCTCGGCCGCAAAGATTGTTGAATAAAAGATTGTTGAATATTTCGGCTGCGCCTGCAAAGCGTGAGCTAAAATTTTCAGGAATTGATATTTAGAATATGCCCAAAATTTGCGCAAAATTTTAAAAAAATCTGAGCGTCGCACGGAGGGTACTTCCCTTGTATATAACCTAAATCCGAATTTTCTACATATAATTTTCCCAAAATTAAACTCCCGACTTCAAGAATCGCCGTCACCCTTGTTACAGTAGTTCCCGTACCAGGAACTGTCCCAACTTTCAACAATCCAATCGAAATTCCATCCACCAAAATAGCCGGAGGCAATTTAAAAATGATTTCGTCGGAATTCCACTTAATTTACGCAGTTGTAAATGCACCTGACTTTTCGTTATAAATATATGTAAATGTTATGTGGAAAAGATGAGAGAATGCCCCGGGACGAAACGCGGAAATGCCCTCGGAAATGCTGAATAATTCGCATAAATTGAAACATTTCCGCCCGACGAAGATTTGCAATTTATCCCGCTTTGTGGCGGATTTTTGTGACAAAAATAAGGAGAATAGAGTATGTATGCCATTAGCAATGCCACTACAAATTTTGAAGCAAATAACAACCTGGGGGCGCTTGAAGCAAAATCGTAAAAAAAATTATTTTGGTTCTAACAAGGGAAGTGTTTGAAGTGCGACGCGCAGGTTTGAGATTTTCATTGAATTTTGTCCACACGTCGCACGCAGACCACATATTAATCTCCAAAAATTTTAGCTTGCGCTTTACAGGGGCGGCCGAGATATTCAGCGATCTTTGGGGACGAGAGAGTAAGCAAAATGCGGATAGCGGTCAGAGAGAAGACACTTTTTGGCTATATCCAGACATGGCAAAACGGGCCGGGCCCGGTGCCCTTCGGGCCCCCGGCCCGGCAAGGGGGCCGGGCTGGCCCGGCCCCCTTGCCATGTCTGGCTATATCTTTGCCAGGTTTGCCCGGAAAAAATTTTTTTTTGTGAAAACATTACTTTCTACAGTAGAAATTGGTGCTAATCTTTTTATGACCAAATTTGCAAAAAAATGCCACATTTTTGCCAACTTTTGACCCAAAAATCTCGGTCGGTTTTTAAAAATGCGAGCGAGTAGACTAAAAGAGAAGACTAAGTTGATCAAAAGTAGACTAAATTGATCAAAATTTGTGCCAAAGGCGTTGCACTTGGAGAGAGTTCTTTCTGTTAAAAATTGTTTTGCTTTCTTCCAAATACACATGGCTCCCGGGCCGTTTCAAATTTTCTTTGGCCCGTAGATATCAAGTCGCCCGGCAAATACAACATAACTAAGATAGGATGAGGAAAATTTTCAGAAAAGTGCTGTAAGCCTTTTGAAGATGATCGTAGATTGTCGTGTATGATTTCTCTGTTTGTATGATGGGCTTCGACGCTCTATTTTTGTTTGCTACCCAAATTTCGCTTCCAGACTCGTCAGGATTTTTAGTTATTACGGGTCGATTCTGGGCCGGGCCTAAAGGTCGGCCCGCGGGTCGTTTCGAATTTGCTTTGGCCCGGCCCGGGAGCTATGTCTACTTCCCAATCACTAACTCTCTCAAATGACTGTACTTTTAACTCTCATTTTCAAACCCCAAAAATTTCATTATCCCCACATTTTGATGCTCTTCAGTTCAACTGTTCGGAAGAAACCACCCCCCCCCTTTTTTTTGTTACCAATCAAACATTCTGAACGCATAATGTGACCGGTGTACAAACAATTACGCCGAGTTGTTCAACAAGTCAATGCGTTGTGTCGTCAGCAAAACGACATTTAGGAAATCACGCGCGAAAAAGTGCTTGAAAAAAAAATAACCGCGGAATTCCAAATATGGGGAAATTGAGAAATGTGCAATAAACAACTGCGATTTTTTGCCATTGCAACCACTTACAGGTATTGCAAGTGCCACGTACAGAATTGGAATAAAAGTTGGGACAAATCTCCATTAAAAGGACAGCTACTTTTAAATTGCGCTTTTTACGGCGTGGAAACGAAATGTCAAAAAAGTTTCTTCGTCTACTGCATTAATAAAAACGGGACAAACGTAATGGCGACATTCTACATGCTTACTGATAATTATTTTACTGTTTGCAACTCTCCCGCTTTTGTTTCCGCTGCAGGACATAAAAAAACTTTTTTGACATTTCGTTTCACACGCCGTGAAAGGCGCAATTCAAAAGTAGCTGTTATGGTTCTTTAACGTTTTTTAAGGTACATGCGAGATGTCTATAGATCGTCCCTTTGCTGAAACAACCGAGCTTTTTAGGTCAAAAGTTGGCTAAAATGTGGCACTTTTTTCGACCATTTTTGTCATAAACAGTTGTATACCTTTTCCTATCGTATAAGGATGCCTCCACGAAAAAAAAATAATCTTTTCACTTCATACTGGCAAAGATATGACCAAAAAGTGTTTTTCTCTGTGACCGCGTATTCATTTAGCGTATTCTCTCGGCGCCAAAGATCGTTCAGCGTCAACAAAGGGTGAGCTAAAATTTTCAGGAATCGATATGTAGATTATGCCCAAAATTTGTGAGGAATTTAATAAAAATCTGAGCGTTGAAGATGGAACACTTCTCTTGTAAGGTGTATACAAGTTTCTCGAGATTTTTAGTCAAAGAGACGGTTAAAATTCTGAAATTTTCGTAAATGAAAATTTAAGATACACCTATTTCTACCGAAGAGGGTAATGTTTCCACAAAAAATCAATTTTTTCCAGACAAAACCGGCAAGGTTATGGTCAAAAAGTGTTTTTCTCTCTGACCGCTATCCCCGTTTCGCGTACTCTCTCGACGGCAAAGACCGTTGCATATCTCGGCTGTTTGTTATCGACGCGCAAGGTAACACCGCTAAAAAGAATGTTTTTTCTCAAATTTAAGACACTTTATCCGAAAAAAAGTCTCCTTACATGCCACCTACTTTCCCAGTAAATCATGTATGGTAATATCAACTATAAGTTTGCTTCCTTTCGCGTGTCAATAGTGCAATGTCGTGTTACAGAAAACTTTTGGAACTAAAAGTTCGTATTCGGCACGTTTTTTACAAACTCTTTGGGATTTGAAATTGTAATTGAAGGCTAAAAATTAGTAATGGCTAGACCGGAAACCGCAAATTCCTCGTAAAAATTTTGTTAAGCGATCAATGAGCAAAATGCACCAGCAATACTATAGGTGCAAAATTTACTGTAATTGAGGCGGGATTAGAGAAAATTGATTAAAGGCCGGAACAGCTACGTCTGAATTGCGCGTCTTACGGCGTGTGAAATGAAATGTCAAAAAAGTTTTTTTATGTCCTGCAGCGAAAACAAAGGCGGCAGAGTTGTAAACAGTAAAATAATTATTATTAAGCATGTAGATTGTCATTACTATTTTTTCCGTTGTTATTGGTACAGTAGACAAAGAAACTTTTTGGACATTTTGTTTACACGCCGTAAAAAGCGCAATTCAAAAGTAGCTGTACTGTCCCTTTAAATATTTTTGTTAACATTTAAACTAAAACATCTCAATAGCTACCATCGAGAGCTATTGATGGAAGTCTCTTAGATGCCTCAACGTACAGTAATTGCAATTTTTCCCAAGTCCAAGCAAAATTTTTGTGAAAATTTTGAAAAAAGTCCCATTTTTTGGGAATTTTCGACCAAGAAACCTCGGTTAAGACCGGAACATCTACTTTTGAATTACGTTTTTTACGGCGTGTGAAACAAAATGTCAAAAAAAGTTTTTTTGTGTCCTGCAGCGAAAACAAAGGCGGCAGAGATGTAAACAGTAAAATAATTATTAGTAAGCATGTATAGATTGTCACTACTATTTTTTCCGTTGTTATTGATACAGTAGACAAAGAAACTTTTAGGACATTTCGTTTCCACGCCATAAAGAGCGCAATTTAAAAGTAGTTGTACTGTCCCTTTAAGCCTAACAGACAATGTACTCCAAGCGCGACGCTCAAATTTTGATGAAACCTGGCATAAATTTAAATTTTTTTACCTAAAACATATCCCCCAAAGACTTATTTTTCCACTTTCTCCTTCAAATCCCATTCCACAATCTACCGTTGCAAATATGATAGTATTCACATGACAACGATCGTATATTAAAATTTGTTAAAAATTAATTTCAAAAAATTCTTGCATATTCTTAGTATTTACTTTACTTTGCAAAGGGCACAAGCATTTCTAATGTTAGAGTTGTCACAGTAATACTATTTTACATCTGACAGTGTAATTTGTACCTTTTCACAACACTTTCACGCAATTCTTGGGGAACTCGCCCTTTGCGTGCGCGTCTAAGGTATTATACGCATAAAAAGCGATTGCTGTAAAATTATTCTTCCTCACAGTCATGTGATATATGGCTTAAAATTTCTGAAGTACAGAGTTGAATATGAGTTGCTTGGAAAATACCAATCCATAGGAACCACTCACGATTCCCTCGGATGTCTAGTTTTTGCGATGCGGTAAAACTACAGTATGCCTACAGTAAGCCAAATCTAAAAAAAAATGCCAAAAATGTTTATTTCGTTAGGGTTAAGCATGGCTGCAAACCGGGCCAGCCCGGCAAAAGCCCGGCCCGGCCCAACCTGAAATTCAAAAGCACGAGCCCGGGCCGGGAAAATTTTGAAAGCCCGGCCCGGTTCGACCCAGAAAATTTTTTGGTTAGAAAGAAAAAAATGGGAAATGAAAATAAAATTTAGGCTTTTTTTTGCAAAAGGTAAGGTGGACAATTATTTTTTTATTTCGCCAAGTGGTAACTAAGCTCACCTTATGTTAGAAAGCAGCACTGTGTTAAAAAAAATTCAAAAAATTTTATTGCAAAAGCCTATTTTCCCTATTTTTCCGAGAAAAACTCGGATTTCAAAAAAATCGGGCCGGGCCGGACCTAAATATTGAAGCCCAGTGTCGGGCCGAGAAATTGAACGGCCCGGCCCGGGCTGGAAAAGTTTGCAAAGCCCGACCCGCAGCCATGCCTAAAATTGAGGTACCAAGTGTGCGGAATTTCAGCCCTGTAAGACCAACTTGATAAAAATGTGCCACCCCAATTTTGCGGTTGCTCGACTTTCTCGCGAACCTTGTCTTAAAACAAAGTAGAAATAATTTCAAAACTGCTGAGAATGCATATTACAATCCACTTGATTATTTTGAGCAATTCCATTTTACGACGAGGGACAGCAAAACTTTTGTGACATTTCGTCTTCCCGGCCGCAAAAACGAAATTCAAATGTAGTTGTTTCGGTCTTTTGAAGAAAATCTGAGCGTTGCCCTTGGGGTTTTCTCTTGTAATTGCAAAAAAGAGATTTTTTGTTACACTACAAGGAAAGAGCTAATCGTAAAATTAATTGCCACAATCCTCGACATTATCGTCGCATTCCACCAATGTTTTGGCAGTCCTTTTACTGAATCCTTTTGTTCGAAAGTTTAAAAATTTGTCGTCCAACCTTTATCTTATTTGCCTAATCTTACGATTTACCAAACTCGGCCGTCTTACTGAACAAAGACCTCTACCGTAATCCTCGCGGATTTCTGTAGCAGCCCACAAAGTGGGCCGGAAATTAGTGGGTATTTTGGTCATGATCTTCCGCGGACGCCTTTGTTCGCCGCAAACACGATTAATAATTGGAAAATTAATTAATTGGCTAATTTCGCCGCTAATTTCTTGGAACTCGTCAAAGTGCCAAAGATGTACAGAAGCAGCGGAAACAGCAAATCACAAATTACAAATCACCTTTTACGTGATATATTTCAATTCATTTGAGTGCAAGTTAAAGGGCGGATTAGCGCGGTGCATCCTCGGTTTAAACGGATCTCGGGCGTTAAATTCGAATTGCGTAAGAGCGGCTCGTATTAGGGAGGTCGATATAATACAAAAGCGGGCATTACGGTTTTAAAGATGAGGAAGTGAGCTTAGCATAGTTTTTTTTTCTTGTAGATGAAAGGATAAAGAGGAGCTTGTGGATTGATATAAGTAGATAGTGCAAAGTGCGACCCTCGTATTTTAATGAATCTTGACATAAGTTAAGACGGCTTTACGACATTTTTTACAAATTTTAACGTGAAAAGTGTCATGCTTATTTCTACTTAGACACGGATTCCGGGCCGGGTAGGGTCAAAGCAAATTTGAAACGGCCCGAGTCGAAATTTTTGGGTCCGGCCCGCGCCTATCCCAAAAATTGGCCCGTAATGGGTAAAATTGTGAGTTTGGAAGCGAAATTTGGGGTAGCAAACAAAAATAAAGTGTTGAAACCCCATTATACCGGCAATGAAATCATACACGACCATCTACGATCATTTTCAAAAAATTTACTGCGCTATTCTAAAATCTTTGTTATCCTATCTTAGTTATGTGTTATTTGCCGGGCGACTTGATATCTACGAGCCGGGCCAAAACAAATTTCAAACGGCCCGCGGGCCCGATTATCGGCCCGGCCCGGGAGCCACGTCTATTTTTACCATCGAGCATTTGAGCTAAACTTTTTAATTGATGTATATTCATATGTTGTGCCTAGACCTAATACTAATTCCACTTATTGGTCTTTGCGGAGTGCAAAGTGAGGAGAGTGGTCAGAGACAAAAGCGTTTTTTGGTCATATCTTTGCCAATTTTGCATCGTAGGAAATGATTTTTGTTGGGAACACTACCGTCTACGGTAGAAACAGCTATGACTCTATGGTCATGCATAATTTCGCAAAAAACGTCAAAATTTTGTCAATTTTTAACCAAAAACCTATGAGTTTTTTTTGCAAAGCAGAAGCTAAAAAGTTTGCACCATATGCTATAAAAAACATATTTGTAATTTTTTCGTTGAAAATGCAATTTACAATAATATACATCAGAATATCATATTCCAAACCCCCAAAAACACGTCTCAAAACCGAAAACTAAAATAATAAAACTAACATATTCGGAGTTATATCAACGAAGTGATAAAAAGAGTCGCTTTTTGTATCATATGATAAAGTCAGAAAGTAAAAACAATACAACAAAAAAAAGGCTGCTTACAAAGCTCTAGGGGATTAGAGTTGTAAAAAGAAAGTTGGACGAGGAAAGCGGATTAAAAACGACCCAAAACGATACGAATAACTTTTCGGCTTTGTGTTTATCGAATTTTTGAAAATTTGATTATTATGCAAATTTTTGCCATTTAAAAAAATCATTTTTTGCTTAATTTTTGATTTTAGTATTAGAAAAAATAATAAAATTTCTTGAAATTCGTGAAAAAAACAAATTTCGTAATATATGATATCATCTAAAATACGATTTAAGTCGTTTATGCAAATCAAAAAAGTCGAAAAATGCGTACGCCACTTGAGATTCCAAGGACGTCTCCGATCCAAGTACTAATCAAGCGCACCGTTGCTTAACTTGCCAGATCGGACGGGATGGCGTGCTTTCAACGGGCTATGGGCGTACACACTCATCTCTCTTTCCGATTTTCATTTCTTTCCTTGCAATGCCAATCGGTCGACGGCCGGGGGCTTCTTTTTCGAGATTTCACTGTAAAATTTTGTCAATGATGACGTCACTAATACAGAAAAATGAGAGACTAATTTTTTGGTAGAGACTACACAGAATAAGCGTAAATTCCCCAGCCAAAAAAGAAAGTGCAGATCAGAGGTAAGCTGGCCTTTCCATTCTATCTTCGGATTAATTTCCCAAGTTAAAGGTTAGCTTGAGATTCCAGCTCCTGAAAAGTGTGGCTGAACATAAAAATTTTGGAACGTCCGACTGGAAAGTCGAACAAATATAATTTCAAATCGCAAAATTTGTTCAAATACCATAATTTCAAGTCATTTTCTTGCCAAAATACGATGTAAAATACAATTTTATTTGTATATGCAAATCAAAAAAGTCAAAAAATGCGTACGCCACTTGAGATTCCAAGGACGTCTCCGATCCAAGTACTAATCAAGCGCACCGTTGCTTAACTTGCCAGATCGGACGGGATGGCGTGCTTTCAACGGGCTATGGGCGTACACACTTATCTCTCTTTCCGATTTTTATTTCTTTCTTTGCAATTCCAATCGGTCGACGGCCGGGGGCTTCTTTTTCGAGATTTCACTGTAAAATTTAGTCATTGATGACGTCACTAGTACAGAAAAATGAGAGACTAATTTTTTGGTAGAGACTACACAGAATCAGCGTAAATTCTGCAGCCAAAAAAGAAAGGGCAGATCAGAGGTAAGCTGGCCTTTCCATTCTATCTTCGGATTAATTTCCCAAGTTAAAGGTTGGCTTGAGATTCCAGCTCCTGAAAAGTGTGGCTGAACATAAAAATTTTGGAACGTCCGACTGGAAAGTCGAACAAATATCGTTTCAAATTTAAAAGTCGCGTTCAATTTATTTTCTTGCCAAAATACGATCTAAAATAGGATGATAATTCTTTTATCAAAGTTTTTAAGCATGTTTAAAATACGAAATTCAACAATTTCCGTTAGAAATTTTCCAATTTTCAAGCGCATATCTGCAAATCATGCTTCGAAAAAAAAATTTCTTGATTTTCAGTCACTCTTCCGTAATTTGCTTTCGCCTGTAACTTTTTCAACATGTTCCAATTATACGACCAATAAAAGTGTCCCTTTTTCGAATAAAAACTCAATTATTCCCCACTAAACTCTTGCCAAATCCCATCGAAGCGCAAAATTTGACGGCAAAAGGTAATACAGAAAAGTCGGAGCGAATTCAATATATATTGTGTATTATGAATAGTATATTTGAGAGGAATTTTTACGGTTAATTTGGTCTTAATAACTGCCAATTTTTGTTACAACTTTTGGAGATCAATTGTTTCGAAATAAACTTTTTTTAAAGGACAGTACAGCTACTTTTGAATCGCGCTTTTTACGGCGTGGAACGAAATGTCCAAAAAGTATCTTCGTCTACTGTACCAGTAACAACGAGAAAAAATAATAGTAACATTCTACATGCTTACTAATAATTATTTTTCCGTTTGCAACTCTGCCGCTTTTTTTTCGCTGAAAGACATAAAAAAACTTTTTTGACATTTCGTTTCACACGCCGTAAAAGGCACAATTCAATAGCAGCTGTTCCGGCCTTTTAACATTGGAAGCTCTGCAAATGTGACAATCAGATTTTGATTAAACTTGTCACAAATTTAAAATATCTTTTTTAAGAAATATGCGAAACTCCTAGCTTGCGCTTTGCAGAAATAACCGAGATTTTTAAGTTGAAAGTCGGCAAATGCAAGCCTTTTTTGCGAATAATGAGATGAAAAGTGTCATATCTGTTTTTACAGCAAAGGATAACGTTTCCATAAAAAGTCAATTTGTGCCACACAAAGCTGGCAAAGATATAGCCAAAAAATGTATTTTTAGCTCAAAAGTTGGCTAAAATTTTGCAAATTCTCGCATAAAATGTGACGTGCCTATTTCTACTGTAAAGGTAAATTTTTCCACACGGAAAGCAATTTTTTTTGCCTGAGATTGGCAAAGATATGGGCAAAAAGTGTTTTTCTCTCTAATCGCTTTCCGCATTTCGTGTTCTCTCTCGACCGCAACGATCGTTGGATATCTCGGCTCTCCCTGCAAAGCGCAAGCAAAAATTTTTAGGAATTGGTATAATATGTGATGTAGGTTTGGCGTGGGTGCAAAGTTCAAAGAAAATCTGTGTTGCAATTGGAGTATTATATATAATACTTCCTTTGTGAGGTCAATTTTGCAAATGTTCCAAAAATTTTCAAAAATAAAAAAAAGAAAAGAGAAAGTGCAATTGAAGTAAGGACGTCATGAAAGAATTAATTTTAAAAATAGCGATTAAAATTAAAGTAATGTTTTAAAAATTCCGCCAACATTCAATATTCGATATGTAAAATGCATGTTCGAAAATTCGCGGTCCAAGTGCTTAAGGCCGCTTTAGAAATGCATAGTCGTAATTCATAAAAAACAGTAAAACCCTGTGACATTTCGCGCCGGAATTACATACATAACTAATGCCCTGAGGAGCGGTTATAAGGAAGTGTTTGGAAAGGGAAGTTCGAAATGAGGCGGGAAAACAAAGAAATCGTATTTTTTGGGGTGCAATTTTGTAAATCGCATAACTATGATAACACTAGTGCGTCGGTAATGTCGCTGGAGTGATCACTGCGACATGCACTGTGCGAAAACAAAAGTTCACTTTGCACTGTGCAATTTCTTGCTTTTCGCACGGTGCAATAGACTTTTTTCGGCTGTCGTTCGCACCCTAACGATTTTGCACAGTGGATGTCGTTGAAATCACTATAGCGACTTTTCAAAGGCACTAGTAACGACAAAAAAGTAAAAAAAATTAAAAATTTGCAAAAAAACGAAGTTATTGATATCAGTGGACTCTGTGCATTTCGCATTGTCGCCGTTTGGAGAGGCGGGACCAAAACAAAACTTGTTGACTCACCTTGCAGGCCCTTGCAAAGCGCGTGCTAAATTTTTTCGTCATTTTTGCAACCTTCTTACAATATTTATTTTAAGAATTTCACAACATTATATCCCAACCTTCTCAAAACACATTGTTAAAAATACCCCATTATAACAGAGAGTGTACAAAACAAGATGCAAATTATGAAACAAAAATGTTGGTGGGCCGCAAAGGGAAAGCATATTTATTCGCCCTAACAAGAGCAGCCCAAAACAAGCCGCTGTATTATTTTTCTTGACTCAAAAAAATTTATTCGCTGACTCAATCAGAAAGTATCGCTCTTTTCAGACGTCTGTCTACAATGTCGTCGTATCTCCGGCAAAAATAGCCAAAGTGTATCACAAACCTGGAAAATGGTTGAAAAAATTGGAGTTTACGAAAATTTTAGCCCACGCTTTCAGCTGAGCTTTTCAACAATCATTGCGGCCGAGAGAGTACGCAAAACGCGGAGAGCGGTCAGAGAGAAAAACACTTTTTGGCCATATTTTTGCCAGTCGCTTTGAAAAAATTTATTCGGGGGTGTTTTCGCGGCAAGACATAAACAAAGCTGTTTGACATTTTGTTTCGTAAAAGGTCTTTAAAGGGACAGCACAGCTACTTTTGAATCGCGCTTTTTACGGCGTGGAAACGAAATGTCCAGAAAGTTTTGTCGTCTACTGTACCAATAACAACAAAAAAAAATAATGGTGGCAGTCTACATGCTCACTAATAATTATTTTACTGTTTGCAACTCTGCCGCGTTTGTTTTCGCTGCAGGACATAAAAATACTTTTTTGACAGTTCGTTTCACACGTCGTAAAACGCGCAATCCAAAAGTAGCTGTTCTGGCCCTTTAATCCAGTAACTTCACAAAAAAGTTTTTTTGTCACGATTTGATTTGGATATCATATATATCCGACTTGGATATCTAATATCCGTATCTCTCAAAATTTTTTGACATTTTCGGATTGCAGGTCAAAATGGGTTTCTGAGGAAAAAAATATCTTTCGGATAAAGATATCCGAGTTTTCGAGGAAACCCCGATTTCCGCTTTTGCGTGTTGAGGTTCGCTGTGAAAAGGCTTGACGCCACAACAGCATTGATCTATGTTTTAAACACCTCACACTCTCCATTAACGACTGTTGAGACTCACCACAGTAAAACCAAAAAAATTCGACCGGAAATCCCCGCGCTATCGTACCCATGCGGAAGAGAGTGCCTGCGTTCGTCGGCTGAGGCATCGATTATCCCCCCAAAGTCCGAAATCCAAATCGCATTATTCCGAGTTATGAAATGCGACTCGTAATCCCGAAAGCGGCCCAGTATTTTATTTAATGTACGGGCGAGAAGTTGGCGAAAGAATATTCATGCGGCCTGTAAACAAGATTTCAGAATTGCGAGATACTATACTCCGCGGGATTGACGTATTTCGCCGCAAGATAGGTCTGTAAAAACACAATGCGAGGAGTAAAGTATGTGAGGAACGGGAAGTGTGAGTCAGGTGTTGGTTTTGAAGGTTTATTGGGTGATGTCTAAGTTGGTCGAAAATCATCGAAACATTGCATACACTGTAGCCATGAATCATTTATGAAAAGTCTAGTTCGCACTTTGCGGAAACGATTTTTAGGTTAAAAGTTGGCAAAATTTCAGCATTTTTTTGCAAACTTTGTCTTAAAGGACCAAACAACAATATTTGAATCACACTTTTACGGCTTGCAAGACAAAATGTCACAAAACTTGTTGCTCTCCCGCACCCTTAAAACAAGGTAAAATTGATTTGAAAACTACTGAGGATGTATTCAACAAGCTATTTAAATATAATATTTCGAACTATTTCCAACTTTGTTTTACAACGGGGGACAGCAAAAATTCTGTGACATTTTGTCATTTAACCCGTAAAATCGAAATTTAAATCTAGTTGCACTTATTTCTCTCGTGGTGAGTAATGTTTTCACAAAAAATCACTTTTTTCCGCATGAAATTGTCAAAAATTTGGCTAAAAAGTGTTTTTTCTCTGACCGCTCTCCGCATTTCCCGCACACTCTCAGCTGCAAAGATCGTTCAATATCTCGGCTGTGTCTACAAAGCGCAAGCTAAAACTTTGAGGAATTGATGAATTGCCTCGACCCAACGTGTGTACAAAATCTAAAGAAATGTAAGCGTTGCATTGTTGTTGTAATGCGAGAATACACGACCCGGCCAAAGAAAGTGTGAAACGGCCGAGCGGCTTTTGGCTACCGTATCCCAACTCTATTGTTTCAAAGTTTCGCACCACATCTCTTTCTTGCATACGAACCCCATCGATTACTCATTAGCATTTTTGGAATAAAAAAATTCTTCGGCGCTAATGTCAAAAAAAACAGCGGCCAAATACGGCAGTTAGTCATAAAACGAGCTTTTCCCTCTCCCCCCGAAAATGAATAACTCGTTATGGTCGTTAATAACGATCGTAAAACATTATGTTTCGATTTGCTGGAAGAATGAGCTATTATATATTATATTAGAGATTAACGGTTTTAATCTAAAAAATACAATAAAATTTGTAAAAAAAAATTTAATTTGCTGTTAAAATTTTTGAATGACGCACGCAAAATAAAAGTGGAGCTAATCTCGCATTTTCTCATGCCGTTGCAAGTACGGCTTTGTCAAAAAATAAGAAAACATATAGTTATTCGTTTTTTTTTAATTTCTCACGTATTACACATATCAAACAAAAAAATGAGCACAACATACTTCATATGGCAGTCACAATACATGTATGTATGCATTTTATAAAAATTACGCATTTTTAAGATGTAATTAAAGACTCTCAAGAAGTAACACTGCCGTTATTTCAAAAAGTATCAAAAAGTTTCAATGATAACTTTTGATACTTTTAGCCCAAAAATTATTTTTGCGTACTATTGACATACTCCACGTTGAAACTTGACACAAAATTTAGATGAAATTGTTTTAATTTGTACAAGATATTGTTAGGCAGGGTTTTTAAGAAACAACCAAGAAACAACAGAGATTTTTTGGTCGCAAACTGACTAAAGTTTGACATTTTTTGCAAACTTTGACATAAAAAAATGACTAAAAATACATTGAACTATTGCTTCCGGAAAAATAAATGTTTTCACAGAAATAAAATTATTACCAAGCAAAACTGGCAAAGATATGGCCAAAAAGTGTTTTCCTTTCTGATGTGTTCTCTTTCGACCGCTAAGATTGTGAAACATCTCGGCTGCGTCTGCAAAGCGAGGTCTAAGACCTTTACTAATTAATGGGACAGTACAGCTACTTTTGAATTTCGCGTTTTACGGCGTGTGAAACAAAATGTCAAAAAAGTTTTTTTATGTCCTGCAGCAAAAACAAAGTAGGCAGAGTTGCAAACAGAAAAATAATTATTAACAAGCATGTTGAATGTCACCATTTTTCCGTTGTTATTGGTACAGTAGACGAAGAAACTTTTTGGACATTCCGTTTCACACGGCGCACGTCAAATCGAAAAAGCAATTGAGAGGAAACTCATCGATTTTTCTTATCGTCGTTTGGCATTGCGCAACATCTGCAAAAAAACCCCGCCATTTTTGTTGATTGAAATATATATTCAGAATTTGACGAAAAAGGGCAAAATAACTGCCAAAACATAGTAAAATAATTTTTTCCAACAATTTGAAATACTTTTCAACAAATTCTAACGAGAAATGGCGGATTTAGATACCCAAAAAAGTGATTTTTCTTCAATGTTGCGAAATGTCAAAGACGAATCGCCAACTTGAAGACTTCCCTTTTGACGTGCGCCGTAAAACGCGCAATACTGTCCCTTTAATATGCGGCCTATACCCGAAATATGTGCAAAATTTGTGGAAAACCTAAGCGTCGCACTTTGAATTTTTTTTTTATTCCGCAACTTTTTCGACAATGCAGCAAAGAACAATTTTCTAATTTTGGCGTGCATAAACAACTACTGTATAGTCATTCATCATAAATCCCCCCAAAAAGGGGATTAAAACTTGACTCCTTAGCGAGAACACAAAACATTTTCTCGCGCCGTTATATTTCCCAACATTGTTAATCTACATTTTCTTTGAATATTAATACAGTTATCTCCACGCTCTCCAATAAACATGTTATAAAGAAACAATGAAAGTTCGCTACAGTAGGGGGGGGGCGCTTAATCCGAGGTGTTGGGGAAAGTCACGTTCCTGTTTTTTACAACATTAACAGCATGTTTTTGTGGCGGGCATTGTGACGGAAGGGGTTGCTAATTCCGCGGCTTTTGCAATGGCTACTAATTTTTGTTTTCCAAATTGAAAAAATGAAAAAAGGACAAAAAATATCTGAGAGTATCAAAAAGTATCGATCAGTTTTTTTGACCAAAAATCGTTTTACGACCATACTAGATAGATCGAATAGTCTTGACATATCTGAACAATGCGAATAGCTTGTGGCGTCTCTTCAACCGAAAATGATGTAAAATGCGCCGTGCGCTAGAAATGGGCCTAAGAAACTGGTTTGCTGCGGAATGAAGAGATGCGCAATAAACGACTGCGATTTGTGGTCATTGCAGCGAGTGGCAGGTGCTGAAAATGCAATGTACAGATTTGAATAAAATTTTTGACAAATCGCCGTTAAAGGGACAGTACAACTACTTTTCAATCACGCTTTTTACGGCGTTAGAAATGAAGTTTTTTTAGTCCTGCAGCAAAAACAAAAGCGCCAAAGTTTCAAACAGTAAAATAATTATTAATAAACATGTAGAATGTCATCATTATTTTTCCCGTTGTTATTGGTACAGTAGACGGGGAAACATTTTGGACATTTTGTTTACACGCCGCAAAAAGCGCGATTCAAAAGTAGTTGTACTAGCCCAGACTTTTCGACCTTGCTAGTGAAAAAAAGTTTTTTCTTAAACCAAGAGAAGCGTTTCATGTGCAACGCCCAGATTATCCGCCAATTTTGGCCATACGTCGAAGGTTGACCATAGATCATTTTCAAAAAATTTTAGCTTCCGTTTTGCAAGAACCACCAGGATTAGAGGTGGCAATCAGGCCTGGCCGTGGTTGTGCCCGGCCAGCGGGCCAAAGGGGTCAATATGGCCCGGAGCTTTTTCAAATCTGTTCATGTCCGGTCCGGTTGCCACCTCTAGACGATATATACAAACTTCGCCTACGAGAGAGTGCGCGAACTGTGGAGAGAAGAGAGAAAAACACTTTTTCGCCATAAATCAGTCGATTTCATACGGAAAAAATTGATTTTTTGTGGAAACAATGCCCTGTGGTAGAAATAAGTATTTCTTATCAAAATTTGCAAAACAGCGTCACATTTTCGCCAACTTTGGATCAAAAAATCTCAGTTTTTTCTGCAAAGCGCGAGCTCGAAATCTCGCATATGTTTTGAAAAAATTTAATCAAATTTTGTACAAAATTTCATCAATTTTCCTGAAATTTGCCTCAAGGGGTTTAACAAAAGCTGAAATTGGATAAGCCCTACAAAATTTTGTTTTCAATTTCCATTTTTCAATTTTTACCCCAAAAATCCACCAAAAACCCTCGCGTCGTATAAAATGTCTCACTTTCCTCTTCACTCAACCAAAAAATCATCAAGATCAACTTTTTACGCACTCTGCTCGTTTTTGCGGTAATTCTTCCGATCTTCCTGGTTCCTGAGCGAACACCCAGATTAACAAGTAAAAGGGATTTACTATGACTAATTTCTCCCTTCTCGGAAAAAGTTTCCCAACTTAATGAAATAATTATAACGCCGTCGAAACGGAGTGTCAACGACGGAGAAATGGGAGAGGAAGTGTTTTGTAATGTAGAACGGACGGAAATGAAGTTTTGATTGGAAAAATGGGGTAAACTGTAAAAAAAATGAAGTCAGGTTATGAATCTTTCTTGTTACGAGGAAATCTCATGCAGGTTTGGATGAAAGTCAACTCAAATTTAAGAGCATGATTCTCTAAGGCCTATGTGAGGCTCCGAACACCCAATATTTCAGAAATCAACAAGATTTTTTGATCCGAAATCGAAAAACTTGATATTTTTTTAATTTCAAAAAAAAATTTATTGAAATTTTAATTTTTTACATTTTCAAAAAATGAAAAATCCCTCAAATTATTCAAATTTACCAAAAAAATCATTTTTTTGTTTTCAAAGTTTCAAAATTTCCCCTCATTTTTCATTTCTCCCCATCCGAGTGAGTTGTGCGTTCGGCGAAAGAAGCGATGAGCATCTGTGGAAGCGAAGCCAATCTCGCGGATATGTACCAACCTCTGAGCCGATATGAGCTACCTCCATTGCACATGTCCATCCTAGAAATCACCAATTTCTTGACCAGATTTTTGTGTAAGAGGATTCCAAGATAGTAAGTTTTGAAGAGGTATTTGCACTTAGAATGGGGATTTCTCAAAGTTCCACTCGATTGTTTTCAAATTTGAGATGGATATTTGCCGTGGCTGGCGTTATGATCTTGAAAAATTTTTGCTCAGGATTTGTAAAAGAGAGTCGAGATATTCAACGAACTTTGTGGTCGAGAGACGGAGAGAGAAATAAGTGGTTTTTTGGCCGTATCTTTTTACATTTTGGTCGAAAACTTTCGATTTAGCGCTGTTAAAAGTCAAAATGTTATGTGTGACAACGATAGACATGTTTTTTTCAAAAAAGTATCAAAAAGTATCATGGATACTTTTCGATACTTTTTAAAAAATCAAAAAATTCAATATGCAAATTATTTTTAACTGTGTGGGTTCCCAATTTACGGCAATATATGTTGTGTTAAAGCTGAAAAATAGGAGAAAATCGATTGTTCTCTAAATTTAATTTTCAGCCGAGTCGAGATGTTTGCTCAAGGCTTTGCCAACCGCCTCCTGGACCAGCTCCGTCAAATCGTGCCAATTTGCGACGAACCCCACAAGGAAACGCCAATTTTCACGGAAATCGGACGAACTCCCGCGAGGAGTGGGCCCTACCGCAACAGTAATTTGCATTTCGGCGAAGGGAAATTCAAGAATTTTGTGGGCGAGAAAGCGGATTTTGACAATTTGAAGGGATTTGCATATGAAGTGGCGGTCTCTGTGTATGATGAAATTAAGCAGGAATTCATGGCCGATACGATGATCATTGAGGTGAGATTTGAGAGGTTTTTGAGCGAATTTTTTAGAGGAAATTTTAATTTCAAAATTTTTTTTATTTCAATTTTTTTTAGTTTTTGCGGAAAAAATTGTCCAAAATTTTTCCAGACCTTTTTAAAAAGCGCGAAATATCTTTTTTTTTTCAATTTTACACCACGTTGTTTCGCTAAATTTTTCATTTTTAGTCTTGTAATGACTGTTGTTTGAATGTGACGGAAGTTCTTCGAAAATTCCCCGCCAATATGGTGATTCGTTGCGTGGAAGGCACGGTTTACGCGCTTTTTGGAGCCAACGGAGACGACCAAGGAATGCTGGGATTTCAAGTTTACCCGCGAAAAGATCAGAGCGACAATGGAGACACAGTGGAGGACTCGGAATTTGCTGAGGAACCCTCGGAAGATGACACTCAAAGCTGTAAGTGCCCAATTTTTTGACAAAACGTGTTGATTTTAATTTGTATCTTACCGTTTTTTAGTCAAATTGTGCTACTTTTTTGGTCAAAATTTCGGGTTGTAACAGAATGCCAAAATTTCTCAAAAAGATTTTTTTGTTGAAATTATTGTTTGGCCGTAAGGAACAAAGAGATCAACGCCGTATTTTACCGTAATTCTAATATTTTTTGCCATAAATTTTTTTTGGTCGATTTTTTGGAATTGCAACAGAATGCCAAAAGATTTCTTTGCGGGATCTTGATTTTCAGATACACTTTTTTTCAGTATTGGTTTGTAGTTTACGAAAGTTCTTTTAAAAGGTAAGAGAATTTAAATTTTTGGTCAGATTTTTAATTGCAACAGAATGCCAAAAATTGCTAAAAAGTTCAAAAATATTTTTTTTTGGTTTTTTTCTCAAAACAGTTTCTTGGTACCAAAGCCAAATTTGTTATGGTTGCATAAGGTTCTACGTCGTATTTTACAAGCTTTCTTCCTCGCTTTTCAGTGTCATCTGACTCCAATGACCCAAAACTCGATGTGAAAGACCAAATCACCGAGGTATCTTCGCTGAGCTGTGAAAAATTGAGGCGGGAGGTTCAGCAGTGTGGTCGACGATTTCAAGAAATTTCCGACAATTTCACGGACGTTGGAACCGTCACGGACGACGATGCTCGCTCTAGGACCTCCAATATGCCTCCTTATCGGCTGAAATGTAGGTTTTTATAAGTTTTTAACCTCAAAAAAGGTAGTATGATGTTTAGAAATGGTTCTGAGAAGTGCTGAAATGCTTTTCATGCTCTTCTCGGCGATTTTTTCCACTTGCAACAGAATGCCAATATTTTCTGAAAAGCCCGCGCAATTTGAAAATTCAAAAAATTTTTGAGCTAAATTGCCGAGAATTTTTTAACTTATAGAAAAGTTGGACCTGGACCTACGGAATTTATTTAATCTAAAATGGACTTGCAACGGAATGCCAAGATTTTTCGTAAAGCCCGCGGAATTTAAAGATTTTGATAAATTTGGCGTAGTGGATCAAATACTATTGCCTCAGCTCATGTTTCGTTTATAGTGGCCGACGATGACCCCGATAATGACGCGTATTATTTGGATATTCAACTTCGAAAGGCGCCTCGCTACGACTTCGTCAAGCAAAAGACGATATGGGTTGACGAATTTTTTGTGTCCCAAAGAGATCCCAAATTTACGGCTCAGACGTTCTCAGGGACTCGTTTCGGCTCGGTGAAACTGAAAAGTCATCCAGTAAGAAATTTTATTTATTTTTCATTTTTGTCATTTTTTTATTATTTTACTTTTGTACAGTACTATTCGCAGTACTCGGACCGCGGAGCCGGTTTTTACCACTTCACGATGCCTTCAATCTTACCCTCGCTTCGGTTGATGGGCAATGGCTCTACTTGGTCGTCGATGATGGCTGAATTGTACAGTAAACCCATTCCCGACGAAGAAGCGGAGAGGACGAAAACGGAAAGAGAGAAAATTGAAGAAGAGGACGAGGACGAAGAACATCAAGAAGCGCTTTGATCAGGATAAAGGCGATTAGAATTATTTGAACATGTTTCTTTGAATTATTGTGATGGCATTATTTTTGTCCAAAATATCTGATTTTTTGATGCAAATAAAATACTTTTATTGAGTACTTGGCGTTTTGGGCAAGTTGAAGATAACTGGCAGCCATAAATGTCAAATGTGATCAAAAAGTATCAAAAGTTATCAATGATACTTTTTGAATTTTTGGCAACTTTTCATTTGGGGCAGACCAATTTTTAGTGGTTGATATGGCCAGAACCTGAGTTCTTAAAAGCCAGAGCTTCCAGACGGCATTAAGTTAAGGTAGACGGTTGGAACGGTTGCCAAGCTGACTTTGTGTCTTCAAAATGAATGTCAATGGCAGCCATTCGGTATATAAGGCTATCTGCAAGATAAAAACCAGTCAGGACTTCTAGAAGCTCTGTGACGTTTTGGGCTGCTATTCTAGCTAATTCTCTAGAGCTATCCGGGCTAATTCATTACTGTTATAACGGTTTGTCAAGCAATCTAAGACACTTGAGAGGCATTCTAAATCATTTTCTAGCAATTTAAATCCGTCTAATACCAGGTACAAAAATTCGATCTCCCCAAATGAAATTTGCCCCAAATGGAATCTCCCCCAAACGAAAGGTTGCGGAATTTTTTTGGTTTTTGAGTTCCTCGAGCCATTACATGAGTTTTTAGCCTTCAATGAAGCCTCTTAGCCAAAAGGTATCAAAAAGTATCCATGATAACTTTTAACGAATTTTTTGAGATATTTCTTTTTCATTGCTAAAAATAATGTCTAACGTCTCCAAAATCACCAAAATTTTATTTCAAAACATAATTTCAAATGTCTGCCGCCCATTTCGCTGATAAATCATCAAAAATGGTTTTGCACATTGCACCTCAAACCCGGGCGGAGTCGGCATTTCCTCGTCGAGAATGAAATCATCCGCATGCACGACAATCCTCTGCACAAAGATAAAGAACTCCGAATTCACGAAAAGATTCAAGATGGCCTCTCGAAAGTCCTGAATGGAATGCAAATTCACATCGATCTGCGCCAGCCGGGAATTCCGGCAAAATTCCAGCTGCTGAAAGGATTTGGGGAGTCCGCGCAACGAGTGGACCGGATATAAGTGGGAAATCCGAGAGAAGGCCGAGGTCGAAAGTTGGGAATATTCTTCTTTGGTGTGACGGGAGGGGTATTCGTTTCGCCATTCGACGGTCTGGAAATAATGGTAAGATGTCAACATCAAAAAACAAATTTTGAATGTAAATTGGCGCATAATCCAACGCAGTGTAAATTTTGTCACCTTCCTTTGAAATTTAGGCTTTTTAAAAAAATCAATAAATTTTGTGACATTTTGTCAAATCCAGAAATGCACTTAGAAACTCATTTTTTGGAACTAGGCGACGAAAAACGTTTTTTTAAAGCACTTTAAAGAAATTTATACGAAATTTGAAACATTCAAAAAATCAATAATTTTTGTGACATTTCGTAGAGTTTTCGGAAAACGCTAAACGCCTTGGATTTTTGACAAAATCGTAATTGCAAAATGTTAAATAAGCACATTTATCTCAAAAAAACATTAAAATTGCCACGTTTATCACATGACTATCTGTTATATTGCTCTTTCTTACCTGACTATCCACAAAATGGACAGCCCGTTGATAAACGGAATGGTCAATAAATTTGGACCGGAAATTTGTGTCAATCATAAACAACGCGTGCTCTGAGCATGCCCGAAGGCTGGCTAGATCCGATCCGTCTAACTTTTCGCTGAAACAAATATTTTTATACTAAAAATAATATATGTATTATAATAGTGCTAAAACTTAGAATTGTTATACATTTTTTGCAAACCCACTTACATAATCATATCCTTGAGGAGCAACGGCAATTTCGGAAATCTTTTCATAGTTTTATTGTGGAATTTGCAATGCGTTTGAGAAAGACAGAAAGAGCAAAAAAGAATGTCATCATAATCGTTAACCATGGCTTGGAAAATGGTTTGGAAATTTGAAAGGAATGTTCTGAAAACCACAAAAATGTAAAATACGATGAAAAGAAAGGGCAGTTCAATATATTTCTATTAAATTGTACTTACCCATAAATCTGTTGAATTTTTGTCGGAATGTAAATTTCGCCATCATGTTCAACATCCAGTAATTGCAAGCCCAATCCGCACCAAATATCGTCCAGAACTCGCAGAATGCTTTGTCCGAGAAGAGCAATATTTATATTTGAGATATCTTTATTCCCCAATGTATCAAGTTTCATTAGAGCGTTGAGAACGAAAAATCGCTCGAGGGCAAAAGAACACGTTGAATTTGACTTATTTTTAGCGTCTCCGAAATGGTGTTGACGAACTTTTTGCTGCTCCAAAAGAAGTATTCGACGAAAGCCGGCGGATTTTTGGGCATTTTCGACGGCATGAAAGAGGTTGGTCATCAGAAGTTTCCTGGAATCTTTGTGATAAGTTTTATGAGAATATTACATGGTAAACGGGCAATGCTCACTTGGCTAGCCCATCATGCTGACTAAACACTCCAGCGGACACGGAGACGTGCTTGCTCGGCGGGTTAGAGCTCTTCCATTTCCGATACACTTCCCACAAATTGGCTGCAACGTCAATATCAGCATATCTGAACAACCATCCGGGCAAATGATCAAAGACAGTAAAGTCTAGGAGGAATCTTTGCTTTGTCTCCAGTTTTATCAAGCGGGAATCCACTAAAATGAAGCCAATTAACGGCCGTAACAACTACTTTTGAAGCGCGCTTTTTACGGCGTGGCAACGAAATGTCCTATAAGTTTCTTGGTCCACTGTACCAATAACAACGGGAAAAAATTATGGTGACATTCTACATGCCTACTAATAATTATTTTACTGTTTTCAACTCTGCCGCTTTTTTCTGCAGGACATAAAAGAACTTTTTTGACATTTTGTTTCACACGCCGTAAAACACCCAATTCAAAAGTAGCTGTTCTGGCGCTTTAAGTACGTCGTATTTTATAAAATACTTTTGCAAGACTTTTTTTGAAATTTTCCTGAATATCGCGCCTTGCGTTTTGCATGGATAGCCAAGAGATTCAACGATCTTTGTCGACGACAGACTTTAGGTGCTTTCCCTGTTAATTTGTCTTTGTTTAACTACTTTTAAGTCGTCAGATCCTTAAGGGGACAGAGCAGCTATTTTTGAAGCGCGTTTTTTACGGCGTGGAAGCAAAATGTCCAAAGAGTTTCTTTGTCTACAGTACCAATAACAACAGAAAAAAAATAATGGTGACATTCTGCATGCATACTGATAATTATTTTACTGTTTGCACCTCTGCCGCCTTTGTTTTTGCTGCAGGAAATAAAAGAACTTTTTTGACATTTCGTTTCACACGCCGTAAAACACGCAATTCGAAAGTAGCTTTCTGGCCCTTGAAAGTCCAGGTCAAATGTCACCGCCAGGTTCCATCCTTCTAAATCAGAGTCTTTGGCGTTGAGAGAGTACACGAAATCCGGAGAGCGCGCTAGAGCGATCAGAGAGAAAAAAACTTTTTTGATATATCTCTGCCAATTTCAGAGGGAATAAGATGACTTTTGGAAGAGACATTGCACTCTCCGACATTAAGAACGATAAATTGTATTAGGCCAAAATTCGCAAAAAAATGTCATATTTTTGCCAATTTTCTACTTAAAAACCTCGGTTGTTTCTACAAAGTGCAAGTTAAAAGTCGCGTATAATCCTTAAATTTTTTTTTTTAATTTGTGACAAGTTTTATCAAAATCTGAGCGTCTGACTTTGAACATTTCCTCTGTCAACAAAATCACTCCACAAAACTTCTCTGATCGTATTTTACAATCTGTTTTTCTCTCATTTCCCACACAAAAACAAACTCACAGATCACCTGAAGATCCTCCACTATTCCCATGGCCCACTCCTCGACATGTATTCGATAATAAATAAAAATAAATTTGCCAAATGTTTGTCCTTGGGTCCGTTGGAAACAACGTGCTTTCACGTCAAAGGGAATGGGCCAGGTGAAAGTGTGACACTTGTTAAAAGAAGGCCCTGAAAAAATGGTTATAAAAAAAAGTCTTGTCAAAAATTACCGATGATGATTTATGGCAACGAACGAGATTTCAGACAAATCCAATTTTCAATTTTTTTTTTTTTTTTTCTACATAAAGTTATGGGGGTGGGAAAGACTAGAGAGAGAGGGTCGAAAAAATACGAAAAGCCAAAGAAATTTACGTGAAAGGGGATAGAGAACAAATGTTCAGCCTGTTGGAAGGCCGAAAGTCTACGAAATCTCTCAAATTCGTAGGTTTTGTGTGTAGAAATTGGTTGACAGCCAGTAGAATGTAAACCGAGAAATTTTCCAGCCACAAAACGCACTTTGCGGAAAACGGCCAAAAATCGATTCTTTTTGCAATTTTCAGGATCAAAACAGTGCATGAAAAGTTGTTGTCGTATTTTCCTAAAAGCTTGCATATGGGTTATGAGTTAAAAATATGTAGTATGAATCCTTGAAAGTTTTAGCTCGCGCTTTCCAGCAGCGGTAGAGATATTTCTAGCAGCGGCAGTGACATATATATATATATATATTCAACGATCTTTGAGAGAGCAGAGAGTCGACCAAACGAGGGACGGTTTTTGCCCATAATTTTTTGTTTCCGTTCCGAAAAGTCTGATTTTTTGTAGAAAAATATTTATAATATTACGTTGAAATAGCATATTGAGCATGAAATAATTTGTAAACAAAAGTTTGGGCTTTGCCGTAAAGGTCTCGGTGTTTTCTCCAAAGTGCAGATATGAAATCTTGCATATCTTTTAGAAAAAACTTGTCTAAATTTGTGCTAAATGCCGTCAAAATCTAAGCGTCGCACTTGGAGCACGTCATCCGTAAGGCCGCTGCAATTTTTCGGCAAAAGATTGTTTTTCCCATTATCAACTTGACTTCATTTATACTCTTCAAAATCCCCATAAACCTCATCCATAAGATCGTTATCTCACGCTGACCCATTCTTCGGCTTCGACGCCCCATATGTAATCAACAACAACCTTCAAAACGTCTGTTATTTCCCATAAAATTGACCACTATATTGTTGCCCAACACCGTTCGCCAAAACATTTCCGTCTTCGCGGAAAAAACAACAACTGATGCGATATTTTAGGGGCGACCGAAAAAACAGCCCCACTCCGAATAAACCCTGAGGGCAGCTGATTCAAAAAAGCTTTCAGTGGGAGGAACAGAGATAAATGTTGAGTTGGTTTTTTCGGTCGTTTTTTATGGCACACACTCCGGTGCCATGAATCAACTGGTTCATGAGGGAAATGAGTGGTTCGGCCGCTCTTTTTGAGGCCGCTCTTTTTGTGGAACGGCCGAGAACAGATTTAAAGGCTCGGATTTAGGAGGATGGAACCTGGTGGTGACATTTGACCTGGACGCTAAGGATTTTACGACTATAAAAAGTGGAGCAAAGACAAATTAACAGGGAAAGTACCCCAAGTCTCTCGTTCTCAACAAAGATCGTTGAAAATCTCGGCAGCCCCTGCAAAGCGCGAGCTAAAATTTTCAGGAATTGATGTGCCCCAAAATGTGCGCAAAATTCAAATAAAATCTGGGAGTTGCACTTGTCGTCCTCCAGATTTAAGTCAACAAAGATCGTTGAAAATCGCGGCTGCCCCTGCAAAGCGCGAGCTAAAATTTTTTTGGAATTGATGTGTCCCAAAATGGAGCAAAATTTAAATAAAATGTGGGCGTCGCACTTATCGTCCTCCAGATTTAAGCTAACGTAGAAAGGACTGAAGTGCGACGATCAGAAATTTTTTTATTTGTCGCACTCGTCAGGCCTGCGCCACATATCAATTTCTGAAAACCTTGGCTGGCGCGTTGCAGAGAGGGCCGGGATATTTAACGATCGGCCGATAAAGTGTGCAAAATGAGGAGAGCGGTGAGAGCGAAAAAACAAAAATCTTTTAGGCCAAAATTTGCAAAAAATGCACCATTTTCTTAAATTTTTAAATAAAATTCTTGGTTGTTTCTGCAAAGCGCGAGCTAGAAATCTTGCATACGTCTTCAAAAAAAATAAACTAATTTTACGACAAGTTTTATCAAAATCTGAACGTTGAACCTTGCCCACTTCTCTTATAAATATAATATTATACATATTATGATATAATATGGAAAAACAATTGACCGTTTATTCACTTTATCGGCAGCCTTTGCTAACGTTGTTCTATGGGTCATCCGGAGGGCATTCATCGGTAGTTGTCGGGGTCGTCGGAGTAGTCGATGTTGTTGGAGTTGTGGGCGTAGTAGGAGTTGTTGGGGTGGTTGGAGTTGTTGGGGTCGTTGGAGAAGTCGGAGTGGACTCTGAGGTCGGAGTTGACGGTGTTGTTGGAGTCGTCGGAGAAGTCGGAGTGCTCTCAGAAGTCGGAGTAGACTCTGATGTTGGGGTTGTAGGCGTCGTCGGTGTTGTGGGAGTCGAAGGGGTAGATGGCGTTGAAATTGTTGTAATGATATGCAAAAAGTCGGTTGTCCCGGTTGTCGGCGTCGTCGGAGAAGTGTCGGGACTTGTAGCCGTCGTACTAACGCATGCGCCGCAAGTTCTGGCGCATTTTTTCGCCATCAGCCGACGATACGCCCCATTGTCGCAGAGTATACGGACGTTTGGCTTTTGGCAGTCGGTTGTCTTGTCGTCGCCGCAACTCTCCGTCGTCAGAGAGGGATTGGAATTGGGAGAGCCATCGCCCTTGCAAAACCCGCAAGTCTTCCTGCATTTTCGTCGCATCAAATTGGCGTACACGCTGCTACGACACAACGGCATTATGTGTCCGGCGTCGCAGTTGGAGCGGGGATCGTCGCGACAGTCTGCAATCCTTTTGTGTGAATGTAATCATGTTTCAGGAAATTTTGGTGCAGAATTAGAGTGCTGGCTATGCGGCGCTAAAATTTTCTGTAAATTTTGCACATACATCGGACATAGGTCATCTGTCAGGAGCTTAAATTTTTAGCCCGCGCGTTGGAAACAAACGGTATATTCAACGATCGTTGCGGCCGAGAGAGTACGCAAAATGCGGTGAGCGGTCAGAGAAAAAACATTTTTGGCCATATCTTTGCCAATTTTGCGTGGAAAAAATTGATTTTTTATGAAGGCATTGCCGTCTACGGTTGAAATAGCTATAAAGCTTTGTATGTCAAAATTCGAACAAAAATTCCCATATTTTCCCCAACTTTTGACCAAAAATTTTGTTTTGTTTCTGCAAAGCGTAAAACAAAAATGTGGCATGCGTATTAGCAAAGCTTAACCCAAATTTGTGCCAAGTTTTTTTACAGTTTAAGTGTCGTATTTCCAGCACTTTGCCAATAAAACTCCCACCTGAGAGCAGCTCCATCAATGGTCGGCCAAAGTTGACGGTGAGTCGCTTCACCTCAACGAACTCGTTATCGCCTTGCGGCAAGTACATGACCGGCGTCGTGTAGCGCGAGTTGAACACACTGCCATTGCCGCGGTACAGCACAAACCCCGCATAAACGGAAAGCAGGACATGTTGGGAGAGCAGAAACAAAACCGGATATTTGAACATTGCCGTGCCCTCCGATTCTGTGTCAAATGTTAGAAATGAATCCGGCCCGAGGCAGTTAAACAGGACGTAAATGCATCTACACGCAGCGACAAAACGTTTTAATGTTTTGGGTCGTGTTTGTACAGTTGCCGGGTTCCGGACGGAATAGAACGGACATGACATAGATACGGGTATTTTTAGAGAAACCCCAATGACCTCAATGTTGTATACGTAGAGTTTGAATGAGCAAACGACATGGCTTAGTCAATCCCACGCGTTGACGTTAAAAAAGTTTTGAGAAACACTCCAAATCCCCCCTTAAATTTTTTTTTATTCAAATCTCAAAAATTCCTATCAAAAATTGCCTCAAGGCAAAAGAATTCCCTCTCTTTACCATCCATGATGTCCATCGTGATGTCCCCAATGTCCATGCCCACCATGTCCATGTTCATTGCCATGAGCAAACCCGGCATCATGTCCATGATCATCTCCCGCCTCGTGTCCATAATTGGAATGCCACTCGTCTCCAGAAGCATGGGCTTTATGGCCTCCAAAGTCAGCTCGAGACCAGTCGGATTCGTCACCTTTGCTGAAGCCGTGCTTCCCCTCGTGATCATGATGACGATCTCCATCCCAACCGTTAGCATTATGATTGTCGCTGTGCCAATCCGAGCCGTGTCCGTGATGCTCGTGTTCATGATCGACGTGATGATGGGGTTCCCAGCCATGATGACCATGGTGGAGGTCGTGATCGAAGAAACCTGGAATTTGAAGGAAATCGTATTCTTTTAGATACTATCCCGTTCGCAAAGTCGCTGGAGCCATTTCGGCGACATGCACTGTGCAAGAAAAGTCAGAGCGCAGCCGAAAAAGGCAATTGCACGGTGCAAAAAGCAAGAAATCGCACAGTGCAAAGTAAACTTTTTTTTCTTGCAGTGTATGTCGCAGAAATCACTCAAGCGACTTTATGAACGGACTATTACAAGAACACCATGATCTACGTCTTTCCGCAGTCCTTTCTGCCCCTTGGATCAATGGTATGGATATGGATCGAAGATACCGCAAGCGCCTCCGCAAACATCCTTACCAGAAGCCGAAACACAGGCAATTCCGACGATCAGAGCAAACGAAAGAGCTACCGGAGAGAACATCTTGTAGAGTGATGGTATCTCCGTCACTTCCACTTCTTTTTATAGAAGATCAGACACTTCATAAGCCAGCTTCTTCCCACAAAAATCCCATTATTTTGATGAGTTTTGCTTCTGTCTGGCGTGACTATGTCATATTATAATTTGAAAAAATTTATGCGCAATAAAATTAGTAACAAAGTCTTGTTCCTTCTCGCTAAAGCAAGGATATATAAGATTGATGGAGCTTGAGGATGAGTACATTTACGGATCATGCTCTCTACAGTGACTGCTTCGTTTGCTCTGATCGCCGGAATCGGCTTGGCTTCGGCTTCTGGTAAGGGATTTTGCGGAGGCTCTTGCAATATCTTTCGGTAAATATGTAAAAAAGGCAGAAAGGATTGCTGGTAGACTTCAGGTAATAGGGTCTAGTGTTTGATGATTCAAAAAAGAGAAGTCGTTCAGGGGACGGCACTCAGATGTCCCAAAAATTTTGCATGCGCGACATGTTTCAATCCATGCAAGCTTTAAAAGGCCAAAATAGCTACTTTTGAATTGCGCTTTTTACGGCGGGTGAAACGAAATGCCAAAAAAACTTTTTTTATGTCCTGCAGCAAAAACAATGGCGGCAGAGTTTCAAATAGTAAAATAATTGTTAGTAAACATGTTGAATGTCACCATTACGTTTTTTTTCCGTTGTTATTGGTACAGTAGACGAAGAAACTTTTTGGACATTTCGTTTCCACGCCGTAAAAAGCGCAATTCAAAAGTAGCTGTTCTGTCCCTTTAAATAGTGCTTTCTAGGAGCGGCCGAAATATTCAACAATCGTGTTTTAGAGAGACCACGCAAAATGAGGACAGTCGCACGTTAAATTGAGAAAGGAACTCTTCAAATTGGCTTTTCGTCCTAAGATTTAATCAAAAAAATTATTTTAAAATTTTCCCGCTAGGTATTACCGGTCGAAACAAGTCTGAAAAGAATCCATATAGCTTGCAAATGGTAAACTTTGTAAAAAAGACCTGGTTATTACCAAATTAGACAAAAAATCGGTCAAAAAAGATTTCTCGGATCCCATATTTGTGGCAAAATGCCAACTTGAAGAGTTTCTTCCCTCTTGCTTTTTCGATTTGACGTGAGTTGGAGGGACGAGAAACTGTTTCCTCTCAAAAGTTTTTTGTTTTCGCCCGGAAAAATGTAGCGCAAACCAGAAAAATATTCCCGCATATATTTTACATAGAAGCTTATGCTCTAAATTTAAACCGACTTATAATATATCCAATCAAAAAAAGTTTGCTTTGCACTGTGCGATTTCTTGCTTTTTGCACCGTGCAAAGGGCTTTTTCGGCTGCGCCCTGACTTTTCTCGCACAGTGCATGTCGCTGAAATTGCGCCAGCGACTTTGCAAACGGGATAGTATCTAAAAGAATACGATTTCCTCCAAATTCCAGGTTTCTTCGATCACGACCTCCACCATGGTCATCATGGCTGGGAACCCCATCATCACGCCGATCATGACCACGAGCATCACGGACACGGCTCGGATTGGCACAGCGACAATCATAATGCTCACGGCTGGGATGGAGATCGTCATCATGATCACGAGGGGAAGCACGGCTTCCGCAAAGGTGATGAATCCGACTGGGCTCGAGCTGACTTTGGAGGCCATAAAGCCCATGCTTCTGGAGATGAGTGGCATTCCAATTATGGACATGAGGCGGGAGATGATCATGGACATGATGCCGGGTTTGCTCATGGCAATGAACATGGACATGGTGGGCATGGACATTGGGGACATCACGATGGACATCATGGATGGTAAAGAGAGGGAATTCTTTTGCCTTGAGGCAATTTTTGATAGGAATTTTTGAGATTTGAATAAAACAATTTTTAAAAAAGGAGATTTGGAGTGTTTCTAAACACTTTTTTAACCTCCCATAAAAAAATATGTGGGATTGACCCATCTGTATCATGTGTTCATATTCCAACTCTACGAATTTAACATTGAGGTCATTGTGTTTTGACTAAAAATACCCGTATCTATATCATCTTCAATCTATTCTTTTCGAAAACCAACAGCTGTGCAAACATGACCCAAAACATTAAAAAGTTTCGTCGCAGCATGTATATGCATCTACGTCCTTTTTAACTTCCTCAGGCAGAATTTGTGTCTAACATTTAAAGCGAAATTTGAAGTCTTTTGCGACAAATCAATTTTTTTGATCTCAAAGTTCATGATATTCAAAAATCCTAAGTCATAGACCACAATTGTGTAAACATCCATTTTCTATTTACAAATGGCTAAACTTTCTATTTCAACCCATAACAAACACAAATCTCACAGCGAACTGGTTAAATATCCATCAACGAGTCCTTGGATCAGTAGTTGTAATGACTAAAACGTTGCTGGCTCTCTCAGATCCCTTTTTTTGCCTGTTTGTGCTCACTCGACTTGCTTATTTTGGCAGCGCCAAGTTTATTATCCACTATAGTAACGGAAGCGACTACGCAAACGCCCTGACGACTCCTGTTACCGTGGTTGAACATGAGTTTTCACATTTGTTTGAGATCAAAAGATTGAATTTTGCCTTTGATCACGGTCCGAAGGAGATCTTCAGCTTTATACAGGGTAAGTTCTTTAATTTGACGTTGGATTCATACTGTATTTCGATGGTGTTCAATTTCTGATGATCAATTTTTTATTAAAACAAGGTCTAGACCCAATTCCAAAAGCTCCATAGAGGTGTTTGCGTACAAAAAAAATGTTGATATAAAGCCGTAGCTCATCAGAAACATAGATTTTTTTTGATTTTTTAGGCGAGCAGTAGCACTTGGCACAAAAAAATTTTTAATACCGCCAGGGGGTTTCTATAAAAAATGATAAAAATCTTTATGATGAGAGTGGGATTCGAACCCACGCCTCCGAAGAGACTGGTGCCTTAAACCAGCGCCTTAGACCGCTCGGCCATCTCACCACGCTTTACCTTTTCGCTTTTTGAGCTCTCTTTTTTGGGGGATTGAATAGGAGCATTCGGGATTTAAAATATTATACATTAATGAGGAGAAACAATACACTGCAAAAAACGTGATACGTTTTTCAAGGCGCTGCAGACACATTCCACAATATGTGGCCAAGAGAGCACGTGAAATGCGTAGGGTGGTTAGAGAGATACATTTTTGGCCATAAAGTTGCCAGCTTTGTTCGGAAAACATTTTATTTTTTGTGTATTCTCTTCAGTAGAACCTGCTACAATACTTTTTGTAAAAAAATTGGCAAAAATGTGTTACATTTTTGAAATTTTGACTTAAAAGGACAGTACAGCTACTTTTGAAGCGCGCTTTTTACGGTGTGGGAACGAAATGTCCAAAAAAGTTTCTTCGTCTACTGTACCAATAATAACGGAAAAAAATAATGGTGACATTCTATATGCTTACTAATAGTGATTTTACTGTTTGCAATTCTGCCGCCGTTGTTTTCGCTGCAGGACATAAAAAAAAATTTTTTACATTTCGTTCCACACGCCGTAAAACGCGCAATTCAAAAGAAGCTGTTCTGTCAATTTAAAACGCTCCATTGTTTATCCAAACCGCAAGCTATGAGTCTCGTAGGTGTCTTCAAACGCATTAATCGAAATTTGTGCCAAGTATCAATAAAATTTGAGAGTCGCACTTCTAAACATTTCCATTGTTACTGGTCCATCCGGAAACTTGCTGGAGTGATTTTCAGTGTTTGGACAGTGCAAAAAAAAGTCCAGGTGCTAGCGACAGCCAAAAAAAGCCTATTGCACGGTGCGAAAAGCAAAACATTGCACAGTGCAACGTAAGCTTTTGTTTTCTCATAGTGCACGTCGCAAAAATCACTGCATCGACTTTCCATATGGCCTAACATCTGCAACCGTCCCATTTTTCAGACGACTGTTTTGACGACGCAAAAGGCCGCTGCCGACTTCCCAGGATTATGCCACTGTGCAACAACGCCGTTTACAAACGATTAATGAAGGATAAGTGCAAAAAGACATGTGGATTGTGCGAACACAAGCCCGACATTCCAGCAGAACCCTCCGATGACGGATGTTTCCCGGACGACTGAGCAGATTCAGCGCTTTTGCTGCAGATAACGTTTTATAAGTTTGTAAAATACGAGTTACATTTCCAATTGCAAGTTACACCCCATAAACTATTTTTTGCAAAATCGGGCCATTTATTGTTAAAATCTGGAATGAAGTTGTAAGATCGATGACTGAATGCAATTGAATTTATTGTAACTATAATATGTTGGTCGCAGTTTTGATGTTCCTTTCCACTAACATAGTCCACATGACCTTCCACAAGTCGCTTTCTTCTTTTCGGCCGAATAAAAGGCTAGCTTGCAGAATCCGTTCTTCACAAATGTGGGGCAGCTAAAATGTTATGTATTTTAGCAAAGGAAGAAGATAGCCGTGGCTACCGGGCCTCCCCTAAAAGTTGAAACAAAGCCCCGACCGGGTAATATCAAAGAACCGTCTGTTTTTGAATAAGAACATAAATTAATCCAAATTTCTCTCTGTTAAAGAGGCAGCTACTTTTGAATTGCGTTTTTTACGGCGTGCGAAACGAAATGTCAAAAAAGTTTTTTTATGTCCTGCAGCGAAAACAAAGGAGGCAGAGGTGCAAACAGTAAAATAATTATTTGAAGGCATGTAGAATGTCACCATTAATCGTTCCCGTTTTTATTAGTACAGTAGACGAAGAAACTTTTTGGACATTTCGTTGCCACGCCGCACAAAGCGCGAGGGTCAACGACGTCAGCGACAACTCGGGTCAACGACAACTCGGGTTAACGATATATCATACACAGGAGTAAAATTTGGAGTTTTTTTCGCTTCGGGATACAAAAAATAGATTTTTTATTGAAAATTGTGTAAAATTTTGAAAGGTTTTCGCTTCGAGATATAGAAACAAGATCGTTGACCCAAGTTGTCGTTTACCGGAGATGTCGCTGACCCGAGCTATCCCTGACCCAAAACGGGACGCGGTTAGAACCATAATTATTTTTTAAAGTTATTTTAATTTTTTTTGTCCTGCCATAAATAGAAAATTGGAAAAATTGTAGACAACAAAATATTAGCAAGCATCAATTTCAAAACATAATATTTTCCATCATTATTGGCAAGGTAGAATAAATCTTTTTGGACACCTCGTTTCGCAATCCGTAAAAAGCGCGAAATGAAAAGTAGCTGTACTGGTTTTTTTCTAACGTAGATGACAAAGTCCGGCCTCAAAAAACATCTCCGGCTCCAGGCCCGGCCCCAAAACAAATTTCTTTTGTTTTGAAATCAAAAATTTGAACCGCGTCCAAGGCTGAAATCAAAAACGTTGAGCCCTGTCTTTCAAGTCTTTAAACGCAAGGCCCAGCCCGTAGCCATGTCTTGTACATTCGTCACTCCCTTATCTCTACTCCCAGAATTGCCTACTTTGGATCGTTATCCACGCAGCTGGCATCTCCGGCCCCGCCATTATCACTGTCGCCTCCACCATTATCACCGTCGCCTCCTTGCTCTTGCGACGGAGTCGTTGACCCGCAAAAGCCACACGTCTGTGGGCATTGCTCTTGCATCAATTCAATGTACGCTTTTTGGCCGCACAGCACTTTCACATCGGGCTTTTGACAGTCAGTCGTCTTGTCCACGGCACCATTGGAACAGGGGGCTGAAAATGAGTTATTGTTTCTACAGCACACGTCGAAATATTTATTTCAAAAAAATTCTAAATCTCGAAGTGTCTAATAACTTATCGATTTGTCGGTGGAGATTCGCAACATGCGAAAAAAATGCTTTTTTTGGAGAAATTCACAAAAAAGATTTTTATTTTTACTAAGAATTATTTGTTGCGTAATGCCACAAACAAAATCAATGAATTTTTGGCACTTCGAGATTTGGCAATTATATTTTGGCATGCAGCAGTATTTTGAAGGGTACAGAAGTCGTGTGAGTTAATTCCACGTGGTTTGCACTTATTCATGGTTCGTGTCAATTATATCAGCAAAACAAACAATGAACCGATTCTAGAAGTGCACTATGCAATTTTAAAATGCGCTTGAGCTACATGATGTTTCTTTCTGCTCATTATAATCGTTTACCCTTTAGCATGGCTATGATTTAAACAATTTGAAATTTCAAAAGTATTGTTGCCTCTATTCTCCAAAAAAAAGTAAACTAGACCATCTTATTCGTCGCTCGTCTCATTTTAATTTGTTTTCTCTAGCTATAACTTTTATACTTCCGTTTTTGCCGTATTTGCGGTAAGCAATCAAAACAGAGGTAAATAAAACTTAACTTACTAGCTCCGGCGGGAGTCGTTGGTGTTGTTGGCGTTGTGGGTGTTGTTGGAGTCGTAGGCGTAGTGGGAGTCGTTGGAGTTGTTGGCGTTGTCGGCGTTGTAGGCGTCGTAGGTGTTGTTGGCGTTGTTGGCGTCGTAGGCGTTGTTGGCGTTGCAGGTGTTGTTGGCGTTGTAGGGGTTGTTGGAGTCGTAGGCGTTGTGGGTGTTGTTGGCGTTGTCGGCGTTGTAGGCGTTGTTGGAGTTGTCGGCGTCGTAGGCGTTGTTGGCGTAGTGGGCGTTGTTGGAGTAGTTGGAGTCGTAGGTGTTGTCGGTGTCGTCGGCGTAGTGGGATCAGTATCTTTTGGTGGTGTACAACAATATTTCTTTCCTCCCACATCCTCACAGACGTATTTGTCTACGACGCACGTCTTTCCCATCAGACAGGCTGCAATATTCCAAAAATAATAATAGAACGAGCATTACCCGTCGCATTTTACATATTAACACACTTTTTATGTCAGACAGATCCCGAAGCCCGCCTGCCCGGGTTTTTATCAGAATATTCCGAGGGCACAGCCATTTTTGAACTGCGTTTTTACGGCGCACGTCAAATTGAGAAGGAAACTCTTCAAATTGGCTTTTTGTCCTAAGATTTATCGGAAAAATTATTTTAAAATGTTCCCGCTAGGTATTACCGGTCAAAACAAGTCTGAAAAAAATCCATGAAAATGGTAAACTTTGTAAAAAAAGACCTGGTTTTTACCAAATTAGACAAGAAATCGGTCAAAAAAGATTTCTCGGATCCCGTATTTGTGACGAAATGCCAACTTGAACAGTTCCCTTCCTCTTGTTTTTTCAATTTAACGTGCGGCGTGGAATGTCCAAAAACTTTTTTCGTCTTATGTACCAATAACAACAGGAAAATGTTATGGAGACATTCTGCATGCTTACTAATGATTATTTTACTGTTTGCAATTTTTTCCGACTCTCTTTTCGTGGCAGGACATAAAAAACTTTTTGGCATTTTGTTTCCTAACCCGTAAAAAGCGAGATTCAGAAGTAGCTGTACTGGCCCTTTACTAGAAAGTCGGGAAAGGAGATTACGTTTCGACTTTCTGAGAGGGATATTGATGATTTTGAAAATATTTTAAATTTGATTTTTTTGTTTTTGAATTTTTTACAAGTAATAAAATTTTAAAATAATGTATGGTCACACTCGCTATGGTATTTTTTGGTGTCTGCATCGTGCAAAAAAGTCAGGATGCAAGCGACAGCCGAAAAAAGCCTATTGCACGGTGCGAAAAGCAATAAATTGCACTGTGCAAAGCGAGTTTTTGTTTTCACACAGTGCATATCGCAGAAATTACTCTAGCGATTTTACCGCCGGAATAGTAAAGAGCCAGCCGAAGAAAATCAGCACCTCAAGTCGCAATTTTGCCCCTGCCCACTTACGAACAACCGCCATTGAGCCGGACTTGCACTTCTTCTTGAACATGTCTCCCAATCCACATTTTACCGTATTAATTTGCGAACATACGACTAGAAATATCAAAAAATTCCTCATCGTTTGCAAACTTCCAAGCCTAACAAATTTGAGAATGTCATTCATGTCAAGTCGACCCGAATTTTTTGATTATTTCATTGTTTGATTAGCTGCTTTCGGAAACATTTCAGCAACAACGGAGACAACATTTGCCGATTGAGATTTTTGGAATATTTTTGCAGACGTAGAAAAGCTGACGCACTTTGGGACATTAGCGGACTAAAAGTTGAATAACACAGTCGTCTAAAACCTCTGGATGCATAACAAACAAGACCATCTGTCCACAACGGAGAATTCCCTCAGATTTTCCATAAATTTTGCACATACGTCGAGCATAGGGGGTGAAGAAGAATGGTAAGGGGGGACCAAGGTAAAATCTATTTACTAACAGGGAAAAGTACCCCCAACGCACAGATTTTGATAAAACTTGGCATAAATTTAGTATTATTTTTTCTAAGACATTTCACTCCTACCGCGCGCTTTGCAGAAACGATCGAGATTTTTAGATCGAAAGTTGGCAAAAATGTGACACTTTTTTGCAAATTTTGATAAAAAAGTTCCATGCCTACTTCTACCATAGAGGGTAATGTTTCCACAAAAAATTATTTTTTTGCGCATGAAACTGGGAAAGTTATGGTGAAAAAGTGTTTTCTTCTCTGACCGCTCTCCATGTTTTCCGTGCTCTCTCGGCGGCAAAGATCGTTGAATATCTCAGCGGCGCCTGAAAAGCTCGAGCTAAAATTTTTAGGAATTGATATGTGGTCTAAGCCTGATGTGTGTGCAAAATTTTCAGAAAATCTGACCGTCGCACTTGGGGTTCTTCCGTTATAAATAAGCTATGTCTCAATTCCTGAAAATTCTGGCCAGACACAACACTTCTTGGCCATATCTTGTTAGCTCTGCTTGGAATTTATTTCTCTACGGTAGAAATAGGCATCATATAGATATTTCATGCAAAAATTTGCAAAAAAGGTGTCACTATTTTGCTTTTTTTGCGGCCGCTTGTAATTATACACCATATACCACAGCGGTGTTTTACTCACAAAATATGACTTCCGTACAACAAAGTCTATAACGACCAGTTTGAAAGGTCTTGAAAGAAACCTTTTGGACAAAATCAGCCCAACAATGAAGCCCTTCTATAGCAAACAATTTTTTCAGACCTTCCAATATGACTACAGCGAAACCTTTCTATAACGAAACGTATTTGCAAAAATCATTTGGTAAAACATTTTATTTTTAAGTTTACAACAAACGAATAACAAAAACAGTCAGCACGCTTCATGACCAAGCTTGGAGCGTTTACAGTTTAGGGCTTCTGGGCTTTCTTGGCGACCGTTCCCTCACGGAATCCGTTTCTGAAAATGATTATTCATTACACTAGTAAGATTTTAATACAAAACCGAGAAAAGTTATAAAAAAGGATAAAATTGTTACATAGAGAAAAGAGAAACGGAATTTTTGGAAATTTAAGTTCAGTTAGATGGAATAAAAGCTCTCTATAACAAACTGTTTTGATGTCTAAAATAAAAGCTTCGGTTTGATTTTTGTTCATTGACCAAAAACATTTTTTTGAAGACTAAATAATCATTATAATGAAATTTTATGAAACCCAAAAGCCTTTAAAACTCTTGTAGTTCAAAAGCCAATGCGAAAACAGTCAGTACCAGCGAATTTTTAAGCGATTGTTAGACAAAATTTGACTTTTGAGGAAAATTAGAAAAAAAATGATTTTTCACCGCCAAAAATTGTTTTGCAAGGGGTTTACTGTATTTTTAAGTCATTAGTGTCTGTAAAAGGAAATGAGAGTACTTCAAAAAGCAGGTGCACTGAACTAAGGACAGTTTTCATCACTTTTTTATCAAAAATTACCCGATTTACAGCAACAAAACGAGGGCTTTTCAAGGAAAAAGACTTGAGCTTCACCACAACATCGTTATAGCTGCTAAGAGTCCTAAACTTTCGAATAACAAAGTGCGCAAAATTCTCACCTGAACTTGCGCTGCACTTCCTTGAGATGGCGCTGACGGCCAGTGCCGGTGGTTCTTCTGCGGATCGACTTGACCGACCATTGGAAGGTGCGCTTGCGGGCGGCAGGGAATCCGCACGACGAGCAAGTGTGCTTCTGGATGTGGTAGGAGGAACGGCCACAGCGACGGCACAGGGTGTGCGTCTTGTTGTGGCGTTTACCAAATGAAGTGGTACCCTTGGTCATTGTTTACCTACAATTTTTTGAACTTATTGTTAATTTTTTGACTAAATTATATCAAAATGGAACTGCAATTAATCCGAGAACAAATTTCACAATTTTTTAAGCGATTTTTTGTTAGAAAATAGAAAAAATCCCCTTTTTTGGACGAAAATGAAAGAAAGAAAAAATTAGAGATTTTATGGGTTAAAAAACCATTTTTTGTCCTAAAAAAGGAATTCAAAACGGCTGAAATTTGTTTAAAACGCTTGTTAGATACATTTACAATTATTTAATATTCACCTAATTGCCTGAGGCAAAATTTAAAATAGAAAAATAAAAGAATTCCAAAAGAAATTCTTTAAAAAAATCAATTCTGGGTTTACAGAACAAAAAGAATGCATTTTAATACTCCTATCACTTTGTACAAATACCGATTTCATCTACCAGTACCAGTGTTATTAACTATATTTTCCATACCTTTAGATGAAAGAGTTTTATTAATTTTCAGTATTTTCCAACTATTTTTCCAAATTGAAAGATTAAAATTTTACTCTTAAAGCCTTTGGGTTTTAATTGAGCACAACAATGTATATAAATTCCCCCAAAATCCCACTTAAAATTCATTAAAATTCCTCAAATATTCTAAAAAATATTCTTGGGTTGAAAAGAAAAATGTTTTAGAGAAAAAGTACCGTAATTTCCCCAGAAATTCCCTGATTTTCACTGCCCGCCGATTTGAAAAGACCATTTTGTTGGCTTAACGCAAAAACAAACGCATCATAGCGATAGGAGGATCGGGTGCGTAGATATTTTTATATTAGAGAAGGCCGCTCGGGAGAGAGTGCGCATATAAAAGAAGGTCAAATCGGGTGAAAAGGAGAGGAAGAAAGAGGAGTGTGCTTATGTTTTAGGTAGTTAACGGAATGCTTTCTCATTTAGACAGGTTCTTGATTCATGTTATGACGCAAAAAGATACAATACAGCTAAGAAAATATTTGATGACAAATTGAACCTAAAGCAATATAAAAAATTGCAAAATCAATATAAACATCTATTATTTTTAGTTTTATTAAATTAATAAGGATGCAAAAAGACAATACATCACAGATATTTTCTAAAAATAACTTAAAAAGGTACTGTATTTTCAAAAAATTCAAATTTTTATAAATTAATCCAAATTTGAGGAATTCGAGAGTTACTTTCCTCGTAAACCTTATAAACCGCTAATAACTTTAATTTAAACTCAAGATCTGTCTTTTTGATGACATTTTCAGTCATCATTTTAGCAAAAAATCTAAAAAAATGTATCTCATACACCTCAAATAATTTTTTGGTCAAAATTATTTTCCGAACCTTGAGTTTTTGGTCCCAGAATTAATTGAAATCAACTATCCGGCCTTTTTATACCATTTTGCGGCAATTTCGCTCATCAAGTTGCCCAAATTTGGCCGTGACACAGAACGCCAAGAAAATTGAAATTTGAATTTGCGCCAAACTGAGGATCAGGATTACGGTCAGATGGGATTGCACGAAACAATTTTTTGACATTTTTTGCAAAAAATGGGGAATTGTTGTTGTTCTAGGTGTATTTTGGTGGATTTCGGAAGTATTTTTTGATTTTTTTGGGGATCGGACAATATTATCCATGATCTTGATGGTGTACTAATTTTCAGTTTAAATTTTATCGATTTTTTGGCGTTTTTGCTTGTTACTGCTGGAAGAGGCCATGGATAAAATTTTGGTAAAGGTTTTTAGTGTTTGATGACTTCTTTATGTCTTATTTTAGCAATGTATGTTATTTTAGGTATGATTTTTGATGTTCTTTCAAGATGTTTGTTATTTCGTAAAGTTTCTTGCGGAAAATTGTTGATTGATATTGTCGAGACCTTATCCTTGCTATTCCAGGTAAACAATGACCAAGGGTACCACTTCATTTGGTAAACGCCACAACAAGACGCACACCTTGTGCCGTCGCTGTGGCCGTTCCTCCTACCACATCCAGAAGCACACTTGCTCGTCCTGTGGATTTCCCGCCGCCCGCAAGCGCACCTTCCAATGGTCCGTAAAATCGATCAGAAGAAGAACCACCGGAACCGGCCGTCTGCGCCATATCAAGAAGGTCCAGCGCAAGTTTAGGTAAGATTTTGGATGTTTTCTTGACTTTTAGGTGCTTTGAGGGAAATGTTGAGATGATATAGGTAGAAGACGGTGTTAAGGTGGGTAAAAAACGGGTATCCATGTTTTGCATTGCAATTTTTGAGAAATGTTTGGAGGTCCAACAAGGATAATATAATTTTTGGTCCAAAATCTAAACATAGCTTCTGATTCTTTCCGAAAAGCTTGAAGAGGTCTTAGACGGTCTTCTGAGTTATTTTTACCTCCAGTTCATTTTCAAAACAATGGGATATTGTAGTAGGAATGAGATAACTTATAATTTCATTTTTCTTTTCGATAGCCTTGCCGGATGTTATATAATAGGAAGTAAAGTGACAGTTGACACATGGGTTCCAAATTTATGTTATTTATGAAGTTTTATTGCTATTCTAATAGTATTTTTTTTACAGAAATGGATTCAGAGAAGGTACCATTGTCGAGAAGAAGACCAAAACCTCCACCTAAGTTTCTTGTTATTTGTTGAATTGAATGAGTAAATCATTTTTTGTATGGATTTCACTTTAATTTTGATTCTCTAGAGTTATTTTTTATATCATTCATGACGGGGATGGGCAGTGTTTGAAAATTGGTAATTTTTTGTTGGTTTCGTGGTGTTTACAGCTTCATGTAGATTGCGAACATTTTTTTCTCAGAATATGCTAATTTGGAACACGTTTCTGTGGTATAAATTCGGTGTGAATGCAAATTTCACTCATTTTCCACTTGGATCGACCAAGTGGGTAGTTATTTCCGGATCGTCGCCGCAATAGACCAAAGAGGGTTCCAAGGGACTTTGACTCGATTGGCTATCAAGTTTAGGCACGAAGATTCCACTTGAGTCATGAGGAAATCAAGTCAACCTAGTTGTAAGTAATCTAGTGTAATGTCGACTATATAGGAAGAAAATTACGGTATACTTGTGGTTTTTTTAGCGTTTGGTGGATTCTCGGCCCCAATTATTGTTGGGGATGGTCCGAATGTTGATGATGCCGCTGGACGAAGGGAAAATGAGGAGTTCAGCAATGAGAACATCGCTCAAGCAGAAGGATTCAGAAACCCAAAACAATCTCATTTCCCGTCAAGTGGAGCCTCCAAGTCTTGTAAGTTGTGTAAAAATTATTCGTTGTATTTTTGGGATTACTGTATTTTTATTGTCGACAAAATGAAAAAAATGGAATTTTTTCAGTTGGCCGTTCCGCTGGCGACCGCGCTCAGCGTCGCGATCAATCTCCACCATCCAGAGGCCCTTCGAATAGTGGATTCCAACGAAAGGAGTTCCAAGGACGATCTCAAGGCGGCTTTGCACAACCGCAAACTTTTGTCCGGACTGAAAGCCGAAGAGGTGGAGATGTTTATGAGGAATCTCATCGAAAAGGTTCGTCCGGAGGATTTGATCGTCCCAGAGGAGGCAGGAATGATTATGGTGAGAGATGTGTTACTTTTAAGCTCCTTTTGGATATTGCTTTAGGCAAAATTTGTGATTTTTAAAACGTTTTTAAAAATTGGTATTAAACCACGGTTAAACGGTTTATTTTTGATAGTAGAAGGATTATAAAAATTGTAAATTTAGCTATGCGTCTTTTAAAGTCCCAAAATCTAACTGTTTCCCCTTCAAAAATGAGGCAAAAACAAATTCCGACCAGCCGGATTCGAACCAGCGACCTAAGGATTTCCGTTAGAACTACAGTCCTCCGCTCTACCAACTGAGCTATGGTCGGTCACGTCTCGGCTCTTTTCGTTTTTCTCCGCTTTTCTTTCGGAATTCGGGGAGGGTTTTTTACGTCTCTGCGGAAAGCTGGCTGATTCTCTTTGATTTTTATCGAATTTGGAGAAGAAAAAAGTGTTTTTAATAGGAAATTAGTTGGTCTCTTTGATTTTGTATTGAGGGCTATGCCTTTTTGCGATTTTTTGGTAGAAAAATAGGGTTTTGAAATGAAAAGTAGTGTTTTTTAGATGTTTTAGGACTTTTTGAATAGAATTTGTGCGATTTTAGGTATGAATACAACTGCAAATAAAACTTCAGGGCTTGATTTTGATTTGCAAATTAATTTGAAGACTGGAAAATGTAAAATACAAGTGTTTTGGCTTTGTATTTTATGTTGTACTTGAGGTTTGAGGTAAAATAAATTGAATAATATGAATTTTCAGACTCCCCGCCCCGGGAATTCGCCACCAGCCGTCGCTACGACAATGATGATCCGCGGGGATCGTTTGCACGGCGCGGGGGCCGAGTTGCGCCACCTCCGCCCTACCTTCCACAAGGCAATTATTTGGACAGCGGAATGGATGAACGGATGAGCACCGACTTTCTGCGTCTTTGCAATGTCCGTCAAGTGGATTGGTCGCTACAACAACTCCCGGAGCTCAAAAAGTGTTTTTACGAGGAATCCGAAGCCGTGAAGAAAAGGAGCGCCGAGGAGATGCAGGACTGGATTGATGAGCACCAAATCCTCTTGCACGGAGACAACATCCCGCGCCCGTGCTTCAAATTCGAGGAGCCGGGATTTCCACCCCAAATTTTGAGTCAGCTGCAGAAATGTTATGATAAACCCACCCTGATCCAATGTATTTCCTGGCCGGTGGCGTTGAGTGGACAAGACATTGTTTCCATTGCCAGAACTGGATCCGGAAAGACTCTTGGCGTAAGTGGAAGCATTTTTGAGCATTTCTCTTGATTTTAGTTCCTTCTGCCAGCCATTGTGCACACGTTGAACCAGCCGAAGGAGGAGAATTCTCGTGGACCGACGGTTTTGGTCCTCTTGCCGACGAGAGAACTGGCCCAACAGGCATGCGATGTGGCCAAACAGTATTGCGCAGCGGTTGGACTGAGTGTCTGCGCCGTGTTTGGAGGAGTCCCAAGAGAACATCAGGTATGGTGGTGTTGGACTGGGTTTATATGGGAATTATTGATGCTAACGTGTATATTTCAGCACTACGAACTCCGCAGAGGCGTGGACATTTGCATCGCGACGCCCGGAAGACTGTTGGCCTTTATCCATTCGAGAACGACCAACATGCGCAACTGCTCCTTCCTTGTACTTGACGAAGCGGATCGGATGTTGGAAATGGGATTTGAAGACCAAATCCGCGCCATCATTTCGCAAATTCGCCCCGACAGACAGACCCTCATGTTCAGCGCAACATGGCCCGTGGAGGTCAGAGACTTTGCGAAGACTTTTCAAACTCAACCGGTCTTTTTGAACGTGGGATCACTGGAGTTGTCGGCCAATCATAATATCACTCAAATAGTGGAGGTCATGGATGAACGGGAGAAGGCCCGACGCTTGGAGAGTCTGTTGGACGAGATTTTGGAGAAGAATGAATACGGAAAAGTGATTACCTTCTTTGATACCAAAAGAAAAGCCGATGAGATGGAGATCCGGTTGAGCAGAAAATGGCCAGTTCTTTGTATTCACGGCGATAAGACGCAACAACTGAGAGATCAGGTGATGGAGGAATTCAAGAAGGGCAAGGGAAGAATTTTGTTGGCCACGGATATCGCTGCGAGAGGACTGGGTAAGCCGTTTTATATTATCCATGAGGGGTAATACAAAGAAAATTAAAATTTTGTATTTTTATGTCTAATTTGCCCATTTTTAGATGTGTCCAACGTTGAAGCGGTCATCAACTTTGACTACCCGATGAGCACCGAACAGTACGTCCACCGAATCGGTCGAACCGCCAGACATGACAAGAAAGGACTGGCTGTTACTTTCTTCACCCCCTACAATGCTCAACGCGCCCAGGATCTGATCAATGTCCTGGAGGAAGCCAAACAAGAAGTTCCGGAAAGACTCAGAGATCTGGTTTGTCCAAGCATCGGCAATTACTATCGATCTTCCTCACCCCTCTAGTCATGAATAATATCAGAGAAGGATGATTATATTGTATATCTTGTAGCAATGGAAAAGATAACGTTTGTAAATGAATAGGAATAAAGTTTTGAATAAGTATACCGATTCGAATTTTGAAAATTTCAAAAGAAAATGAAAAAATCGAAATTTGCACAAAATTTTGTAATCATCTGACAGTCGGTCCTCATAAGGTCAATGAGAAGCCAAAAGAAGTCAAGAGAACCCCTAAGCCCCTTAAATTCAAAATTTGAACAATTTGGCCATGTGTGTCCATATGGCGCAACTGGTATCGAGTTTGCCAAAAAATGGCCAAAGTTCGAATCTCAGTGCCGGAAAAATTGAAACAATCAAAAGATTATGGTGGCTTTTGCGCGAATTTGCCTCTTTTCCTTTCTTTCCAGAAGCTTTCAAGAAAGCGGAGAACAAAAATGCGCGAAACCAATAATTTTTTCATAAATTTTCTTGAGTTTCCATGGAAACAAATGTTGTCTGCGCGTTCTTTGTTGTCCGAAAACTAATAAACTCCGTTTTCTCTCGGATTTCGGATATCTTCGTATTATGTTTCCCAAATTTTAAAATTTTTTATCTTTAATATTCAAATTTCGAAGATTTTTGGACAATGTATGCGAACGACACGGATAACGAGAGCTCCACGTCGAAGGAGACGCCCAAACCTCGAGCCGCCCCCAGCAAAGAAGAGGAGAGACCTGTGATTATCACAAAAGTTGACACCAGAGAGGCTATTACCAAAACGTAAGTAGCAATTTAAAAAATACTTGATTATGGTTTTCTGTTCAGTCAAAAACATTACTTTTACTTCTAAAAATATTTGCTTGTTCACCGAAAGACGTGAAAATGGGGTAGAATACGATAATTTGCATTATTTTTCATGACCGGTAAATAAGAAAAATAGTTCAGGTGAGGTACTCAGATTTTCGTGAAACTTTGCATGCGGGCCTCGAACTAGCCATCTATCAATCCCTGAAAGTTTTAGCCCTCACTTTTTGGCGGCAACCATTCAACGATTTTGTTTTGAGATAGCACGCAAAATTAGGAGAGTCGGCGAGAAAAGGAGCAGTTTTTGCCCATAACTTTTTTTGCTTCCAAACAAAAAATTCAGATTTTTTCGCAACCTTGTGCATCGCACTCGTAATCGACCTTGCGGCGTATTTCCTGAACCGTTTAGACGTTTCGTCCACACACTATTGGTTGACGAAAAGATTTTAGATATAAAAATTCTTTGGAAAGAATTTTTGGTGGACGAAGTTGGTCTCAAAAAATCAAGAAAATTTTTTTTACATTTTTTCCTGGCAGGCAGAGGGCAAAGTGTTTAAGTGTTTTCCCGACTAGCCAAGAGAAAACAGCCAAAGCGTCTTCTCCAAAATTCTGTTTGTAACGAAACGCCGCATCGATTAAATCTTGGTCGGGAAATAGCTAAAACTACACAGGATTGACGCGCGTCAAATTGTGAAGGGAACTCTTCAAATTGGCTTTTCGTCCTAAGATTTATCGAAAAAATCATTTTAAAATTTTCCCGCTAGGTATTACCGGTCAAAAAAAGTCTGAAAAGAATCCATATAGCCCGAAAATGGTAAAATTTGTCAAAAAAGACCTGGTTTTTACCAAAATAGACAAGAAATTGGTCAAAAAAGATTTCTCGGATTCCATATTTGTGACGAAATGCCAACTTGAACAGTTCCCTCCCTCTTGTTTTTTTGATTTGACGCGTGACGTTCCTTGAAGTTTATAAATCCAAAATTGCGAAAATTTGAGCCAAGTTCCTTCAAAAAACCTCAGCGTCCCATTTCGAGCACACTGTCAGTCCTTAAAATAAGTGTATAACCTCCTTTTTGGAAGAGATATTCTTTTCCAAAATAAAGGCATCGGTTCATTACGTTCTATTGAGCCGAACACTATGGTGGGGAGGAAGGTTTGATAGCAAAGGCTTCTTCCTTTTCTCAAAATTAGTCTCTAATATTTGCAAACGAATATGGAAAAAATATCACTGTGTTTCCGACAGTAAGTAGCACATCTTATGGCGCAAATAGAATTAGATGCGAGTTGGCTCAAGCGTAAGACATAATTTTCCACGAAACCTGCGATATTCTCTTTCTGCGGCCGAGAGAGTACGCGATACGTGGAGTGCGGCCAGAGAGAAAAACTGTTTTTTCTCGTACCTTTACACGTTTCGTGCGGAAAGGTTGATTTTTTGTGGAAACATTGCTTTCTACGGTAGAAATAGACATGAAACTTTTTATACCAAATTTCGAAAAAAAGATGTCACATTTTTGCCCATTTTCGACTTAAAAATCTCTATCATTTCTGCAAAACGCGACCTAGGAATCTCGCATATCTGAGCGTTGCACTTGCGGCATAACTTGTTAGATGGAGCAATCGATAAACGACCTCTATTGCTTGCCATTTTCAGTTCGAACCAAACAAAGCCTGTCGCCGTTCCGCGAAAGAAACAGAGCAATGCTGGCAGTAATGTCAGCAAATCTTCAGACAAAGATTTCGGAGTGAATCAACCGAAGACTCCCGAAATGAGAAGTCGAAAAGCGGTCGATAAAAAGAAGACCTCGAGTTTTGAGCCGGTCGAAGAATTTGCGACCCGAAGACCGTCGCTTGGAACCAGTGAGTCAAAAGCTTTCTATAACGAAAACATAAATTTTTCGGCCCTTTGGGATTTGTTGTACAGAAGTTTAAAGGGCCAGAACAACTACATTTGAATTGCGCTTTTTACGGCGTGTGAAACGAAATGTCAAAAAAGTTTGTTACGTCCTGCAGCGAAAGTAAAGGCGGTAGAGTTGCAAACAGTAAAATTATTACTAGTAAGCATGTAGAATTTGAACATTATTTTTTTCCGTTATTATTGCTACAGTAGACGAAGAAACGTTTTTGGACATTTCGTTTCCACGCCGTAAACAGTGCGATTCAAAGTAGTTGTTCTAGCTTTTGAAAAATAAACGTTTTTTTTTAGTTGATATCATCTCCGGGCCCAATTCGATGGCAATTCATCTGTTTCCAAGGCTGAGCGAGACCAATCTGGGATACCACGATATCCATTGGAATTACGATTGGCTTAGCAATATCAGTTTGAAGGATTCGGCCGGCTTGGAGCCGAGCAAAGCCATGGTAAGTCCCGCAGCGCCGAAAATAAAAATTTCGCGTTCGCTAGCTTCTAAAGTACTCCAATTTGCTCGCGCTTTGCCGCCGCGGCCGAGATATTCAACAATCTTTGCGGCCGAGAGAGTGCGCAAAACGTGGAGAGCGGTCAAAGACAAAAACACTTTTTGGCCATATCTCTTACAATTTTGCGCGAAAAACGTTGATTCTTTGTGAAAACATTACCCTCGACGGTAAAATAGGTATGAAGCTTACAAAATATCACATTTTGCAAACTTTTCACCAAAAAATCTCGGTCGTTTTTGCAAAGCATCTTAAAGGGTCAGAACAGCTACTTTTGAACGTTTTACAGCGTGTGAAACAAAATGTCAAAAAAGGTTTTTTATGTCCTGCAGCGGAAGTAAAGGCGGCAGAGGTGCAAACAGTAAAATAATTATAAGTAAGCGTGTAGAATGTCACTATTATTTTTTTCCGTTGTTATTGGTACAGTAAACGAAGGAACTTTTTGGACATTTCGTTTCCACGCCGTAAACAGCGCGATTCAAAAATAGCTGCACTGCTTCAAATTGAAAAGGGAAGTTCCCAAGTTGGCGATTTGTCTTTGACATTTCGTTTGTCAAAGACAAACGAAATATACTTGTTATAATTTGTTGAAAAGTATCGCATTGTTGGAAAAAAATTATTTTATTATGGTTTGGCAGTTATTGTGCCCTTTACAGTCAAATACTGGCTATAAACCTAAGTCAAGAAAAAAGGCGGCGGCTAGCAGGGGTGGACGCTAGGCCCGGCGGCCCGGCCCGGCCCGGCCCGATCGGGCCGGGCCTGACTCAAAAATGGAAAATTGAAACCGGGCCGGGCCGGGCCCGAAATTTCCGGTCCGGGCCGCAGACCTGGGTTTTTTCAGGCCCGGCCCGGCCCGGTTTTTATCATAATGCCAAACCGTTGGCATTCATTGTTTTCGTGCCGGGAAATTTTTTTGATGGGGTTGTTGTTGTAGTTTATCAAGTTCTAACACATTTACAAGCTTTTTTTTCACGTTTACTTTCAAAAATAGTGCATATATAGTAATGTATTACAATAGCACTACCGGGACCGAAGCTTTTTTTTACAAACTTTAGTTCCCAATAGGCTAATAAACATTTATCAGTAATTCTATTTGCAATTTGTTGAAAGAAATCCAATTAACTAAGAACAAGGACGAAGATGATCCGAAATAGGTCTACTAAAGTCCTTTCGTTGTTATAAACTGTTGTTTTAATGTTTATATGGTCTTGAGCATGTTTGAAGGCATTATACTACCTTGAATAATGTTTGTTTAATCGTTAGACAGTTTCCGACCGAAACAACGGCGGCAATTTGATGAAAATGACTTCAATTTGACGTCACTGTCAAAATCACAACCCTAGTTATAACAAAACTGCAACGATTTTTTGGCAGGTCGCGCCCTAGCCGGGCTTTCACGGGCCGGGCCGGGCCGGGCCTGTCTTTTGACGGGCCGGGCCGGGCCGAGCTTGTAAAAACCTTTACCCGGGCCGGGCCGGGCCGGGCATTTGACGGACCGGGCTTCGGGCCCAAAATCGGAAAAATAGGTGCCAGTGACCACCCCTGGCGGCTAGGAAAATAATTTGTCGCACGTGTTGCGAAGTGTCAAAGACGAATCGCCAACTTGAAGGCTTCCCTCTCTCTTACTTCTTCGATTTGACCTGCACTGTCCCTTTAAAAAATGTTGTCAAAAATTCATCTCAAGTTTAAGTAAAATTCGAACGTCGCACTTGGAGCAATTGACTTAATATTTTTTCAGGACCTCCGCCTCTTCAAACGGCACGTCCGCGTCTCTCATATCTTCAAATTCCACAAACTCCAGTACACGGGAACGCATCCGCAGGACCCGGAAACGCGCGAAATTGAAACCTTCTTCATAAAACTGAGTCTCGTCGACCGAGAGCATGACATGAAATGCGTTTCCAACGAATTTCAGCTCCCAATCGAAGCGCATCATTCCCGAATTTCGTTGGCTTCGTGGTGTTCGAACGCGGTCATGTACTCCGCAGTGGTGCGGTCCAATTATCGACAGCCCGAAGTAGTTTTGAAACTGGAATTGTTCCATCAGAATGTCAGTTGTGGAACGCATGAAATCAAATTGTTGGGCAGCGATGGGAATTGCTGCATTCAGGTGGGAGTTTGTTCGAGGAAGTCTGATAAAGATAGGGGAAATTAACATGAGAATATCCATAGTTGCGACGCTAGGATTTCCTTTAAATTTTTCTCACACGCTGGGCATAGGCCACTTATCAATTTCTGAAAATTTTAGCTCGCGGTTTGCAGGGTCAGCCAAGATATTCAACAATCTTTGCGGTCGAGAGAGTACGCAAAACGCGGAGAGCGGTCAGAGAGCGAGGAATTAAATGTCCATAGTGCGAAACTTGGATTTCCTTAAAATGTTGCACACGAATTAAGCGTAGTGCAGCCGAGAAATTCTCCGATCTTTGCGGCCGAGAGAGTACTCGAAATGCAGAGAGCGGTCAGAGAAAAAACATGTTGCGGCCACATCTCTGCCAATTTCGCGCGGAAAAAATGATTTTTTTTGGGTCGTTTCTTCAAAGCGCGACGGTAGAAATATGAGTCGCGCTTTGCAGAAACCTTTGGGATTTTAAAATCAAATTTTTTCCAACAAAGAGATCACTCGACGTATATTTTACATTTTCAGATAAATAAAGCCAATCCACTGCATTTCACGGACTACAAGCTTCAGTTGGAAGTAACTGAGAACACTTCCAAATCCTGTCCAAATGCTGATTTCTTGCCTGACGTGCTGATCTGCCCCGACAGTTGGATCGATCTGATTATGCAGTATCGAAAACTTTGCGCCGAAGTTTTGGCGAATAGGGAATTGTCGCCGTTTCCCAGCAGTAAGTACAGTAAAACCTTGGGTTTGTTGAAGGAAAATTTGTTGTACAGAGGTTACAATGTATTTTTTTTTCAATTCCCCGGCCTTATAAAGAGCTTTATGCCTAGCTTTAAATTAGGGGCGTAGCTTGGGGGTGGGGAGATGGGGGCAGTTCTTCCACCTCCTCCCCAGACTGACTCCTCAGCTACGCCTGCCTTAAACTGACTCTTTCAACCTCTGAAATTGCTCGTTATACAATACTTTTCAGCCTACATAATTGACCCGATTGTTGCGACCTTTCCGTATGCTTGTGAGCAGCCCCGTTTGATCAACGTTTTTATTAAGGAATTGAAACTACGGCCGGTGAGTCAAACACATTTTTTTGAGTTTTATCCAACGTTAGCGGCTTATAAACCGCCTAAGGCAAGTGTCAACAAAGTTTTTGGAACCTTCTCTCTTTCAAATTTTCAAAATCTTAATCAAAGATCCTTCAGACCGTCGACATCAACATTTTCCGCGACGTGTATATGAACTACGTGTTTCCGTTTGTTCATACAGTCAATTTCACCAACGACCAAATGATCTACGACTGTTTGAACAGCTTGCACGAAAACAAGAACGATTCCACGGCGTTTCTCTCCGCCCAAGAATGCCGGCCCTTCTCGTTGTTTGAGCATTCAGTGCATTTGAGTGGATCGCATGGCTTGGAATAAGCCAATTGTTTTCTTAAATAAAAAAATTTGAATTTTTTCTTTACTTTTTACCTTTAAAGGGCCAGAACAGCTACTTTTGAATCGCGCGTTTTACTGCGTATGAAACGAAATATCAAAAAAGTTTTTTTATCTACTATACCAATAACGACGGAAAAAAATAACGGTGACATTCTACATGCTAACTAATAGTCATTATATTGTTTTCGACTCTGCCGCCTTTGTTTTTGCTGCAGGACATAGAAAACCGTCTTTGGTTGCACTGTGCAATTTCCTGCTTTTTGCACCGTGCATTAAGCTTTTCGCTTGCAATTTGATTTTTTCGCACAGTGCAGACGTCAAAAATTATTTCAACGACTATTAGTGCTCTTGAATCTTACGGTTTGGGAGACAAATGTCAAAAGATTTTTTTGTTTTTCTGCCAAAGGAAAAAGCCAACCACGTTTGTGTTTTACGGGGCCATGACTTGCAAGTTGCTATTCTTTACAAGCAACAGCAAAGATAGTAAAAAAAAGTGATGCTCAAAGGGCTTATAACGAGTGTGTTGTAGAAACACTGCTGATTTATAGGGTTTATTTCTCAATCAAACACGTTGTTGCGGTATAAAAGAAACAATAGATCGTCTTACAAAATAATATAGGCTCAATTTACCGCACATTAAAGATATATCGGCTCTTTACAATGTTTAAAAAATTGGCCTAAAACTGATAAAGATAAGACAATTGAAATATCTCAAAATAACGGGTAAAAATAACTGTTTTAAGATCACATATATTGCTTGACCATCTCTTCGACACTTTCGAAGGTTCCGTTTTGGTACAATTTCGCTCCAACTGCGGCGAGGACCAAAACTCCGCCAGTGATCCACGCCGGATTTATCGAGTCTTTCTTCAACGCCTCGCAACGAATGAACGGATTTCCAGGGGTTTCTCGCTTTCGAATCGCTTTAACTCTCCTTGCCTCCACATCCAGAACCGCCTCTCTTGCTTTTGGCCATGAATGTGGCCCAACCAGTCTGTAGGCATATGGCACATCAGGTCCGAACATCAACGCCTTCCACAGCGTGTAGTCGGTGAAGAAGAGCTTGGTGATCGGAGGCTTGCAGCCAATCATGTTGGCCATCTCGTCCATATATTCGACATAGTCGACTTGGATCGTATGTCGAGGGACGTTCGTGTAGCGTTTGAACATTTTCTCGTTCGTTGTTTTGATGTCTTTGATCATCGCGTCTTTGGAGGGAAGCTGAAAGTTTTTGAATCATTTTGGGACTGTTTTTTGTACAGAGAGGGAGAAAAAATTTTATCTGCACAGTGCGTAAGCCCAATTTTTGAAAAAATTAATTTTTTTGCACTGTGCTGAAACAAGTTTTTTGCACCGTGCGGTAAAAAGTCTCTGCACAGTGCAGTAAAAAATTAATATTTTTTTTCATAAATTAGTAAAAAAAATAAAAAAAATTCTTTAATTTCATTTCCGCTGTCCATTCTTTGCACAGCCCAAAGATTCTCCCATACCCACCTTAATATTGCCCAAGGCCTGCTCGAAGAACAGTCTGGCATTCATTTCGGCTGGGGCCATGATTGAGCCCAATGGCTGGAACAGTCCGACACAAGCGAGCGTGTTCTTGTCCGCCGAATTCACGGGGAACATCTTTTTGTAGAGCTCGACTTTGTTGTCAATCACTGGAATCAATTTCCCTCCGTCCAGATACGGGAAATCAAAGAGGAATCCGGTGCAACAAACGACTTCATCGATTTCGGTGAAGGAGCCGTCTTCGAAAATGACGCCGTTCTCGGTGAATCGGCGGATGTCGCCTTTGAGAATGACGGTGCCCGAACCGATCTTGTCTGAAATCGAAAAATTTTACTATTTGGGCTTGTAGACGTCATTTGAATACATGTAAATAGAGACAAACAATCGTTCACTTCAACCTAAAACCATTTCCAAACAAAAAATAAAGTTTTTCCAAAAAAAGTATCAAAAAGTATCCATGATCACTTTTGATAATTTTTCGACAAAATTAAAATTTTTTGCTTAAAAATGCATTTGAAGCAACAAAAGAGGTCTCGCAAACGTTTCTCTTATACTTTTCAATGATTCTCAAAAAATTTTTAGCTGCTTTATTTCGCTTCGTTGACACCTAAACTTACTATGAATCTCATCGCTAATAGTTGGATGTTGTGCAATCAGCTTGTGTTTTGGTCGGATTCCATACTCATCTTGGTCGAAAAACTTGGTGAACTTCTCTTCACAAAGTTTGTTAAAGTAATCCATACTGAAGTACTTGATAACCGCGTTGAGTCGGGTGTTCAAGAACATATCCATTGGGTAGCCCTTTTCGATGTGTTTCCCCACAACCCAAGCGCCGCGTCGCGTGGAGATAGTCACTTGTTTCGCGACTCTCGACAATTCACACGCCACATCAATGGCGGAGTTGCCGATGCCGACGACCAGCACGTTTTTGTCATCGTATCCGACGGGCTTTTTGTAGGAGTGGGAGTGGATCATTCGGCCTTTCCAGTTCTCTTGTCCTGGCCATGGTTGCGGCATGTTGGGTGTGGCATGATGACCAGTGCAGACGAGCACAAAATCGAAGGTCTGTTGATGGCCGATGCCGTTGCTGAAATATGGCGATTACATTTCGAAGTGTTCACATAAATTACTAGTTTGTTGGTCTCAATAGATTTACAAAAAAATGTGCCGAAATACCAATAAAAGCATTAAAACCTGTATGCCATCCACCTTGGTCTAGTACAATACCGCCAATAATTTTTTTTAAGGCTTCATGGGGAAGTACCGTTTTATGTCCGTCACAAGCAAGTAATATCCGCAATTATAAACCAAAAATTGACTATATAATTTATTTCAACCCGCCTCGGCATGTCCCGAAATCGTCAATTTTGACTAAAAACTTGGCCCAAAGTCGACAAAAATCAAATTGAAAATTTTTAAAAACCCGTTCTTTCTGGGTCAATTGAGAATTAGTAAAATACTGTGACCACAGTTGAGCCACTCGTAAAGGTTTTTAACTCGTGGTATGTCTTAAAACTTTGGGTCCGGTTTTTTTGCCCACCTGAGAAAAAAGATTTTTTTATGCAAATTTTTAAAGGCGTTTGACAAACTCGGGATATATGTGGTTGCGCTCAGAATTTTCGGTAGTTCCAATCATATTCTTGGACCTTCTAGGTATCTTCGAAAATACGACCGCTATGCTCAAAAACGGCTTGTCTGGTTTTATTTGACCGTAACTGTACACAGATATGTATCAGCGTTTTTTCTCCACAAGTTGCCTTTTGAGACAGCTGAACTTATTTGTTACAGAGTGTTGCGAAAAATTATTTTGACGCTGAAAATTACACAAAAATAATTTTTTGCTCCCTTCAATAAACAATGGTCTTCTTAAGACCATCAAAACATTTTTTTTTCTCTTTTTCCCTGCCGATAAAAACTGACTTATCAGTGTAACTAACAATCCATCTTCCGCTCCGACCGTAATCCGCTGCCCTTTCAACATTTTGGACCCGATGATTGTATCGAATGTACTTTTTGACATCAAAGGCCTCTGCGTAGCGATCAAGGTAGTGCCAGAGCTCTGAAAAAAGTTTAATGTATTACTTCTTTCTATTCTGAGCTTACTGGAATGATGCATGAAATTGGCGTCTTCCGCGTCGGGGATAAAGTCGGAGTAGGCCGACATTTCCTTGGACGTGTTGATTACGGTTTGTTTCATTACCGTGGAGAATTCGGTCTCTTCTTCCTTGTAGTTCCAGAGGCCTCCAAGGCGGTTTTGTGCTTCGAACACGGTGGGCTCCACGCCATATTGAAGGGCCCATCTGAAAGAGGAAATATATTAATTTGCTTTTCAAAAAATTATTTTTTTTAAATATTAAAATGCAAATTGCGTGTGGCCTAAGGCTCTTTTTTTTCGAAATTTTGAATAAATAATTGGAAAAGCACAGAAATTACTGGCGTCCTCAGTTTTTGGCATTTTTCAAATCTTCGTCCCAGATTACCAATAATTTCTGCAAAACGCGACAAAAAAGTTTCCATACACAAAAAATCCTACTACCATGAGATAGTATCAAGCGCCAGCAAAGCCAAAAAGTCATTTTTGGGGTACTCTAGTCATTAACCACAGGTCCTAAGAAGCCCAAGCCTTCAAGGGACAGTACAGCTACTTTTTAATCGCGCTTTTTACGACGTGGAAACAAAGTGTCTAAAAAGTTTCTTCGTCTACAGTACCAATAACAACGGGAAAAACGTAATGGAGACATTCTACATGTTGACTAATTTATATTTTACTGCTTCCAACTCTGCCGCCTTTGTTTTCGCTACAGGACATAAAAAATTTTTTTGACATTTTCTTTTGCACGCCGTAAAAAGCGCAATTCAAAATTAGTTGTATTGGCCCTTTAGCAAAAAGTCCTAAACAGCCCAAGCCTTAAAAGCCCCTTTGAATTCTAAACAGCCCCAGTTGGCCCTAACTCATTTGCCGCGCACTTACTTTGCCGCAGGCAATCCCGAGACCCCTGCTCCAATCACACACACCGTCTTGTTTGTCTTCATTCAACCTCCTCGGCTATCAGAAATAACCTTGATTGTAATTGGAAACCTCGGCTTTTATAACGACCCCCGGCCCCACCCCTAAAAAACCGATAAAGTACTCGTTTCAAGGGCCCGTTGCACCACACTGTAAACAGGTTTGGAACGTTGCGTTCACATTCAGCCGCACAAAAATGAAGATATTAATCTTGTTTTGGTCACATGTATTGATAACTGTATCAGGGTTCAGATGGGGCGGAGTCGAAAATGTTGCTGTTTTTTGATTGCAAAATGAAAATCACTTTAGTTTTAGTTTTTCGCGTTAACGAAAAAGGTCGACTCATTAAAAAATTAGTAATAGGGGAGTACTCCAAGTGCGACGCTTTGATTTTATGGAATTTGGCACAAATTTAGACGAATCTCGATCTATGTGACATTTTTAGCACAGAAACGACCCAGGGTTTTAACATGAAATTTGATTAAAATATAATTTTTTTCGCAAATTTTGACATTTCAACAAAAAAGTGAATTTTTCCACGCAAAACTGGCAAGGATAAACAGGGTGGCCCAAAAGAATCAGATCTGATATTTTTATTTACTTGCCCTGCGGGTTGTAACGGTATACGAGTCAAGTGGGTAATAGTGCGGACGTGTAGTGCGTCTAAAAATCCCTCTGCAAGGTTTCAGACAATTTAGTCGTATGCGACACTTTTTATGCCACTCCAAAGCAATTTAATTTTTTTTTCAGTTTTGCAATAGACCCAGCCTTAACATTACCGTTGCTGGGAAGCTCGGATGTTACCCTTGCTTAAAGGGCTAAGACTTTCAATTTGTAGGCCACCCAAAAAAGCTAGATTTAATTGAATTTTGACCAGGCTCTTTTAGGCCACCCTGTAGTCAAAAATATCCCTCTCTCGGCTGCAAAGACCATTGAATATGTTGCCTGCCCCTGCAAAGCCAGAACTTTAATTGATATGTGGCGTATGCCCCGTATACTCCAAATTAGACGAAAATCTTCTTGGAAGTCATATATAGTTTTGAGGAAGCAGAATGACGTGTTGTCCGCTGTTTGTATCGTTGCGAAACGCGTGGTAGAGCAATTTTATGATACATTGTAACTTTTTTATTGACACCTTCCTCATCTCGCGCGACAAGGGAGCAAACGAGATAATTTAACGAATTTTTATGCTATTCTAGAGCCTTTATTGAGCGAGGAATCTTGCGGTATACGGAATGCCTACTGGAGCAATCGTGATGCATTCAATTTTGTGAATTTTCAACCTGTTTTGTGACATGTAGTCTACCAGGAAACCCCCTTATCTTATTTCGACCATTGCTTTTATAATCCGTGATTATGATGACTTTGTCGCTTTGCAGTGTCTAGAAAAATATTAAAAAAAACGTTTCCAAGACGGCTTAAATGATAATAAATGATAAAAATGAGGAAGTTCAAAAAAGCAAACAAAATACAGTAATCTCTGCGCAATGGGGTCACAGCAAACGATGTATGCCTATAACTAGACATGGCTCCCGGACCGGGCCGAAAATCGGGCCGGCCCGTAGATACTACTCGGCGCAAAGAATCTTGAGAATTTGCACTGTGCGGTTTTCGAGAATTTGCACTGTACGGTTTGAAAATCGCAAAAAAAGCGGTTTGCACAGTGCATTTTAGCCCAAAAACATCATTTTGCACGGTGCATTTTGCATTTTTTGCCTTACGTCTCGCGCAATTCCCATTTTTCTCAGCGACAAATCATTTACTTCGGCATGCGACAAAATTTGGGAGCGCGATAAATTCTCAGGACTTTTTGCGCCGCGTAGTATTTATTATAGTATCAAGTGGCCCGGCAAATATAACATTACTTAGATAGGATAAAAAAATTTAGAAAAGTGCTATAAACCTTTTGAAAACGATCGTAGATAGTCGTGTATGATTTCTCTGCCCGAAAGATGGGGTTTCGACACCTTGTTTTTGTTTGCTACCCCAACTTTCGCTTTCAGACTCAGAATTTTAGTCATTAGGGGCCTTTAAAATTTGCTTTGGCCCGGTCCGGCTCAACAGCGGGCCCGGGAGCCATGTCTACTTATAACGAACAAAAGTCGCAAGAGAAAATCTTAAAATTTGAATAAACTTTTTAGGCCTAAAATGTCAAATTTTGACCATTTTTTTATAAAAAATCTTGGTTGTTTCTGCAAAGCGCGTTCTAGATGTCTCGCATATGTCTTCAAAATAATGAATCTAACTTTGTACCAACTTACATCAAAATCTGACCGTCGCAGTTGGATCACTTCCCTTGTAAGTGTCAAAAGATTATTATTTTCGTTTTATTTCGACGTGGGAGTTCTCTTATCAATTGAAGAACAATATAAATCTCCCCTAGACTTCCTCATTTATAAGTCCCATACTTTTACGTCTGACCGGCGACCGATAAAGCCTACATTTTTATGAGCAACAAGCTGTTTTCTCGGCGTTTTTTAACCAATTTTGATCAACATGATGATAACTGATTAAGGATCATAAAAAATCATTGGAGTTTGAAAACGGGAATGGAAAGTGAATGTGCAGAGATGATGGGGGTATATTTGCTGAATGCACAGCAAAATAGATGATAAAATCTATAAAAGCCGCGTGTAAACTCTTGACAAATATACGGGGAAAGTATCCCATGTGTGACGCTCAGATTTTGACGAGATTTGGCAAAAATTTAGATTAATTTTTTTAAAGCATATGTAAGACCCTGCCTCGCGCTTTGCAAAAACGACCGAGATTTTTTGATTGAAAGTTGGCAAAAATGTGACACTTTTTTTGCGAATTTTGGTGTGAAAAGTTTTATGTCTATTTCCACCGTAGAAGGTAATGTTTCTACAAAAAATTAATTTTTTCCGCACGAAACTGGCAAAGTTATGGCTAAGAAGTGTTTTCTTCTGTGACCGCTCTCCGCGTTTCGCGTGCTCTCTTGGCCGTAAAGATTGTTGAATAGCTCGGCTGCGCTTGCAAAGCGTGAGCTAAAATTTTCGGAAATTGATATGTGGCCTACGCATGACAAATGTTCAAAATTCAAAGAAAATCTAAGCGTTGAACTCGGGGTACTATCCTTGTTAGCTTATGTTTTGTAGCGGAGGCTGAGTAATTTAACGATCATTGGTCACGAGAGACAACGAAGAATCAAACAACGTAGCTGAAGAAAAAATTAGTCGTGCCTAGTTTTTGGGAAGCGACGTATCATCTTAAAAATTTTAGCTTACGCTTTGCAGGGGCCGCCGAGATATTTAACAATCTTTGTCAACGAGAGAGTGCGCGAAATGTGGAGAGCGGTCAGTAGAAAACGCGCTCTTTAACCGCTTTTCTGCCAATTTTAACAATAAGCATAGAAAAGACTTAGCGAAGGGCGTTTTAACTCAGCCTTGGACAAGACCAGTGTTTTGCCGGACCTGCCCGTAGCCGATTTTTTTGCCCGGTCCAGCAAAACAAGCCAAGCCTAAACCACGCTATCAAAGGAACGATAAGGTGACCCGCTGGCTCTCCTTAGTCCTCAAATATCAAATAAACACGCCAAATATACACAATGATACGTTTATTCTCTCAAATATCCTCCAAACGAACACCAAAAGTATCTCTGAGATTATCACGTGGCAAATTTCCTCCAAAAACGACCGCTCCGTCCAGTCGATCCTCGCTTTACTGCCAAATCCACGTCCGAATCTCCAAAATCGACCAATTGAAATGTAACGCCAAGATCCAATCTTGGCGGTGACACGCACAGTGCAGGACATGTCCAACGTTATGACCAAGGTTCTTGACGTGCAATCAATATATAGAATTGTAAATTTTGAATTTTATAACTGTTTTTGCTTAGTAATCATATTTCTGCTAAAACAACCTTGCCGCTCCAAGTTGTCGTAATCAAATTGTCCCTGACTCAAATCGCCGTAGCGCCCAATGAGATTCGGTGGTCACAGAGGGCCCAACACGGCTTCGCGGTTGATTCCTCTTCAAAAATCGGGCATTAAAGTTGATATACGGTTGTTTTATTTTTTAAAAACTGGAAAAAAATGTACAATAATTTACATTTTCAATAATGATTCAAATCTCGATTTAGACATATTGCTGGATTGCATGTGGAATCTCCTGTAAACTGCCGTTTTGCCACAATTTCGCGGCCACGGCGGCGGTCAGAATCGCGGCTCCCGTGATCCAGACGGGATTCGTCTTCTCTCGTTTGATTTCGCTCGACTTTTTGTACGGATCGTTGGGGGTTTCGCGTTTTCGGATGGCCCGAATTCGCCGCTCCTCCACTCCCAGAACGGCCTCTCGGGCTTTGGGCCACGGATGGGGCCCCACCAATCTGTAGGCGTAGGGCGCATCCGGCCCGAAGAACAGCGCCTTCCACAGCGTGTAGTCGGTGAAGAAGAGCTTGGTCATCGGAGGCTTGCAGCCAATCATGTTGGCCAACTCGTCCATATATTCCACATAGTCGACTTGGATCGTATGTCGAGGGACGTTCGTGTAGCGTTTGAACATTTTCTCGTTCGCGGCTTTGATGTCTTTGATCATCGCCTCTTTGGAGGGGAGCTGAAATTTGAGGGGTGAAATTGAAAGGTTTTTAACATAAAAAAGTCTGATTTTTTTTTGCAAAATGCCAAAAACTAGTCTAAATTCTATTATATTTGTCGTATATCTCACCTTAATATTGCCCAAGGCCTGTTCGTAAAACACTCTCGCGCACATTTCGGTTGGAGCCACAATTGAGCCAATCGGTTGGAACAATCCGCAGACGGCAATAGTGTTCTTGTCCGCCGAATTCACGGGGAACATCTTTTTGTAGAGCTCGACTTTGTTGTCAATCACTGGAATCAATTTTCCACTGTCCAGATATGGGAAATCGAACGTGAATCCGGTGCAAGAAACAACCTCATTGATTTCGGTAAAGGAGCCGTCCTCGAAGATGACGCCGTTCTCGGTGAAACGCTTGATGTCGCCCTTGAGAATCACGGTGCCGCAACCGATCTTGTCTGAAAAATTTGAAAATTTTTGTATTTTATACAATTTTTGTTGTTTTAAAATTAGTTTTAACGTTTTTCTTCAAAAATTATCAAAACGTATCTATGATCACTTTTGATACTTTTTGATAAAACATTCAAATTTCAACTGAAAATAAGTTTTGTGCAGCAAAAAATGCTTTTAGATAGTTCTCAAAAGATTTTTAGCTGCTTTATTTCGCTTAAGTTTCGGGAAAAGTATCAAAAAGTATCCATGAACATTTTTGGTATAATACTTTTTGGATAAATTATCATATTTCACTTGCAAATTCATTTAAAGCAGCGAAAAAGATCTCTGCATTGCAACTTAAGTAGCTTATTTTCATTTTGTTGTCACCTAAACTTACTATGAAGTTCATCGGTAATAGTTGGATGTTGCGCCAAAAGCTTGTGTTTGGGCCTCAATCCATATTCGTCCTGGTCGAAGAAGTTGGTAAATCGCTCTTCGCAGAGGCGATTAAAGTAGTCAAAGTTGAGCCACTTGATTAGACTGTTCACCCGTGAATTGACGAACATATCCATTGGGTAGCCCTTTTCGATGTGTTTCCCCACAACCCAAGCGCCCCGTCGCGTGGAGATGGTCACTTGTTTCGCGACTCTCGACAATTCACAAGCCACATCGACGGCGGAGTTTCCGATGCCCACGACCAGCACGTTTTTGTCGTCGTAGCCGGCGGGCGTTTTGTAGGAATGGGAGTGGATCATTCGACCGTTCCACTTGTCCTGTCCGGGCCAAGGTTTTGGCATGTTGGGGGTGGCATGATGCCCAGTGCAGACGAGGACAAAATCAAAGGTTTGTTGATGGTCAATGCCGTTGCTGAAAAGGAGATTTAGAAATGGTTTTTTGTAATTTTTTGAATGTTTTTCAAAAAAAAAATCGAAAATTTCCAAAAAAATTTCGTTCAAAAAAGACGCTCTGCTTAGACTATCCCAACAGTTGTTTCTACCCATATAACTTACTTATCGGTATAGCTAACAACCCATCTCCCAGTTCGAGCGTAATCCGCGGCCCTTTCAACATTTTGGACCCGATGATTGAATCGGATGTATCTCTTCAGATCAAAGGTGTCGGCGTAGCGATCAAGGTACTTCCAGAGCTCTGAAATACAAATGAACTTTAATTTTAATTTTTTTTATTTTAGAAAAAGATTTTTTTATTTCCAAAAAACATCGTTTTCAAAAACTCACTTTTTTTCTACGAAAAATCAAAGTTTTTTTCCAAAAAATCCCAAAACTCACTGGAGTGATGCATAAAATTGGCGTCTTCCGCGTCGGGGACAAAGTCGGAGTAGGCCGACATTTCCTTGGACGTGTTGATAACAGTCTGCTTCATTACCGTGGAGAACTCGGTCTCTTCTTCCTTGTAGTTCCATAATCCTCCAAGTTGGCTTTGGGCCTCGAAAACCGTTGGCTCAATTCCATATTCAACTGCCCATCTAGAATCAGGAAAAAATTGATTTTTTTTGATTTTTTGGGAGAAGATGTAAATTTTAATGACTTTTTGCAAGAAAATTGTGAGTTCCTCGTGGCCATGTAACTCATTTCAAATATCGGTTAAATTTTATCAAAATTCGAAGGATTCTCGTTTTTGATACTTTTTGAGGTTTTTTGGAATTTTCAAAATTCCAAAAATTTCAAAAAAACAAAAACGCTTTATTCATGTAAAACAAGGATTATTAGTCTCAATCTTCTACATTGTTACGGATTTTTAACTACGTATTACTATACAATTTTACTATAATTGTTATATTCCACTTACTTTGCTGCCGGCAATCCCGAAACTCCAGCGCCAATGACACACACCTTCTTCCCAGTACTCATATCTTCTCTTTTCTCCAACAGTACTCTATATACAATGTACAATGTGAATTGTTAACGTTTCCGACAATTACAAACGCTTTTATAAACGAGTTCTTTGACTCCGCCTTGGGAATCGTAAACTTAATAACAATCGATTTTCTTGAGGCTTCTTTGCGCCAATGGTTGATAAAAGGGTTTTCTAAGGTTAACTTATGATCGGTATAGTCGACAAATGTTATCAAAGTCTCATGAAGACATAACAAAGACATGTTAGAGACAAAATTATATTGCACTAGACATCAAAGATGCCATAGAATCGAAAAATCCCGTTTTTCCAAGAAAACTTATCTTCCAGCGAGCCGAAACGATAGTGGAGATAGAAGAGACCCTATAGATTGTAAGACAAAAAAAAGTTTCAAAAATATCAAAAAGGGGCGGAGCTTGGGCTAATATAATAAGTAAAGTTGAGACGAAAGAATTCGGAACTTGTGATCTTGCGTTTGATTGGACAAAAATAAAATAAAAGAACGAAAACAAATACGCCACAGAGTTCAAGGAGAACGGTCTTGATGTACAACAAAAAAATAAAATTTTTCAAAACAATTTTTTTGAACAAGGCGAATTTTCGCCCCCAAAAACTTTCCTGTCGATTTTTTCTCAGAAACCTCTTAATTTTGAATTGTATCATGTGCATAATCGATGATTTGCCATATTTGTCTTGTTCGGTATCAAACACCATAATTTTGCGCCGTTTTTTTTGTGCAAGACAAAGGAGGTGTTGGGCGTCGCTATAATGGATTGTTCACCAACGCAACGGGGAACAAATCGAAGAGAATGTGTTGATAAGATCTCGGTCCGGGAATATTATTGCCTGCAAGCTACAAAACCCAGAGGATTCTGCAGCAACGGGCGATTTTTAGAGGAGAGCACAATTGATTTTTCGCTGAAAAAGGTTTGTGTCTCGAAAATTATCTTTTATTGGAAATTTGGCGGGTCTTGCAAAATTAACAGGAACATAGGGCGATGCTTGATTTTGATGATGGCTTGGCAACAATTTTTTAAGTTTGAAATTGCCATTTTCTTGTAAGTTTAAAAGATTTTTTAGCAGCAGTACTGACTGATCAACGGCACACGCCAAATTGAGAAGGAAACTCTTCAAAGTGGCTTTTCGTTCTAAGATTTATCGGAAAAATTATTTTTAAATTTTTCCGCTAGGCATTACAAGTCAAAACAAGGCTGAAAACAATCCTAGCTTGAAAATGGTAAACTGTGTCCAAAAAGACCTGGTTTTTGCCAAATTAGACAAGAAATCGGTCAAAAAAGATTTCTCGGACCCCATATTTGTTACGAAATGCCAATTTGAAGAGTTCCCTCCCTATTGCTTTTTCGATTTGACGTGCGACAGGATTTTCTTGAATTTCTGTAGAATTCGAATCCTCTTTGAATCCTTGAATTTACGCTTAAATGGTTTCACGATGAGAAAAAACGACTTTTTTCAAAAAGTATCCATAATAAATCTTTATATATACTTTTTTTAGATATAACATATCTAGGAACTCCGTGTGGGCCAACAAAAACATTACTAAACGTTCATTGTAGACAAAATGTGCAGGCTATGTGAAAATTTGCTGAGGAAAGTAAAAGTTTTTAGCTCAGCTCACGGACGATATTAATGTGCAATTTCAGCTACCGAAAATCGCCAAAAAACAATAATTTTTGACATTTTCTTGATCAAAACGTCTTTTTTATTCCTGCAAACCGAAACAAAAAAATTTTGAAAGCGTTTTGAAACTCTTCTATACTCTGTACTACGCTTTTCACATACTTACATAAAAATAGAGCTAAAAAAAGTGATACTTTTGGATACTTTTTGATACTTTTTTCGAGATTTTGCTATTTTTAAATCTATCGTATAGAATGACATACAACTTTGTCAAAAATCAAGAATTCCTGAAAATTTGACTCTCAAAATGTAACAAAATTCATCAGAGACCAGCACAATTGAAACATTTTATCAGGCTTTGGGTTTTCGGTCTTGTTTGATGAATTGTTTTATTTGTTTACAGTGAGTGAGAAATTGTCTGGGCCTTCTGAAGATATTTTTTACCGCCGAGAAAAGTGCATTTTACTGTATTTTTAATCAATCAATCAAAAAACTGGAAAAAAATTTTTTTGAAGAAAAATAGTACTTTCTTCATGCGTAAAAAGTATCAAAAAGTATCCTTAAAAACAATTTATTCTGTTTCCTAAAATTTTTTTTAAGCTCCTCCCCGATTCTGCAGAACACATTGTGCCTTTTCCCGATTTCTAATCAACAGGACACCCACGTTTTTTTTGAGTGTAATTATGAGCTTATCGAACGAGCACTTCGTTCGTACGCTCGCCACGTTGTGAAATCGCCCGATATGATCGTTTGACACATGACTTGTTTGTTTAATTACCTTTGGAAACAAAAATAGCGAACGTTGCGGAATGTCGCAATGATCCGTTGTGATAATTGCAAGACGGGAAAAGATGAAAAAAAAAATATTTTTTCGAGCTGTAAAGTTAAACAGAATTATTGGAAATCTAAATTTTTTCCACTGTGCCAACTTTTTTTGATCTAAAAATATTTGAAAATGAAGGTAAATTTTACTAAAAAGTATCAAAAAGTATCCATGATCACTTGTGCAACTTTCTCGACCAAAAAGTCTGAATGCTCCACCAGTGCCACTTATAAATCCCGAAAAATTTTAACTCGCGTTTTCAACCCAGGAGATGTATCGTTGAATATCTTGGCTGCGCCTATGGAGCATGAGCTTCATGAATTGGCATGTGGCATACGCCTGACGGGTGCGGCACGTCAAATTGAGAAGGCAAAAACTTCAAATTGGCTTTTCTTTCTAAGATTTATAGGAAAAATTGTTTTTAAATTTTCGCGCTAGGTATTACCGGTCGAAACAAGTCTGAAAAGAATTCATGTAGCTTTAAAATGGTAAACTTTGTCAAAAAAGACCTGGTTTTTACCAAACTAGACAAGAAATCAGTCAAAAAAGATTTCTCCGATCCCATATTTGTGACGGAATGCCAACTTGAACAGTTCCCTCCCTCTTGCTTTTTCGATTTGACGTGTGCGGTTGCTTTACCTTCAAATGACTTGACTTTCCGTCTGTAGGAGGTGATGTTCATTGAAAATCATTTATCATTTGTGATTGTCTTCGCCTTAATTACGGATTAATCGCAAGAAACGGTCGATAAAACGGAGCGTTGCAAAGTCTTTTCTTTTTGTTAGAAGCAGTATCGAAAGGTCCAGGACGTTCATCAATTACTGATAATGCTGAAATAAACAACGTAATCGGTGTTTGACGGCCGAATGCATTTTTAGTGCTCTTCAGCTTGATTTTTTATCTCTTGAACTCGGTTGTAACGCAAGATACAACATGTTTGTGGGCACATTTCGGACCGGTCCGTCTCAAAGTCTCTTTGGTGGCATAGTGGATAGAAGTATAGGTCGGACATTACAGAAATCCTCCAATTTTTTATAGGAACTTTTTATTAAAGGGCCAGAACAACTATTTTTGAATTTCCCGTTTCACGGCGTGTGAAACGAAATGTCAAAAAAAATTTTTTAATGTCCTGCAACGAAAACAAAGACGGCAGAGTTGCAAATAGTAAAATAATTATTAGAAAGCATGTAGAATGTCACCGTCACGTTTTTTTCCGTTGTTATTGGTACAATAGACAAAGAAACTTTTTGAACATTTTGTCCATTCGTAAAAAGCGTGATTCAAAAGTAGTTGTTCTGGCCCTTTTAATACGACCCAACCAGTTACGTATTTAAATACGAAGATTTATTTGCAAAATTAACAAATCTTCTTTTTTTGCAAAATAGCTCTCTTCTGGAAAACAAGATATGCACTAAAAACAAAAATTTTTGGAGAGGAGGTATCAGAATTCCTTCAAATTTTGCACGTTGATTCCACCGAGTAAACGTACTAGGTGTTCGAAAATTCATGTCTTTGAACTATGCGGCCGGCATTGAAAAGTGGCTTGGAGCAACAAACACCCGGCACAGTGCACTGTGCGCTTTTATTGTGCGATATAAGCGTCGATATTGTATACATATAATGATCCTCGACAAATGTGAGAGAGAGATGACAAAAGACGAGGAAAGCCACTTGCTAAAAGTACTTCAAGTGCGAAATTCAAATCGCATTGAGCACCTAAAGGGCCAGAACACATGCTTTCAAATTGCGCCTTTTACGGCGTGTGAAACGAAATGCCAAAGAAGTATTTTTATATCCTGCAGCGAAAACAACGGTGGCAGAGCTGCAAACAGTAAAACAATTATTAGCAAAGATGTAGAATGCCACAATTATTTTTCCCTTGTTGTTCATACAGTAGACAAAGAAACTTTTTGGTCATTTTGTTTCCACGCCGTAAAAAGCACGCAAAATTTTCAAATTGCAAAATTTTCAACTTGCGCTTTGCAAAGTCCGTTGAGATTTTTACGTCGAAAAATCACACTAATTCGATTTTTTATGAATTCATTTTTTATGACTTCAAAAAATTGAGATTCTTCAAAAAGCCAGAACAGCTACTTTTGAATTGCGCTTTTTACGGCGTGTGAAGCGAAATGTCAAAAAAGTTTTTTTACGGTCTGCAGCGAAAACAAACGCAGCAAAGTTACAAACAGTAAAATTATTACCAGCAAACATGTAGAACCTCACCATTATTTTTTTCCGTTGTTATTGGTACAGTAGACGGTAAAACTTTTTGGACATTTCGTTCCCACGCCGCAAAAATCGCAATTCAAAAGTAGTTGTTCTGGCCCTTTAAAATTTCTACGTTGCACATTGAACACTTAACCTGTACAATTGAGTCTAAAGTTGTGCCAAGTCCCATCCAGATCGGGCCGTCCCGTTTCTACAGTCATCATTGCTTTATTTTCTTTCATTTCCTTTTATCATTACTCCCGAGTTCAACTGTTTCATTTCTCCATCTTGTTGATCTCCCCACATTTCTCCATTTATAGCCGTGCGGCACCAATCACGCTTGTTTACAGCGAACGTACGTATCTTTTGCAGCGTCGTTATCATGTGTCTTATGACCCGCGAACGAAGCGCCAAAGTGTCAACGTGTTTACCACACGCTCTTATCGCTGATGAATGAGCCCCGAACGTGATTGGGGCTTTTTACAGCGGCGTCGCGGGGAACTTTGAGGGTCCATTGTGGCAGCCGTTGCGAGATAATGGAGAAAATACTTATGGAACATTATGTTTGAAGTTTATGATATTTCTCAATGAAAAGTGCTGCGTACAGCGAAGAAAAATCAAGCTACCGAAAACTCTTTGAGTATCACAAGGCAAAGGTCTTTGCAACAAAAAGAGACCAGAGAAATAGATTATTATAATGGGGTTATGTTGCATCGCCCAAAAAATGTAAATCATTCTGTTTGCCAAAAATATCAAAAAATTTAAAAAAAGTTTATTTATCTTCCCAAAAAAACTTATGAAAAGGCCAGTACAACTAATTTTGAATTGCGCTTTCTACGGCGTGTGGAACGAAATGTCAAAAAAAGTTTTTCTATGTCCTGCAGCGAAAACAAGGGTAAAATATTTGCAAATAGTGAAATATTTATTAGTAAACATGTAGAATGTCACCATTATTTTTTTCCGTTGTTATTGGTACTGTAGACGAAGAAACTTTTTGGAAATTTCGTTACCACGCGCGTCAAATTGCAAAGGGAACTCTTTAAATTGGCTTTTCGTCTTAAGATTTATCGGAAACATTATTTTTAAATTTTCCCGCTAGGTATCATTCAAACATATTGCTGGATTGCATGTGGAATCTCCTGTAAGGTCCCGTTTTGCCACAACTTTGCGGCAACGGAGGTGGCGAGAATAGCGGCTCCCGTGATCCAGGCGGGATTCGTCTTCTCTCTCTTGATTTCCTCGGCGTCTTTCAACGCATTTCCGGGGGTTTCGCGTTTTCGCAGGCCCAGAATGCGGCGCTCCTCCATACCCAGGACGGCCTCGCGGGCTTTGGGCCACGGATGGGGCCCCACCAATCTGTAGGCGTAGGGCAGGTCGGGCCCAAAGAACAACGCCTTCCACAGCGTGTAGTCGGTGAAGAAGAGCTTGGTCATCGGAGGCTTGCAGCCCATGAGGTTGGCCAGCTCGTCCATAAACTCCACATAGTCGACTTGGATCGTATGTCGGGGGACGTTCGTGTAGCGTTTGAACATTTTCTCGTTGCCTGCTTTGATGTCTCTGACCATCGCCTCTTTGGAGGGGAGCTGAAATTTTGGAGATGAATTTGTGGAGGTGTGTTTGCACGGTGCGGTCAAAACCTTTTCTCCGCACAGTGCAGACACCGATCTAACCGGGGAAGTGCTGCAACGCTCAGATTTTCGTGGAACTTGACGCAAACTTAGATCATTCTTTCCAAGACTTATTTTTCTAAGCAACAATTCCAGCTCGCGCTATGCAGAAACGGCCAAAATTTTTAAATCAAAAATTGGGAAGAATGTGACATTTTTTGCAAATTTTGCAATGAAAAGTTTTGTAGCTTTTTCTACCGTAGAGGGTAATGTTTCCACAAAAAATCAATTTTTTCCGCACGAAACTATCAAAGATATGGTTAAAAACTTTTGTTTCCCACCGCTCTCCACCTATCACGTGCTTTCTCGGGCGCAAAGGCCGTTGAATATCCCGGCAGCTCCAGCAAAGCGCGAGTCAAAATTTTCAGAACTTAATGTCGGGTCTACAACACACTGTTCCCTTTAAAGGGACAGTACAACCACTTTTTAATTGCGTTTTTTACGGTGTGGAAACGAAATGTCCGAAAAGTTTCTTTGCCTACTGTACCAATAACAACGGAAAAAAATAATGGTGACATTCTACATGCTTACTAATAATTATTTTACTGTTTGCAATTTTGCGCCTTTGTTTTCGCTGCAGGACATCAAACAATTTTTTTGACATTTCGTTTCACACGCCGTAAAAAACGCAATTCGAAAGTATGTAGATGTTCTGGCCCTTAAATCATGTTTTTCCCATCTCTCACCTTCACATTGCCCAAGGCTTGTTCGAAGAACAGTCTCGCCTGCATTTCGGATGGAGCCATGATAGAGCCGATTGGCTGGAACAGACCGATCACGGCGAACGTGTTCTTGTCCGCCGAATTTACGGGGAACATCTTTTTGTAGAGCTCGACTTTATTGTCAATCACCGGAATCAATTTCCCACTGTCCAAATATGGGAAATCAAAGAGGAATCCGGTGCAACATACGACTTCATCGACCTCGGTGAAAGCGCCGTCCTCGAAGATGACGCCGTTCTCGGTGAAACGCTTGATGTCGCCCTTGAGAATCACGGTGCCGGAGCCAATCTTGTCTGAAAAAAAGAAAAGGTATTAGAAATGCTTAATTGTTAAAAACTAAAATTTCTCAGAGAATTGTTAAGTTTCGGGAAAAGTGTCAAAAAGTATCCATGAACATTTTTGACGTCTTTTTGGTAAAATTTTCGAGATAAAATGCAAAATTTAGTTGTGGTAAATCTTGCTGCAACATTTACAAACGACACATAACGTTTTTTAAAAAAAGTATCAAAAAGTATCCATGATCATTTTTGATACTTTTTGGATAAATTATCATATTTCACTTGCAAATTTATTTAAAGCAGCAAAAAGGATCTCTGCATTGCATTGGAGCAATTTGAGTAGCATATTTTCATTTTGTTGGCACCTAAACTTACTATGAAATTCATCGGTAATGGTTGGATGTTGCGCCAACATCTTGTGCTTTGGCCGGTTCCCATATGCGTCCTGATTAAAAAAATTGGAAACTTTCTGCTCGCAAAGTCGATTAAAGTAGTCAAAGTTGAGCCACTTGATCATACTGTTCATTCGCGTATTCAAGAAGCAATCCATTGGGTAGCCCTTTTCGACGTGCTTCCCAATAACCCACGCCCCGCGTCGGGTGGATACGGTCACTTGTTTCGCGACTCGCGCCAATTCACAAGCCACATCGACGGCGGAGTTCCCGATGCCCACGACCAGCACGTTCTTGTCGTCGTAGCCGAGCGGCTTTTTGTAGGAATGAGAGTGGATGATACGACCGTTCCATTTCTCTTGTCCGGGCCACGGCTTCGGCATGTTGGGAGTTGCATGATGTCCAGTGCAGGCGAGGACAAAGTCAAAAGTTTGTTTATGGTCGATTCCGTGGCTGAAAAAAAGGAAATAAAAAAGAATTTTGACGAAACATTGACTTCTGTAGTTGATTTTTTTTTTTTTTTGAAATATTAGTCTGTTCATAAAGTCGCTGAAGTGATTTTTTTATGTTTGCACTGTGCAGCAAACGTCAGGGTGCGAACGACAACAGAAAAAAACCTATTGCACGGTGCGAAAAGGAAGAAATTGCACAGTGCAAATTGAATTTTTGTTTTCTCACAGCGCATGTCGCGGAAATCACTCCAGCGACTTTACGTAGTAGTAAAAACAATTTTTTCTTACTATTACTTACTTATCCGTGTAGCTAACAACCCATTTTCCAGTCCGTGCGTAATCCGCAGCTCTTTCAACATTTTGGACCCGATGATTGTATTTGATATACCTCTTCAGATCGAAGGTATCAGCGTAGCGATCAAGGTATTTCCAGAGCTCTGAAAAATCAGTTTTTGGGTTTAGAATAAAAAAAATTTCTTGAAATAAAATCGACAGTTTTTCAAAAAATTAAAATTTGCAATTTTTTCAAAAAAAAATCAACATTTCTTCAAAAGACCAAAAACGCACTGGAATGGTGCATATAGGGCGCGTCTTCGGCGTCGGGAACAAAGTCGGAGTAGGCCGACATTTCCTTGGACGTGTTGATAACAGTCTGCTTCATTACCGTGGAGAATTCGGTCTCTTCTTCCTTGTAGTTCCAGAGGCCTCCAAGTTGGCTTTGGGCCTCGTAAACGGTGGGCTCAATTCCGTATTGAAGGGCCCATCTGAAAGGAGGGAGCACATTGATTTGCTTTTCAACTTTTTGATAATAACCGATGAAGGCTTTATAAAGAAAATGGAAATTAAACGTGTGATTCTCTAAGCCAGAGTCCTCAATTTAGCCATTTTTCAAATCTTTGTCCCAAATTACCAATGGTTTCTGCAAAACGCGAAAAAAAGTTTCCATACGCAGACCGTCCTACCATGAAATGGCATCAAGCGTCAGCGAAGCCGAAAAGTCATTTTTGGGGGACTTTAGTCATTAAAGGGCCAGAACATCTACATACTTTTGAATTGCGCTTTTTACGGCGTGTGAAATGAAATGTCAAAAAAATTGTTTGATGTCTTGCAGCGAAAACAAAGGCGCAGAGTTGCAAACAGTAAAATAATTATTAGTAAGCATATCGAATGTCACCATTATTTTTTTCCCGTGGTTATTGGTGCAGTAGACGAAGAAACTCTTTTGACATTTCGTTTCCACGCCGTAAAAAGCGCAATTCAAAAGTAATCGTACTTTCCCTTTAACAAACAAAAAATCTCGAATATTCCTTAAACAAGTCTAATCTTGATCTATAAACGGTTTGTGCGAAATCTGAGGGCTTTCCATTTTTGATATTTTTTGAGGGTTTTCGAAAAAAAATATTTTTAAAATCCACAAAATCGAAGGGCACAGATTGAGTGTAGTCATTTTTAAAGATTTCCCAGCTTCTAGCATACTACTTTATACCATTTTACAGTGACTCTTAATACTTTTTGCGGTTTTTTGGGATTTTCAAAATCTTAAAAATCTCAAAAAGCATTTGATTCACAAAGGAAAAAGACCGTAGTTCCTTATCTTCCCCATGTTGACGACTTTTTAACCATTTTTTAGTCAATTTTGCTATGATTTTTATATTCCACTTACTTTGTTGTCGGCAATCCCGAAACTCCAATGCCAATGATGCACACCTTCTTGCCAGTGCTCATTTCTCTTCGTCTCCAATAACACTATATTTACAATGTGCAGATTGCAACTGTTAGCATGTTTGACTGCTACGGGCGTTTTTATACGCAAATTGTTTGACTCCGCCTTGAAAGTCGAAAATTTAATTGTATTGTACTGGACGTTAGAGATGGATTACTGTAAAAGTCTCTTGTTTTCCCTGCAGAACGGTCATTTGATACGGGAGGAAAATATTAACACTATTGAAAGAGACCCTAGGGATGATAAGAAGAACATGTTTTGGTGAGAATAGCAAAAATGGGCGGAGCCGTAACAAACGCCGTAACAAAAGTTCTGTGATTTCCACGCTTTTATTAAAATATAAACGTTTTTCTGTTTTTATTATTTGCAAGAAGCACGATCCGAGTGCTCAACGCGCTGGAAAACGTTGCGCTGCAAGTGAGTGTTCAATATCGTTACGCAAAGGAATCGAAGAAAATGTGTTGATAAGATCGCCAACGGGGAATAAACAGCAGCGTGTCATGAGTTTGGTCGTTGATCCTCAACTTCTTTTCAGATCAAATACTCAACCCAAGTACGTTGCGTGTTGCTTTTGCAATACGTTGCAGACATGGGAAAGAACATGACTTCCGGCCATGACACCGCTAGTGCTTTTCAGATCCCGGTCATACCCGTGTATTGCAAACATTTCCGTTTTACAAAATCGACGTCTTACGAGACCTTGTACATGATCATGTAAATCATCTATGAGGTTACTAGTTCCTTTGAATAGTCGCTTGAGTGATTTGTGTTTCGACTGTGCAAAAAAGGTCTCGGTGCCAGCGACATACGAAAAAAGCCCATTGCACGGTGCAAACAGCAGGAAATTGCACAGTGCAAGGTTAGCTTTCTTCGCACAGTGCACGTCGCGGAAATCACTCCACTTTACGGACGGACTAGCAACAGCATTGATGCTTTACATAATCAAGTAGAAGGTCTCGTGAGACGTCGATTATGTAAAACAAAAATGATTGCAATACACCTTTTAAGACTCGTAAGGGATCTCTATCTCGCACTTTGCAGAAACAACCGAGATTTTTAGCTCAAAAAGTTGGCGATTATTCGAGACATTTTGCGAGTTTTGGCACAGAAACTTTTCTTCCACAAAGGGTAATGTATTTACAAAAAATCAATTTTTTCCACGCAAAACCGGCAAAGATGTAGCCAAAAGCCGCGTTTCGCGAACCAAAGGGCACGTCAAATCGAAAAAGCAAGACAGAGGGAAGTCTACAAGTTGGCGATTCGTCTTTGACACTTCGCAACATGTGCGAAAAAATAGTTTTCCTAGCTACCAACTTTTTTCTTGATTTATTGCTAGTATTTGACCGAAAAAGGAAAAATAACTGTCAAAACATACTAGAATAATTTTTTCCGACAATTTGCGATACTTTTCAGCAAATTGTAGCAAGAAATGGCAAATTTAGATATTCAAAAAATTAATTTTCTTTGATGTTGCAAAGTGTCAAAGACGAATCGCCAACTTGAAGACTTCCCTTTTCGATTTGACGTGCTGGGTTCGTTGAACATCTTGGTTGCAGCGTGGTTTGAAAATTTTTGGGACTAAGACTGAACGAGTTATTTGTTGATGAAATGAGGCAACATTCCTGAGACCTCCTTTATTTTCCCTCTGGCATTCAACGGATTTACTGTATCATCGCTTCATCTTCTTGCTTTTGCACGCAGGAAACATTGATCACGTCCAATTCGTACAATGAACATGCGTGTTTTGGATCGTTTTGATCAGTCGCCTTATGACCCTCGAGCAAAACACACCCGCCCACAAAGTACCAACGTGTTTACCACATTGCCTTTGCTCTTATCGCTGATGAATGGCCCCAACGTGATTCGATGATATGCAGAAACGTGTCGTGGAACGTCAGAACTTTGAAGGTCCATTGCGGTGAGCGTTGCGATATAACGGAGGGCAACATGCAATCGTTTTACCGAATAACAAATGTAAATGTAGAGAGAATTACCTACACCTTATTCTTGTTGTGTTTTTGGCTTCTTCGTTGATTTTTTGACAATAAATTTGATTCAAGTTTTGCTAAAATATAGGGTAACATGTTATACGATGAAATTTTTTCTTGATTTGTTTCACAATTAGGGGTGACATCTCATACGATGAAAATTTTATTTGGTTTATTTAAAATGAAGTGTGGCATCTTATACGATGAAAAATGACTTGATTTTTATATTCTTGTTTCGTACATCTCACCCTTCATTTTAAAAAAATATAAGTAAAATTTTCATCGTATTAGATGTTACCCTTTATTTTGAAAAAACAGGCCTCCTTGGTTTGACGGACACTTAGCATTTTTGTCAAAAACAAAAAAGCAGACTCTACGACCATTTATCGTATATTATACTTGATATTTTGTTATTCCATCCCAATAAAACTCCACGCAACTTTTTATTTTCATCAAAATTCACGTCCAATAACAATTTATTTCATCGATTTCTCCGATGATCCCTGGGTTGATTCTTTGGACCCCTTGCTGACTTTTGAAGACCGATTCGACTCCGACAATGACTTCCCGGCTTCTTTCGATTTTCTTTGGATCGTCCACCGAGTTCCAAATTTGCAATAAAGCCCAATTCCAACGCCACAACAGATCATTAATAGCCTGAAAATGAGTGTGGAATACGTGGAATAGTCCAGTTTTCGCAATAACTTATCCGTTTCATAATTTACATTATATACATGTAAATTATGAAACAAACAAACCAAAATTTGACTGACATACTCTTTAAAATCAATTCCCAAAAACCTTTCCTCCACCGGAATTCGAACCCGCGACCCTTCAATTTCCAGGCTAACTCATAACCCACTGCGCCATTGCGGCACATTTTATCAAAATGACGGGAAAATGACTTTAACTCGTCAGTGAATTCCAATAACGTCAAAAAAAGGCTTCAATTTTTTTTAAAACACAAAAAAAAACAAAATTTTAGCACTTACAATCCTCCGCCGACAAAAATCACCGGCAATACCCAACTATTCTCGTTGACTTTAGTATGTTGGTGCTCTCTGGGCTTGTAATAGTCCTTCTGTGCCTCTGGGACATGTCCAATGTGAATCGAATCGGGCTAAAATAAAAATTTTCAATTAAAATCCATAAAATCGCTTACAAAATTAACACTCATCTCCGGATCTTGGGTTGCGCTGAACCTGAGGCCCATACGCACTCTGTAAAACGTTTTTCCATGATAAACGTCAGCATGACTCAAATCCAAAGGGCAGTCCAACCTCATCTCATGGATGACGCGAAGACGCGGTGCTTTCATGCTGATCACATTGGGTTGAATATACATGTTCAAGCGCTGATCATCGAAGAGAAAGTCGGACGAATGTATGGCTGAAATATTTTTTTTAAATGACAAAAAGTGAAAAAAATGCAAATATCAGACCCTCAAAGTTATAGAATATGTTATTCTGAGCGCCAAAAAGCAATTAGAATCCATATTTTGCAACAAAAAATATTTTCTTCCAAACGGGATCGAACCCACGACTTTTCGGCCACAAGCCGAACTCGCAACCACCGCGCCATACCGACACATCACGTCAGGATGGCCCAAAATCAAAATAAACAGTCGGGAAAAGTTCCGAAAATGATTGAATCCGTATTCAGAAACACCTACTGGGATGCACAACCCTGTATCTTGCAGCATCGGTCCTTTCTCGGCGAACTTCGAACGCCAAACAACTATCCAGCCAAACTTCCAAGCTAAAAAAAGACATAGGTCATCAAGCAAAAGCAAATGAAGTGAAAAGACAACATACGTCAAATTCTTGTCGATGAGCACCTGTCTGGAATAAATATTGAACTCTATCCCCGTTTTCTCCATATCCACTTTTGAGATGAGCAATTGAAAGCTGAATTCGTTGCAGTCGTGGTTTCCAATTCGACTGAAAATAGTTATAATAGTTGATTATGCAACATAGTTACAAAAAACTCACAAAAATCTCCGAATTGCAAAATTTTTAACTAAAATCTAGGGCGCGAGCTGCCGTTTAAAATTTATTCGGGCGCAGTCTTCAAAAGTACGAATGATAAAAAAAATAATCGAGTAAGCAATAAAATTCGCAATTTGTTTCTCAAAATCAACCTACTTTCTAGGACAATAAAAATTTTCTCTTAATCTTGGAAATTAAATTTTGTGAGGGCGCAGCCTGCCATAGAAAAAACTTGGAGAAAGGGCTAAAAATGCAATAAATTGTGCACCTACAGAGGGCACATTGAGAAAACTCAAAGGCCATTTTTGTTTTTATGCTACAACTTTTCCCATCAATGTCACTATGTTAAACTTACTGTGGATGGGTATCGGCCGGGATGCATTCCTGACTTGGTTGTTCGTGCGTGTGATTCGTATGCGTTGTCCCCGCCCCCTGAGCAGTCGCTAACGTCAAGGAGGGAAGAAGGAGCGCAACTACCCACCGAAGCATGATTGAGTGAAGACGAGGAATGAGATATATTTGAATATTTCATGGGAAACTTGACCGGAAAATGAACTTTTTCGCGAATAAAAGTTTGATGCAAAGATTTTTGACAGATTTTCCGCAAATTGATATTGCACGTCAAATCGCAAAAGCAAGAGGGAGGGAACTCTTAAAGTTGACATTTCGTCACAATTATAGGATCGGAGAAATCTTTTTTTGACCGATTTCTTGTCCGATTTGGCAAAAACCAGGTCTTTTTTTTGACAAAATTTACCATTTTCAAGCTATATGGATTTTTTTCAGACTTGTCTTGACCGGTAATTCCGAGCGAAAAAGTTTTAAAATAATTTTTCCGATAAATCTTAGGACGAAAAGCCAATTTGAAGACTTCCCCTCTCAATTTTACGTGTATTGCAATTTCCGAATATATGCGCTATAATTGTTTTAGCCCGCGCTTTCCAGAATTAACCGAAACTTTTGTTTCGGCTAGCCGAACACATGGGTCGCGTCCCGGCCCATCCGATGGTCTGTCCGGCCCGCTAATTCATTTTAATTTATTAAAACATTGGCAGCTGGATAAAAGCTCTAAGAAAAATTGAAAAATATAAAAGATTGTTAACTCAAACCTCCTTTACTTTAAGCATTATTTAGTGTATATGCAATAAAATTTTCTTTATTGATTCAATTTTAATACTTCAATTTTTGTCCGTGGGCTGGAAGTGGTCGGCCCGGCCCGTTCCAAAGTTGCATCAGTGCGGCCCGGGAGTCATATCTATATGCAATTTTTGCAAGTTTCATCTTCTACTAGCTAGGGAAGTACCCCCAATGCGACGGTCACATTTTCTTTAAATTTTATCAGACATAGGCTTCTATCATTTCTTGAAAACTTTAACTCGTGCTTTACAGGTGCAGCTGAGATATTCAACGGCTTTTACGGCCGAGAGAGTATGCGAAACGTGGAGAACGGTCACAGAGAAAAACACTTTTTGACATTTTCGCGCGGAAGAAATTTATTTTTAGTGCAGACATTGCCCTCTACGGTGGAAATACGTATGAAACTTGACGTGCCGAAATTGGCTAAAAATGGCACATCTATGCCAATTTTTGACCTAAAAATCGTTGTTGTGTCGGTAAAGCGCGAGCTAAAAGGTGGCATATGACTTAGAAAAAATAATGCCAAATTTGTGCCAAGTTTCATCAAACTCTGAGCGTCGCACTTGGGTTAGTTTCCCTGTAGATTTAAAAAATGGCTTGTTTAGACTGTTTACAACCGATTTTTGCTTCTCTCCAATATAACGCTCCTTTTACGTGTCATTTTTTGATCAATTTCCACCATGAAGAAACTGATTTATTTCTCTTTAATTGCAATCGCGTTTAACTTTGTAATCGACTTTTACCCATTCGCTTTTTACTTTAACGCTTTTATCACAATGTTAAGAACAAAAACGGAATTGAGGTTGGAAACATTGTTTTTGACGTTGCATGCGAGTTGAAGTTGAATTGAGTTATTTTATCGGGGAATTGGGAGATCAAGAGCTTTATTGCGTACTTTAAGATTTGGAATATACTATAAGATATGTAGGAATCATCTATGTAGAGAAATGTAGTAAATCACAAGGCAAGTACCATTAGTGTCAATTCGCAAAAACATTTAGCCCGCGCTTTGCAGCGGCAGCCCAGATATTCAACGATCTTTGTGGCCGAGAGAGTACACGAAAAGCGGAGAGCGGGCACAGAGAAAAACACTGTTTTGGCGATATCTTTGCCAGTTTTATGCGGAAAGAGTTGATTTACTGTACATAAGATCAACTAGTTTGCGAAATACTCATATTCAACAATCTTGGCGGCCGAGAGAGTATGCAAAACGCGGAGAGCGGTCACAGAGAGAAAAACACTTTTTGGCCATATCTTTGCCTTTTTCGCGAGGAACAAAGTGATTTTTAGTAAAAACATTACCCTCTGCGGTAGACATAGGCACAAAACTTTTCATGACAAAATTCGAAAAAAACGTCGCATTTTTTCCAAATTATTTTATTATTTGCAATTTTTCCGACTTTGGTTTCGTGGAAAGACATAAAGAAACTTTTTTCAAGCCGTAAAAGACAAAAAAGTTTATTAGCTGTACGGGTCCTTTAAAATAGGGGATTCCCTAAAATTCAGCTGCCCTTTTCCTTGAAAGAATTTAGATAAGAGTACGGGGATGTCTGCTGATAAGGTCGGCGAACTCTGCTCTCTATGGAAATTTCCTGAATGCCCGTAAAAGGATATAAATAGATTAGTGTCAAAAAAGGTTTGGTGTTGTTTAGTTGCACGATAAAATTTTTTTAGCGGCTTCTAAGAGGGCAAGGTCGGGGTTACATCATAGTTGAGGGAGACATGTTTCTAACGAAGGTGTCGCCAGAAGTGCAACATTTTTTCATATTTTTGGATGTTCGTTATAAAAGAATATGATTTTGGCTTACAAGGGAGGGCTTCCAAGTGCAATGTTATGAGTTAAATTAAAGGGTGAGTACAGCTACCTTTGAATCACGCGTTTTACGAATGGACAAAATGTCCAAAAAGTTTCTTTGTCTACTGTACCAATAAAAACGGAAAAAAATAATGGTGACATTCTACGTGCTTATTAATACTCATTTTACTGTTTGCAATTTTGCCACCTTTGTTTTTGCTGCAGGATATAAAAAACTCCTGTGACATTTCGTTTCAAACGCCGTAAAAAACTTAATTCAAAAGTAGTTGTTCTGGTCCTTTAAACCAAAATGATCCTCCGTACAACGAAGACCTTTTCTTACAAATTTATTTTTCAATCCCTTGCAAAAAGAACACTTAAACCAGTATAAATCTGATGAAATTCATATTGCACTCAATTTGATAAGAGTCACATAAAAAGGCGGTCGTTGGGTCTAACGTAATTAAAGGGGATCCCCAAGAAATTATTTTTCTCATCGAATAAAATGAGCAGTCGATGGGGTTCTTTGTGTCGTCTTACGATTTGTTTTTTTGGAATTTTGCGGGCTACTTTATAATATATAACGTGTATTGCAATTTCTTCAACTTGGGGCAAATCACGGATCGGCGGTTTTCCGAGCTGCGCGCGGTCGGCGAGTTGCGCCCGAGCGTCCTACCGTTTTCAGCAAACTTTCAGTTAGTAAATTGGTCCCTGTACTGCTAAAACATTGTTTTAGTCTCCGAAAATGTGCATCAAAGCGGTCCGAAAGTGCGTTCGTCTCGGTTGTTTTGAGACCTTGTTCTGGAAAAATCACGAGCATTTGCCGGAAGATGGAAGTCCTCGGGAGCCCGGAGTACTGGAAGCGTGTTGCATTGGAGCACATAGACTGAATCATGTAAGAATTTTTTTTCAGGTTTTCGCGATAGGACCGAAAATTAAAAATTACAAAAAATCCATCATTATGACGGAATAAATAGTCTTCGACGGACAAAATATTATTGTGTGGACATAAAATTTCTTACTTTTAACAAAGTAAAAATTTTTCTCAAATGTTTTCGTGCTGGGACCAAAAAATTCGTCATGATGACAATATTATGTTAGTTGATTTCAAAAATATGGTAAAACTTATTGTTTAATGTCAGATTGGTAATCCAAATTTGTCATGATAATTCATTTTCAAGACAAATTAAATAGTGTCCCGCCACGAAAACTTTGAGAGCTTGAAGGATTGGCTTGTTTCAGAATTAGTCAAATTTTTTAATTCTACTGTTATGCATTTTTCAGCGTCTAACCTTCATCTTTGCCATCGTTGGAATCATCTTTGCGATTGCCTACACTTCATTGTTCATCTACTTGCAACTCCCTTGGTTCGTGGTCGTATTGCCCATCCTCGAACTCGTATTCTCTATTCTTGTGCTAATCGGAAATATGGAAAATCGGCCCTGGATGTATTGGCCGCATTTTGTTTGGAATGTAAGCGGGTTTTCTGAAGCTAGGGGAAATGAAGTTTTGAGTCTTTGGTTTCTGCAAAGCGCGAGATAAAAATCTGATGGTTGAAAATTGAGATCACAATCACAGTTAGCGACGTATTGTAAATACTCGTCGCTCGTGTATTTGTAGTAAAAAATACTCAAAAAGTATCAAAAGTGATCATTGATACTTTTTGATACTTTTTATTAAATTTTGCTTTTTTTTGAATTTTATCAGCGAAATGTCATCAAAGATCAAAGGATCTGCTCCAGTTTTAATTTTACATCGAGCGCTACATAGACTTTTTACTCAAAAAATCTTTTTTTAGACTTTTTTCCTTCAAAAAATTGCATTTTTCACATTTTTCTTTTAAAAAATTTGATTTTTCACATTTTTCCTTTAAAAAATCGCATTTTCAGTTCTTCCTGGTCGTCCTGTTCCTTCTACTTTGCCTCATCTTCCTTCTCGGCGGTTTGGCGTACGCGCGGCGCGACGATTACGCCGAAAAAGAGGCGATTGGCATCTTCCCCAAGGCAACTCGAGCCGAAATTTACATATATGGCCTTTTAATCATTTTGGGTCTGTTTTTCCACGCGATTCTGGCTGCCGTTTATGTGGCATTCTCGTATCGGGACTACATGTGGATGCGCGACTATTTGGTGGATCAACGATACAACAGGGAGGATGGGAAGATTTATCCGGCCAACATTGTCAAGCCATTAGAAATCGTCCCACCCAAGGATTATTATTCGAGTTCAGCGGGACATCCTTGTAAGTTTTTGGAGGTTTTTTGAATATTTAAATATTTACTATCAAAAAACCTTCTGCAGAGCAAATTGCCGAAAAATTTTTTTTGTGGTTGTCTAAAAATTGCTTTCCAAAAAAATCAAAAAGTGTATAGCAAATTTGTCAAAATATGTAAATTTCAGCAAAATTTAAGGGGCCAGAACAACTACTTTTGAATCGCGGTTTTTACGGCGTGGAAACGAAATGTCCAAAAAGTTTCTTTGTCTACTGTACCAATAACAACGAAAAAAAATAATGGTTACATTTTGCATGTTTACTAGTAATAATTTTACTGTTTGCAACTCTTCCGCCTTTGTGTTCGCTGCAAGACATAAAAAAACTTTTTTGACATTTCGTTTCCACGCCGTAAAAAGCGCAATTCAAAAGTCGTTGTTCTGGCCCTTTAAACCAAATCTGAGCGTCGCACTTGGAACACTTCCCTTGTAAATTCAGGCGGTTGATTGCACTGTGCGTGCGATTTTTTGGACAAGGCTCAAAATGCAACCTTCCAAGTGTGGTAAAAAGTGGCGAAAATTATAATAAAATTGGCAAATTTTAAGTCAGTGGTTCAGGCTTTTCAAAAACGCAGAAAATTTCAAATAAAAAATTTTTTTTAGCGATTTCTGCTTAGTGCGGATTGGAAATTTCACTTATGTCATAGAAATTTATAGTCCTGATTTGTGCCAAATTTCATAAAATTTTTTTTTTCAAAAGGACCAAAAACATTTCAAAAACTAAAAATTCCATTTTCAGCGTACGATCTCTACACGCCCCCTCTAAGTTTGGATGATCGTCAACGAATCGAGGAGGGGCATCATGTTCATTATGTTCCCATTCGAATTGAACGCGACGAGCGCTCCCATTCACGCGGCAAATCGTTTGCTGACGCGTTTACGAACAAAGAAAGTTTGAGCGATAAGTTCGCAAAGAACACTGCGTTACACACCGCTGAAATTTCACCAAAATCACCGCAACAACACAAAAAATTCTAGAGAATATATGTTCTACTCCCATGACCCTAAAAATTTTTCCATCGCTATTTTCATTGGTCTCACATCTCCCACCTCTTCGCCATAACAATTACCTACGTCTTTAGTCATCATTTTTATTTTTTAAAAAAATTTTGTAATTTTTTTTCTTTTTTTTTGTCAAATAAAGCTTTTTGTACCTGCAAAGCATTGAGGATAGCAAGTGGAACCACTAAAAAAATTACTATGTAACCAGTAACAAGCGCTTCCTCCGATAAATCAAAAAAAAAACACAAGACATTGTTTTTTATTTTTTCAACTTAAAGAAATTGACGAAAATGTCGCTTTAATGTCACCGAAAATGAGAGTGTTGCTGGTTGTTCTACTATGCGCCGGATTCGCTGCTCCACTCAACCGTTTCTTCCGCTACAATCGCTTTGCAAGCATCGAGGTCGTGTTGGATCAAGAGCAAGATCGGAATGAAGGAACAGCTGACGAATCAATCGATGAGAACGCGCGGTGTAAGTGGCTATGGATTTAGTGTAACCTCTGTAAGAAGAAACCTACAACGAATAATTTTAGAGGGCCAAAGAGCCAGTTTTAGCCCAAAATAAAATATCCTTGCAACAAAACTCTTCTATAACAAAAAATTTTTTTTGGTCTCCGTTAATTTGTATAAGCCGATGACTTATGGGTGACCTGGGTTTCCTTGGAACCGGAGATTGGGGCTTTGTTGTAGTAGTAGTGGTCGTAAGATTGAAATATTTTCGTATTGGGAATTTTTTACGACAAACTTCCATGCTACGAAACCTCTCCTACAACGAACGATTTCAGCGGTCTTAGGAGGCAATTTTACGCCAAACCGAATCTCTGTAGAACTAAACCTTTGTATAACAAACAAGTTTTTTTGATTCCTTGCGATTTGTTAGACAGTGGTTTTACAGTATGAACAATACTGGCTTGAGATGTGACAAGGTCATTACATTCAAACCTCTGCATAACAAATCACAAAAAACCAGAAAATTTATTTGCCATATTATAGAAGGTTTCGTAGTATGGAATTTCATTTTGACGTGCAACTGACTTTTAGGTCCTCTAAAGTTGTTCGTTGTAGACAGGATTTGTTGTACGAAGGTTGTATTATACTCTATGCTAGTGTTTCTATAAAGTGCGTAGAGTTTTTTCGCCTTTTATCGCCGGCGCACAGTGCATTTAGCTGTTTTCTGCACAATGCAAACTTGAAAAGCGGTCTGCACTGTGCGAAAGCACGGGGTTGAAAAAAAGCTTGCGTTACGGCGACTGATGCACGGTGCGAAAACTTCCGCAAAAAAATGAAATGAATTGTGCAAATGCGTTTTTTGCATAGCGATAAAAAATCTACGGACTTTATGCAAACAGTAGTTGAGGTTCAGAAAATGAGACTCTGGAGTTGTGATGATACCGCCCTTATTTCAGATAACAAATTCCACGCCCTCAAGGCTGATCTGCAACCAATGGTCGAGCCGACAACGCCACCCAAAACCAACAGTCCCATTGCGTATGAGATTGGGATTATTGTTACGACCACACGCCGCAGTCTTCATGACAATGACGTTGAGCGCGGTTAAAGTCATCCTTTTTTTTATATTTTCCTTTACTTACAAATACGAAAGATTACAATGCACCTGACTTGTTGACACTGAAGAATTCGGGGGTTTGGGGGGTGAAATACGAAAGACACCGTTTATACAGATGGCAGGAATTATTAGAGACGGAAATGTACAAACAAGGCTTATTGCGGGTCAAAGAACAACAATATTAACAAACAAAATGAGCAGAAAGTGAGGTAAAACCGCGATTTTTTTGGGAAAAACAGATTTTAGAAAAATAAAAAAAATTTTTTTTTCATTACAGTACCCTACAGAAATTTAAAACTAATTTTCCAACCAAAAATCGACAACTTTCCTCAAAATTATCAAAAAAATCCTAAAAAATCGTCAAAAAAATCAAATCTTCGATTGTTTTATGGCTTCTATCGTCGACATGAGCCTCCAAATCCTCCGCCACCGCCTCCCAACAGGCTCTGAAGACCCGCCGGGTCCACGGTGAAGTCGCTCTCAATGTGCAACGCATGCTCCAAAATGTGGAATTCGGGCTGAACAAAGTTGATTGGAAGTCCACCGATTCCACTGGGAATATTGAGGGCAATTCCGTTTTGGAGTGCGTCATTGGCGGCCTCAAAACAATAGGATTAATATGGAAAAAAATTTTAAATTTTTACGTTTTTTTTAAATTTTTTTGGCTGCACTGTGCAATTGTCTTTTTTTTGCACAGTGCAATCGAAATGTGGCCGCAAAAAACCGTTGCACAGTGCGAAATGGTTTAAAAAACCCGCACCGTGCGAAAAAAGGCAAATGCACTGTGCGTTCCCGTAAAAATTAAATGCACAGTGCACAGCGACAAAAAAATAATTGCACCGCACGTCAAATCGAAAAGGGAAGTCTTCAAGTTGGCGATTCGTCTTTGACACTTCGCATCATCGAAGAAAAATATTTCTTTGGGTATCTAAATTCGCCATTTCTTGTTAATTAAATGCACAGTGCACAGCAACAAAAAATTTTTTGCACTGTGCGTTCCCACAAAAAAGAAATGCACGGTGCGCCGAGACAATTCTTTTTTTGATAGTTAATTTCCGAAATTCTCAAGCGTATTTACCTTCTGGATGACTTCTTTTCCAAGCGAACCCAAATTGTCAAGAGCGTCTTGAGGCAGTCCAAGGGTACCTTCGTAATCGTTGAGTTGCAATCGGGTAATTTGAGCACTTCCACTAATTCGACCACCTGAAAAATCAAAGAAAATCAAGATAAAACGTAAAAATTTTTTGGAATTAAAAAATATTTTTTTGATTTTTTTGCATCATTTTTTTTATTTTTCCATTTTTTGCTTCAAAAAGCTTTTTTTTTATTTTTTTGGCATTTTCCGGACGAACTCACCATAAGTAGAAACAATAATATCAGCTGCAGCTGAGATTGTGATGGCTCCAACCCGTTGATTCGTCGATTCAATGTAAATTTCGGCGTCGGCGACCAAGTCCAACGTGACAGTACCTCCATTTCGTTGCGACAACAGGATCGAAGGTGCTTGTCGGGTTTTTATCGCGATGACGATCCGTTGATTTGGATAACGCTCTCGGATTGCTGGGAGAATATCGCCAAAGCAAATTCCGAGATCCGTCAACGAAGTGTCTTGTCGTTTCTGGCGGATGATGGTGAAGTCGTAGGGAGAGAGTCTAAAAGTGAAAAAAATTAAAAAATGTTCAAAAAAATTTGAGAAATTGATGTTTTTATTTTGTAAATAAAATAAAAAACGCAAAAAAACCGCAAAAATGAAAAAAATAACAAAAAATATCGAAAAAATTTTGAAAAATATTTTTTTTGGTGTCTAAATTAGCAAAAAATTGCATTTTCACCAATTTCAGTAACATTAAAATATTTTTACTGTAAAAATTCTATTTTTTACCAATTTTTTTTTCAATTTTCAAAAAAATTTTTTTTTTGATTTTTGACATTTCTATCGCACTCTCCAAACCTACCCCGCCTCTCTCTTGTGCTTCCGTCTTCGTTTTCTCAGCTCCTCATCCACTTCCACACCATGGTCTTCTAGCGTTTCGTCGGCGTCGGCACAAGTCGTTCTCAGCAATTCTCCAATTTTTGGGGTTTCAGGCCCAATTCGGAAGGTCAGGAAGCCAGTCCGATGAAGCCAGTAGAACAGGGAGTTGATAGTGTAATCGCTGACCAATACTTCGGCCATTTTTCGGCCCGGCGAATAAGGGAAATACATTGGGAAGGGGCCGAATGGAGTGCCGCCTTGGCCATTCGGCGAAAACTCTCCGTTGATCTCGATCGTATAGTCGTTATTGGTGGCGTAGCTTTGAAGCAGTTGGGTGGTAATCGCCAGAGTGCTGAGTTTGTTCTAAAATTACAATTTTTACAATAAAAATGAAAAGTGACATTTTATACGAAAAATTAGAGATTTTGTAATAGAAGATGACAATTTATTGTATAACATGTCACAAAGGTAAAATACAGTGGTCATCAGAAAATTGCAAATCGCGGATATAGGTGATTTTTTATTTTTAACATTGGCGACGTTTTATACGCAAAATTTTAATTTTTGCGCGAATATAATTTTTATCGTATAAAATGACGTCGAATATAAAAAACACTACTAATATCCACAAGAAAGGACTTTTGACATCTTTTGACTCGCTTCAAGGTACACGGCTATATTTTGGGACACTGTATACGTTACGTTGCTTTTCAATGTTTACAAAAAGAAATAAATCAACACATCGTATAAAATGTCCTCCTATAAAAAACACTCTATTCACCTGCCCTGAGTTGAAAAACACCAACACTAAGACTAAATGAATTTAAGTCAACATTTCTGACTTGAAAATTAGATGTTATTTCACAATCTCTCCTCAAAAATCAACTTACCAAATCCAACGACTGAACCAGCGTCGACAAGAATCCCAGCTGACTTCCACCGCCGCTGCTTGGGCAGCCAGCACAAACATTCGGATCGCCGGCGCCACCAGCTCCGCCAAATTGAACAGATCCACTTCCAAAAGCTTTGGCTTTGGTTTTGTTTCGGCTCTCCACAACCACCGGGACCGCCGCCTTTGGAGCGGCCGAACGGGTGATTCGTCGGCCGCGGGCGTCAAAACCGTCGGGTCGAGGAAGAGGTCGGGCTTGCTGAAAAGGTTTGAAGATCACAAAGTCGAGTATTTTCAAGGAAAAAATAGTGATGAAGTCGAAATAAACGATCGATTTTTTCAATCCTATTAAAAAAATTTTTCTGTAAGCTCAGCCTTGATCATCTGTCTAGGCCGCTTGTCAATTCCTGAAAATTGTAGCTCTTTTTTAGCGATAGACCTCGAGATATTCAACGGTCTTTGCAGACAAGCGTTTTTTCGCTGATTTCCAGTAAAATGTTAAAGAATGGTTAAATTATTCACCTGTACAGCACTAACTCCCGCCACATGGAATCTTTGGACTCTTCTGGAATTGAGAGCGGCCAAATTGTCTCCATTATGGTCGTGGTCTGTTGGGATTGGGATCGATTGGGCTTTGGGAGCGGCTCGCTGAAAATGGAAGCATCATAAAGGTTTTAGGGCCGAAAAACATTGCCTACGGCTGTTTAATTCCAAGTCTTCCAAAAATTCGTCAAAAAATTCAACTCACCGCTGCCGGACCCGCGTTATAAGGCAAGGCAGCGCCGACGGGCAGCCCAACCGGACCAGCGACCGGTCTGGCCGCAGGACCGGCCTGATATGGCAACGCAGCACCGACTGGCGGCAACGGCGCTGGCGCTGGGCCAACCGGCACTGGCGGCGCGACAACGGGTGTTGGGACCTGGGCTGGAGCGCCACCACAAGTCGAGGGGCATTGACCGCCGGAGGCAGCGCCCGCCAAAAGGTTCTGAATTCCGAGGGCACCACCAGCGGCATTCAAAATTTGCGTCAACGAAATGGACTGAGGAATAGCGCCGAGTTTGGAGTTGACTTCAGAATTGAGAATTCCGGGCAATCGGTTGCAGAGTTCGCCAGGCAACATTTGCTGGATTTGACTGGAAATTCGACCCTGGAAAAAAATTTGAAATTAAAATTTTGCGCCAAAAAAAAATTTTTTTGGCATTCTGTTTCAAGCGCTGTAAAATGTCATATACAGTCGGATAATGTAAAAAACTAAGCGTTTCTTTGGATTTCGAGAGCTCACTCTGAACATTCCATTGGCCAAATCGCCGATCAGACCGCCATTCACGATGTACGCATCGAGATATCCGATGTAGGCTTGACAACTTGCGACCCTCAAACTAATTCCGCCACTGGGCGCGCGATCCACAACCAACGCCACGGTAATGGAGACTTGATGCGCATTCACCTCGATGATTCCACTGATTGGGATTGGAATCAAAATATTCGCCGTTCCGGCCAAGTTTCCGGTGACTCTGAAAATTTGAGGGTAAAATACGACATTTTCGTTTCCAATTTTTTTACAAAAAATATCAAAAAGTATCCATGATCATTTTTGCTGCCTTTTGGCCAAAATATCCTAAGGATTAACAGTTCCCCCACAGTTCATCGCAATATATGCATTGCAAGAGTATCAACTTACCCAACATCCAGATTCTGGACAGCCAAAACAATTTGATTTGGAGGTGCCGGATAAAGGACGACTCGTTGAGGGCAACGGTAACGACTAACGTAGAGATTGTAGACTTGAATACAACCATTCACCTAAAAACATAGCTTGCAAAATACGAGGAAATAAGAGTTTGAAATTTTCGTAAAAGCAAAGGATGGTAACCTTATATTGGTCATAGTGCTTGAGCCAGTTGATAGTTTTTGGTAAGACATTAGTCAAACTAATCTTCATTGTCATGTTTTCTGGCCTTATGACCAAAAAAATATTTTTTGCCCTAAGGAGTTTTTTTAAAACAAAGATCCCCAAAGCACCAAAAATTCAAAAAAATGACATTTTTCTTGAAAAAATCATGATTTATTGACATACTAAAGGTATTTATTTTTTAAAGCTTATATGACTAAAAAGTAAAAGTCATATGGGTATACCTAGTATGCCTTAAACAAAAAAATTTTAAGTTTCAGAGAAGATATAGCAAAAAAATTTAAAAAATTGGCATTTTTTTATATTTTTTCAAAATTTTTCCTTCAAACATTTAACACCCACCTCTGCGATTCTCTGCGTGATCGGGGGGATTCGGGCTTTGCGGATTTGTTGATCCAAAATCGGAGCAATCAACGCCGAAGCGTACTGGAATCCGCGCGAATTGATTCTGGCCTTAATTCCGGGCCCTCCACGCACACCTCCCGCCAACAGCGGGTTGTAGTCCACACTCGAAAAGCCTTGTCCTCCGTACGCACCGTTCACGCCATTCGCGCATTGACCGCCGGCACAACCGCCCGCCGACGCGTACTGCTGGGTCTGGTAGCCGTGCGCTTTACTGCCAGTTGGGGATTTGTCTGAAAATTGGAAAAATCAGCGGAGAAATGACGATCCAATTGGCAGTGGAAATTCTCCAAGGGCAAGAGGGTGATATTTGATGCAAATTGAGCTAAACTAACAGGGGAAGTACTCAATTTTCTTCAAATTTTGCACGCAGGTCAAACATAGGCCACATGTCAGTTTCTGAAAATTTTAGCTCGCGCTTTGCAGGCACTTGGCTATAACTTTGCCAGTTTTGCGACGAAAAAATCGATTTTTTGTTGAAACATTATACATACGCTGTGATTGCCATGAAAGGTGCCAAATTTTCGCAAACTTTCAATATAAAAATCTTGGTCGTTTCTGCAATGCGCGAGCTAAAAGCCTCGCATATGTCTTAGGGAAAATAATACTAAGTTTCATCAAAATCTGAGCGTTGCACTTGGGGTACTTCCTCTGTTAACCAAACATTTTCAAATGCTTGTTCGAGATTTTCAGATTGACTTCTGCATAAACCGTGAGCTAGCTCAAAAAATGCCAAAAAAAAAAAGATTTTTTGAGGCGATCAGGACGAAAAAATTTTGACAAAAGACGCCTAAGGGCTCTACTTAAAGTAATTGTGTCGTAAACCCACAAAAAATTAACAAAAATCGTGAAAAATTATCATGGATACTTTTGGATACTTTTTTCTAGATTTTGCTGTTTTTGAATTTATCGTATAAAATATCACACATAATCATCATATATTAATCGTTTAAGCAAAACTCAGAAAAAAATGTTTCTCACCTTTGCCCGCCGGCTGGGTCGCTTGCCGAAACGAGGCTGGGAGGCCTTCCGAAGCGCCCTTTTGATTCAACTGATTCAAATTTCGAGCCGGCGCTTTGCCCCCGGCCTGGCCATTGTTTACGACGGGAGTTTGTTTTTGCGAAGTTTGAAGCTTCATTCGTTCTTGATGCTGCATCAAATGATGCATGGCTTTCGCCGAGATCGCGCTTTGCCCATCGATGGTTTGGAGTTTGGGCGCCGGCAACGGCGGCGACTTTGCTGTCGGGACATGGCTGTCGGCGTGCACCAAAACTGCGGAAAAGAAGAGGAGCTAAAAATTGGGAAATATAATTTTGGGTACATTACCCTTTGTAGTAAACGTTACCCTCTGTAGTAAAAATTTGTAGGAAAGTTTTCATGAAAAAATTCGTAAAAAAATCTCAAATTTTGATCCATTTTCCGATTAAAAATCTGAGAAAAATAAAATTTACTCACCCATAAGCTCCATTTTATTGCGACAGTGTTCCGCTGTTGAGACATTTTTAGAAAACAAATACCCGGTTCAATGCATGTAACAAGTCAACAAAGAAAAATACAAAAATGAAGCTGAAAATGGGGAAAATTAAGAGTCAACATGACAAAATCAAAAAGAAAAGATGAGATATCACGTCAAAAAATCGAAAAATTAATTTTTAAGGAATTTGGGAGAAAGCGACAATGGATTAGTGTTTTTTACTAGAAAGTTGCCGAAGTGATCTTTGACGTTCGCACAGTGCAAAAGAGTCAATATGCGAGAGACAGCCATAAAAAACCTATTGCACGGTGCGAAAAGCTAGAAATCGCACAGTGCAAAGGAAACTTTTGTTTTTCCACAGTGAATGTCGCAAAATCACTCCAGCGACTTTACGGACCGACTAATAGTAGGTCAAAAATTGTAGTCATGACATTGCACTGTGCTATCAGGATTTAAAGGCGTCTTTCCGCGACAAACAATCGGCACGGTGCGAATGAAAAGCGCACGGCACGTCAAGTCGAGGAGAGAACTCTTCAAATTGGCTTTTCGTCCAAAAATTTATCGGAAAAATTATTTTGTAAATTTCTCTTTAGATTTTTCCGGTCAAGAAAAGCCTCAAAAAATTCAGAGAGCTTGAAAATGGTCAACTTTTGTCAAAAAAGATGTGGTTTTTACCAAATTAGACAAGAAATCGGTCAAAACAGATTTCTCGGATCGCATATTTGTGACGAAATGCCAAGAGTTCCCTCCCTCTTGTTTTTTTCGATTTGACGTGCATTGTGCAGTTTCATTGCTCGACGTAAATGGCGAACGCACTTTTCAGAGAGTTCGTTTTGCATAGTGCATTCTGCCTCGTTGCCGTTTAGAGAGCTGCGGCAAAATCGGCACAATTGCACTGTTCAGATATGTCTAGACTTTCTGTTTTTTTTAGCTTGCGCTTTGCAAAAATTACCAAAGTGTTGTGGTTAAAATCTGGTGAAAATATTAACCACATCTTTGCACAGAATACCCTATTACAAACAAGACCTTTGTATAACAAACGATTTCAAGAGGTCCCAAAAGCTAATGTTAGGTGTAAGACAAACCGGTTTGTCACAAAACCTTTCTATAAGAAACAAATCCTTTGGCCCCCTGCGTTTCGTTCTACAAACGCTTCGCTGCAGTAAAATGCAATTTTATGTCATCAAAATCTTCGAAAAATGGACAGAAATAAAATAACAAAAAGAACAGTCATCCTCGGACTTTTACTTTCCTCGCGCGCCAAATGAGACGTGAGATTTGTGTTCTCGATGGCTGAGGATCGCTGAGGTGTCGCCAGCGTTTTTTTTCAACGCGCCTGAGCCTCAAACTGGTTTACCTTCGGGCGGTGATTAATGTCTCGGCAAGGGCTGGAGTATCAAGGAGAGAAAAGGGTAGTTGAATTTGATCATTGTGCCTTGAGACTTGGAATTGAAGAAGGATTAGGGTACTACCTCTGTACAGCAAATCCTGTCTATAACGAATATTTTCAGAGGCCTCAAAATTCAATTTTGGGAAAAAATATACCTTTTACGACCTTCCGCACTATAAAATTTGTCTATAACAAACAAATTTTCTCTATAGAACACAACAATCAATTGCAGGCCAAAACGGACCTCCATACAATGAAACCCTTGTTCAACAAAAAAAATTCTGATTTTTTGTGATTTGTTATAAAGAGGTTTGCGTGTAATGACCATTCCGCATCTCAAGTCGATCATGGTCATACTGTAAACCCTCTGTATAAAAAATCACAAAGAACCAAAAAAACTTATTTGTTATACAAGGCTTTAATTCTACAGAGGTTCAGTTTGGCGTGAAATTGCTTCCTATGGCCGTTGAAATTGTTCGTTGTATGAGAGGTTTCGTAGCATGGAAGTTTGTCGTACCAAATTCCCAATACGAAAATATTTCAATCCTACGACCACTACTACTACAACAAAGCCCCAATCTCCGATTCCAAGGAAACCCAGATCACCCATAAGTCATCGCCTTATATAGACGAAAGTTTCATCTCATTCATGTTATTACAATCGCCCTCTCTGATCACTGGCGCCTCAGGTATTCGTAATCGGAAGCAGCTGGAGCCTCATACGACTATATCCCTCCAAAAAAGAATTGTTTGGCTTGTGGTTTTAGTCGATGATTGCGCAAAACTTGTTAGCCACTAATTGGGAAAATCGAAAAAAAAGTTTTGCGCCGGCAACTTGAAGGTTCAGACTAATTGTAGAGATCAAGTTAGACATGAAGGTTAAAATAGTATACTACTGTTCGAGATATTTTTAAAGCATGGTAAAATAAACGGAAATGACGAATAAATTGGCAAAAAAATGGATGAGAAACATTTGATAACGTATTTTAAAAATGATTGGGCAAACTTATAAAGAATTCGGGTGTTTTAAATGGCCAGAACAGCTACTTTTGAATTACGTTTTTTACGGAGTGTGAAACGAAATGTCATAAAGGTTTTTTATGTCCTACGGCAAAACCAAAAAGGCGGCAGAGTTGCAAACAGTAAAATAATTAGAAGTAAGCATGTAGAATGTCACCATTATTTTTTTTCCGTTGTTATTGGTACAGTAGACGAAGAAACTTTTTTGACATTTCGTTTCCACGAGTAAGAAGAGCGATTCAAGAGTAGCTGTAATGTCCCTTTAAAGGAACCTTTCACAATAATTAGTTTAATATTCTACCCTTACCGGCCTAAAAATATTGATGGTTTTTGCAAAACCCTCAATAAAAATCTCGCTTATGTCTTGGAAAATTTCATTGGTTATCTAACAAGTCCAAAACCTTCATGCCATAAAATCACAAAAAAAAATTTTGTCCTGTTTCAAACTAAAAATATCGACGGTATCTACATACCGCAAGTTATAAATCTTTGTTTTAAAAAATAAAAATCTCAATTCTTCGCAAGTCTCGGCAAGATCAAAGCGTCGCACTTGAGGTAGTTCCAAATTGGAAATGAAACTCAACCGCCCTTAAAACGTTGATCTAAGCGTCGCATAAGTAGTCATTTACTAGTTCATCCGCTCGTTGCTCCCTTCAACGGACCTCAAAATTAGAGATCAGAAACATTGAACGCAACGTCGCCGAGGAGCAGCGCATCTGCGCATCTCCGCGTCGCCATAAATATTATGATATAACTTTTTCGCCGCACCGCTAAACCAATTACCGGCTTCTGAAAGGTGCGCGCTTCGCCGAGGTAAACGCGTTTTCTCTCCATTCATCGTTTATCCCCCCCCCCCCCCCCCCCTTCGATTCTCTTGGAGTGTTCGCCTTTTTTTGGGCAATGTCTGGGAATCGAGGAGAGGAGGCTTCTGAGGTTGATAAAGACCTAGGAATTTGTGAGTTATGGAGTTGCAAAAAAGGTGGCTTACGCCAAGATTGATGAGGAAATGAGTGCCGGAAGTTGCAGGATTTATCGAGATCTTTATGGAGAACGATTTGCAATAAAAAAGGAGAAAAAACTTATTGTTAAAAAGGGACAGTACAGCTATGTCTGAATCGCGCTTTTTACGGTGTGGGAACGAAATGTCCAAAAAGTTTCTTTGTCTACTGTACCAATAACAACGGGAAAAACGTAATGGCGACATTCTACATGCTTACTAATAAATATTTTACTGTTTGCAAATATTTTACCTTTGTTTTCGCTGCAGGACATAAAGAAACTTTTTTGACATTTTGATTCCCACGGCGTAAAAAGCGCAATTCAAAAGTAATAGCTCTTCTGGCCCTGTAAAAATGATTGAAAAAGGTATAAAAATGTAGTAATCGCAACTTTTGAACAAAAAATCCTTACAGGAAAAGTGCTTAATGTGCTTACAAGGAAGACACTTAGATTTTGATGAATAGTGGAGCAAATTTAAGATATAATTTTTTAAGACATATGCGAGATTGCTAGCTTGCGCTTTGCAGTAACAACCAAAAATTTTTTACCGAATTTCTGGAACATTTGGCATTTTTTTGCAAATTTTGGCATAAAAATTTTCATACCTATTTCTACCGCAGAGGGTAGTGTCTTCACAAAAAAATCAATTGTTTCCGCATGAAACCGACAAAAATATAGCCAAAAAAGTGTTCTTCTCTTTGCCCGCTCTCCGCGTTTCTCGTGCTCTCTCGGCCGCAAAGAACGTATAATATCTCGGGTCTCCCTGCAAAGCGCAGGCTAAAATTTTCACAGATCAATAAGTGGCTTATGCTTGGTGTGTGCACAAAATTTCAAGAAAATCTGAGTGTTGCACACAATTGGAAAAGAAGTTGCAAAAACCGGGTTTTCCCCCTAAAATTCATTGATTTTAATATCCGGCGCTCCATCTTCTTTTAATTGCCGACAGTTAAGGCAACATCCCCAACCATCAGTCAAGGAGTTTCATTTATCCGTTGGCTATTCCAGGTGCGCGAAAACCCGTTTCTCCTGCAGCGATGAGTCACGTGGATGTGGTAATCGCGGATCTCTCCCTCTCCGCCTTCGAAAAACTACCTCAAAAGGAAGTTTTTCGACCGCAAAGATCTGTCGAGGCATCACTTTCACTTATTCGTCTTTTGCGGCTTTCGAAATGTCGGTCACGCTTATAAATACGCACTTTGGAGATCATCAAAAATCGAGGACTTAGTTCTGGATTTTGATGAGTTTGGAGAATGTGTGAAGGTCGAATTGAAACGGCAACAACGCCAAGTCCGACGCTTGGATGTTGATGGAACGCAGCATAAATTGAGACTCGAATTTTGTAAGACAAATGCAATCTTTTTTACTCGCACTTTGCAGAAACAGTCTGAGAATTTATAAAGTGTCAAAAATGCAACCCTTAGATTTTCTTTACAATTTGTACCTATGTCGGGCATAGGCTATATATCAATTCATGAAAATTTTAGCTCGCGCTTTGCAGGGAGTGCCGAGATATTCAACAATCTCTGTTGCCGAAAGAGTATGAGAAACGCGGAGAGCGGTTAAAGAGGAAAACATTTTTAGCCATATCTCTGCCAGTTCCGTGCCGAAAAATTTGTTTTTTCTGTGGAATCATTACTCTCTACGGTAGAAATAGATATGAAAGTTTTCATGCCAAAATTTTCAAAAAATGCCGCATTTTCGCCAGCTTTCGACTTAAAAGACTTGGTTGTTTCTGCAAAACGCGAGCCGAAAAATGTCGTTTCTCTTTTTTTGTCTCGAGTTTGCGAAGAAGGTGATCTAGCGAGATCATTCAAGCCAAATTTGAAGTAAATCCGAGCATTGTGCCTTGAGCAGCAATCAAAACTCATAATTCCCCCAAAACCGACCAAAAAATCTCAATTTGAAGAAAATCAGACAATGACAAAACTGTCTCTAATCAATGCCCCAGCCCTGCCGACTTCACTCCGTAAAAGGTCAAAACTACAGCTCTCCCCCAGTTTAGGCGGCTCCGCTAATGACATCATCTATTTATCGGGATCCGTGAAGAAGGTGGATCTCGAGCTCGCTGAGTCATTCAAAAAAAAGAATACAAAGACAAATGGAATATCGGTGACGTCAGCGGCTCGTTGACATAATGACTTGTTTAATGCGGCGAAACAAAGCGCGGTTTTCAACGATAAATGACAAAAAATGTGGACCAGGAGGATCAGAAATTTGAAAATAAAATTTTCGAAGACAGATACGACAGATATAGCGGTTTGAACGCCTATTTTGCAGCAACTACAGAAATCTTGAGGTAAAAAAATTGATGAAAATTCGGAATGTTTTAAGTGTTTTTTACTAGTTTGTCCGAAAGTTGCCGAAGTGATCTTTGATGTTCGCACTGTGCAAAAGAGTCAATATGCGAGAGACAGCCATAAAAAGCCTATTGCACGGTGCGAAAGGCAAGAACTTGCACAGTGCAAGCTGAACTTTTGTTTTCTCACAGTGCATGTCACAGAAATTTCTCTAGCGACTTTACGAACGGAATAGTAGAAAAATTACGCTTTGTGTTTAAGCAAAATACCAAAAAACCTTGGTCGTCTTAAAAAACTTGCCAAGATTTAGATATTCTTTTATGAATTTTGGCAAAATAGTCTCATAACATCTTCACAAAAAATCAATTTTTTTCCGCACAAAAATGGGAAAGATCCGGCGTAAAAGTGTTTTCCTCTGTGACCACTCTCCGCGTTTCGCGTACTCTCTGCCACAAAGATCGTTAAATATCTCCGCACCGTCCGCAAAGCGCAAGCTAAAATTTTCATGGTTTGATATGTGGCCTATGCCCAACGTGTGTGCAAGATTTGAAGCAAATCCAAGTGTCGCACTTGGAGCCCTTTATTTGTTAATTTCCCTCAAGCAAAGTCTCAAAAAAACATACTTTGCCAGTGAAACCGAAACTTCCCAACAGCTATTATTCCGGTTTAATCACCCTTAATCCATCTCCAACAATTTGGCGGATTCACTCAAGACATCTCCCCTCTACTTTATACTAATACTGTTAATTTTACGTTCATGTCTTTTCCGCGGCTCCCTCCATTCGCAAAAAAAGTTTCCGTGTTTCGCCTAACGGCGGGGGTTTTGCGGCGTAAAAGCGACAAGAAGGTCAAAGTCACGTCGTAACCGAATTATTGCGCGTGAACTCGATGAAAACGGCTGAACCCACTTCGTATTTTTCGGAGAGGCATCGAAAAAACTGAAAAATAAGTTCTTTGGGATATCAGGAGAGTTTTGCACTACAGAGACCGTAGAATATGCGGAGGATGGTCAGAAAAAAAAAGTTTTTTGAATTCAGCTTGGCTAGACATGGCTCTCGGGCCAGGCCTGCTGTTGCATCGCTCAACCTTAAAGTATATAAGACAATCAAAGGTTATCAGAAACAGGAAATTTGAAAATAATCTTAAACTAGTTACTATAAACTAGACATGGCTCACGGCCCGGGGCCAGATCGGACTTTTTCGGTCCGGCCCCTGGGCCGACCTTTGGGCCCGGCCCGGAATCGGCCCGTAATAACTAAAATTCAGAGTCTAGAAGCGAAAATTGGGGTAGAAAACAAAAATAAAGTGTCGAAACCCCATCAAACTGGCAGAGAAATCATACACGACTATCTACGATCATTTTCAAAAGGTCTACAACACTTTTATAAATTTCTCTTTCATCCTATCTTAGTTATGTTATATTTGCCGGGCGACTTAATATAGACGGGCTGGGTCAGGGCAAATTTTAAACGTCCGGTATAGCTTGGCGGGCCGCAATTTTTAGCCCGACATGGGAAACATGCTAATCTTGGAAAATTTTCCGCTGAAAAATCAATTTCAGCAAATTAAAACCCTCTGCCCAACAAATCGCAAAGCAAAAAAAAATTGTTTGTTATAGAGGGGTTTCGTTGTATAAGAGTTCAATTTGTTTTCTTCTAAGTGGCTTTTAAGAGGTGATTATCCAGAGGCAGGGTTCGTTGTACGGAGGTTTCTTTGTATAATGAAATTTTTTTACCCTTTTTTCTGATTTTTATTTTTTAATCAAAAAATTTTTGGTTTTATCAGAACATTACAAACGAAAGATCACAAAAATTCTTATAAGAAAATTAATGTTCCTTTACGAAGTAAAACAAAGAAAAGTTTTTCTTCCAAAAACTACAAACATGAAGAGAGCCGATATCCGACAAAATTAGTGTGAAGGAAATCCGAAAAGCTGAAGAACTACAAATTAACTGATTCTGCAATTACAACACATGATGAATCAAACAATTATAGTCATAAATAGCCTTAGGGTTTAGCTAGAAAACGAAATGAAAAAAATGACGAAATGTCACAAAAATTATTGGAAAAATATTTTGCAGAATTTGACGACAAACGCAACGACAATATCATTTATGAGGAAAAGAATGTCGCCTAGCGCTTTTTCTCAATATCCGATCGTGTTTGAAAACCCGATAGGGCGAGAATAAAACGTTGATCAAAAGCGGAGAAGTTGACGCAATAGGAGATCGGATGGAACATTAGAACGTTCCATCCGACGTAGGGTTTCGTATGGAACGCTTTCTTAATATAGTAACTTTAAATCATGAAAAAACTCGATAAATATTGCCTAAGGCGTAGTAACCGTCTTCAATGTCAACATTGATCCCAGAATCGCAATCAGCGATCCATCGACCCTCTATACACTAAGACATTGCCACAGCCAACTATTTCAAGTCTTTGTGAAGAAAGACAGAACCCCACCATTGTCACCGCAACGTCTACAATTAATGCCCTCCGCACACGCGGCTGCCAATCCCATTGATCCCAGTGATTTTTATGCGAAACCAGATCTGTATCATAAAACAATGTAGCAAATAAAAGCGCCAGCCGAAACGGTTCGTCCCTCTCCCCAAAAACAAAAGAAACCCTCGAGGCACGGCGAAAAAGTCATCAAGAAAGTCATACAGAAATATTTTGTAAATAATAACACTGGTCGTGAAATGTTTTCCGAAAAAAAACAATTGATCCTCGCTGCGCAATCGCCGAAAGTCGCCGCTGGAAACAGCCGTCAGAATGGAGTCATCCTCGCTGCAGAGATGATATAAACACACCCCGAGGGCAATGTTCAGCAAGAATGTGATCGTTCGAAAGTCCTAACGGAACGGTTTGTTTTTACATGCAGACGTATGTCTATGAGGGGAAGATTTGCGCAGATTTGCTTTAAATTTAAAAGACTGACCTTTGAGGACAAGTTTAAGTCGTAATAAGCCCAAATCATGTCGTGGACGTCAATGAAAATGGTTTGGAGACCAAAAGAATGCGATAAATCAATGAATTTCGTTCGAGACAGAGTTCGTTGCACTACAAGTAGCTAAAATCACGAAAACCCTCAGTTTTTCTGCAAAATCCAGAAAAAAGAGTTTGCAAAGATCTAATAAGCAATTTGACTGCACATTAAGACCATTTCCGGGACAATAAGACCAAAAACGCCAAAGGCAAAACAACGTCCGGCTAGCAAAAATAAAAGTTGCTGTTGAAAATGTCGCCTCATCCAAAAACAAACGTTCATTTCGACCGACGTAACCATTATCACCCGCTCCCCTTTAAAATCTCTTTACCGCTCCTCCTCACCCCCTACTTGACCATCTTCACCTTCACCTCCATCCCCCCCCCCTTTCTTCTTCCATTCTTCTTCGGCGTGGAGCAGAAGGCGTTTTTGGTGTGCATGGAGCGCGCGAGCCGATCGCTCCGTAGGCGCGCAACGTGGATCTCCTTCGAAACAAGCCTTCTGGGATGAGCGGATTGCGAAAAGCCGGTTTCGTCTTCGTGGGGCTGTGTGCGGCTTCTTCAGCTGTCGCTGGCCGGCGGGGATAAGCGTTTTTTCCGCGCTTCACGCGACCTCCGCCGTCAAGAGAGAAAAAACAACAGTGTGTGCGAGTTCAACGCCCTGTTTCGATAACGATTACATAAGATGGATTTATTGGCGGTCATCGAAGAAGTCAAAGTCATCAAATGCGTCAAAGGAATGTCAACGCCGTCAATATACGTATGTATTGTTTGTATAGCAGTGTCAATACTCACTGTGCCACTAAAGGGCCAGAACAACTACTTTTGAATTGCGCTTTTTACGACGTGGCACGTCAAATCGAAAAAGCAAGAGGAACTGTTCAAGTTGACATTTCGTCACAAATATGCGATCCAAGAAATCTTTTTTGACCAATCTCTTGTCTAATTTCGTAAAAACCAGGTCTTTTTGGGCAAAATTTACCATTAAACTGTAACTTTCCGTTCGACTGTTACAAAGTCAAGAACGCAAAAAAAACGTATTGTAGATACGGTGCACGTCAAATCGAAAAATCAAGACGGAGGGAACTCTTCAAATTGGCATTTCGTCACAAATATGGGATCCGAGAGATCTTTTTTGACCAATCTCTTGTCTAATTTGGTAAAAACCAGGTCTTTTTGGGCAAAATTTACCATTTTCAAGCTATATGAATTCTTTTCAGACTTGTTTTGACCGGTAATACCTAGCGGGAAATTTAAAAATAATTTTTCCGATAAATCTTAAGACGAAAAGCCAATTTAAAGAGTTCCCTTTTCAATTTGACGCGCGTGGTAACGAAATTTCCAAAAAGTGTCTTTGTCTACTGTACTAATAACAATGGAAAAAATAATGGTGGGATTCTACATGTTTACTAGTAATAATTTTACTGTTCGCAACTCTGCCGCCTTTGTTTTTGCTGAAGGAAACTTTAAAAAAAACTTTTTTGACATTTCGTTTCAGACGCCGAAAACAGCGCGATTCAAAAGCAGCTGTATTGCCGCTTTAAGTCGATTTTTCGCAGAGATTCTGTTTAATGTTTTCCGGAAAATTAAATTATATACTTTTCGACTGTGTTTTGGGCACAAAATCAAAAAAGCTGGCCCGCTTGAGTCGTGTTTTATTGCAAAAAAGATAAGGATTACATTAGCCGCTTATAATTCCGATTTATCATGAAGAATTAGGGTCTAAATATGTTTATTTGATAACAGCGCGGAAAAGGGCACAGAATAGAAAGTGTTACAACCGAATGATCCGGATTATCATTGAATCATTCATGTGCCGGACTCCTTCATCGAAGCTCCGGGTTGCAATTGCACCTCAACGAACACTGCAAATCTCATTCACACTCTTTAATTGACAATTACTTCCTTTTATCACTCTTGTTTACATTTATGCGATCGCTTACAAGACCAGTAATTAGCGACGACTACATTAACCTACCTGATGAATAATTAGTCTCGAAAGAAGTGTAATTAACCACCTGGATTTCAGTAGTAGTGCTATGTATATTTAGCAAGCCGGTTTCGTGCTTGTAAATTTGTAAAGCGGCTTCCTGTTTAAAACCCGCCGACCGTAACTCTCAAACGAGAGCTTTTTTGTATGAAAGCCTTGATTAATGTCGAATGGCATTTTGTCGCCGGATTAGAGGTGTTTCCAATTAAAATCCATGTAAACAAGCGGATTTACTTATTGGTTTAGGCGGGTTCGTACATCAGGCGGATTTCTTGATGATAATTCGAAATTTGTGGAATATTCGGCTTAACATTTCGTATGCAGCATTTTCATGGTTAGTGTCTCAGAGTTTGTCGGGATAACATCAACAATCCAACGGCACGACTCCCTAAACATCAAGTTGTTTTCCCACTGACGCACCAAGTAATGTTGCCTAAATCCGTAATTACACCCATACAAGGAGGCAATTTAAATATCCCACTACAATTACATTCAAAAACAGTCTTTGGCCGAGAGGGATTCGGTGTCATGAGGCGGAGTCTGAGCACTCATTAAGTAAAAACGGGCAGGTGCTTCGGCCGCGGCTTGTTATGCAGAACGGCCGCTAGTTAGACCTAATTCAAAGCCGTTGGCCCCCGTTTTAACATGTTTTGCCCCGTAATTACACTGTTATTATATGTGATGAGCGTCATTTCAGATCCGCGGACTACCATATGAACCGGCATAGTTAATCATGCAGATTGTTGGGCTAATACTGGTTCTTGCATGCATAATTTTCGCAGCCGAAGGATTTAGTAGCTCCGAAATGCGGCGCTACGAAATGCAAGGATGCCAGAAAGAAACGTTGAAGATGCTGGCAGCAAAATGTGTCTACCCCGGCAAGGAATGGCCATGTTTCAGCGAGAGCGCGTATAGCCAAGGTACGGATTTCGAGTTGCTTTCAGAAACTTCGATTTGAACTCCACAGAACGGCTTTGGTTTTCAGTTGAAGGCAGAATCAAGCATTCGCCGGAGCTGGACGAGATAGTCAGCCTCATATGCCACAATCCGTCCACGATCGACCTGATGCAAGGCTTTTGTTGCTGGCATCCAACCTGTCTCCAAAAGTGCTACCCAAAGAACTCATAAGATCTGCTTTGCCACAATTACTACACAAGAAACATCTTTTACACAACGGAATATATTAAACGTTTTTTTTTTGAAAACCCTGTTATGCTTATAATTCTTCTCGGTTTCCGCTCGTCGAAGCTCTGAGTTTCTTCTTTTGTGAAGCAATATTTAAATACTCATCGGCAGCATCGGGATGGTCAGGTATCATGTCGCACACAACGGCAAGGAAGGAAAATTTCCTTTGATTTTCTATACAATATTCGTGTAGACAATGAAGAATATTAGGCGTCGCATCGTGTGGACATACTCCAATCTGCAGTTCGTACAGAATAAAAAGTTGGGACTCCAACCTACGACTGGACAAAAGTTATTTGGAATTAGGGCGTGTCGAGCGATGGTTATTGCACTTTTGTAGGCCAACTCGGACTTATCGATGCATTGTTGTTTCGAGATTCCGTTGGGGAACATGCTGTCTTTCGACGAATTGCCCGGGGGATATGCGTAGCACAGCTCGGTGCAAAAGTCGTTGAGAACCAGCTTTTCCAACATCCTCTCAAATCCGTCGACTCTGTTTTGGTCTTGCAGAAAGTTGTGCTAAATTTAATTGCGTTGTCGTACAGACATCACCCACTTGCAGGAGCGTCGTTCCAGACATGCAGAATGAGCATTTAAAGCATTCAGTAGAATTGTACTCATTAGTTCCTGGAAACAGGTTCAGAGATCGTCAATTATGGAACACTTGCTCAAAAGATAAGAGCTGTTTTTTGACCTTGAGAGACGCCGAATTTCTTGTTGTTAGCTTACCAGAGTGTTGTAAACTGTAACTTTCCGTTCGACTGTTACAAAGTCAAGAACGCAAAAAAAACGTATTGTAGATACGGCGCACGTCAAATCGAAAAAACAAGACGGAGAGAACTCTTCAAATTGGCATTTCGTCACAAATATGGGATCCGAGAAATCTTTTTTGACCGATCTCTTGTCTAATTTGGTAAAAACCAGGTGTCCTTGGACAAAATTTACCATTTTCAAGCTATATGAATTCTTTTCAGACTTGTTTTGACCGGTAATTCCAAGCGGAAAAATTTTAAAATAATTTTTCCGATAAATATTAGGACGAAAAGCCAATTTGAAAAGTTCCCTTCTCAATTTGAAGTGCGACTTGAGTATTCTTCACTGCAACTTACCGTTTTTGTAGGCGTCTTTACATATAGGAATCATTCCGCTACACACCGTTTCCGCAGGTGGCATTATTTTTAGTGCGGCCTCGATTAAGTGTCTAATGTCCTCCTAAACAATTGGGTGGTTCTGATACCGTACAATTATTACACTTGCATTTAATTTGTCCAGATTCTTCACCAGCGTATCGACAGCCAGCCGCACAACGTACGTGCAAATGGGACAAATGGGACTGGCGTGATTGGTCGCGAAAAGCGTTGCGGCGCCGTAAAGCTGCTCTTCGGTGATCGAGTTCAATCCTTGGAAATTTACATTGCAAATTTTGTTCTCATCGAGGAGATTCTCCTAAATGATGTCACAACTGTTACAACAATGCGATTCGCTGCAAATTATAATATTTTATGCTAACTGTTGGATGCACGCGACCTTCCAAATCTTAGTCAAAAAACACAAGCTCAGCACTGTAAAAGTCATGCCATAGTCTTTGATAAGCGTCTTATCTATTCCGAACCGGCAAACGTATGTATGTAAGCTGCGATTCGAAACGCTTTACAAATTCATGACTTACATACAACATATGCATGTGCCGAACATACGCATCGTCCTCTGATGTCTTACCGAAAATGCTTGGAATTTGGATGCCTGAAACGTATCGGATAATTACACTTGACCGACAAAAGCCGCTGAACAAGAGGCTGGAACGCTTAGAGGCGGGGTCAGTCCCTGGGTGACACTTATATAAAAAATTTTACAAAAAGCCGAGCGCTCTCTTTTCCCGACGACTGCAACATGAAAGTGGTTCTATGCGTAATTTTATGGTGCATGACAATGCCGGTAGAAGCGGGGCCCATCGAAGAGCAGTGCTATTTCGGAGTCCTCAAGACATTACCACTCTTATGCACTCCGACCGGTGAAAGCAAACCCTGCTATCGCCACTCTTATTATGACGAAGGTAAGCTCTTTAGGACCGAGTACTTGAAACTTGGCTGTGACTCGTATTGCATTAAAAAAAATTACAGCCGCCCAACAAATTGTCCACAAATATACCCTGTCTTTCATGGCGAAGAAGATCTGCTACAAGCTCTACTCGATGTACAAAGGTGAGAAGCGCTTTTGCGCAAAGGACTATGATACGTTACGCGCCTGCTACCCTCACCATTCAATGGAACTCCAGTGAAACTGCAACTTCAATCCAATTGTTACAAAAAAAGATGTTAATTTATATTTAGAACTGTTAGTTGTGCAACGCGTAATTCCCGAGGAAGCACGCACGGCTGCGCAATCAGCTGCGCTGTTGGCCTTCCCAATAAAGTTGTAAAGCTTGATTCGATTAATCGTTATCTACCCTACCGTCCTTCGAAAATACCGTAGGTGGAAACAATGTGGGCGTTCTTTCACCGCAGTCCTCGTTGATCTCTTCGCTGTGGTCGGTGTTGATTGCCCCGAACTTTTCCAGGTGGTTCCAAAGTCGAGCAAGCCGGTTTTCAGACTCTTCTGTTGCCAGCTCTTCGACAACATTTCTTAAACGTTCTCTGGCTTCTCGAACTTCGTCTTTGCATCGCTCAACCTAAAAGTATATAAGACAAATCAAAGGTTATCAGAAACAGGAAATTTGAAAATAATCTTAAACTAGTTACTATAAACTAGACATGGATCCCGGCCCGGGGCCAGGTCGGACTTTTTCGGTCCGGCCCTTGGGCCGACCTTTGAGCCCGGCCCGGAATCGGCCCGTAATAACGAAAATTCAGAGTCTGGAAGCGAAAATTTGGTTAGAAAACAAAAATAGAGTGTCGAAACTCCATCATACAGGCAGATAAATGACACACAACAAAATACGATCATTTTCAAAAGGTTTACAGCACTTTTCTAACAATTTTTTTTATCCCATCTTAGTAATGTTATATTTGCCGGGTGAATTAATATCGACGGGCCGGGCCAAAGCAAATTTGAAACGGCGCGGGGCCGGCCCAAACTTTTTTACCCGGCCCGGTCCGAAGCCATGTCTACTGTAAACGGCCTTCAAAAAACTTTGTTCGATGAAAACACTGGTTGCAAGGCTGAAGTTTTTTTCGCTGATGACGCATTTTTTAACGAACCAGCGATAAAAAGTTTCCTTGAAAAGCTCAGTTCGAAATTGAACCCAGATTTTGCATCGAGGTGCCGACGTAAGCGACCATTCAGTTTACCACTTCATAGAAAATGCCAATTTTAAAGTGGTCGAAAATGGCAAGACATTTCTTGCTGCTGAAACAAATGGTGTGAAAAACATATTTAGACCCTACAACTACAAATGCTTTCAGAGATACGGCGAAAGAAATGCCGCTTCTATGGGTTTGTGCGGTTTATTTAAAATAAAAAATTCCAGCTGCATACGATGTAACATCGATTTTGAAATTGCGTAGAAACTAGTTCATTAAAGTATCTGCAAATAACAAAAGTATGGATGTCCTTATGACTAGACATGGCTCCTGGGCCAGGCCGTTTCAAATCTGCTTTGGCCCGGCCCGTAGATATCAAGTCGCCCGACAAATATAACATTACTAAGATAGGATGAAAAAAATTTTTGGTTTTTTTTTGTTTGCTACCCCAATTTTCGCTTCCAGGCTCTGAATTTTACTTATTACGAGTCGATCTCGGGCCGGGCCGTTTCAAATTTTCTTTAGCCGGGCCCGGCCCGGGAGCCATGTCTTCTTACGACGCTTTTTTGGCAAATTTGTTAGACCGGTTTTTAGTCTACATTAGCCTATATAATAGCGCAAGTTTTCTGAGTAATGAAGCTATCATTTTGAAATTTTAGTGTTGCTAAAGATCACCGCCGAAGTGCGTGTGATTCCGGCAGATCGATGGGTTTTTAGGGCGGAGAACTGTTTTAATTCAACGACAGGTTGTAATTTTTCGTTCCATCCAAAAGACTGCCAAACAGGCGCAATTTTAGCGCCCTTGGTTTGAAATCGAAAGTAATATAGTCATAAGGCTCCGATGTTTCAAAGAACGATAGGCTTTAAATTTAAATTTCACATATAGATTTGAGTGATAAGAATATCACTGAATACTAAGCCGATTATGAAACATTCATAACATCTGGGGCAAAACGTTGGCTGACTGCGTTTTACTGAAAATATTCTGGAAAGGATTTGGCTTTTCGCACTTGTAACGTAAACGATTCGACAGATGTTAAAATAAGATTGTAACAATGACGAAATTGCGCTCGAAAGCTCACTTACCGGAAACCTAAACCTTTCTGACGCGGCGCTGATGAGTAAGGTGGCAACTACCAACCCTTGAAACATTTTTTTACTATTTTCAAAGGAATTGGAACCTTAATTTAATAAATTTTCCATCGAATCGGCCCTTATCATCCTCTCGATAAGGCTTACTAATTGTCGAGAGCAAAACGGTTATAAAACACAGCAGACAAAGATCATTTCAGGGCTTTTTCTATTGTATTAGGCTGTGTTGATTCGAAAGCTGTATTCAGAAGGAAATAAGAATGCTATATGTGTGGTTATTGCGTCTTTCCCGGAGGAAATATGGTCGGCTTGGCACACGTGTGCTCGACGTGAAACTTGTTCTTTCGGAAGAATCGCTTTTAATGGACCAAGAGAACATTAATCCCTGAAAGATTTTAAAAGCAGTCCAATTCGAGTACAGTATACAATATAAAATTGCCGTTCTTGTACTGGAATTCAAACGAAACCGCTTTAAGTTGGTAAAAAAGGTGAAAAAACGAGAACTTAGATGTTTTGCTTATAATAAATGTTAAACTTAAATTAGTTTTCGATAATAAAGAACAATGAAAGCATTTTTCCGACTTAAAATACCATAAAAATACGTTTCACAAGATTTCGTATAAAATGACGGCGCAAAACTGCCAAACCGCAAGAAAATATCGGGCGCAGCTCGCCGAAAAAATAATTCTTGAAAAAACCCGAAAATTTTTTTTGAGGTGTCAATCACAAGGTTTCCTCAAGAATTCTGATGTTATTTCTTAGTTAAACCCCAATTATATTCTGATTTTTATAATTTATGTTATACTTGGCGTTATAGACAAAGTTTTACCTCTATTTTAAGTTAAATTATTGAATTGTGTATGAATTCTTCTTGATTAGCAATGTTTTCGACATTTTGTTCGTGTTTTTATAAATTATTTTTTTGAACTCAGTTGTCTATATTATTAATTTTATTTGTTTTAGCTAGTCATGTTCAGACAGAAGCTAACTCCAGTCTCTCCTGCAACGAAGGTTGCAAAACCGGAAACCGATATCGATGAGGAGAAATTTTATCGAACTGTGATAACACCAAGTGTAAGTTTTGTTTTCTTCGATATCTCCTTGTGTTAGAAATTCAAAATGATGGAAGATGGTGTTCGGCGAAGAATTATTGTTGATGGATGTAATTTCATGGGCGATTCTGGGAACAAAGCCAAGGATATCAACTACAACACTGAGTAGGAGATTCTAAAAGCATTTTCGGCATTGCCTTGCCATTTTTATGGCGAAATTCAATTTTTTTATATTATCCATTGCAAATTTTTGAGTTTTTTTGCGAAATAATTGTTGGCAGATTCTTAAATGGTATACTTGTGGGCAGATGCTTAAAGTTTTTGACTGTGAATCGCTAGTGTATTCTATTTGCAGCAAATTCAATCCTACTTCGATTCTAATTCTTGTCTCCGACCTTCTCCATTACGGATTTGATGTCCATGTGTATATAAAAGAATATTTCAAAAATAACCACAACGACATGGATAAAACAACAGTCAACATTGATATTCTAAATGTAGGTGCGCTTGTTTTGATTTTGAGATTTTAGGTCCTCACTACACTGAACATTGTGACGGTTTTACCCGATGGCGAAGATGATGATATGGAGATTCTTCAAGATGCCGAGAGAACCGGAGGTGTGATCATATCGAAGGATAAATTCAGACAGGACGTTTATCGGAAGTATTCGTCCCGTCTGCGAAGAGTTGGGTTCACTGTGAAATCGACGGGAGGTCCAGCGGACAAAGGATCTTTTGAAGCCAGGCTTCATAATTGTATTAAAATTGTGTTCGATCAGGAGTTTAGATGTGAGTTGGAGGTGGGTTAGGCCATTTTGGAACTTGGCAGATTGCAGAAAATTTTATATTTTTTGTAAAATATTTCAAATTTTTGTATCTAAAATAAGGTCGGCTTATTGGAAAACTACGTTCGGATTTTGATGAAACTTTGCACAAGTTAAGATGACAGTTGTCTAAGGCATATTCTAGGTGTTTACTTGTCCGTCCGTAAAGTCGCTTGAGAGATTTCGGTGACATGCACTGTGCGAAAACGAAAGTTGACTTGGCACTGTGCAATTTATTGGCTTTTGCACGGTGCAATAGGCTTTTTTCGGCTGTCGCCCGCACCCTCACTTTTTTCGCACAGTGCAAACACCAACATTCGCACCAGCGACTTTCCGGACGGAGTAGTATCTTGAATCTTGCCAAAACCACCGAATTTTTTTTTGGTCGAGTACGCTGCATATTGAAATTTTTTTTGCGGTTTTTAGAGTGAAAATTTTGAATTTGAAAAGTTTAAAATTTTCCTTGGTGCCTGGTGATAATTTTCCAATCATAAAACCTTTACGGTTTCATGCAATGGACGTGTTAAAAATTTCGAAAATATTAGAAAATAAAAAAAATTTTTTTTTCTTTGATTTTTCTGATTTCAATTTTCAGGGCTTTCCTACGTCCTCCCAGGCGAACCAGACTATGAGTTGGTCAAGAAAACGTACGCTTCAATCGACATAGCTGACCGTGTCAGAGCCCTGGAACAGCTGAGAGTGCTGGCTGATTGGTATTTCCTGGAAGAAGCGACCTGCTCCGGAAATTACGGACCATTCGCTTTTATCGAATACTTTGGTGGACAAGAATTGGACCACAAATTCGATAAATTTTGGCGCAAATATCAGATGTGGAGGAAAAGAGAGTAAGTCGAAAATTTGTATGGAGATTTTTAGGTAAAAATTGCAAAAAAAAAAGTTTTTTCGTGGCAAAAAACAAAATTTTTGGCCGGAAAATTGCGGAAATTTTCAAATTTTTCCCGTTTTTCGATCTAAAAATCTCGGTAGTTTTTCGAAATTGCGACCTAAAAGTCTAATATATGTCTGAGGAGATCATAATCTAGTTTTTTTATGACAGATCTCTATCAAAATTGAAAAAAATCATTTCTTACTTATTTTTTTATTAAAAATTTTTTTCCAGAGAACTTTGCCGCGGAGTTTATGGATTGTAAATATTGAGCGCTGATCTCATATTCAACTTATACGGTGCTTGCTATTTTTCCACTTATTGATGACTTAACCTTTTTTCGCAACTCGCATTTTTCTTAACAAGCTTTCATCGTTTTTGATTACGGGTACTTTTGAATAAACTATTGTGCTGGAAATTCAATTTATGACGAAGAAAAAAATTTAGGAAAAGGAAATTTTGGGTCCTACCACGAAGATTTGAGAAAGCGAAAATTTGGCTGTTTTTAAAGTGGTGATGGTAAATTAGTGTCGAATAAGATAGAAAAAATAATTTTTTTGTAATTTGAATAACAAATTTTTATTTTCGGCAAAAGCTCGAATTTCTATGTACTCTATTTTAAATTTGGGAATGTTTTTTAAGAGTCAAAATTTCGGATTCCTCTTAAAATTTGAGGTCCTACCACGAAACCCTGTTTTTTATTTTTCGCCCAGATCTTTGTTAAGCTGACCTTTTGGGGGCTGTTTAAGATTTCCGTAGGATTTTTGAGCCCTTTCCAGGCACATCACTGTAATCCTTCACCCCCATTTCCTTCCTTTATCCTCGCCTTTGTTTCCCACCACGAAAACATGGAATCTGGGAAATCTTGGGTTTATTCGGCGGAAGCTCTCGGAATCCCTCCGAATAAAGGCCTTCTTGTTACATTTGCCGTCTTTTCGGCTCAAACATTTATATCTTGGCCATTTTTGGGGATTAGGCTTTGTGTCTCGAGACGAAAACCTTGTAATCTTCAAAGAAAGTTGCAAGGAATCCGCCGGATTTGGAAACCGCCGGTGTGGGAGTGGGCTATTTACAACAAATTCGGATCGAAAACACAGGAAGTATTATAGTGAATGTTTGGGAAATTTTTACAATTCTACGATTCTGCCTAAAAATATTTCCGTTTTTTGTAAAGGGATGTCGCCAAAAATAAACGGTGTAATGAAATCAATTCCCTCAGCTTTCATGAGTTTTTAACATTTATTTCGGTATAATTAAAAGCTGTGGTTCAAAGGAATCGAAGGGAAAATTCGAAAATTGTACTTAACCGACATCAAACAAAAATCAATGGCTATTGTTACAGTATACAAAGAAAATTTCAGAAAAATTGAGTATAATATAAAAACAAAATCGGAGGTTGAATCTGCGAATGGAATTATAATTAGGTATTCTTGGAACAGTAACAAAAAAATTCGGTTAGAATGGGACAGTGATTGGGCTGGATATTTACAATTTTCCGAGGGGAAATCCTCAAAGCGCGATGCTCGGATTTTTCTGACATGTTACACAAATAATCTACAGTGAGGACTCTTCAATCCTTTCAAATTTTAGCTAACAGTTTGCAGGGAGCCCCGAGGTATTCGACTTTGAAATACATGCTGTAAAATCGTGACTAAACAAGTTTTTGCCTATACCTTTTTGAATTTTGCTTTCTGAGATTTGATTTTTTCTACACAAGCTCTACTCCTTGTCTTAAACAAAGTGATAAGCCTCTATTTCGAAATTCGAAAAGAAATTTTTGAATTTTCAAACAATTTGAGCCAAAAAGCCTTGATTTTTTCCAATTTTCAGCTAAAATCTCAAACATCCCTCCTAAAAATTCTAGTTTTAATTTGCCCCAAGTTTTATTAAAAACCGAGCATCGAATTTTGACCATGTCCAGGGCCACAATGGGTTAGCACCAAAACTGGCTGCGGAATTTCGGAAAGATCTAACAATATTTTCAACATTAACGCTCTAAGATCGCCACATGCCGAACTTGGCGCCGTCCTGGTACATCATCCAGTTGTCGCGGTCGCCCATTTCCGGCTGCATGTACTGTTGCGGCGGTTGTTGTTGGTAATCGCCGGCATAATAGTTCATGTTGTTGTAATAATTGATTTGTGGCTCTTCTTGGCCATAAATTTGGGAAGATGTCGATGATCCCGAGGACGAGGAGCGGATTTCTTCCTGAAAAAAAGGTTTTTAGAAAGATTATGCAAATTTTGAAAAATTTTGCAAATTTTGGCAATAAGTTTAAAATAATAAGTTTGTAGAGTATTCCCTATACTCCAAATAAACTATCAAAGTTTTGAGTAAAATTTTTCAGAATTGAGAGCACCTGGTCTAAAATAATATAATTGACCCCCCTCTTACCTTCAAAACGGGTGTGCTGGGCATTTGATACTTGGCCGTCATGCTGGCATTCATGTGGTTCGGGTGCAGGGAGGTGTTAAAATGGCTGAAATCGTCGTAAAATCCGGATTCCGGTGTGTTTGGTGCGTTGCGAGTATCGGTCGGAGAGGGGAATGCATGTCCATACATGGCCATCTGCTGATGTTGGTAGTCTGAAACAATAAACGCTCATTTTCTGCTATTTTAAACTCAATGTACGTATTTTAAAACCATGAAATCTGGTTGTGAAAAATCTCGGACAGCTTTCATCGTATAAAATGTCTTTTTCCTATTTTTCAATGGAAAAAGGCGAAAATTCGGTAAATTCTTACCGGCTTGAGCCATGTGAGCCTGTGGCTGGGGTTGCAATGAGATCGGTGTGGGCATTTGATGGCTTTCAATGCTGAGCGGCGTCATTTGAGTGGCATTCTTGCGTTTCTTGGCCGCGGATTCGTCGTTGAACTGGAAGAAGGCTTGTTGTTGTTGTTGTTGATAGATGAAGTTGGCGTCCATACCGTTCTCGCCCATGAAACACTTGTACTGCTTGTTGGGCTCGATGGAAGTGAGGGAAATTTGTTGAGTCAACGACCTGAAAGAGTAATATAATTTTTGGATGTTTTGTACCATTTTAGTTTAAAAAACCTAAAATTTGTTAAGCCACAACTGTTATCTACGTTGGATTCTTATCGTATACTGCAGGTAATTGCTTTTTTGCATTGTTTCTCTTTATTTTTAGGTATTCCTCCGAAGATGTCTAGAGTATATCAGAGATCGGTTTTGTCGGAATTTCAGTGCCCTTTTAGGTATTATCCAGGTATAATAATACCTATAATACGTCTATTCATTATAAATACGGAGCTTAGCCCGGATTTTCGTGGGTTACGGCATCACTTCGTCTCCTAGTAGGTATAGGTCACCGTTTTTGCTATATTTATGCAAAAACGGATGGGCAAACGTCTGCCACATTCTCTATCAGTTTTAGGAGTGTTTTCGATGCTGCTTGATTAGTAATTGAAAACTTTTCGTTTACATTATACCTAATTTTCGCGATGACGAATCGACACGAAGGATTAATTCGCGGGGCATTTCCCTCGAATTTTATTGTTTCTTATGCTCATAAATTTCGCTGGAAAACGTCGACGAAATGTTTTTCCCGGCCAGCTTCCCGTTTTCTCGGAACAACAACGTTTTTTTGCGAAAATCATAAGAGGGAAAACCGAAACCGTTCCACTTCGCCCGTGATTCGATCGAGATGTGTGAGGCGAGAAAGAAAGAAAATTGTTGTCGTATACGGGATAAACAACCGCGAAATGGAGTTCGCTTTACCGTAAAAATTCCGACGGATAAAGACGACCTTGAGCCCCGAGAGGTATTTTTTGCGGAAGAGGGCTTAATTCAACACGTTTACAACGTCTCGCAGAGGAAGTAATCTAGCATCTACAGGATATTAGAAGGCAATTTGGTAGGAATAAATATTGTTTTAGGCTTGAAATCGATCAAGTGAACCATAATTTCGTCCAAAAATTTAGCAAACTTAATAAAAATGGCAGAAAAGTCAGCTTATCCTACCTTTTTTGTGTCTTGGCTCGTTCCTCATTGCAGTTCATGTCCTTGATGCCAGGAACATTCTTCTTCGGCTTCTTCCGTGGCTTATATTTGTAGTCCGGATATTCTTTTTGATGCAGTTGCCTCAATCTTTCTGCTTCTTCAATGAAAGGCCGTTTTTCCTCTTCGCTCAGCTGCTTCCACCGAGTTCCGAGCTGTTTGCTGATCTCGGCGTTGTGCATGTCAGGTTGATGTTCGCAGATTTTCCGACGTTCCGCTTGAGACCAAACCATGAACGCGTTCATTGGTCGTTTGATATGATTTGAGGATTTCTTGCAATTCGTTGCGTCAGTGTAGGGCGTCAGTGAGGATTCGCTGACTTTGGTTGAGCCGAAAATCTCTGCGGGATCGAATCCCATGGAGCCGGCGCTTTGAGGTGAGGTCGAGCTGGACGTGTAGGTCATCTCGTGATGCTGTGTGTGCATCTGCGGTGGCAGATACATGGCCGACGAGGTTGAGGGAATTGAAACGGATGTATTTGAAGGTGAGGGTGGGCTAAGGGAGCCGGAACGGTCAGCCGTGGAGGGAGTTAAGGCGTTCAGTTGAGAGTATTTGCTGTGTGAGAAGGCTTGATCTAAAATTTTGAATGTATTAAACAGTAAGTAAATTAATATTACACTATTCTTAGTGTTAATGAGTATAAAAATTATTATTTGAGAATACTATACTATAACTTCGTTATTCCTAATCTCGGCTAAATATTATTACTAATTGAAAACACTTGATATTATGTGGTATCATATCGTATACCATTATATAGGGCATGCTATCACATCGTATGTTTAAAAGTTCTAGACAAATCTAAGGTTCCTAGATTGATTGATGATCCTTAATATTATGTAAGGTTACTGTAACATGATTTCAGAATACAGTAATGACTGTTAAGAGCCCAAAATAAAAGACAACTTACTCAGACGGCTGTCTCCACAAGTGTCAAACTTGTTCGGAGTGTCCACCGTCGTGGTGCCGGCGTTCGGTTGGCTTTGAACCGGTTGAGGGTGGGCCACGCGAAACGACGGCGGATAAAAGTAGTCGGGCGGGGCGTGGCTCACCGTGCTCCTGCAAACATTCAATATTTTTCGTCCCAGGCCAAACGAATCCAAAATACCGCGGCCCGAAGAAGAAACCGTTAATCCAGCGTTCGCAAAAATCTTTTCGGCCAAACGCGGGCCCATCTTACATTCGCCGACACACCCCATCCCGCTAATCCTCCCTAATTTCGCTTGCAGGTTCATCCAATTTAAAGTGCGTAAGCGATTCTGTTTTTCTGATGTCAATGTAAATATGTGATGCATACAATTATTAAGCGGCGAGATTGACGATTGGGCAAGCATTCCGTGTTGCAGCGGGTCGTAAACAAGACTCGAAACGAAGATGATTAGGGTTTAATGAGGATTCAGCGAGCAGTTACGGTAGGATATCGGCTAACTATAGGACTTCTAATGCTGACTGCGGATCTAGCTGCCAAAATTGCCTAATATTACATCGAAACATTGCATTACAAAGTTCAATTGCCAAGCACAATATAAATTTAATAGCCTAACCATAGTAGGCTGCAACTCCTAATATCCTAACAGATACCTTGAAAAGCATTTGTTTTTAATTTAATTCAAAAAGAGTATGATTTTAGCGGAGTGATGTTATCACTTCGATCAGAAAACGCGGACTAGAAGAAACGAAACACAGAGCTACAGTAGGAAACGGCCATCTCTTCATACTAAGAAGGGCTTATCAGACCGAAAGTCGGCCTTCTTCGCCCAGTGCAATATAAAGAATTATATTTTTTGATATAACAGTAAAATTTAGTAGATTTTTCTTTTGGGGTATAAGGTAAATGCTAAGTTGCATTCAAGTTTGCTTACCCATCCGACTGGTAATTGTCCCATTCGTAGGTGTAATCACTTTCTGACTTGATCATTCCATTATTACAGTTCATTGAACCGGGAATGGACATAGTACCAGTTTAAGTTCTGGCCAGCTAGGGCATAAACTGAAAGAAATTGCGAGTTAAAAGGTTAAAAAGTTATGCATTCAAATCACGAGGAAACGGTAAATTAAGGTGTGGGTTGCGGCAGAAAAAACTAAAATGATATGATAAAAATAATAAAATGACGTTTTGTAATTAGTACAATCATAGTAGGGAGCAGTTTGTATTCCGATTTTTGGCAAAATACGGTGGGGTTTGGAGGATCTAGAAACGGAGAATTCCAAGCAATCTTTAGGTTTTATTCAAAGGTTCTACACTTATGCTTCCTGGTTGAACGTCTTAGAATGCTATAACGCAAAATATGCCACAAGGAACAAGTAAGTAATAAAACAATTTCCCCGTACGCGGCGGTAGTATCATACTTAGCGATGTCCCTTAACGGGTAATCTCCAAAGTCTAATCCCTTCTAGAACTCAAATTCTACCTATTGAAATAGTAGGGCGGATGTTGTTATAATTATGCGTTTCTCGGAAAACTGACGGAATTTTGATACGGGTGGGAGGGATAAGAGGTGATTATGACTTTTTTAGGGAAGTCATGGTTTACTATATTTATACTAGACGGTTATAGCAGCAGGGAGGTTTAGAATGGGGATTTTGAAGGTAAATCAACGTATCAAGGATTTTGAAGTATTTTTTTATTGAAACTAGTTAGTTATGCTTTTCTTTAATACTATTGGCCCAAAAATCTAAAAAAACTCCTAAAACTCTTTCCCATAGGATGTAAAAATAGAATTCCTACAGTAACCTAGAGATCTCAGCTCGACCTTTCGCCACCAGTTCATCCTCGTAAACTGGCAAAAATCTTTTACCGCGTTCCCAACACGCAATTTCCCTTTATCAATTGAACGCTCATTTGGCAGTCAAAATAAGCGTCAATTTGTCAGCTTATTCCTGGGATATTTACCCGGCTATTAGAACGTAACAAAGCCGCTCTTTGCATATTCTAGTGATATTAGACTTGTATTTGTGCTGTAGAATGACCGCAAGGCGCAGCCTTATCGGACAGTGGGCTTTTTCGGAAAGGGGAAAGGATGGATACAAAGGCGTCAACAGACAATGATAAGGTGCGTTATATGCGGGAAAGGGGGTTTGCAGAGATTTTGGGTCTGATCTCTGGGATTTGCAGAGGGCTTAGATGATTGAACTCAATAGTAAAGGATGAACACAGCGTCTGCATAATGAATGCAAAAAAATTAAAAAAGGTTTTGCCTTGATTAGATTTGTTGTAGCAAATTTTGTGTTACCTAAAAATTTTACTGAAGAATTGTTAGGAACCAACATTTTTTTGGTATATCACGGAGCAGCAGTAGCGAAATGTTTATCGGACTTAGGCTAACCCCGTAAACAGAATTTTTTGGAAAATTTTTTCTGGGCCCTACGACAAGATCGTTTGTTATAGTCAGGTTTTATTGCACAAGAATTGAATCAACATTTTCATTGTAAGCCTCCTTAGGCTACGAAATTTAAAACGCATCTTAATTTTTGCTCGCCAACTGATAAGACCGACTATTCTCCAAAAATTTAAATTTAGACACACATCATACACAAATCCGAAAAATTAAATCAACATCGCCATGTTCCCCAAAGATATACCCTCACCCAACGTTATCTGATCAACCACATCTATCTTCACTATGATATGTGTCAACTTTTGCCCCAAGCAATTGGGTACGTCATAATTGATCAAAGTCATGAGGGGTGTGGCGGGGAAATTATTCAAACCTCACGTCATTTCATAAACAAAAACAAGAGAGAGTTTGCAAAAATGGGAGGGTAACCGGAAGAAATCGGCTAGGTGTTGTTATGCGGAAATCGAATTTTTATTTTGCACATGAGTTTTGCGGATTAAAATGACGAATTGTGGAGAATTGTGCTGGATGAGCTGATTGATTTTGTGTGGGAAGGGAAAGTACGTCTGATTTTACCGTATTTTTGATTGAAGAATTCCGAGAAATGACGTCATAGATAACTAAGGAGCTTAATAAAAAATAACAAAGTCAAAATTAGATGAAAACTCGAAAAGTGTAAAATTTCAAGGGTCGTCATGAAAACACAAAACACAATCATGTGATTCAGGAAAGTCGCAGACGTTCCAGAAACCCAAAGGTCCCAAAAAAAACTTGAATCAACCTCCCAAAGCGATACTTTATCATTTACACTATCTGCAGGTGGCATTTCCTCTTGCGCGGCTCGAAGCCATCTTATAACGAGACGTCTTCGAGTGCGTTAAGGTCAAGATAAATGGAGCAACATTGACAGATGCAAGTGCCCATAGGCGATCGGAAATTTATCCGAGAAAAAAAAATGGGAAATCTTGGGAAAAAATTAAAAATTTTCTGTACAGTTCGGGGTTACTGTAACATCACCATCATCCTATTGCCCCAGCGAACGAGATGATGACAAATGAGAACTTTTTTACCAAAAATCTCGTCGCGGAAGTTACAGTAAGCCGCAAAGAATGTCGAAAATCAAATTTTGAAATGTTTTGCGCGCGCGGTAACTCTCTTTCCATTGTCTCGCGTTTAATTGACTTTAGAGATTTTTCACGGACAATGAGTAATGTAATAAACGCGTAATAAGTTTTTACGGAAATATGGAATCTTCCAATAACAAAATTACCAAGTCTGGCCAAGTGCAAGATTTTGGCTGGGTAAGGAGCGATCAACGATTAGGATAAAAAGCAGGAAAGCGAACTACGCGAAAGTTCCAAATTTGAGTTTAATAAAAAGTGAAATTTTCCAAAAAATATGCGGGAATTTAGGTTTGCCCACAATCCCTGGTCTACAAAGATTGTTGAATATCTCGGCTAGTCATAAAAAACGGAAAGTAAAACTTTAAGTATGTGATTAATGGCCTAGATAGATCACGCATGCAAAATTTGCAGGAAATCTGAACTTTCTGCGCTTAGTTTGAATTAACCTATATCACCAGTCTATCACAACTAAAAAAATCGTTAGACCGCTTTCAATTCGTTGCATAGAAGTTTTACAGTCTAATATGAAGCACCAGTTGGCCAGTGACGAGTTAGTTGAGCCAATCAAAAACTGTTCCAGTAGATGTTTTGACGACTCGTCAAAGCTTGCAAAAGTATGGAGCCCAGTGAGATAACTCAACTCGCTCAACCACAAAACCCGACTTTTTTCCTCGACTAGGTCTCGAGGTGAGACCGAAAAGTGTCGCGACATGTGACGCGACCTTCACTTTCTCCTTACTCCCCCCCCCCCTTTTTTTCTAATGTCCTCCGGGCAAGAAGAGAAAATCTACTCGACGAATTACAGAATCCCGACCAAAATCGCTGCAAAACATATCCTGAGGGCCTGTGTGTGGTGGAACATGTTTGCACTCTCGACCTTTTCGCCCTCTGGAATCCGTCGTTGGGATCCGCGACGAAAGCGAAATTTTTCGATTTTCGGGGAGGGGCCTATTCCGCGCGACTGAGACCGCCGCGGAGGTGGGGGGAAGAAGATTGAGATGAAGGAGAAGGTAGACGACGTTCCTCAACGTCCTCTTCTTCTCGGATCGAAGGTGATCCCACAGAGTTGAGCGTGCAGGGAAGTGGAGATAAAAGTAATAAAATTTTGGAAAGCAAAAATCAAAAAGTTAAAAGTCTCAGATTGTGATCAATCTGGTCAAAAATGGTGATTATTATTTTCTAAAGCATATTCGACATAGCCGAAAATTTTAAAATTTTTACAATTTTTATCGAAAAATTTTAATTTGTTACAATACGAGGACAAACAGTCTTTTATACAAAAAATTATATTTTTCACAAAGATTAGCAAAATTAGATATAACGAAATTTTTTCGATCATTTTTCACCATTTTTAATAACTTTTGTTCGGTTTTCGTCAATACCTAACAACAAACTGCTAAAAATATATACGTTCGAAACATTGTATTGCCTCTACAAAACAAAAATCGTTTGACCTGCAAAACAATTTCCAAACCTCGTTTCGTAAGCAGTTTTCTGTAAAGCGGAATATTCGTTTCTTCCGTTGTGGCCAACTCAAATTTCGCAAACCCAGAACCTTGCGCCGGAGAATATCTATATATAATCGACCCGGCCCCCCTAATCCCGTTATATCCGATTCGAAAATCTCCATGTTCTATGGAGAATCGTAAGATGAAAAATATATCGTTTGTCCTGAGGGATATCAGTGGGAATTCAGGTTGTAATTAATCCCTGCTAAAAACGCCCGAAATGTTTATTTTTGGAGGGATGTTTTTCAACACGTGAATGTGTACAATACTAATTGACGGAAAATGTTGATTGCGCTTTGTAAGGGGTGAGTGATATTTTTCCCGTCATTTTTTGATCTTAATTTGGTGGGGCTTAAAAATCTTGTAAAACTAAGCTTACACGAAACGTGTACCAAGTGTGACACCAAGATTTTCTTTGCAATTTTGCGCATGCATTGGACGTACCCGTGTTAATTCATGAGATTTTTAGCTTTCGCTTTGCAAAAGACGCCGCGATATTCAACGACCCCGAGATGCTAAGCGAACTCCGGAGACCGGTGAGAGATAAAAACGTTTTTAGCCGTATTTGTTTCAGTTTTGAGCGAAAAAATTATTTTTTTTGTGGAAAAATCGCCTTCTACGGAACCCACAAATGCAACACTTTTCATACAAAAAGTTGCATAAAGATTGCCACATTTTTTGCCAAATTTTTCCTTAAAAATCTCGGTCTTTTCTACTAGGAAGCTTGGATATGTGTTTTAAAAAATTACTCTAAATTTATGCCAAGTTCTAGAAAAATTTGAGCGTCGCATTTAGAGCACAGTCTCACAGTCTTTCCTCAGTGTACAAACTTAATCTCTTTCGTCAAAGCTTGGAGAAAGAATAGGAGCCATAAAATATCGCTTCAGCTCGCGCTACATGATTGAAAGTGCATGAAAGTAAAAGTAATAAAGACGCGAAGGATTAAAAAGAGCAACAGGTAAATCTTGTTACGACAAGGTGGAACAAAAAACGAAAAAAAAGTGTTATTTTCGCACGGATTAATTTTATTGCAAAGGACTTTTTTGGGGTAAAAAATTTGCATTCTTTTCCAGTTGCAATTATTGATAATGACGCAATAGAAAAAATAAATACTCGAAAAGAATGGGATGTAAAAGTTGAGCGCTGGAAACTGCGGCAAATCCTTTAATTTCTCGGAGCGGGAAGTGGTTGAAAAGCAATTTTTTTGATGCCGAAATTGTACAGAGTACGGTTGGAGATAGTTGGAAAAATAAAGTCAATAACCTTTTGTCCTGAAAGGTCTATTTCTGAAAGTAGAATTCACAGATTTTAATGAAACTTGACAAAAATTTGGATTAGAATTTTCGAAGCGATATTTGAGATTTTTAAATTTGCGTTTTAGCCATTTTAGCCTAAAAACCATGACGGTTTATGGAAAGCGCATGTTAAAAATCGCAATTATCTCTGCGAAAATTTGTAATCTTATTTGTGCCAAGGTTCATGAAATTCTGTCCATTTTACTCTCAGAAATAGACCTTTTACGCCAAACAATGGGCTGCCATTCGATGAACAAGATCTTTGGCTTTTTAAAATTCGTTATTTATGGGTCATTCCACTTTTTAGCACTTTTCAACCCCTAAAATCCCCTTAGTTCCTTTTCCTCAGCCCTCAAAAATTCCCCATTCCCTTACGGATTGCGCAACTTCTCCTCGACGAACTCCAAAACTTTTCAGCGGCTTTTTCGAAAGTGAAAGCTCCAAGAAATCCGCGCAAAAACGCGCAGAGAAAAACCTCGTCGTACAACGTTTATAGCCCGCGGTGACTAAAAAAACGAACGTGAGGAACGCTACAACCAAAAAAAGAAATCATAAAAAAGGAGTTGCGCAACGGGATTAGACTTTCCGTCTAGTCATCCGAAGGAAACGCAAAAGCCCTTAGGGTTTTCACTGTTATTGAGCGAAAAGAAGCGTCATAACAAGGATTCTTGATGGTTAAACAAGGTGGAACTTTGGGGGAGATCAAAAAATAAAAGTCTAAAAGCGAATCATAAAAAGCAAGGGGTGTCTCAGATTTTGATGACACTCAGGCCAAATTTTGGTTAGAATTTGCCAAGACATATTTGAAATATTTAGCACGCGCGTTCTGTAGAAACAATTCATATTTTTTGGTCAAAGTTTTGCGCTTTTTGGCCTTTGAAAAGATCGTTAAATATATGGCTTTACTTGCTAGGGTTGAGCTAAAATTTTAAAGGGCCAGAACAGCTACTTTTGAATTGCGCTTTTTACGGCATGCGAAACGAAATGTCAAAAAAATTTTATGTCCAGCAGCAAAAACAAAGGCGGCGGAGTGGCAAACAGTAAAATTGTTACTTTTAAACATGTAGAATGTCACCATTATTTATTTCTGTTGTTAGTGGTACAATAGACGAAGAAACTTTTTGGACATTTCGTTCCCACACCGTAAAAAGCGCAATTCAAAAGTAGCTAATCTAGCCCTTTAACGGAAAAAATTGATTTTTACACAAAAATTTTCGTAATGCAACAAAATCAAAATGCCAACAATCAGCACTGCTTTGGTACATGCTACTTGTAACTAATTTTTTCCCATATTTCCTCTGTATATATGTACAATGTTCGTACTTTACGCCGTTAAACTTCTTATCAGAGAAAAAACAATTGATCATCTAAAACATACTCTATACTATACATGTTTTACAAAAAAATCAAAAAAATTTTTTTCACTGTGCAAAAAGTCAAAAGTAGTTGTTCTGGTCCCTTAAGGGTTTGTTATATGGCCTATAAGGAAAATGTTTGCCGAATTTGAGGAAAATCGACTTGTTGTTCTCTGGGTATTTCTCCTAGCCAAAAAAGGTTCCAAAGATCGCTAGAATCCCGATTGTTCCCCATTATTCGTCTCCTCAACGATCATTATCTTAATTTTTATGCCTTCCTTTTCTCCGGAGGATCGCCCCGATCCACAAAGATCTTGAGCTGCGATATCGCGCAACAGGACAATCCCAGATTGTCCTTGCAACACGCTTCGCATCGCCTCAAATGACAATTTCTCACTCTCAAGTGCCAAAAATATTACCCAAATATTGCATCAATTTGTTGTGCAATCAAAATATCTGATGAGGTAAAAGCTGAACGAAACGGCAAAAATTTTTTTACACTCAAATTTTACGAAATTTGAGGAAATTTAAATTTTTGTCTGCATTAATCCAAAAGTTACAGTACGATTGATTTGATTAGACGTTGGCTAAAGGAAATTAATTTTCCTCCAGTCTCGGCTTGAGATCTCTTCCAAAATCTGTTTTTAAACATGACTTTACACATTTGAAGATTAAAACTCGCCATGAAATTCCTGAGATTTTTGGCGTGCCCTTTGCAAAAACCCTCGAGATTGTTTCGTCGAAACTTTACAACAATAAGACAAAATATTTTCATATTTAACATTTGGCATGTTGTTCGAAGCTAAAATGTTTCTACGAAAAACCATTTTTTCCGCAAAATAATCGGTGAGCTATGGGAAAAATTTTTTCTCTTACCGTCTCTCTTCATTTTACATGCTCTCTCGTCTGCAAAGACCGTTGGATATCTCGAACGACCTTGCAAAGCGCGAGCTAAAATTTTGAGGAATTAATGTGTGACCTAGAAAGACCATGCGTGCAAAATGTGAGGAAAATCCGAGAGTTGGAAGATGCTGAGAACGAGATTTTTTGCGTCGAGAAGCACATTTGAATCACAGATAATTTTAGTTTCAGCTTTGCAGCCGCAGACATGATATATATTCAAATACGACGTCTCCAGAGAATGCGATAATAATCCTGGAGATTCCTCCGCACCTCGCGTACGTAAATATATCTTCCCATTTTGCGGCCCATTTTTTATACGGTAGGCCGTAATCTGCAATAAACGAAGAATAGGGCCGAAACTATTGAGGGGATTAGAAATTGGAATGGTAAACAGAACGGGATTTACGTGGCATCCATGTCATCCCGTTGCATAATAAAAATGTTTACAATTTAATTTGGCGATGAATTGAAAAAATTGGGAAAATCGAAAATAAAACTGCAAAAACTGGAGAATGTTAAGCACGGAGATGAGCCATAGAGGGTAAAATAAAAGTATTAGCGAACGTCATAACCGTGAAAACACGAGCTCTAGGAATCTTGGCCGGATTCCTGAGTCAGTTGCTGCGAATAGAGGGGATCAGAGTGTTGTTGTTCGCGGAACGGTCCGGAGACGGATTACTCTATGGTCTGCGAAGTATCAACCGTCTGAAGTCGGTTGAAACAGTGGGAAATATCTGAAAGTAAACATCAATAACGGTATTTTTGACAGAAAATCGCGAAAAATAGGATATTTCGCGAGAAAAATGGTGTAATCAAATAAGGTTAAAAATAGAACATAATAAAGATTGATGCAAAAATGATAAATAAACCGGCTTGACATTTCACCAGTTTTCCGTATAAGCATCATTCTCCGTTGGGAAAAGATATAATGGCTAAAAATCAAATACTTTGGCCGAGAGTCGGGAGTTACGGTAGAGGTATTTTGAGCAACAGCAGAGATCGGCTGTGCGTAATGTTATGAGTGAAGAGCACGGCTATTGAATTGATTTACGCATCCGCCGATGTGGATTACTGTTTTTCCAAATGCAAAGCCGGAAATTTCCTTGATATTCTATAGAAGATAAATTATAAACAGCATAATCCCTTGGAGGAAACTGCACATAGCACAAAAACCGAGTGATACGTCGCAAAAGATTGTTTTTCTCGAAGGTCTTATTTTTCGATGTCGTCGCTAAACATCATCAAGTTTCCCAACCATATCTACCGAGAATCTCTTGGTAATAAAAACATTTTTGCTACAGTAATCGGATCAAACATCCCAGCGGAAGTTCGTCCGCGGTCATCCGCTGTTTTTGGTCGTATTTTTAGCGCCGAGAGAACCGATTACAACTTTTATTTTTACGTAAACTGTAATCTGGGCCGCATAAAGTTTGCAGTGACGTTAATTAGCGTCCCAGCTCCGGGCCAATTAACTAACCAATAAAACTGCTCTGCGGGATAAACGCTGACGCACGGTGGGACAAAACGGAAAATTTTTGAACGAGCGGATTAAGGTATTAAAAAAAAAGCCCGGAGGGTGGAAGGGAGATCGGATGTCCGCCCAAAAAAGGAGAATCTTCCCAAACCGGCAATAAAAGTGGGTGCAATTGACGCGCGGGAAATGATGGCATCCGTTGCGGTACGCAAAAAGCAACGAGCCCAATTTCACAAACAGTTTAATGAGAAATTTCATCCGAAATCGCCCGAAAATGATGATATGGCCCTAATCCGCCATTATCTCCCGTTAATAGGCCTTTTCTTCGTTGCAGCGTTGTTGTTTCAGGTGTTGGGTGGGCGTTAAAGACCGGTCAACGGACGCCTTGAATGGGTATAAAGAAAATTTGGGGGGAAAATGCCAACTAAAAATCAAAAATCGTAATGTGCGTCAGAGCAACGGTATTTTTGGATTTTGATGCTTTTCATCCCCAAATGTAGCGGCCGAATGCAACGGATAAACGCTTTGTTTGTTCCAGACAACTTAATTGGCCACAAAGCTGATTAATTGCCGCAAAAGTCACGTTCCAAAAGAATTTTGGGATACGGTAGCGAGGGATGAGATTATCCTTGAAAACAGCGCCTTGGAATGGACAAATGAGGTCAAGTTTTGGAAGCCCTATGTAACTAGTAGCGCAAAGAGATCGCCATTTGTTGACCGTGGACTTGTGTTAAGCATTACGGCCAAAATTTGAATTTTTTTGACAAAAATTGATTTTATTCAATTTTTTTTGGTTAAAATCAGAATTTTTCAAAATGTGATCCACAAATTTTGCTGAAATTTGGCAGAAATAAAGCTTACAGGCTCCTAAAACATTTGCAAAATTTTGAACTTGCGCTTTGCAAAGTCCGTTGAGATTTTTACGTCGAAAAATCCCAAAAATTCGATTTTTAATGAATTCAAAGAATTGAGATTCTTTAAAGGGCCAGAACAGCTACTTTTGAATTGCGCTTTTTACGGCGTGTGAAACGAAATGTCAAAAAAGGTTTTTTATGCCCTGCAGCAAAAACAAAGGCGGCAAAATTGCAAACAGTAAAATAATTGTTAGTAAGCATGTAGAATGTCACCATTATTTTTTTCCGTTGTTATTGGTACTGTAGACGAAGAAACTATTTGAACATTTCGTTTCTACCCTAACCATGGCTCCGGCCCGGGCTCTACTGTCCCTTTACTGTTTTGAAATGCATCCTAGTAAACTTCAAGACTCATCTCCTAGTCATAAGCGTCAAAAAGATAAAGGCAATGAAGCAAAGTCCCTAGAGTTTGTGACTTCATGGATAACCCAAGGGTCTCTAAGAATACCGAGAAGACAATTTCAAGATTAGCCAAAAAAAAACTAAATTCTGAATTTTCAATTTTTTAACCCGGAAGTCGACAAAATTTGATAGTTCTTTGAATTTGAATTTTTTTGTCCTGCATAACGCGGTTATGAATTATTTTTTGGAGTCGTTGAGGTTTTTCTGATAAAATCATACTGGGAGATTTAAATTCTAGATTTTTTTATTTTTGAGTTTTATTTCCGCATAACGCGGGTTGAAAAAAAAGGATGCAAAAAAATGTCCAAGCATCGGAGTTTAAGCTTTCTTCAAAATTTTGCTCCTACATAACGCGATCTGGTATTCGAATTTTTTCGCAAATTTGAAAAATTTCATTTCCTTAACACATATGTATGTATATGTTAGAAAGGTCCTCAAAGGTTTCTCGGATTAGCCTTTTTCCGCACCAAGATCGCCTAATCATCTGAACATAATATATCTTTGATAACAACCAACCTTTTTGGAAGATAATCCTCAAAGTTCTTTTAAATTTGACTCCAAACGAATTTGGGGAATGTTCGAATTCGAATTATGTAGTTTCACCAATGATTAATGCATCTCCAGAAGACGGGATTTCCGAGCATTCCCCGAGGGCATTAAAAACCAATTCTTGAAGAAAATTAGAGAGTGTCTGCCGGAAATCTTAAAAATAAAAATTAAGCAGTTTTAAACGGCTATTAACGAGAGATAAGGAGGGATATTCGTGGGTGATATCGTTATGAATCCACCGCTTATCTTCATAGTAAAGCAGTCAGTCAGGACTCCCGATGATGCGGAATATCAGTCTGGATTACAGTAATCCGCAGTCGCGGCGGTTTGTTGAATAATTCGGCTGCTTCTGCAGAGCTCAAGCTAAGGAAAGACATGTTAAGACTTTTTGACCCATTAATCAGTCTGTAGGGAATATAATGAGCGCGTGACCTCTAAAGATTCAGGCAAACGAGCACCAAATCTTGGGCGATTCCTAGAAGCGACGAGTCCACATTACTTTGCCCACAGGCTGACAGTATTTTCGGCCGTTTTAAGCTTCCGATATATCCGCTTCTCCCTCCACTTCTCTACAGTATTCCTCATTTTGAAACAGAAAAGTTGATTAAGAAACCAGTAAAGACTTGAAACAAACTCTTCTCGAAATTTTATGTCGATATTATAATTATAACTGTACAAAAATATACTGCCGTTTTATAACGTATTTTAAAAAAAATTACCTTACAATTCATTAAAAATTTGTTTTAAAGGGTCAGAACAGTTACTTTTGAATTGCGCGTTCTACGGCGTGCGAAACGAAATGTCAAAAAAGTTTTTTTATGTCTTGTGGCGAAAACAAAGGCGGCAGAGTTGCAAACAGTAAAATAATTATTAGTAAACATGTATAATGTCACTATTATTTTTTTCCCCGTTGTTATTGGTACAGAAGACGAAGAAACTTTTTGGACATTTTGTTTCCAAGTCGTAAATAGCGCGATTCAAAAGTAGCTGTACTGTCCTTTTAAGAAACCAGTAAAGACTTGAAACAAACCTTTCTCGAAATAGTTTTTATTAGAAGCCAGGAAAAATGAAAAGAAAAAATTTTTTTAGTCGATGTTTTTTATAACTGTACAAAAATTTACTGCCGTTTTATACCGTTTTTTAAAAAATTACCTTACGATTCATTAAAAATTTTTTAATCTGGACTAGTTAAGCGTGATATAATATAAATTGATTTCTGATCAGACAATTACAGTCATATGCTTTTCAAACAAAAGAGCGCTGTTTAGCAGGTCAGCGAAGACAATTGCGTGCCACTAACGGATCTGCTGTTAATTAAAATATATAATTTGATTTATGCGAACAAACGAGCCAGGGCTTTGCAACAATCGCGAATGGCTAATAGGGATTACAGAGTGTGGTATGTATAAGGCAGAAGGACATGTAAGGGCAGTAAAGAAGTGAAAAATAGCAAAAACTTTTTTAATCTACATTCTAATGTGTCACAAGTCAGATTTTTTACAAAAATTATGCACATGCATTCGGCATTGCTTAAGCGACATTTTATACGCAAAACTGACAAGGGAAGCAAGGACACATTTCCTATTTTGGGCATATAGCCCATATTAATTCCTGCAAGTCTTAGTTAAGGCATTTCAGCCAAGATATTCAACGATCTTTGCGGCCGAGAGAGTACGCGAAACACGGAGCGCGGTCAGAGAAAACACACCTTTTTGACCATATCTTTAACAAGTTTTGTGTATGAAAAGTTAGTTTTTTGTGCAAACATTGCACTCTAGAGTAGAAATAGGTACGAAACTTTTCATGACAAAATTTGCAAAAAATTGCCGCATTTTTACCAACTTCCGACCAAAAAGTTTTGGTCGTTTCTGCAACGTGCAAGCTAGAAATATTGTATATTTTTTGAAAAGACTATTGTAAGTTTTCGCCAATTTTCATCACAATCTATGCGTCACACATTGATTACTTACAATGTAAGCAAAAAAAAATTTTTTTGCAATTAATTTGCTATGCATTTGTTGACCTTTTAGGCCAAGCAATAACATGCGTGTCGCACGTTTGATCAAATTCAGAGCATAACGCTGGAAGCACTTCTTTGTTCGGAAATTTTCCATGTTTTTGTGTTTCTTTATGGTTTACTGCTCTCTAACCTCTCAAAAATCTCAAAACGCGATTACCTCCAAAGTGTTTGTTGTCTGTCAATTCGAGGGATTTGCGACGTCCCCGAAAACAATCGGCCCTATTTCTGGAGCCGTGGGTGGATTAGGATTAGGAAACAATACAAACACGGTATGCCCAACGAATGGGGCAAAGTCATATTTCCGCCGGCGGTTCGCGGAACGGATTTAGTTTATCATATCCGTCGGCGTTTGCGTAGTGCTGGTCGACGGTCGAATACGGCGAAAGTGCTCGAATTGTCGGCGAAATATTAGTTTGGTTTGTGGTCAAAAAGAAAACATGGGGGAGGAAGGGGAGATCGGAGAAGTTACAGACAATTTTTGCAGGCTTCAGAGGACCAGAACAGCTTCCTTTGAATTGTCCCTTTGACGGCATGTGAAACGAAATGTCAAAGAAGTTTTTTGCGTCCTGCAGCGAAAACAAAGGCGGCAGAGGTGAAAACAGCAAAATAATTATTAGTAAGCATGTAGACTGTCAACATTATGTTTTTTTCCGTTTTTTTTTGGTACAGTAGACGAAGAAACTTTTTGGACATTTCGTTGCCACGCCGTAAAAAGCGCAATTCAAAAGTTGTTTTACAGTCCCTTTAAGGGCAAAATAAAAATAAAAAGATAAGTCAATGGGAAAAAAGATAGCTTTTTATGGCATACAGTGAAACCTCTCTACAACAAACTCCCGCACAGCAAAGCTTTTCCGTAACGAACCTCAGAGGCCAATGATGTCCCTACGTGCAACGAAAACTGTCTGTAACGACCAAATTTTCTGTCCCAATTGTAATTCGTTGCATCGGGCTTGTATTAAAATTTAGAAAAGTCAAAAATTGAACGTTTTAAAGGCATTTTGAAACTTTTTTCTCGATTTATAAACCAAAAACTCAAAAAATCTCGTTTTCAGGGTGTTTCAACCCTCGATTTTTGTCATTTTGCACGCATGATCTGTCTGTGCCATATATCAATTTCTGAAAGTCTTAGCCCGCGCATTGCAAGGACGCTCGAGGTATCAATCAGTCTTTGCAGACGAGAGAGCATGTAAAATGAGGAGAGAGGGTTAGAGAAAAAAGCGTTTGTTTTGACAATCTTATTGGCGTAGACTTTTTTTTGCAGAAGAAGGTGTATTTTTAGCCGTTTCTTGTTGAAAACGCGACCCTTTTTTATAGAATTATCTTTATTTTTGCTTATCTCTCCCTCTAAATCCTTCCGCCCGTCGCCAAAACTCCCGAATTGTCAAAAATAACACGTACCGCATTGATCTATACCTCCGTTTTCTATTCAAAAACGCCGTGGTCCTCGAAATCCGCGGATGATATGTGTAATTATGTCGCCGGTTTCTTTGCCACCTTCCGTATGCAATTGTCGAGCGGAAATCGGGCTTTCCACGAAAACTTGGATATCTTTATCCAAAAAATATTTTTTTCCTCACAAACCCATTTTTGACCTGCAATCCGAAAATTTCACAAGTTTTGCAGAAATACGGATATCGGATATCCACGTCGGATATATGATATCCAAATCAAATTTTGAGGAAAAAAATTTTTTTGAGAAACTTCTGAATTAATTTTAAAAATTACTCTGATGTTTATTTGAACACAAAGAATCGGCACGGTGCAAATGAAAAACGGGCTGTGCAGTTTCATCGCGCGACATATATATATGTCTTTTTCAAACAGATCAATTTGCACTGCGCGTGATCAGCGTGCACAGTGCATTTGGCCTCGTCGTCGTTTGCGGGGCGCGGCATGTCGCGACAAGGTCTCTGCACGGTGCAGACGTGTTTGCACCCTTTGTTTTGCACTGTGCGTGGTCGGGCCGCACTGTGCATTGCATTCCTCCGTTTGGAGAAATGCGACAAAGTCTGGGCACTGTGCAGACAAACTTTTTTGAAGAATTGGAGTGACATTACACTTATTTTCTAGCAGGTTTTTTAACACTTCCAAAACTGTGTATCACAAGCCAAAACTTTGGAAAATAGAGAGAACGGCTAGAGAAAAAAACAAATTTCTTGTAGATTGTATTTAGAATCAAACGATAAAATTTTTTTGTCCAAAATCTTACTTTACCGGTCGACAAAAATCGAATATTTAAATTTTAGAGCCAAAAAATCTGGATGGTTTTTGTAAAGCGACAGTTAAAAATAATTTTTGATGGCTCTTTAAAAATTCTAATCATAAGTTGTCCCAAGGTCTATCCCTCTGTAAAATTTTCACTCTATACTACCATCGTCACGTATAAAAAACAACCTTTATACTCCAAGTTTGTGCCGGATGCTTGAACCCGCTAAAAATAAGTTTCAACTTTGTCCACTTTAAGCGCCCAAAACAACCGGCTTAATATTGTAAATTCATACGCAAATTGGGTGTTAAAATCTCGTCTAATCTGCGTTTAATTCTGTACAGTAAACTGTCGCCATATCCGGCGTCCTTTCAGCGGCGCTCAGGAAGTACGTTAGTGCCCGGAGTAATATTGTTACAAGTTCCGTGGGATTGCGGGTTGGATCCGGCCCCGAATTGTGACGGATTTCCCCCCAAATCTCTGACATATTTTTTGATTAGCGGCCGAAATGGAAATTTGATTAGTTTTCGGACGTTTTGGTTGAAAATATAGAAAAAAAAGGAAATTAGTTATTTTTTGAGGAAAAAGACCAGTGATCTTGATGCACGCTTGCGACAAAGTGAGTTTTTCTACTAGGACAGTAATAGACATGGCTGCCGGGCCGTTCCAAATTTGCGTTGTCCCGGCCCGTAGATAGCAAGTCGCAAGGCAAGTATAACATTACTAAGATAGGATAAAAAAATAGTTATAAAAGTGCTTTAAACCTTTTGAAAATGATCGTAGATATTCGTTAATGATTTCTCTGCCAATGTGATGGGGTTTCGACACATTATTCTTGTTTGCTTCCCCAATTTTCGCTTCCAAACTTAGAATTTCATCCATTACGGGCCGGCCCGGGAGCCATATCTAGACGGTACTTGCAGTACAACACTCAGATTTTTGTGGTACCCTTTTTCTGAGAAATTTTTGAATTAATTTCCACCTTCCGTATCCAGTTTTAGCGGAAATCGGGGTCCACGAAAACTATCTTTATCCGAAAAATATTATTTTTTACAAAAAACCGATTTTTGACCCGCAATCCGGAAATTTCTAAGTTTTTGAGAGATGTAGATATCGGATATCCAAGTCAGATATATCAAAATCAAATTTTGACCAAAAATATCTTCGAGAAATTTCTGAATCAATTTTAAAAATTACTCCGACGCTTATTTGAATACAAAGGCATGGTGCGAATGAAAACGCACTGTGCAGATTCATGAAAAGAAGACCTTTTTATTACTCGCGCCATAAAGCCCCGTAGATTTTTATCGCTGATGTCGCGCGGGTACGGTCGCCAAAAAGTGCATGTCGCTTGGGTAAGAACGGGAAATCGCCGCGAGGGCTGCGAAAAACAAAGGAAAATGCACCGTGCAAAATTCTACAGACTTTATGTCGCGAGTAGTATCCACATAGTATTCGAAAAAGTGATTTTTGAAAGGTTTAGTCGTCAGATATTGGAAAAACTTAGCTCAAATGAAGATTAGAATTTGAGAAGGAATGTGCGATCTGAGCGTCGCACTTTGAACACTTCTTTTGTAAGATTTATTCGAAATTTTTAGCCCGCGTTTTGTGGAAACCAACGAAAAGGGCAGATCTTAAAAGATGCGACGCTCTGATTTCCCCCTCATTGTTCCGCCAATTACCTCATGCGTAATAAAATTTCTTATACGGAAGTGTTATTGTCCCCAAAGTTGCAAAAATCACGTTTTTAGAGATGAAAATATCCTAATTGGGGACTAATTAATCCACATTACTTATACTATCCCACGGAGGGGGAGTTTTCCTATATCCAATGATATTCGTGTTGCCTGTTATTTACTTCTACGATGATTAGCGTCTAGATCTACGAAAAAAGTTCGATAATTTCTGCCAATAATGATTTGTAAACCCCTAAAATGTTAAAAATGAGATATTTTTTCGCAAAACTAATGCACAGCAAAATTTAAAATTTCGCAAAAATAAAAAGCATTTCTGCGAAAAATTTTTATTTTTGCTTTTTCACGAAATTTTGAATTTTACGGCATTCAGATTGCGTAATATTTGTTTTGAGATTATTTTTGACAATTAATCGAATAAAATCGTTATAAATATTGCAATTATCCGCTGTTAATCCGAGATAATTATTGTGACTACGTGACACAAGAAGACGCAATTTCCACTCTCGCAAGCACATGTAATGCAAACATGTTTACAATAAATTATGGCGCGAATAAGAGGGCAGTCAATATTATGTGCAAGTCTTTGGATTTGACGTCAAGATGAGGGTTTTGGAGACGGGGGATAAAGGGATATGCGTAAAATCAGAAAATGACTCTGGAATTCGCGGATTTAGCGCAAAAGATTAAACGTGTCACAAGCGAAGACCTTGAAACGTATTGTGGAAATATTTTTGCAAATTTTGGACACGCAAAATACGGGAAATTCGAAAATACGAAACTACAGTAACCCACGAAAATTTCGAAATAAAATTGTCTAATTCCCTTGAAATTTGGCATACATGCTCTGCACTAGCTACATATTAATTGCTGCAGGTCTTAATTCTCGCATTGCAGCACCAGCGGTGATATTCAACGATCTTTGAAGAAGTTTTCTAGCTTGATATAAGAGCTACAGTAACCCAAGAAAATTTTAAAACAAAACTCTTGGATCTTCTTCAACTCTACGTTTGCCATGTATTATTTTCTGAAAATCTTAATTCTCACATTGCAACGCGAGCCGAAATATTCAACGATATTTGGAGCCGAGAGACTATGGAAAATGAAGAGAGACGGCCAGAGAAAAGGCCACTTTTGGCTAGTTCTTTGTGGATTTTGCGAGCGCGACAGCATTTTTAAACCGTTTATTGTAAATTTGTGGCAGAGTAAAATACGAAAAAATAATCAGAGCTACAGTAACCCAAGAAAATTTCGAAATAAGACTCTCGGATTTTCCTCAAATTTGGCATAGATGCTCTGTTGAGACCGTGTAGTAATCGTTACAAATTTTAATTAGCGTTTTGCAGAAACAGCCGAGAGATTCACCTTGAAATAGCTTTGAATTTTAAGCCAGTTTTGCCCCAAAAAGTTTCAATGATTTCCACTAATTTTTCTAGCCAAAAAATGTCAAAACACACCTACAGATCTATCCATATCCACAACTTCCCCTGACATTTTCGTTAATTATCGAAGAAAACAAAAATTTCGAAACGTTTTTTAAAACTTTTTGTCTTTTTGGTCCTTGAAGATAAGGGTATAATCCATTTCTCCAATGTAATCTCTAAACCGGCAATTTTACTCTACAACAAGCCTTTATGTAGTAAAAAAATTAATAGAGATAACTTATCTCTTAGGTAGATTAGGCGGACAAAATCTTAATCGGTTTCTGAAGGGCTACGTGAGTTTATGCATTTTTTATAGAAGGGGTATGAATCTAGAGATCGTATGTTCAGATTGCCTTCAAATTTGGAACATATATGCTACAAGGGCCATGAATTAACTGCTAAAGATTTTAGCTCCTTCATTGGACCCAGAGCCGACATATTCGACAGTTTTTGCAGACGAGAGATGATGGAGAATCAGGAGACAAGGTCAGAGAAAAAAAATTTTTTGATTGAAAATTTTTTGAGTCTTAACGGAGTTCAAATAACAATTTTGACCTAATTTTCAACCAAAAAATGTCGGTTGTTTCTGCAAACCGCGAGTTAAAAATCCGAGATATGTGTGACAGAACTCTAATTTAAATTTTACACACCTATCTTGCCCGAAACAAACATTACTAACCTCTTGTTCACCGAATCTGATCGCTTAACCTATCTCCCTCGCCCACCAGATGTTCATCTACCGTTTCCTCAATCCACAGCCTTCAAATCCGCCGAAACCCGCCTTCCAACAACAAGTTACCTTTTCCAGGAAAAGATCAACCACCTTAACCGGCCGTTTTCGCGAGTAATCTGTTCGAGAAACCCGAAATTTGTTATAAACAAAATAGTCATCGTTTCGTGGTATCTGATGTCCCAAAGTTCGCCGATTTGCAGCCACAAATCCCCTGCGGCAATGCGCCCGAAAACATGGCAAATCCTGTGGCCTTTCCGCGTGCAGCTGAAGACTGATATCACTGCGGCGCGCCTTTGCAGGGATTTGTGACATCTTTCGCGGATTTACGCCGTATCTGCGTATGGGCCGGATTAGTACCTGTTTTGAACACGAAACTCTCACAGCGGATTACGGAGCCTCTCGCATTGTCTACTATTTATTCGAATTGAGGGTGTTTGGAGACACGAATAGACGTGAGATTGAACTCAATTAGCTACAGACTGCAAAAGAAAATGGGGATTGGACGGAAATAGAAAATCTCGGAAAATTTGTGTTTTCAAAAGCGAAAAAAGTGATTTTGAGAAGACTTGGCAGAAATTAGAATAAAAATTTTAAAAGGCATGCGCTGTATCTGAGCTTTGCAGAATAACCGAACTTTATTAATATGAAAAAGCCAAAAATTTTCCTTTTGCATAGCAAAAAAATTTTTTGCAGATTGGCAAAAATTTAAATTAAGCTTCTTCAAGGCATGTACAATATTTTTAGCACAAAAAATTGAGATTCTTAGGTCGGAAAATTGCATAAATTTGAGATTTTTTGCATATGTTGCAATTACCTTGAATAAGCCCGGACAAGGAATATAATATCTTTATAACAAAAGAATTGTCAGCGATTAAAACATAACCCAAAAACAGTTAGTCTTCAAAATTTTAAGAAATTTGTGGAAATTTTAAATACGCAAAAGCTCCTGAATCTGGACGTATAAACAAGTTGGTTTGACTTCAATAGTAAACAGAAATTTCAAAATTCCGAAAAAAATCGTTTTCTAAAAAATCCAGGTAGGCAATATAAAAAGCGAAAAGCCCCGTAATTTATTCAGATTTTAAATTTGAACGCTCCGGAAAAAAAAGTTGAAACAATAGTCAAAAAATTTCAAATAAAGAGAATTTGGCCAAAGGATTACTGTAGCTTGAAGGGAGAAAAGTTACAAAAATATTGGGAAAATTGGAATTTACTGCAAGAAGCCTCCAGTTTCACTGACTCAATTCATCAATGAGAATTTGGATGATAATGACAGCTGGAACGAGGACGAAGATCATCCGAGACTCGGTCTACTAAACTCTTTTTGTTGTTACAAGCTGCTGTTTTAATTTGTACATCGACTTAAACTTGTTTGAAGCCCCTATTCTACTTTAAGCAATGTTTTTATAATTAGACAGCTTCAAACCGAAAGAACGGTAATTTGATACAATTTGACGCAAGTTGACAAAAATTACAGCAATTTGACGTCAATTCAACGTCGTTTTGAAAAATTCAGTCATAATCAAAACCCTACTAAAAAATTTTAAAAAATATTTTAAAAAATTAGAAAAAAAGAAAAAAAAAGGTTTGTATAATACGATGCAAATAGCACGACAAATTTTTTGGACCTTTCGAGAATGGGCTGTAATGTGATTTTTCCCCGTAATTTATTCCATAAAAGGTTCAGGTCGTATACGGTATTCCCAGGCCCGGCGCTTGGACCCGCGCGAATTACCCGTTTTTTATTCGATGACTGTGGGAAATGAATTTTAATTTTTCGAAAATATAGCGAAACGTCGAAAAATTGAAAAATTACCGGGAAATCATTTAAATAAAATTTGATGACAAAAACGGTGTAAAACGTGTATACGAAATGTCAAAAAAGTTTTTTTACGTCCTGCAACGAAAACAAACGCGGCAGAGGTGCAAACAGTAAAATAATTATTAGTGAGCCTGTAGGATACCACAATTGTTTTTTTTCCCGTTGTTATTGGTACAGTAGACGAAGAAACTTTTTGGACATTACGTTTCCACGCCGTAAAAAGCGCGTTTCGAAAGTAGCTCTATCGTCCCTTCAAAAAAGTCGTCTAAAAATTTTGAGGAACAAATCAACAATCTTTTTGAGGTTTTTCAAATCGAAATTTTGGCTTTCTGTTTCAACGACAAAATACTATTTTTCAGGAAAAAAATCAATTTTTTCCTCGCTAAATTGGTAAAGATATGAACAACAGGCCTTTTTCTCCGTCCGTCGCTAATTTTTAAGTATTTTCATAAATCGTTGAATATCCCGGCTCGCATTGCTTTGTCTCCGCACGGTGCATACATGTCATAACTGTTTGACTTACATAGCACAACAAAACCCGTCTATATAAAAAACGATTTCGGCGTTCCGTTAAAGGGCCACGTTAGCTACGTTTGAATCGCGCTTTTTACGGAGTGGGAACGAAATGTCAAAAAAGTTTCTTTGTCTACTGCACCAATAACAACTGAAAAAAGGTGATGGAGGCATTCTACATGCTTACTAATAATTATTTTACTGTTTGCACCATGCCGCCTTTGTTTTCGTTGCAGGACATAAAAACTTTTTTGACATTTCGTTTCAAACGCCGTAAAAATCGCAGTTCAAACGTAGCTGTTCTGACCATTTAACCCTCATCAAAAGAAACGAATAGTTAGATATCAAACGTTTCCCAAAACTTAAAATCCACTTAAAATCCTTTTCCTCCTTCCCTTATAAAGTACCCCCTCTAAAAATGTTTACAGTACCCCTCCCGACCGTCCTCGCAACCACAAAACCCCAAGAATGGAATAAATTATGCGGACTCGACGGGTTTTTTTATTACTATGCAATGTTTCAACAAGCACCTTTTTTGTGTCGCGCGACACATAAAAAGCGCGGAACACTGCCGCAAAATTTGCATATTTTTTTGAAACGTCCCCGAAATTCCGACAATTTACGGGAATTTAACACATAAGAGAAACAGTAGACCGGATGTTTCAGAAATTACACGAAATGTCACAAAATTTATTGGATTCATAATTTTTGATTTTTTGGGGGAAAAATCATCTAGATTTGCAACACAAAAATTTCAGTGACAAAATAATGAGTTTGACGGAACGTCACAAAGTTTTGGACGAAATGTCACAAAATTTATTGGATTCTTTTTTTCATTTTTTCACAGAAAAAATCAAAAATAGGTGTCAGTAGCTGTACGAAAATAATTTAAATTTGAAAAAAAAAGGATTTGTATCCAACATTATGAACCAATAACAAGACAGGGCATATTTCACATTTTTCTACCCAGAAATTTACATAAAAAAGATTTCCAATCAAAAAAATCTTAGCATTACCCATTCTCCATATTCTGACTAAAGATCTTTTTATTCGAGAAGCTCAAAAAAGATGTTGCGCAATTTCCCGCAAAAAGCTCGGATTTTTCGCTTGTCGCATCATTAAAATGAGTGTTTCCAAAAAAGAAGATCGAAAATTAGCGTCGGATTTAAGTGACGCTCAACTTTTTTTGACACAACGCGTCGAGAAAATTAACTGTCTACAAATTTTTGAATGAAAAAAATCTTAACAAAAAAAATTTTGTTTAAAAAAAATGTAAAAGTAGGTAAATTACAGTAATCCAAAAAGAGAAAAAATGAGTTTAATAACTTTTTTACATCAAAACTTATCGTAAAGTACAAATTTTTGCCGATTAATTGAAGTTTTAAAAAATTCAGATTTTCGTGGTGATACCGAAAATAAAAAATTTCAAGTTTATTTCCAGAAACGTCGTATTTTACCCTCCAATTTTTTATGCAAATTTTCCCTAATATCAAATTCTAATTCGCATTGAAAAACGAAATCTTTTTTTTGCGCGAAATTTGGCTTCCGATTTTCTTTCGAAACTTATTGAATTCACTGAATTTTAGCGCTTCTAATTAGTCCGTAAAAACGACTTTTGTTATGCTAAAACTGGATTTAGAGAATGGCCAAAAATTTTGGATAGGAACTGGCAAAATTTTGATTTTGGGTTACTGTATTTTCGAATTTTCGGGGGGACGAACCGTTGGATTACTGTATTTGATGTGAAAAATTGTTGATAATATTTAGCTACTGACTTCAGGCCGCAATTTTTTGCAAACAGCCAGAAATTTATATTATACATGCCAATAAGAGTTCAGAAAAACGTATCTAAGGTAATTCAAAAAAAATTCCGTTGGATTACTGTATTTGATGTGAAAAATTGTTGATAATGTTTAGCTACTGACTTCAGCCGCAATTTTTTGCAAACCACCAGAAATTTATATTATACATGCCAATACCAGTTCAGAAAAACGTATTTAAGGTAACTCAAAAAACACGAAAACCGGCCTCAGGCCTACTGTAAAACCTCTGGAGCCGCGCGATACCGCTCACCGGTTTTTTGAGTATGTGGATTGACTAAAACTATTAAAAATTATATTATTCTTGACATTAGAAGACTCAAGTCTCTATGTTACGTCATAACGGGCTAAATGGTCCTTGAGGGTTACTGTATGTATTATTGAGACCATTATTCTTTTATTTTACACTCAATTAGACCAAAAATTTTAATCATGTGACAAAAATTTGTAATACACTTGAAATCAGCTCCCCAAAATCATAAAATTTCAATTTTACCCCCTAAAAACATCGCATCCAACCTTATTCCAGGCTATTCAAAAAAAAGACTCGATCAAGAATCGCCGAATGGAAGGCGAGCGCCCCTCCGAAAAAAAAGGACAGCACATAAAAACGCCGGCACCGAGGGTACGTTATTTGATGGACGACCTGCGAAAAAACCTCGCCCTTCGGCCAAACAATTGGAGTAGGGTCGGAATGGAAGTGAAAAGGATGTTGACATGGACACCCGCGACAAATACGATCACTTTCGCACATGTGACGAAGTGTCAAAATTTATGTGACATTTCGTCAAGGGGGCGAAAATTACGGGGATTTTTAAAGAATGACCTGCTGATATAAGTCATAGGGTCACGGGGGCTTGGCAAAAGACGAAACGGTGCTTTTGGATGCCATTTTAAAGCGGATTTTGTCAAAAAACTTATATAAAATGATATTTTAGTGCTTCGTTGCATAAAAAAGGTGATAAAGTCTAACCGTCAGAATGAAATATGTAGCCAATTACTGTCCATGCTTTTCTAGAACCAAATTAAAAATGGTGAAACAGTGAACGTATCTTAAATGAAAAAACAGAATTTTTCGCTTTTCTTGTCCAAAAATGAATAAAATAAAGTACTTTTTGGTCATAAAGTCAATGAATCTTCTATCATATGACTTAAACTGCGAACACACGTAAGCTGGCACATTGTACTACCTATTCTTACATGTTTTGGGCCAAAAATTACTAAAATAAGGTGATTGCTAGCTAAAAAATGGGTCGGTAATTTTGAAAAACATTGCAAATTGAATTATTGCCAAGATTAAGCTCTAATATGTATGTTCTGTCTTTTCAATTCAACGAAACCCCTCAAAAATTAAAAAAAAATAAAACTTTTTCACCTTTTTACTTCAAAGCCTTTGATAAACCACTGTAAACACATCTAAAGCTCTTTGCAAGCCCCTCGATTAATTCTTTAAAACAAAAATCGCTATAAGGCATCAACCGAGTCAACCGTTTAAATCCGCCTTTAGCAACCAAACTTTAAGTCGCTTATTCTTCCTTTCGGACCCGCTACAGTAACCCCGCCCCCAATTATTGACTCCAAAAACGTTGAAAACCCAATAAAACAGGGCTTTGAAACTTTTCCAGGTCAACGTTGTAGGTAGTCGTCAATCAGGTTAACCGAAATTAGCCAAAAAATATTTTTTGCGGCAAATTTTTTTCCGACCTTTTTTTGAAGTTTTTCCGCCCCGATTTCGACAATTTGTCAGGACTTTTTGATGCGAATTTCGGAGGCCCAACAGCGAGAAGACGGCTGCGCATCGAAAGGGTCGCGTAGTTTGGGGATGCGGGAGATTTCAACGGATAAAAAATGGATTTAATCGAAATGGAAATTTCAGGGAGATCAATTTTTGGTAAAAAATGCAGGAAACGCATTTTTTTCACATTACTACTTGTGGCAATGCTGTTATTTTTTGTACCAATGATTTTTATGACTTAGACTTTGATTTTAGAAAACAAACTTTTTGGAAATTTCAAATTTACAGCCACTTTTTGAAAATCTTGGCATTCTGTTGCATCTCCAAAACAAATAAATTTTTCTGATTATAAATTGTTTTAAAACGTTCATTGACTTAATAAACACCAACCTAAAATAGCGCTTGACTTGAATTTCCAAATTTCCCGCCAAATTTGCAAATTTTGGCATTCTGTTGCAAAGTGCCAATGCGTAAAAAGACGGCATAAAAGTATCCCCTTGTTTATAAAAATGCCCTAGGGCTATTTAATTTTCACCGAATTTTGCAAAAAATCTCAAAATTTCTTGAATTCCAAAAATCCATAAAATTCTACCGTAACCCTTTTCATAATTTTCTCCAACCAATAACTCATAAGCCCTGAACCCCCCACTCGACCCCAGGCCATTTGGTGTTTCGGCCGTTATTCGCCGAAATTTTTTTGTTTTCCGATTTTTTCGGCCGAATAAAAACAGAAAAAATCGCTTGGCCCAACGCCATCAATAAAAGTTGGTGTCAGCACGAGTGGAAAAAACCCCACCTGCTACGATCTTCTCTACCTCTTATACAGCGAGTCACAATCTCTTCCTTCCGGCTCAATTAATTTTCGGTTGGCCCGCAATTTCTCAAAAGTTTGGTCAGCAAAAAAATTGAAATCTGAAAACAACAAATTAATGAATTTCCACTGTTTTAAAGACGCGAAAACGCAACGAAAATCTCGAGAAACGTGATGACAGAATTAATCAACAAACATTGTACAGTCAAACCTTTGTACAACGAATTTCAAGACATCAAAAAATTGTTTCGTTATGGCAAGGGTTTGGTGTCCGGCAACGGGGTCCAATCGACTTTAGACCCTCTAAAATTGCTCGTTACAGAGAGGTTTTGTTGTTAGGAAACTTGGGCTTTAATCCACATCAAAAAAGTTTTTTGGGATTTTTAGATTCAAATTTGGCAATAATGGGGCATTTTTAGCAAACTTTGACATAAAAAGTTGCATAGCTGTTTCTACAGGAGACAGAAAAAAATAAATTGTTTCCGCACGAAATTTTCAAAAATATGGCGTAAAATTTCTTCGTCTGCTGCACTAATAACAACGGAAATAAATAATGGTGAAATTCTATTTACATGCTCACTAATAGTTATTTTACTGTTTGAAACTCTGCCGCAATGTCAGAACTGTTTGTTTTACTTAGCACAACAAAACCTGTCTATAAAAAACGATTTCAGCGGTCTTAAAGAGACAGTACAGTTACTTTTGAATCGCGTTTTTTACGGCGTGGCAACGAAATGTCAAAAAAGTTTCTTTGTCTACTGTACCAATAACAACGAGAAAAAAATAATGGTGACATTCTACATGTTTACTAATAATTATTTCACTGTTTGCAACTCTGTCGCCTTTGTTTTCGCCGCAGGACTTAAAAAACCTTTTTGGACATTTCGTTTCACACGCCGTAAAACGCGCAATTCAAAAGTAGGTGTTTTCGCACTTTAAATAAACGTGGAAAAAATTAAGATTAGAACTTGAAACAAATATATGTAAGGTTTTTGGCTTGTCTCCACACAAATATTTTTTTCCGTTGTTATTGTTACAGTAGACGAAGACACTTTTTGGACATTTTGTTTCATACGCCATAAAGGGCGCAATTCAAAAGTAGCTGTTATGGCCCTTTCAGAAAACTCTTGCGCCACGGCAATATTTCGATTGAACGTTCAAGCCGAGAAAAGTTAGTTTAGTTCTATAACAAATGGCAACCGCACATTTTTTTGTCAGCTGCCCTCCGGCCCCTTCGGTTTTTCGTCTTTGGCGCCGCTCATTGGACGAAAACGAAAAAAAGCCCAAGGCGCATTTATAAAACAGAAATCCGCCAAAATTCGGAAACAAAGTTTAAACTGTCAACATTTCGGCACGTTGTAAAAATTGAGTAAAAAAAAGAGAACGTTGCGAAATTTTTTGGCGGGGGCGGCAGACGAAAGGCTAGTATCGCTATTTTTGAATCGAGCTTTTGACGGCGTCGGAAACGAAATGTCAAAAAACGTTTTTAATGTCTTGAACAGAAAGGCGGCAAAATTGCAAACAGTAAAATAATTATTAGTAAGCATGTAGAATGTCACCAAGTTTTTCTTCCGTTTTTATTGATGCAATAGACGGAGAAATTTTTTGGGCATTTCGATTGCCACACCGTAAAAAGCGCAATTCAAAAGTTGCTGTACTGCTCTTAATTGACAACCAAAAGGTCTCAACTGTGACGATCAGATTCTCTTGGCATTTTGCACACACCTGGAGTATGGACCACATATCGATTTCTGAAAGTTTTAGCTCGCGCTTTGCAGGGGCATCCGAGAAATTCAACGATCATTGCGGCCGAGAGAGTACGCGAAAAGCGGAGGGCGGTCACAGAGAAAAACTTTTTGGCTATATCTTTGCCAGTTTTGCGCAAAAAAAATTACTTTTTGGTTGAAACATTGCTAATATTCGCAAAACAGGTGCCAAATTTTATTGGCTTTCGGGGAAGGAAACTTTTGGGTTTTTCTGTGACGCGCAAACTCAGAATCCTAGTTTGCGCCTAGACATAGTTTCCAAGCCGGGCCAATGTGAATTTAAAACGGCCCGCGGACCAACCTTTCGGCCCGGGCCGGAATCGGCCCGCAATAACTAAAATTCTGAGTCGGGAAGCGAAAATTGGGGTAGCAAACAAAAAATAAAGTGTTGAAACTAGAAATGACTGCGGGCCGGGCGAAAGCAAATTTGAAACGGTCGGCCCACGGGCCGGGCCGAAAAAGGTCGGCCCGGAACCGACCCGTAAAAACAAAAATTTTGAGTCTGAAAGCGAAAATTGGGGTAGGAAACAAAAATAGAGTGTCGAAACCCCATCATACAGGCAAAGAAAGCATACAAAACTATATACGATCATTTTATCATCATTGCTGCCGAGAGAGCACGTGAAAAGCGGAGAGCGGAAAAGGTAGACACGGCTTAATTTGAAACGGCCCGCTTCGGCCCGTAATACCCAAAAGTTTGAGTCTGAAAGCGGAAATTGGGGTAACAAACAAAAATAAGGTATCGAAGTCCCATCACACCGACAGAGAAATTATACACAACTATATACGATCATTTTAAAAAGGTTTACTACACTTTTCTAACAATTTTTTTTATTCTATCTTAGTAATTTGGGCTCGGCCCGTAGAGATGTCTAGTCGAAACTCCATCATACTGGCAGAGAAATCATACACGGAATCTACTATTATTTTCAAAAGGTTTATAACACTTTTCTAAAATTTTTTTTGTCCTATTTTAGTTGTGTTATATTTGCCGGGCGACTTGATATCGACGGGCCGTCCCCGGCCGGGCCCACGCAAATTTGAAACACCCAACCGGCCCGATTTTTAGCCCGACCCGGGAGCCATGTCTACTAGCGCCTAGCTCCAAAGTGATCTCCAACCAAGTCCGTACTTCCAGACCCAAACTAGACAATATTCCTTTGCTTTCTGAGCATTGTTATGTTTGCAACGAGCAGCTTAAATGTTAAAACTCTCCATGGACTGGAACGAATAACAGTTCCGTGCTGTGATAGAAAGCAAACAAAAGCGGATTATGCAGCATCTATCAAAGTGTTTCAAAGCTGTCTGAAAACAAAGTCAAGATAACATGGGGAGCATTTGTGATCAAAGAAATTATGATATTTTTATTGAAATTTTTGGATTTTGAAAAAAATATTGAAAAAATGTAGTTTTTCGCTTCAGAAAGTTTTAAAAACGCATACAATCGAGAAAAATATGAAAATAAATAATTTGCATAAATAAAGCTATAAAATTTTACCTAAAATTCAAATATTCAAGGTTAACGCTATTTTTCAGAAAAATTCAAAGGTCAAAATTTGCATACTAGTCCGTCCGTAAAGTCGCTGGAGTTTCCGCGACATGCACTGTGCGAAAACAACAGGTCACTTTGCACTGTGCAATCTTTTTTGCTTTTCGCACCGTGCAATAGGCTTTTTTGGCTGTCGCTCGCCCCTTGACTTTTTTTGCACAGTGCAAACACTGAAAATCACTCGAGCGACTTTCGGTTCGACAAGTGTTTCAAACTTGAATTTTAAAAATTTGCATATTCAAAAAATTGAATTGAAAAAAAATGTATAAAATTTGACGTTTTTGCCCAAAACATGTTCCAGTACCCCCAAAAAATTTTGAATAACTCAATTCCCCCAAAAAATCGCAAAATTTCGAAAAAATTGTCCAATTACACCATCAAAAACGTAATAAAAAAGTTTTTTGGCTCGGTCGTCGCAGCCCAACGGCCGAAGAAATTTTTTGCGACGAGATGATAAGAACGCCCGTGCTCGCTCTCCTAATTTATCTCTCCAGGAAAGAAAAAGAAAAACGTAATAACAACCCAATTTCCGTGTGCAATTCGTAATAACGGGTGCTATTTCGGGACCCAGTTGTTGTGGAGAATGGGTGTAGTTGGTGATTTTTTTGGGAGACAATGAATGATGTAATAAAAACAAGAAAAAGTGGGGAAAATAAAAAATTTTTTTTTTTTTTTTTTTTGAAAAAATCAAATTTCACAAATAAACATAACAAAATTTTCCGAAAAAAATTAAAATATTGTACATATAGGACAGCAGAAAGGCATAGGAAAAGTGTCCGAAGCAAGACATGACTTCCGGGCCGAGCCGAAAATCGGGCCCGTAGACACCAAGTCGCCCGGCATTACTGACAAGGGAAGTACCCCAAGTTTAAATTTTGCATACACGTCAGATATGGGCCACATATCAATTCCTGAAAATTTTAATTTGCGCTTTTCAAGCGCAGCCGAAATATTCAACGATCTTTGCGGCCGAGAGAGCGCGGGGAACGTGGAGAGCGGTCAGAGAGGAAAACACTTTTTGGCCATAACTTTGCCAGTTTCGCGCGGAAAAAGTAATTTTTTTTGTGGAAAAATTGCCCTCTTTGATAGAAATAGGTAAGAAACTTTTCATTCCAAAATTCGCAAAAATTGTCACATTTTCGCCAACTTTTAATCTAAAAATCACGGTCATTTCTGCAAAGCGCGAGCTAGAAGTCTCGAATATGTCTTAGAAAAAATAATACTATATTTGCGACAAGTTTTATCAAAAATCTGAGCGTTGCACTTGGGGTGCTTTCCCTGTAAGATAGGATAAAAAAAATTTTTTAGAAAAGTGTTGTAAACCTTTTGAATATGATCGTAGATATTCGTATATGACTTTTCTGCCAGTATGATGGGGTTTCGACACCTTATTTTTGTTTGCTACCCCAATCTCCGCTTCCAGACTCTGAATTTTAGTTATTACGGGCTGATTCCGGGCCGGGCCGTTTTAAATTTGCTTTGGCCTGGCCCGGGGGCCATGTCTATCCAAAGTGCAACGCTCAAACTTTAGTAAAACTTGGCACAACTTCAAGTAGATTTTTTTACAGACGCATGCTAAATTCCCAGTTCGTGTTTTGCAGAAACCATCGAGATTTTTTAAGTCGAAAATTTCTCAATTTTGATCGAATTTCGTCCTGAAAGCTTCTTTACCTACTGCTCCCATACTTCACCAAAAAATTAACTCTTATCACTTGAAGCTGCCAAAATGTGTTGTCTGTCTGACAGCTCTACGCGTTTCGAGTATTCTCTCTTCCGCAAAGATCGTTGAATCTTGGCTCTTTCAGCAAAGCGTAAGCTAAAAGTTTTAGGAATTGATATTTAACATATGACGAAAGTGTGCGCAAAATTACTTCCTTTTAAGTGAATTTTAAAGGGACAGTACAGCTTCTTTTGAAGTGCGCTTTCTACGGCGTGGAAACAAAATCTCCAAAAAATTTCTTTGTCTACTGTACCAATAACAATGAAAAAAATAATAATGACATTCTACATGCTTACTAATAATTATTTTACTGTTTGCAACTCTGCCGCCTTTGTTTTCGCTGCAGGACGTAAAAAACTTTTTTGACATCGTGTTTTCCACGCCGTAAAAAGCGCAATTCGAAAGTACCTTAAACGGCCCTTTAACGGAAAAAATTGATTTTTACAAAAAAATTTTCGTAATGCAACAAAATCAAAACGCTAACAATAAGCACTGTTTTGGTACATGCTACTTGTAACTAATTTTTCCCCATATTTCCTCTGTATATATGTACAATGTTTGTACTTTACACCGCTAAACTTCTTATCAGAGAAAAAACAATTGATCATCTAAAACATACTCTATACTACACTTGTTTCATAAAAATTAAAAAAATTTTTTTTTATTGTGCAAAAATTTTTAAAATAAAAAATTTATCAAAAAAGTTTTAAAATATTTGCACAAAAAAAACTTTAATTCCTAGTTGGACCAACCCGGCTTAGAATGATGTCATTTTTCACAAATAAACACAACATCACTTTTACAAAAACAAAAAGACAAAGGCGATAACTCTGATTCCATTTTCTGGCAAGGTGTGCCCCGAGGGCGCTAGGTCTTCAGGGGTTTGGAGTCGTACCCAAATCTAGTCATGAGTCAGGAAACATACCGTAGACGGCTTAGTGCAAATAAGGAACAAAAACGGGTTTTTTTTGTGGTTTGTGACTTTGATTTGGAAGAAAAATTGCAAATTACAATGCACAAATTTTGATGAAATTTACAAGGAAAGTACTCCAAGTGCGACGTTCAATTTCTATTTGAATTCTGCATACACGTCGGACATAGGCCACATATCAGTTGAAGAAAATTTTAGCTCGAGCTTTGCAGAAACCAATCATCATTGCTGCCGAGAGAGCACGTGAAACGCGGAGAGCGGAAAAGGTAGACACGGCTTAATTTGAAACGGCCCGCTTCGGCCCGTAATACCTAAAAGCTCGAGTCTGGAAGCGGAAATTGGGGTAAAAAACACATAAGGTGTCGAAATCCCATCACACCGGCAGAGAAATTATACACAACTATATACGATCGTTTTCAAATGGTTTACAACACTTTTCTAACTATTTTTTCGAGAGAGAAACACTTTCGGCTATATCTTTGCCAATTTCGTTTAGAAAAAATTGATTTTTTGTGGAAGCATTACCTTCTACTATAGAAATGGACAAAAAGCATGCCAAAACTAAAAATTTTAAAAAAAATTTTATCATATAAACTATTGCCAAAATCATTTTAAAATTTAAAACCAAATAACAAGGTCTGCTAATCGATTACCTCTTAATTCTCAACAGTAACCCTTCCGAAAAAACAAAGAGAAATTTTTGAAATTCAAAATTTTTTATCGTATAAAATGTCGCCAAAGTTCGTTTTATCACTTCAAAAAATTTTTTTTGGTCCGTTTGTGGTCTACATCTCCCATTACCACCCAGTTTTCTACAGTAACCCTTCTGTAAAAATTCGGAAAATTGCGGACAAAGAATTTTCGGAGAGGAATCAAGATACGAAAATTTTTTTGTTATCTCTTTTTTTCTTTTTTTATTACGAAAGGCTGTAATAACAAAAAAATGAGGATAAAAATTACGAAAGCGAGATTTATGGATATCCCACGGGACTTTCGCTTTTGTCCATTTTCAGCCGATTTTTGTGGACACAGCGATTTTTCCGAACTGGACAAGAGACGGGTTTGTTTGCCCAAAAAAGATAGTCAAATGGTAAAGAATAGGGATAAAAGTGGAAAAACGAAAAATCATGAGCTTTGATGCGATCAAAAATTTGATTTGTGGCTTATGCCCTGAGGCAATTTTGGGGAAAGAAATGGGAAACGGCCAAAAGTGTAACATTTTTTGTGATTTTTACTAGAGAAGAACCACAAGTCCGACAATTAGATTGTATACACCTCGGATATAGGCGACATATCAATTCCTAAAGGTCTTAGTTTGCGCTGGCATATTCAACGATATTTGATGCCAAAAGAGTTTGCGAAATTTGGAGAGCGGTCAGAGAGAAAACACCTTTCGGCCATAACTTTGCCAGTTTTACGAGGAACAAAATGATTTTTTGTGGAAACATTACCCTCTACGGTAGAAATAGCCATAAAACGTTTCTTGCCAAAATTTGCAAAAAAGTGTGATATTTTAGCCAACTTTTGAGCTAAAAATTTTGGCTGTTTCTGCAAATTGCGAGCTAGAAATCTCATGTGTATCTTGGAAAAAATTACAATAATTTTGAGGAAACTCATCTTTAACGTATTTTACAAAGCCTCGTAAAAATGGCGTTGTCTTTGAATTATTTTTCCGCGAAAAATCAATTTTTCTCGCCAGAATTCACAAAACAGCAAAAAAATTTCCCCAAAAAGTTACAGTAACCCATCGTTCAAAAATTTTTGCGGCCAAAACGTCCAACGCAGACAGGAGTCATAAAAAATTATTTATTGTTTTTCACATTTAGTTCAAAATTCAAAATGAACTTGCCCGCAGGGCAAATTAGCATTTTTCCGGAAGTGGTCCAATCGCTGAATTATTAATCATTTTTATTGGAATGGAGGGCCAAAATTTCTACTTTCGTTTTGAAAAATTCAGCAATCTTTGCAAGCGAGAGAGTATGGAAAATGAGGAGGGAAAGAGAGGAACATTTTTTTGGTAGTACTATCTTATGGGAGGTACTCTCATTAGATTTTTTTAAATTTTGCACATAAATTGGGCAGACATCCCATATTAATGCTTGCAATTTTTAACCCGCGTTTTGCAGGGGCAGCCGGGATATTCAACGACTTTTGCCGTTGAGAGAGTGCGCAAAACGCGGAGAGTGGTCCGAAAAAAAACATTTTTTGGCCATACCTTTGCCAATTTCGTGTGGAAACAGTTGATTTTTTTTGTGGAAACATTACCCTCTATAGTTGTAATAGGTTCGAAACGTTTTGTACCAAATTTCGCACAAAAAGTCGTATTTTGGTCCAAGATTTTCAACTCTAGCAGCATCAGTTAAGACTTTTTGGCTCAAAAAGATAACGAAATCAAAAACCTGAACTTGTAGACTTACTACTTCGAGAATTACGGTGCCCTTTTTGCCACCCACAACAGTTCACAATACGTCGTCTGTCACGCTGCTCACTTTCCTTCCTTCGATTCGAAAAATTTAGAAAAAGGCCTTAATTCCGCTCATAAAAACTAAAAAGAAGAAGTTTTTTGAAAACAATGGCACTTGAAGCAACAGAAACGCAAACATGAGGAAATCATCTGTTTTGGTAAAAGGATTTATGCAAATGTCGAAAAAAACGGTTAGAACTCGTTCGGGCGCCACAGGGGATTGTTTGGGCAAAGATGACATGTCTGCGTGGAATAAGGCACCTTTAAAGTGCGGATCTAACAATTCCTCTTGTTAGACTTGAAAAGTAAAAAATTTGGATATGCAAATTTTAAAAAAAATTGAGTATGCAAATTTCTAAAAAAATATTTATATGCAAAAAAATTTTTAAATGCGTTTAAAGGGCCAGAACAACGTCTTTTGAATTGCGCGTTTTACGGCGTGTGAAACGAAATGTCAAAAAATTTTTTCTATGTCCTGCAGCGAAAACAAAGGCGGAAGGGTTGCAAACAGTAAAATTATTACTAGTCAACATGTAGAATCTCACCATTATTTTTTTCCGTTGTTTTTGGTACAGTAGACAAAGAAACTTTTTGGACATTTTGTTCCCACGCCGTAAAAAGCGCGATTCAAAAGTAGTTGTTGTGGCCCTTTAATGTAGGCCGTTTTTCAATATATTCAAATTTCAAACATAGGATTAATATAAGTATGCAAATTTTTGAAAACTAAAATTTTAAAATTCAAATTTCCTAAAATTTGAAACCCCACATTTTGATCTCATGCAAATCTTAAAATTTAAATAAAAAATTCGAAAATCGAATATAGTCTTCAAAAAAAAGGATGAAAGGCGATTTTTCGAAATCCGCCGGAAGACGAAGCCTCAAATTAAAAGGTTTGAAAATTCCCATTTCCGTTTTCGGTTGGCGCTTTTTATGTGAAATTACCTGGTCCAAAAAGAATCGATCCATTTTTAGATGTTGGAGGTCTATTGGAAAAAAATGAAGGCCGTCGATCGAGAAAAGAAACATGAAACGAAAAATTTAAGGCAAATTTTGTAGCAAAAATACAGTAATCCTCACGTCAGAGATTTTTAATTCTTTGCAAAGCCATGTCTATAAAATTTTGAACGTTTCCCAATAATAAATCTCTCAATCTCATACAAATTTTTCGAATTTATGCAAATTTCTGTAGAAAACAAAAGATCGCCCAATAATGTTCATGTTGTTTTCTCTAAATTAAATTTACTGTTGACAAAACATTTTTTGACGGCCCAGTCTAGACAGTAATCCGTCCGTAAAGTCGCTGGAGTGATTTTAGGCGTTTGCACCGTGCAAAAAAAGTCAGCGTGCGAGCCATTTGCACGGTGCAAAAAGCAAGAAATTGTACAGAGCAAGGTGAACTTTTGTTTCTTCACAGTGCATGTCACGGAAATCACTCCAGCGACTTTACGGACGGACTAGTATGCAAATTTTAATCTTTAAATTTTTCGGAAGAAATATTTTTAACCTTTTTTTGAATTTAGATACTTTTTAGTTTTAAATATGCAAATTTTTTATTTCCATAATTTTCCCAATTTTATGCGTTTTTAAAACTTTCTCACGCGAAAAACTGCTAGTGTGCAAATTTGAACCTTTAAATTTTTCTGAAAAATAGTTTTATCTTTGAATATTTAAATTTTTGGTACAATTTTTTAGTTTTAAATATGCAAAATTTTTATTTCTATAATTTTCCCAATTTTATGCGTTTTTAAAACTTTATTAGGCTAAAGAGACTAGTAACAGTCTCTGAAAATTTGAGCCCGCGCATTCCAACATCAGCCAAAATATTCAGCGTAAAATCACTGCGGTTTGTGCAAAGCTCGAGCTATTATTCTGGCATTTGTCTAATAGTTAGAAAATTCTACTCTAAATTTGAGGCAACCGTCATCCAATTCTGTTTGTCCGATACTTCTCGTTACTTCTCTTATAAGCCTAAGCAAGCCTGAGGCAGGAACCTACACCTCAGCTGATGTATGACCCCTTGACGGCAAAAATTGATTAATATTATATCTTGGTTAGATCTGGAGGTCTTGGATTTATCCAACTAATTTAGACCCAACTAGACATGGCCCCCGGGCCAGGCCGTTTCAAATTTGCTTTGGCCCGGCCCGGCCCAACACCGGGCAGGGAGCCATGCCTAGACCCAAAATAAGCCAAAAAAGCCAAATTTTGAGACTACCGGAATATTCCATATCAACTTGTCCGGCAAATTACTAAGATAGGATGAAAAAAAAGTTAGAAAAGTGTTATAACCCTTTTGCAAATGATCCTATATAGTTGTGTATAATTTCCCCTGCCAGTATGATGGGGTTTAGGCACTCTATTTTTAATTTCTACCCCAATTTTTGCTTCCAAACTCAGAATTTTCGTTATTACGGGCCGATCTTGGGCCGGGCCGTTTGAAATTTGCTTGGGCCCGGCCCGGCCCAAAACCGGGCTGGGAGCCATGTCTAGACTCAAGATAGGCCAAAAAAGCCAAATTTCGAGAATACCGGAATATTCCGTCCGGCAATTAAATTAATTTAGCCCAACAAACCTGAAAAACTTTTGCTTAGGCAAAAATTCGTGACCTTTTTTGAAATAACAAGCCAGGAGGTCCCCAAAAAAATTTGTTTCCAAAATCAGGTCTAAACAGACCTACCGTAGTCGCGCTTTGGTAACATATTCCGTGGCGACACGCTCCTGAAGTGCGAAAAAACGCCATTACCCGCGTCGAGGCCATAAAAAATCGAGGGCACAGCGATTTTTTCCAAACAAAGAAAAGCCCCCATCCACTGGAAAATTGCATGCTCAATTGCAGTGCAACCTTCTGACTATGACTTTTGGTAAAAAAATGCAAATTTTAAAAGTTGAAAATTTGAATGTACAAATTTTATAATTTTTTTGAACTCCCATTAATGCTTGATGCTGATGTTTTTGGGCTAAATGTGCTAAAATTTTAATTCTTTTTAATATGCAAATTTTTGAAAATTAAAATTTGAATATGCAAACTTTGAAAACTAACAAAAAAGATTGATTCAGACTGATTTACACTTTTTTTAGTTCAAATATTCCATTTCTAAAAAAAATTAAATATGCAAATTTTTTTACCATAAGATTTTAATATGCAAATTTTCAAAAAACAATAATCCGGGCGGCGTCGCAATTTTACTTCATCAAAAACGCCCCCTCCCCAAAGATACAATCTTTTCTATGCAAATTCCCGTCGAAAGGAATGTTTCCCGAGGCATTTTTGTTTTCGTAAGTTTATTTGAATTAATAATCATGAACAAGGTATTTGGTTGAATAAATAAACTGATAAGGGTACTCTCTAGTTGCTGTGATATCAGTAGTGTTATTGCGGAAAGACTTGTTTCGTTTTACGGAAAGGGCGAAGTTTAGGAGCGTTTGGTTGACAGAGGCATTTTTTACCGTGCTGATAAGTGGATGAAGAAGATTTTGAAGAAGAAATTGGAGAATAAGATAATGGCTATGACAAAAAAAAATGAATTTTGACAACTTTTGAAGGCGTTGAATCTACAGTAACCTTATAAAATTTGGTGTAACGACAAAAAATGGACTTATCAGAAAATTTGTAGATGGATAATATGAAATTGCTTCGTATGGGAAGACCCCTGTCATTAGCATCAAAGTGTGCAGTACGGATCCAAGACTACGCCTTCTGCTGTATTTTACTGTACAGATCATACCTATGGCCACAGAACCGCCTGTGATATTACGCGAACATTGAAATGTCAAAGGCTCGCCGATGTCTAGTATAATATCGTTTGTATCAAAAAGTCTCCAGAGCTAGTAACAAAAATTTTCAGTACATAAAATATATGCCTTTAGCTATAAACTAATGCATTGCGTATGCATTGATCTCAAGCCTGAGATATTACAATAACACTGAAAAGGTCTAAACCCAAATTGGTGCCTAGTACAATATTGCTTGGTATGGACCGACTATTTTTGCTCAAACTAACTAATCTGCAGCGAAAAATAGCATCTGTGTCTAACTTCTATTTCATTTAGAGCTCATGTTTTTAGCGAAAGGACACATGAAAACTTTGAACTTTCTTTGAAACTTACTAAAACTTCAGAAAAATCTAATTTTCAAAAATTCTCTTTCAATTTCTTGATAAAGCGCTTATCTTCCTGCAACTTCTACCACATTGATATCTCAAAAATCCATTGGTAAGGTTACTGTACCCTTCAACTCGTCAAAAATTGCAAAAATCCGGCAAAAATTGGAGAAAATTAATACAAACATGAAGAAACTCACAATATACAAATATATTATATATAATTAGAGATTTTAAAGGGTCACAGTTAAAATTTCTGAATAACTCCTTGATTTTTTCAAATTTCAAATTTCCCGCCAAAATTCTACCGTAACCCTCTAATCACTAAAACACAAAAACACAGTAATAATGGACGTAAGTAGTAATAATATGGTCTACATCAGCTTTTTAATCCTCCCATGTTAGTGAGTGCCGGTCGTTGACTCGGAGTTGGCAATTCCTCTTCCCATACCAATTCACATACGCAAATTCGGAGTTGGAGACGATCGAATTGAATCGGCCGCCGAATTTGGCGGCCGCTTCCGACTCAATCTTCCTCGCCGCGTCGAGGTTGTCGCCGGACGAGACGAGCGCAGTCTCGACGATTTTTCGCAAGTCCGCGTCCTCGCAGTTCAGCGACGCCTCGTCCACTTCGACGTTCACATTGTTCGTTGCGGCGGCGTCCTCGGTGGCCTCGGATGTGTAGCCGGTCTCGGCGGGCGGCTTCCCTTCGTAGCTCGGCTTTTGTTCCGGAGCCGGAGGCGGTGGAGGCGGCTCATGAACGGTGTAGTCGGTGGAAGCGGGAGTGGACGCGGTAAACGCTGAAAATTGAAATTTTCAGAGTTAAAGGGCCAGAACAACTACATTTTAATTGCGCTTTTTTACGGCGTGGGAACGAAATGTCCAAAAAATTTTCTTTGTCTGCTGTAATAATAAAAGCGGAAAAAATAATGGTGACATTCCACATGCTTACTAGTAATAATTTTACTGTTTGCAATTTTGCCGCCTTTGTTTTTGCTGCAGGGCATAAAAAACCTTTTTTGACACTTTTTATCACACGCTGTAAAAGCGCAATTCATAATTAGTTGTTCTGGCCTTTTAAATGAATAAGGTAGAAAGGAAATTGTATTATAACATTGGCAAAGCTTCAAAGAGCCTAATAAACAGACAGTTTTAGACATGCCAACGGTTGATATAAAGAAATCGTTTCTTTCAACGGAAAAGTCATCATTTTTTCATTCTGTCAAACTTTTCACCACTTTCGACCGAAAAAATCTCGTTGGTTTCTTCAAATTGCATGTAAATGCTCTCGGATATGTCTTTTAAAGTGTGTATTTTAATTTTTTCCAAGTTTCATCGAAATATTAGCTTTTAGCCTAAGGGCCTTTCTGACAAAACACAAATTTTCCCTCCAAAAAAGGCCTCATTTCAAAAAATTGCACTTACATCCCTGATCGTAGCTGTTCGGCTTCCCGTAGACTCCTCCCGCACTATTCGTTGCGTGCTGCTCCTCGCGGAAGTCGTCGTAGCTGCTTTCGATTTCGCTGGCCGGATCCGGCGGCGGCAGATTTTGCGGAATGTAGGCGCCCGCCGACCCTGTGGGCTGGTTGTTGTAGCCGGGCTGGCTGTTGTAGCTGGGCGCCGGCAGGTATCGTGGCGGTGGTGGTGGCGGAGGTGGTGGTGGTGGGGGTTGGGCAAGAGGCGGCGAGATTATGCTGATTTGAGGGGCGGGAATTGAAGCGCCGCAACCGCTGCTTGAGGGCCCACAGCCCGGCGATGGCGCGGGCAGAGGACGGGGATAGCTGGCCTGCGGTGCGGCGTAGGAGCCTCCGGCGTACGAGGAGGCGTAGCTAAAACGTTTTGGTGAAATATGCAAATTTGAGGAGAGATATTTGAATATTTAAATTTTGAATTGGAAAATTAGAATATGCAAATTTCATTAAACTGAAATTTGAGCTAAATCATTTTTTAATTAAAAACACTTTCACGATATATTTTATAAAGTAAACACAATCTATATTTAAATATGCAAATTTCCTCACCTCCCACCCGGACAAACAGGAACCGACGGAGCACAGGAGGCAGCGGCCGATGGACAACATGCCGCTCCACCTCCACCGCCGCCTATGCAGGCCAACGAGTGGCCTATCATCATATTCAGGAAGACAAACAATCTGTAGAAGGCTTTGGGCATGTTGCCGGGAATCTGAAACATGTTCATCATACAGTTCGAAACTTTGACGGCAAAATATCATCGCGAAAAAGAATTTTTTTTTGTAGCAGAAGATAATTCTCACAGTTGTAAAATACAGCTATCAAAATTTTTTGATAAAAAAAATCAAAAGGTCCCCCCTCACACTAGCCGCTATATATTTTTTATTTTTCGTCTCAAATTTGTGACTTTACGATCGCCTCTTGCCCTAGCCACGAAAAATTTTATTATCTCAAAGTCCCAAGCGATTGTTCCACCCCTTAGCCACAAAGTCCTCGGCTCTTGGTCCCCTCTTACCACATCAACCACAAAATTCATCATCCCAAAACATCATCGCTTTCTAAACGCCGCAACTAAACCAAAAGTCTTGCCGCCAACTCCGACGCCAAGTCTCGGCGATGTGACGGCTCTTTGAAGCCGCGGCTTCAACGGCACTCCTCGGCGCGGCGTTAGCGAACCACATCAAGGACTCTTTTGGTGTTCAACGAGCCGCCTCTGCCGCAGTTTTGTTCTCGATTATTGTTTTTGTTGGGCATGATCCAAGAGCTCCCCCCCCCCCCCCCCAAAAAAAATAAGAAAAGAAGCGCGAGAAGTGGAGAGTCAAGAGGTTCAATATTTCGTTACGTTCCATATTAAAGAGGGATTTGAGTTTAAATCAGATATTAGAAAATTAAAATATTATACTAACAAGGAAATAAAGGGTACCCAAATGCGACGCACAAATTTTTTTTCAAATTCTGCATCCAGTCTGCCCGCTCCGCATTTTGCGTACTCTCTCGTCGACAAACACCGTTGAATATCTCAACGGCGCTTGCAAAGCAAAAATCTGAGCGTCGCACAACGTTTTGCACATGCAATGGGCATGGGCTTATCAATTACTAAAAATTTTAGCTCGCGCTTTGCAAGGAGAGCCGAGATATTCAACGATCTTTGCGGCCGAGAGAACACGCAAACGCAGAGAGCGGTCGGAGAGAAAAACACTTTTTTCGCCATATCTTTGCCAGTTTCGTGCGGAAAATTTCGATTTTTTGTGGAAATATTGCCCTATACGATAGAAACAGGTATAAGACTTCGTGCCAAAATTCGCAAAAAAGTGTCACATTATTTGCAGGTCGTTTTCGGAAAGCGCGAATAGAAATCTTGCACATGTCTTAGGAAAAATTAATGAAAATTTGTTAAAGTTTCATACAAAGTGGAAATGTAAAATACGCACAAAGACATTTTAAGCTTAATTTAAAAGAAAATTTCTAAAAATTCTGTTTTCATTGGCCGCGTCTCCAAATTTCTCGTAGTCTCTCACATGCAAAGATTGCAGAATATCTCGGCCCGAACTCAAAGTGAAAAACGAAATTTTCAGCGACTAAAGTTAGGGCCGTGTAGCTGACAAATTAGAAGTGCATCCTTAATAGCACCTCAGAGATACTTGCTATGTAAGAAAAGCAGGCGATACGCGACTATCGTCAAAAAAATTGAGAAAAACCATTGGTCCCCTCTCGCCCTAGTCAACTAATTTTGTGTTTTACATTGCCTAAGCTCCCCTAAATTCCAAACAGTCTTTAATTTAACTTCATTATTATTTAAAGTCTTCAAAAAATCCAAAAAAGAAACTACATACGTTAGCCGTCGAAGATATTCAAATTTCCCGTCGAAACATCTCAAAATTGAATACCGTCCGTCCGAAAAAAAAACTCCTCGCCTCTCCTCCGCCAAGAACCCGCTCTCCCCCTCCATCCCAAAAATGACCTATACCAATAAATTTTAATTACAATCGGAACAAAACAATAATTTTCCAGTTTGGTCCACCCCCACCACCACTCAGATCTTAATTAGACAGTGCGGACGAGAGAAACCAGCTTAAAACACAATATTGGATATTCTAATTGGTGGTCAGTAACGGAGGGAGAGGATCACATGCGGATGTCATCAAATGATAATATTCCGTCATTGCGGCGTCTGGAAACCAATGAGACACACTAAAGATTTAATTGATCGTTTAGAGAAGGGAATGGGGGAAGAAGTGTAAAATTTTTTTTAGAGAAAGCTTCTGTAATTTTGAGGAGATCGCAAGAATAATGAGCGATAGGATTGAGAATAGTTGTAGATGCAACGTTGAGATTCTGAAGGACACTTGGAACAAATTAAAATTCGGATTTTCGAATTTTAAGTCGCATGCAAAAAGCGCAGGCCTCATATCGATTTCTGAAATTTTTTTCTCGCGCTTTGCAGGGAACATAAAATCTCGGACATTTCTGCAAAATTAAAAAAATTTATATGTTCACCAAGTTATTAAAGAGCCAGAACAGCTACTTTTGAATCGTGCTTTTTACGGAGTGGAAACGAAATGTCCAAAAAGTTTCTTCGTCTACTGTACCAATAACTGAAAATCCTCAGGGCCGGGCCGGGCCAAGCTATGGGTTCCCTAGCTTGGCCCGGCCGGGCTTTGAAAATTTCGAAAAGGGCCGGGCCTACTTTTTAGGGGGCCGGGCGGTGGGCCTTGAAGTGCCAAGAGCCCGGCCCCCTAGCCATGTCTGCCAATAACAACGGAAAAAAATAATGATGACATTTTACATGCTTATTAATAATTATTTTACTGTTTGCAACTCTGCCGCCGTTGTTTTCGCTGCAGGACATAAAAAACTTTTTTGACATTTAGTTTCGCACGCCGCAAAAAGCGCAATCCAAAAGACGTTGTTCTGGCCCTTTAATGACACTTGGAAAAAATTAAAATTGGGATTTTCTAATTGTAAGTCGTATGCAAAAAGCGTAGGCCCCATACCAAATCCTGAAATTTTTTCCTCGCGCTTTGCAGAAAACATAAAATCTCGGCCATTTCTGCAAAACTAAAAAATTTATACGCCTGCCAAATTACTAAATACACTATGATATTCCTAGGCCGTCATTGTGCTAACTGCTTGTGAAATTTACAGTAAAAATTCAACAAAAAAAACTTTTTTAAAGGGACAGTACAACTACTTTTGAATCGAGCTTTTTCGGGCGTGGGAACAAAATGTCCAAAAAGTTTCTTCGTCTACCATAACAATACCAAGCGGGCCAAAAAGTCTTGACATGTCTACACGGTGAGCCGTCGCGCTAAAAAACGGCGACAAGTGAAATTCACGCACAGTGCAAAATGAATGCTTTTGAAAAGATCGCGCGATGAAACCGCACAGTGCGCTTTTCACTCACACTGTGCTGATTGTTTGTCGCGCAAAGCCACTTCGGCCGCAGCCTGCAAAGACATGACAAGACTTTTTGGCCCACATAGTTACCGAGGCTTTCAAAAATAGCTAAAAATTTGGCTGTTCATTCAAAGTCAGGGTCAAATTTCGCGTAAAATCCAAGCCCAATATATTAATCATATCCTCGCGTCCAGGTCCCTTCAGCCCACAACACCTCCGCTATGACACAACAAGCATAAAAGTCGGAATGTCCGAAAACCGGCCTCGGCGGGGCAATAAAAATGTTTTTGGAATTTTCATATTTGGATCCACCCCCTTTCCTCTGAATAGCCGGCTTTTGCAAAGCCTTTGCGCCTTAAGGAAGAGCGCGCGGCGGTCACGGTCCCACGCACAAAAGGAGCGCCTTCAACTGGATGAAATGTCAAATGAAGTTGACATTAACAGTCCCGCTGTGTGCCAATGGGGATTCGAAGGTGCGGAAACCGGTTTTCCGACAAGTTTCAAAACGGATTATGACTAAATGTACGTGACATTGGAGGGATATGTCACGTAGATAGATGGGGATTCAAAATTACAGAGAATATGAGGCATAGACAGTGATAAAAGCGAACTTACTAGAAAATACGGTTAAAAACTCCAAGCTTCTCCAAAATTTGTTAAAACGGCGATGTCTCGAGAGCAAACGTTGAAGTTCTCTTCAAGTTCAACCTATGCAAGGGAAGTTGAGACATATTCAAAAATCGTTTTAGACGAGAGATTGTAAAAAAAATGTCAAATTTGTAATCTTATCAAATTTGGACAGAAATTTAGACTGAATCTTTCTTAGAAATATACGAAATTTATAGTCCGCGTTTTGCAGAAACACCCGGGAATTTTAAGGTCTTAAAAATGATGAAAATTATGATGAGAATGCGAGTTTGGATAAAAACGTTTTACACATATTTACATATTCCTGACTCAGAAACTAATGTTTCTGCAAAAAAACTTTTCTTCTTGTATGAAATTGACAAAGACAGCTGAAAACATGCTCCAGTCTGCCCGCTCCGCATTTTGCGTACTCTCTCGTCGGCAAACACCGTTAAATATCTCAGCGACTCTTACAAAACAAAAATCTAAGCGTCGTACTTTATTTTGCACGCACTTCAATTTCTGAAAGTTTTAGCGCGCGCTTTGCAGGGGCGTCCGAGCTATTCAACGATATTTGCCGCCGAGAGAGCACGCGAAACGCGGAGCGTGGTCAGAGAGAAAAACGCTTTTTGGCCAAACCTTGGTCAATTTTTAATAGAAAGAATTTGTTTTTTTATGGAAACATAACATTGCAGAATAGAAATAGGTGTAGAACTTTTCACGGCAAAATTCTCAAAAAAAATCTCACTTTTTTGCCTACATTCAACCAAAAAACATTGGTAACTTCTGCAAAACGCCCGTTGCGCCAAGTTTCCGAAAAACTTAGATTAATTCCCCTGTAAAAAAGGGCAAAAATGGTGACAATGACTCTGCCCTCCAATTCACAGTTCAATCCAAACTCCAAATAGTCTACACTAAGGCTCATAAAAACGGTTTAAAACTGCCCTTCGGCGCTAAAAATCAGCTGGATACCTTCGAATCCGGAAATTCGCCAAAAAAAATTAGCAAAAATTTTTATTTTCTCCCACCAACTGTGAAGACCCTCGAAAACTTCCTTCCGCCGCAGTGGATTAAGCGGATAAACAAGAGAAAAATGGAAAATTTAGTGGGATTTTTAGAAATTTTGATATAATCAATGTCTAGAAAGGTTTGTTCGACATTCAAGCAGGACATTCAACAGTTTTGCAGACGAAATACCTTTGAAACCGAAAAGAAAATGTTTTTGGGACTAACAATGAAAGGATGCCCAAGTGCGACGCGCAGATTATGTTTAAATTCTGAGTACATGTCGGGCGCAGGCGGAAACATATCAGTTCCCGAAAATTTAAAGGCCAGAACAGTTTCTTTTGAATTGCACTTTTTACGGCGTGGGAAACGAAATGTCAAAAAAGTTTTTTTAAGTCCTACAGCGAAAACAAAGGCAAACAGTAAAATAACTATTAGTAAACATGTAGAATGTCGCCATTATATTTTTTCCGTTGTTATTGGTACAGTAGACGAAGAAACTTTTTGGACATTTCGTTTCCACTCCGTAAAAAGCGCAATTCAAAGTAACTGTACCGTCAATTTAGGCTCGCGCTTTGCAGTCGCGGCCGAGATATTCAACAATCTTTGTAGCCGAGAAAGCACACGGAATGTGGAGAGTAGACAGAGAGAAAAACACTTTTTGGCCAAATCTTTGCCAATTTTACGCGGAAGAAATTGATTTTTCGTGGAAACACTACGTTCTGTGGTAGAAATAAAACTTTTACATTGTCATTTGCAAACTCACAAAAAATTACAAAAAATTGTCAAATTTTTTCCGACTTGCGACCAAAATACCTCGGTGGTTTCTGCAAAAAGCAAACCAGAATTTTCGCATTTCACAGAAAAAAAATCAAAAATTTTTGCCCTGTTTCATTAAAATCTGAACGTTGCACTTTGAGCACTTTTTACGTCTGCAAATAAAGAATAAACCCTTGCCGCAAAAAGAAAATTTACGTAATATTCCAAAAGGGGATACTTTCCTCAGGCTGCCGCGCGAACTAAAAAATATATCGCAAAGAAATTCCGGTGCAAGAAAGCGGTTACAATATAGCAAAGAAGGAAGCTACGGAGTTTATATAGTGAAATATATTTGAGGGATGGGTAAGAAAAGAGTGCGGTTATTTCCAGCTGAGATCTGAGATGCATGAATAACGCGCTATAACGGATCAAAATGAGCAAAAAAGTGTTACAGGAGAGGGATCGGAATGTTGGGGCAAGAAAAAAAAGGTTTCAGCTGACGAAGCATGGGATTGTGACGTAAGCGACGGTAGATATATATATGACGAAATATTTATAACTTTTTAAGAGGAGCCAAAATGCTCACGTTTGCCTTATAAACGTAGTCTTCGGCGTGGGACAAACACAAATTAACGAAAGTTGGCTCAAATTCAGAAAAATGTTTATATTATAAGTCATAAGCAAGATTTCTAACTCGCGCTTTGCAGAAACGACCGAAATTTTTAAATCAAAAGCTCTCAAGAAGAGAGTATGCAAAACGCAGAGAACGGTCAGAAATAAAACCACTTTTTGCCTTATTTTTGTCAGTTTAGCGTAGATCAATCTTTTTTTGTAATAACTAGACATGACCTCAGGGCCGGTCCCGTAGATATCAAGTCGCCCGGAAAATTTAACATTACTAAGACAGAATAAAAAAAATTTTTGAAAAGTCTTGTAAACCTTTTGAAAATGATCGTATATAGTTGTGTATAATTTCTCTGCCAGTATGATGGGGTTTCGACACTTTATTTATGTTTGCTACCCCAATTTTTGCTGTCAGACTCTGAATTTTATTTATTACGGGCCCGAGAGCGATGTCTAATGGAAACATTGTGCTCTACGGTAGAAGTAGGCAAAAAACTTTTTAAGCCAAAATTCGAAAAAAACTGTCACATTTTGGCCAACTTTCGACCTAAAGATCTCAGTCGTCCTAAGAATCGCGCATACGTTTTAGAAAAATAATATCTAAATGTGCGAAAATTTCATATTAAAAAGCCTAAGAGTCACGTGTAGGCATTTCCCCCGCAAGCCAACGAAATAAATAGCGATGTCTCTACAAAAAATTGAAGGAATCAAGTTACTCCATCATGATGGATTCGGCACACTGCGCAAACATTGGTTAGCGTACAACAACGAACCGCAAAAACCGTTCGCTAAAATTGAGGTTTCGCCGAAGGGAAACCCTTTGTCTTTCTATGGGAGCGAAAACGCAAGAAATAATTTTCCCGAACGCACCCGGAAGGCAAGGTAAAGAAACGTATGTTGGAACTGTATTTTTTTATGTTAATGGAAACGAGAGATTATAGGAAAAAGAGAGACGGTAAAAAAATTTTTTTTGGAGAAAAAATTCTCGCATTGTCTAGAAACGAGCGAGATTTTTAGGTCGAAAAATTCGACATTTTTGCAAATTTGGGCATGAAAAGTCTCATACCTATTTCTGATGCAGAGAACATTGTTTCCACAAAAAATTATTTTTTTCCGCACGAAACTAGCAAAGATATCGACAAAAAAGTGTTTTTCTCTCTGCCTGCTCTCCACGTTTTGCGTACTCTCTCGGTCACAAGTATCGTTCAATATCCCGGAGGCGCCTGCAAAGCGCGGGCTAAAACTTTCGGGAATTGGTATGCGGCCTGTACCTGACGTGTATGCAAAATTTAGAGGCCCAGTACCGCTACTTTTAAATTGCGATTTTTACAGCATATGAAACGAAACGTCCAAAAAATTTCATTGTCTACCGTACTAATCACAACGGAAAAAAATTATGGTGACATTTTGCAAGCTTATTAATAGCTATTTTACTGTTTGCAATTTTCTCGGCTATGTTTTCGTAGCATAAGACAAAAAATTTTTTTTGACATTTCGTTCCCCAAGCCGTAAAAACGGCGATTGCACGTCAAATTGAGAAGGAAACAAATTGGCTTTTCGTTCTGCGATTTATCGGAAAACTTATTTTTAAATTTTCCCGCTATTACCGGTCAAAACAAGTCTGAAAAGAATCCATATAGCTTGAAAATGGTAAACTTTGTCAAAAACGACCTGCATTTTGCCAAATTAGACAAGAAATCGGTCAAAAAAGATTTCTCGGATCCTACATTTGTGACAAAATGCCAATTTTAAGAGCTCCTTCCCTCTTGCTTTTTCGATTTGACGTGCATTGAAAGTGGCAATAAGTTTCTATCATCAAAAAAAGCAGCAAAAAAATGTGTTTAAAAAAGCGGAATTCATCGAAATTCGCAGACAGATCCCTCAAAATCCCCTTCCTCTTCGAAAACGGCGTTCAAGAAGAGCTCACGCTGCTAAAAGATTCCATTTCGATTATTAAACTTTCTCCTCTGACCTTGTCGTCGAGGGTTTAACGGGGGAGAAATTGGAAATTACACGAAAAAAAGTGCGAAAAAGTGGTGAGAAATAACGGATTCACAAATAAGGGATCAACAATTTTGTAATGTTTTGTCTGGGATTTTGGGAAAATAAAAAAAGTATTACAAAAAATTGATTTGACCGGTCGTTCGTTGTCGCTGTGCGACCAAATGCGTCTCCGGATGCCCGTGGCTCCACTAAAAACTCCCAAGAAAACAATTAAATTACCGCTAAACCTCTGCACAACAAACAATAACGGTGCAAAAGAGGTTACTTGTCTGTTTAGAGAGGTTTCGCTGTGCAAAAGTTCATTTTGACCAAAAATCGGCCCTTAAAGGGCCAGAACAACTATTTTTGAATTGCGCGTTTTACGGCATGCGAAACGAAATGTCAAAAAAGTTTTTTTATGTCCTGCAGCGAAAACAAAGGCGGCAGAGTTGCAAACGGAAAAATAAGTATTAGTAAGCATGTAGAATGTCACCATTATATTTTCTCCGGTGCTATTGGTACAGTAGACAAAGAAACTTTTTGGACATTTCGTTTCCATGCCGTAAAAAGCGCGATTCAAAAGTTGCTGTATTGTCTATTTAGGACCGCTGAAATCGTTTTTTATATAGACAGATTTTGTTGTGCTAGGTGAGTCAAACAGTTCTGACCGTGCGGAGATCTTGTCACGACATGTCGCATCTCCGAGAACACGCACAGTGCAAAATGAGCTTTATGAAAAGTGCAGTCTCCGCTTATGTCGCGTGAATAAAACTGCGCAGTGCGCTTTTTCCGTTTGCACCGTGCCGATTGTATGTCGCGGTACCGACCGCACAGTGCAAAGACATGTCAAGACTTTTTGACCCACCAAGCCATAAGGTGGTACTGTTTTTTTATGAAATTTTGCATAAATTATGATTGAAAATTACCAACAATTTCTAAATGTAAGACATGTTTGAGATTTTTATATCGCGCTCTGCAGAAACCATCGAGATTTTTATTTGATCCCTTGTACAACATTTTCAAAAAAATTTTAATCCCAGAAATGTTTTCAAAATCACCCATATGTCCCCATTAAAAAGCGGTTTTCCCTTTCTTTCGTTACCCAATAAACTTCCCCCCCCCCCCCAGATTTCCTTTTTTTTCTTCGGAATCGCCCGCCGGTTTTGGGATTCGAAAAAATTACAAAAATTGGATTTGTTTTTTTGCGCCCCCTCCGCTTTCAACGCCCGGACGTCTTCAGCAATAAAATTTAATGCGCCGCGAGTCAAGTGGACTGGCTTAAACACCTGAATTACGCGCCGGGCGCTTTTCCGAACTGCAACGAAACCGGCTTCGCATGCAAATTTCGGATGACCAAAGAAAAGAGGCGAAGACAAAAAGGGAGCTGGTTTCAAATATGACGAGGTGGCGTCATATTATCTACATGAAATTTGCGTAAAATTTGCATATCCAAAAAGCACAAAAAATAGGGAAAATTCAAAAAATTTGGGCTATGTTCCAAACATTTTTTAAATAAATCAATTGAACTATGTTTTTAAAAATTTTGAGAATTTCCATAAATTTATATATATAATTTTGAAAAATTTGCATATTTCTCAAAAATTTGCATAAATTTGAAAAATTTCCTATTTCCAATGTTTGTTTTTAAATTCTCGGTCACTTTTTTCACCTTATATCCTTCTGAACCGCAGCGTCGATTTATCTGCATCACCTGAGAAATGCCGTTTTATTGGCTGTTTCTTTTGGGAACAATCTTGCCGTGTTTCAGCTCGTCCAGTCATCTTAAACTGCACTCGAAACAATTAACAGGTGATCCATTCTAATCTTCAGTACGACGAATCCACGTCAAAGACATGCCTCTGCACCGTGCGGTCGGCATCGCGAAGTGCGGTGCGAATGAACAACGCACTGTGCCGTTTTCTGTGCGTGCTCTGCGGGCACAGTGCATTTTGTCCCGTCGCCGTTTGCGGGATGCGACATGTCGCGACAAGATCTCCGCACGGTGCAAATATGTCAAGGCTGTATGACTTGCCTAGTACAACAAAACCTGTCCACAACAAACAATTCGGAGGTCGTAAAGGCGGATCTTTGGATAAAAAGAACCTCCGCACAACGAAAGCTCTCTACAACAAACAAATAACTTTTTGGTCTATTATTGTTTGCACAGGGAGCTCACAGTATTTTGTCGTATAAAATGTCGCCAAAAGTCGTATTGAGGTGTTGAATGTTTCCGCCTATCTAGCTACGCATGTAAAGTTATCTCATTTCAGAGATTGGCGATCAAATACCGGTCCTCTGTGGGAGTGATGGACAAGACTACGAATTGGCGATGATCAAATGCTTTTATCGGTTTACGGAGTATTTTCGCACCACTTCCTACGACGATTTCGAGGCCAACTTCAAAACGTATTTGCGCATATCGCTTTTGGAGGACTATGACGGAATTAAAAAGCGATGCACGTGAGTTTGGGATTAATTTTGAATGTAAAATTTTAATATGCAAATTTTGGGGAAAAACTTCCGTGTTCTGGCCCACTCAATTTTTTTGATTTCGCAGCCTGCGCCCCGGGAATTTTCATCGCAGGATATGCCAGGTCTAAACTAAGCATGAGCCTAAGCCTAACCCCAAGGCTAAGCTTAGGCAGCCTAAACAGAGCATTCACAGGCTGCATAAAACGATGGGCGCAGCTCGGAAATGTTCTGTTTTTTAGAGAGTGAACGCGGAAGTTTCCAATTTTGGAAATTGGGCAATTTTTTTTGCTAATTTTTGAATCTTTTGTCTTAATTTTCGCAATTTTTTTATTTATGAAAATTTTGATAAATTTGCAAAAATCGGATTTAATTTTAAATTTTCGACATATTTCATCTCCAATCTCCTCGATGCAAAAACTTTTTCTATGCAAACATTTTCCTAAATATGCAAATTTCAGTTCTTTCGGCCAGATTATCTCCTGCATCCGGCAGTACGCGTGCGAATCCGTCGATATCTCGCTTGGCAAGGCCGTGGGTACAGCTTATCACTACGCCACCGCTGTTTGCGCAGGATTCAGCCAAAAGGACGCCAAAGAAATTAGTGCTTGTGGAGTGGAGATACAACCCAAACTGGAAATTGCCGTATTGAAAGGCACCTGCAGGTAAATTTTGAGATTTAAAACCTCTTGGTAGGCGAGTACGACGGCTAATCGGATAAATTTACAGCGAAGAATTTATCAACGACGTCTTTCAACAGTTCGAGTACTCCTGCCGCAAACTGAGCTTTGAACAAGTTGAGGCTCTTTGCAAGGCGCTCACATTTTTGATGCGAGGATACTGCGTCTCCGACATTTGTCATAGAATCGGAGACAAGGTGTGGAACAGTGCCAAAAGACTGGAATTGCTAAGATTTGAGGAACTGGTCAACGATCGCATCGCAGACTACAATAAAGAGCTGCCAGCTATCTTTGAACAGGTCCAAAATGGCAATTTTACTCATTTGATTACAAAGTTTTAGAATAATTATGTCTTTTCATAGCTTATGGAGCAGAGCTTGGTATAATAAATGGTGTTTTGAAAATTTTGGCTATCGTTTTTATATTACACTGCATACCTGCTTCAAATATTGACTTGCCCCCCAATGTTTCCGTTCCAGAACCCCCAAAAATCCTATGTAGAACCCCGCAAATCTATATTCAACTGATTAGCATCGGTCATAGATATCTCTTCGAAATTTTGACTCGTTATTTCGGACCTTTTTTACCCTTAGCCTACTATAATGTATTTTTTCTCCCCGTTTCCTTTAGAAATTTCCAGAGGTTCTCACATATTCTCCATACGTTTCTCGCCGCTTTTTTATTCCTCTTCCCCGTTTTCTATTCAAATTTTCGCTTTTGAGGCCAAAAAAGCAAAAAGGCGAGAGTTGACTCGGGTCAAGTCTTTTTCTCTCGAAATTTCTCCCAAATTTTTTTTTACTTTTCTCAATTTTTTCGCGAGTTTCTTATCGTTTCTCGCTGATATTCTACCGAAAAGTTTTTGGGAAGGCCGTAAGAAGTTGTTCAGTTAGCCTCGACTTGGCTTTAAGTTATTTTAGGCACCGAAAGTTCAATGGAACCAAGTTTAATGGACTGTGAAACTGTAGGCTCGCGAATTACAGTCTTTTTATGTACGCTTGATTAGATCATCAACGAAAGGGTTATGTAAGAACAGATGTTGCATGCAAATTTAGCCTTTTGAGAAGATTTTTTGGGCGCCAAAAGGGCTTAATTCGATAAAATTAGGGAGTTGAAAGGTTGTAATTGATCACGATGTCAGTTAAATGGTGTAAAAAGGTTGTACTGTATTTTGAAAACTTTAGAGATTAAAGTGATTCAAGCAGTGGTTTGGGGAAAAGTCGATGAGAAGGAGCATGTATAAATCGATTTTTGATATTTTCCGGTATAATCTTTTTTAAAACAGGCAAATATTGATAGAATACGAAATTTACACTCTGTATCTACGTAGAAATTAATTTACAAGAGGTATATATTGTTTTAGAATACTTTAAAATTCAAAAAAAAAGAAATTTTCATGGATAATATAAATGTTTATCCAGAGCTTAAATTTTGACGTTTTGGAGCTGCATACCATAGCATTAAGCTTTTTGCTGTTGGATTTTCAAGTTTTAACATCAAAAATGTGATTTTCGACATCTGAAACACAATGCCAAACTTGGCGGGAATTTGAAATTTTTAATTGGGAAATTGGACTTTTTTGAAAAGAGTTGTCAGAATTTGGATTATTGAACGTCAGGAAGTCAATTTGTTTTTTTTTTCTGGTGGCTTTTTAACTTATTTTTGATTAAAACATTATTTTAGAGACTATAAACTCGGATTTTATGCTCAAATCCCTTGTATTTTGTATTTTTATCCCGGAAAACGTTTTCAATATTCTTTTTATTGCTTCCTCTAGACATTTTCTTTCCATTCTTTACAACATATGGGGAAAAAATAATTGCCGAAAGGCTGTGGTTTAGCCAGGAGTCAAATTAATTTGGCGTGGGTTATATGGCCGACGAAAAGTTGCTATGGAGATTTGCTGGAACATTCCGCAGGATATATATTTTGTATTTTTGTCGGTGTACAAATTTTGGGGAAGGTTGAAAAGAATTCTATTTTTGAAAGCATATTATACTAGATGGAGAGGGTTTTCTGTAAAATTTGGTATGCCTTTGCCGTCAATGGGGGTTTGTTGCTACAACATTGAAGAGTATGATGAGCACTATTAGAATTAGGTGCAAAAATTAGGGTTCAAGAGGGTTTTAGCAGTCTTAAGGGCAGAAGCTGGTGTTTTAGGTATGAAGTATAATACGGAAAAGGTGTTGGAAAATCAAATATTTGACGGGTGTAAGTGTTGCTATGGACTCTGTGGGTACTGTAATTTAATTGCAAGTCTTGTGACGCTTTTAAAAAAAATTGTGTAATCTCAGAAAGTTCCAATTTTTGTCAAAAATAATCGGTTTTAATGGTTTTCTTTAGAAAAATTGCTGATGACGCCATCGTAGATTCATCGTCTGACAAATATAACAGAGGCTACTGCATTAGTTTGGAGCCAATTATGGCTTTTTAAAAGAGAAAACGTATTTTGAAAATGGTCATTTCAATATGATCCATGTTGAATTAGAGTTTTTCGAAATTTCAACGAAGCATGTATCAAGGACCTCCCAATTTTGTTTATCCTGCCCCTTAAATTGTGTTGTTCCGCCAAATTTGTCAACAGTTTAGTTTATCAGACTTTCTTATCCCACTCCATTATTTCATTGTTGGTGGCGGGTACAAAGTTTATGGTCTCCAAAAGAAATTTCGTTTGAGTTCGATTGTTTCAAGACCCGATAAAATGCTCGAGAGAGGGTCAGCTGTGTGTTCGACTATGTAATCGCCCTCTTTTCGCGGCCTGTTTTTTGTTTTTCGCGGATTTTTGAACATTGACTACTGTAAAATCCGAAAAATGGCACTTTGAAGATGATTTTTAAGTGACAACTTGCAAAATTGGATCAGATATGAGTTGTTCTTTTTGAGAAAATATTTTTAGCTTGTTTTTCAAAGGTTTATCTAAGATGTAGCCGAAAGAATACCTTATTTTAGTAATTTTTCGTCTAAAAAGTAAATTTTCAATAGAAAAACAAAAGTTTTTGGTCATAAATCGATACTCTTGAACGATTATCCCTTTTACTTTTTTTTACTATTTTGGAATTTTCCGCATTTCCGCATAATTATGCATTTTTTGGTAAACAGACAACAAAAAGTAGGTCTTTGAGGGTGTTTTGATTATAAATAGTATAAAAACATCAATTTGTTCGTTCTTTCTCACTGTTTCACGTGAAGGCCGTTCGAGTTTTGATATGCCATGAGTCATTCCCGCGAAATTTCTTTTTCCCATGGGTGCGACGTCAAATTTATATTGTACTAGAGGTTCGATGACCTTTGGGTAAATTTTTGGCTAAAAGTGTTAGGAATTTGGCAGAAATAATAGTTTCGGGTTTCAAGTACGACTTGGTGTGACCGCTAAAATAGAATTTAGAGCTACTAAACAGGTATTTTTCCCGGCGGCGGGCAGTTTTTATATTACAATTGACATCTGATGGTTTTTGATTCTTTTTGGATGCTAAGCATTTCTAAAGGTTCTGAAACTTTTGTAGCATATTGTGTAAGACTTACTAAACCTTAAGGAATACAGTTTTTTTTTCTAAAACAGTTATTTTCCCATCTTTTTATCACTTTTTGTATTACACTTGTCACCAAAACTCTCTAAAGTCCTATTTCTGGATGATCTTACTTTTCTAATATTGTACTACTAATTAAAAACGCTATAAAATAAAGCTGCCTAGACTTGACTATCACTTACCGAATCAACGATCACTTTTCTTATATTACACTAGACATTAGATGTCAAAAACTCTTTATTCTGACCGGTAACCGCATTCTAACTTCTAAAATTTGAAAAACCCATTATAATGCGCGTTACCTACGGAAAGGTCGAAGCCATTAGACCTTGTCTTTCGATTTGTTTCGAACGTTGCGGCCCCCGTTTTTTTTGCGTTCGGAGTGCTTTTTGAAGAAAGTTGAAGATGACGTCATGTTTACGGTCAGTCCAAAGGACGCTCCAAAGTGTTGTCAGGGTGTCACCCACACCTTTCCCTTTGTTTAAAGTTTAGAGTTTCTTTTCCCGGCCAAAGAGGGCAGTGACTCAACAAAAATCCAAGAAATTTGATAATTTTTCCGTTTTGAATTGAAATTCTGGAGAAATCTAGAACGTCTTTGCATGATGCAAACATGTTTTTGCGTTTACGGAGGTTTGCAATGGAAATAATGTGATATTTTTACCTAAAATCATAAAACATTATATTACTTTAGTTGAGCTCTTGATAAAACCGACTGGATACTTTTAAATTATGATAGTTTTCCTTTGTTGTATGTATTATTATAGCCCTCAGGGAGTTCCCAATGATTATGAGGAAAGTTTCTCTCAATTTTCATCATTTTCTTGTAGGCATCTCGCGCCCTGGCTCATTTTAGGAACTTTTTGTTCTTGAAACAAAGTATTTTGGAATTTATTAAAAAACACTTTATTTTTATTAGATCGCTGAGGATATTGTCCAGCCAGTGCGATTAAAATAACCTTGATTATTCCTCGTTTTGTTTTTGGTAGCTCGCGCCCGGCCTTTATTAAGATTTTTGCTGATTTTTTGGATTTTTTTCGTTGAGTACTGTAGATTAGGTGATGAGAACAAAAATTTCTCAGAAAATTTTATGGGCCCTCGGGGGAATTTAAAATGTTTATTTTTATTTATTTTTTTCATACGCGCTTCTTTTTTATGGCTATTTTTTGTATTTTTTCAATTTTTATTTTTTCCAGTTTCACTTCAAACAAGCGGGCAGCTTCTGAAACGGGTGGTGGAGAAGATGTTGGACCTCGAATTAACGGTCGATCCATTGTACGAGATGGTGCCGAGCCCCATATTCGGCTGCTCAATGCTCGTGTTCTTCTTTCTGATCCGATTTCTCAAAGTCTTCTCGCATCCCGACGCACCCAAAGTCTACACCAAAGAAACGGAAGACCCAAAAAGCCCGTCGATCTATCAGATCCTGAGAAATTGCCCAATTTTGAAGGAAAAGTGAGGATTTTTGATTTCCAATGGGGTTTTGTTGAAGTTGAGGCACCAAGGAGACCTTTGAAAGAAGAAATTTTTCTGATCTTTTGAAATTTTAGGAATTTTTATATGATTTATATAATTTTTAACAATTTTTGAGAAAAATGACTAAGATTTTGTGGTTTTTGCTATAAGTACAGTAATGTGCGATTAATATTTCACTATTTGGAATCCCATGTAGACAATTTTAGTTCATTTTTAGCTTGTTTTATCCCTTTTTAAAATGTTTTGCCTTAAAATGTGATTTTCTGCCGAAAGAGCGGAAAAAAGGTTTGTTTAGACTTGCTACAGTAACCGGTGAACATTCTAATTGTATTTAAAAGAGATCAGGGCTCATTTTACACTCTTTTTTTATATTAATTTAGCTATTTTTCCTCAATTTTTGTCAAAAAATTTTATTTTTTAAAAGGTGACTTGGAAAATTTGATTTTTGATATGTTACAGTAACCCACAGGTCTTCAGATGTTATTTGTATTCGAAATTTATTCGATTTTTGCAACTTTTCTTATTATTTTGGAAGATTTTTTGTTTTTGACCATAAATATTTATTTTCAATTTTAAAATCTTACTGTAGTATTACCGTAATATTTCCAGATACAATCCCCCAACGCTCTGGGGACGCAATGGTCATCTGCAGACCGCGGTTTACGGCGTTCTCGGCCACTCCTCCTTGAAACGCAGCTTCGACAAACGGCACACGGTGAAGCTTTCGGACGGAACTACAGTCTCCTTTGACGTCTTCGAACCCACCAAACCCCATCCCTCGGGCAAGGACTACACAATGGCGCTGTGTCCGGGCATTTGCAACCATTCCGAGTCGAATTACATCCGCACTTGCGTCCACAATGCGCAGGAGAATGGCTACAGATGCGCGGTGTTGAATCATCTGGGAGCGCTGGCCAACATCCCGGTCACTTCGCCGAGATTGTTCTCGTATGGTAGGTCAGGAGGGAATTTTTGATTTCTCAAAAAAATTTCAATTGTTTGAATTTTGGCTCCAAAATTTTTGAGGAACCGATTTTACATCCAAAAAGGTCAGCCGTTAATCGATTTTCTTGCTCCATTCGTGAAGAAAAAAGTGTAATCGCTGTGGAATTCACAATTTTCTCGTGACTTTACAATTTGAATTTTTTCAAATCGCCGAATTAGAATTTTAGCCAGTGAAATACTGTAAATTAGCCGAAATTTGGGGCAAATTCGATTTTCATGGCTAGTTAAATTTGTTATTCATGGTGAAGACTAACTGTTTAGCATGCCAAAATAAATTTCAAGCAAGAAAACAGAGCCAGGAGTCGAACCAGGGACTTTTGGATTATGAAGCTAAGTGGTTATAGCTGCGCCATATCAACAGAGGGCTTAAATCGCTCAAAATCCGTATTTTAATGAGCTAAAAGTCGAATTTTTAGATTCTAGAGCTTCCATTATGGTAGTAGCAGCACTAAAATTGATAAAAATAGGCATAAATAGACCAAAAATTGATATTTGAAGTAAACATTCGTCTAAAATAAAGCCTTTTTAAATTATAAAAAATTTTTTCAGGCAACACCGCCGAACTCAGCGCCATGATGGACACTCTGGCCCAAGTTTACTCACAGACTCGTTTCATCCAGATTGGATTCAGTATGGGCGCCAATATCACAACCTTGTACTTGTTCCGAGCACCGGAAGAAATCAAAAACCGAATCGTAATCGGACTCTCGGTGTGCCAAGGATACGACGCCGAGCGCTCTGGCCATCTCTTCCATGACTGGGAATGCGGAAGGCGGGTTTACAATTATATTATCACGGAAAATGTGAAGCGATTGTTGAGGCGAAACTTTGAAGCTGTAGTTGCGCCACATATCAAGTCGGGCGTTGTGGACGAACAACGACTCTTCGCGGCTACTTCGGTCCTCGGATTGGATGAGCATTACACCAGGAGGGTGTTGGTAAGATTTGAAGGCTATTTTTTGAAAAAAAATTACATTGATTTGGGTAAGTCATGTCAAATTAGTGGCTAGGGAGCCCTGAGTATTCTTAGATACCATTTAGGGCGTGGAATGGCTTTATAATGTACTTGGATATCAAATTTTTCGTTTGTCCTACGATTTGTTGAAGAAATTATATTATTTTAGGTTTATCGGATAAAAAAGTCCACATTTTCTTGAATTTTCGAGGGTCTCTCGGTAATAAAGCTTTTGATAGATCATAAATCAACCGAAATTTTCATTAGGACATCAATTTTGGCATAAATTTAAAGTCTTGGTTAAGTTTTCACCAATTTCTCAGTGTGTTATTCTAGCTAAAAAAATGATACTTTTAAATAATTGGTGCCCTTTTAATTGATATATTGGCTTGTTTGGGCGGCTACCCTCCGGCTATTAGGAACAAAATTTCGTGAAGGTACTTGGAGTCTGCTTAATTTTGGACTACTTTTTATATTGTAGTAGACAAGAACTTTGAAAATCTCGATTTTCTTTGCCAACAATCTGTACGATTGATACCTTGTTGCATTTCAGGGTTACAACTCGGTCCAAGACATGTACAAAGACGCCTCATCGTTCGACAAAATCCCCAGAATTACAGTGCCAACGGTTTTCATCAACGCCGCCGATGATCCCCTGTTTCCTCAGCAACTGTGGCAGCCAGTGAGGGATGTATGCTTACAGAGCAACAAACACGCATTTGTCTTAATGAAACACGGCGGACATTTGGGATTCCTCGAGGGCTGGTCGATGAAACCCTCATCGGTCACCTGGCTCGACAAATTTATTGTTCAATTGGCCAATTCCGCGACTCAAACCCTCGGCAGTGTCGAGGAAAACTGATAAAAAGTAAATATACGACGTATTGTCTAGGAGTCTGGCTGAAAATTGGCTTTGGAACGTTTTGACGTCAGATTTTTATATTATAGTAGGCATCAACTTATAATGTATTAGACAAAGGCTGAAGTGTGACAGATTGACGTGAAAATTTGTGAATATGGCCTAAAGGTGGCCCAGATGAATCACTAACAATTTTAGTTTACAGTTTGCAAATACAATTGAGATATAGAGACGAGTTCTTTTGAAAAGTCAGACGCTTATACCTCGGTCGTTTCTGCATAACGCAGTTCAAAACTTTCATGGGTGTCGTAGAGACTTGTAATATCTGTGTATGTTAAATTTCATCAAAATCAGTCACACTTCGACTTTGTTACAAAGGGTAATTTATAGCCGATAACTTACCACATCACGGATAGCTCCGCAATGCTCGAATATTGAGAAACGTGTTATCCACATTGTATACTTATGACATTCTCTATATTGGGGTAGCTCGTAACTCGGTAAATTTAGATATTGATCTCGATAGAACAGAATATATATTTTATTATCTTGCTAAATATTGCGTAATAAATTTTGATAACATGTAGAAAGAAAGTTGGATTAATAACCACAATAACGACAACTATTGCTTTTAGCGGCGGGAATGGATTTCATTTCTGAAATAAAATTCAACACTTTCGAATTTCCGTCGTTGTAAAAAATTTGCCTAATGTAACAGAAAAAGACTAGCCAAGCGTTGGATTTCCCTGAAATTATCATAAACGGCTGGCAGAAAAATTGAATTGGTGGCCAAGCCGTCGAAGTGGCTATCCAAACAAGGTTTGGTAGCCAGATACTAATCCAGCTTGTCTGCTAGCCGTTTATGACAATTTCAGGTTAATCCAACGCTTGGCTGGCCATTTTCTGTTACCTTAGCCAACTTTTTACGGCGGTGGGCCATAATTCGGTGATTCGAAAGTGGTTTCATTGCAGAAACAAAACCCATCCCACACCGTAACTTACCGTTAGAATCGATTGTATCAAAGTCCTTGAAGTAGTGATAGAGATACTGGTTGCATTTGGAAAACAAAAGTGAAAGCTGCAGTTCGGCGGCTACGGCCAGAGCATCAAGCGCACCCCTCACGGTGAGTTTGTCGATGATTTCCAGTTCGCATTGGTCCTAAACATCAAAGGGTCCTCATAATTTGGATAATACTTACCTTGAGCTTATTGATTTCATAACGATGCGCAAGTTGAACAACCTTCTTCGCCAAATCTATGCCTTTCACCTTTTTGTACATGTAGATGTATTTGAGCATGGCTTCCACAGCTTCAGGATCGTCGTCCAGCACCAAGACGCCCTCAGACACCTCTTTCATGCCCGATTTGAACATTGTCGCAAAGACTTTGGATTCGAGGGCCAATTGATGTTTTGATACCTAAATGACAATAATGGAAAACGCGGCGTACATGAAAGGTCTTGTCTTCTGCTTTGATCACAAAGTCGCCGTAACAAGAATCGCCGAAGAAACTATCCTCCTTCTCCAAGTGCTCGTTAACTTTCTCTGTAAAGTAAAATTCCCAATTTTGCATAAAATTTCAAGAAATCCCAGCGCACAATCTCTTAATACAAAACATACCTCTCAAATTTTGAACCTGTTTACTGATGGGCAATATTGCGAGAACAACAATCGTTAGACATTCTGTCTGTGGACAAACTAGACGGAAGGAAACAAGACGGAGGTAAATGCGACGAATTTTTTGCCGGTATTCTGTGCGGCTGCTTCGGCTGCACATTTAAATATTTTTTCCAATTATGTCCTGATGACATTCTCCGAAAAAATTGCCCAAAGTTTTAAAAAAGGAACACTTGACACAGAGGCAAGTCTCCGCTTGTAGTCGTTTCGGGCAGGGGTGGCCAGGGGTGGACGCCAGGCCCGGCGGCCCGGCCCGGCCTGGCCCGGCCCGGCCCGATCGGGCCGGGCCTGACTCAAAAATGGAAAATTGAAACCGGGCCGGGCCGGGCCCGAAATTTCCGGTCCGGGCCGCGGGCCTGGGTTTTTCAGGCCAGGCCCGGCTTGGTTTTTATCATAATGCCAAACCGTTGGCATTCATTGTTTTCGTGCCGGGAAAATTTTTGATAGGGTTGTTGTTGTAGTTTTTCAAGTTCTAACACATTTACAAGCTTTTTTCACGTTTGCTCTCAAAAATAGTGCATATATAATAATGTATTACAATAGCACTACCGGGACCGAAGCTTTTTTTACAAACTTTAGTTCCCAATAGGCGAATAAACATTTATCAGTAATTCTATTGGCAATTTGTTGAAAGAAATCCAATTAACCAAGTAAGAACAAGGACGAAGATGATCCGAAATAGGTCTATTAAAGTCCTTTTGTTGTTATAAACTGTTGTTTTAATGTTTATATGGTCTTGAGCATGTTTGAAGGCATTATACTACCTTGAATAATGTTTGTTTAATCGTTAGACAGTTTCCGACCGAAACAACGGCGGCAATTTGATGAAAATGACTTCAATTTGACGTCACTGTCAAAATCACAACCCTAGTTATAACAAAACGGCAACGATTTTTTGGCAGGTCGCGCCCCAGCCGGGCTTTCACGGGCCGGGCCGGGCCGGGCCTGGTTTTTGACGGGCCGGGCCGGGCCGAGCTTGTAAAAACCTCTATCCGGGCCGGGCCGGGCCGGCCTTTTGACGGACCGGGCTTCGGGCCCAAAATCGGAAAAATAGGTGCCAGTGACCACCCCTGGGGGTGGCCGCCAGGTGGGTTTTTCAGGCCAGGCCCGGCCCGGTTTTTATCATAATGCCAAACCGTTGGCATTCATTGTTTTCGTGCCGGGAAATTTTTTTGATGGGGTTGTTGTAGTTTATCAAGTTCTAACACATTTACAAGCTTTTTTTCACGTTTATTGTCAAAAATAGTGCATATATAGTAATGTATTATAATAGCACTACCGGGACCGAGGCTTTTTTTGCAAACTTTAGTTCGCAATAGGCTCATAAACATTTATCAGTAATTCTATTTGCAATTTGTTGAAAGAAATCCAATTAACTATGTAAGAACAAGGACGAAGATGATTCGAAATAGGTCTATTAAAGTCCTTTTGTTGTTATAAACTGTTGTTTTAATGTTTATATGGTCTTGAGCATGTTTGATGGCATTATACTACCTTGAATAATGTTTGTTTAATCGTTAGACAGTTTCCAACCGAAACAACGGCGGCAATTTGATGAAAATGACTTCAATTTGACGTCACCGTCAAAATCGCAACCCTAGTTATAACAAAACGGCAACGATTTTTTGGCAGGTCGCGCCCTAGCCGGGCTTTCACGGGCCGGGCGTGGCTTTTGACGGGCCGGGCCGAGCTTGTAAAAACTTCTACCCGGGCCGGGCCGGACTTTTGACGGACCGGGCTTCGGGCCCAAAATCGGAAAAATAGGTGTCAGTGACCACCCCTGGTTTCGGGCCGAAACTTTCGGCGCCCAAGATCAGGGGTGGTCAAACGCACCAATTTTTCCGATTTTGGACCCGAAGCCCGGCTAGAGTTTTCCGGCTATTAGGAACAAAATTTCGTGAAGGTACTTGGAGTCTGCTTAGTTTTGGATTACTTTTTATATTGTAGTAGACAAGAACTTTGAAAATCTCGATTTTCTTTGCCAACAATCTGTACGATTGATACCTTGTTGCATTTCAGGGTTACAACTCGGTCCAAGATATGTACAAAGACGTTTCATCGTTCGACAAAATCCCCAGAATTACAGTGCCAACGGTTTTCATCAACGCCGCCGATGATCCCCTGTTTCCTCAGCAACTGTGGCAGCCAGTGAGGGATGTATGCTTACAGAGCAACAAACACGCATTTGTCTTAATGAAACACGGCGGACATTTGGGATTCCTCGAGGGCTGGTCGATGAATCCCTCATCGGTCACCTGGCTCGACAAATTTATTGTTCAATTGGCCAATTCCGCGACTCAAACCCTCGGCAGTGTCGAGGAAAACTGATAAAAAGTAAATATACGACGTATTGTCTAGGAGTCTGGCTGAAAATTGGCTTTGGAACGTTTTGACGTCAGATTTTCATATTATAGTAGGCATCAACTTATATTGTATTAGACAAAAGCTGAAATGTGACAGATTCTAACAATTTTAGTTTACAGTTTGCAAATACAATTGAGATATAGAGACGAGTTCTTTTGAAAAGTCTGTAAAGTAAAATTCCCAATTTTGCATAAAATTTCAAGAAATCCCAGCGCACAATCTCTTAATACAAAACATACCTCTCAAATTTTCAACCTGTATACTGAGGTCAATATTGCGATAACAACAATCGCCAGACATTCTGTCTGTGGACAAAATAGACGGAAGGAAACGGACGGAGGTAAATGCGACGAATTTTTTGCCGGTATTCTGCGCGGCTGCTTCGGCTGCACGTATAAAATTTTTTTCCAATTGTGTCCTGATGACCAGGGGTGGTCACTGACACCTATTTTTCCGATTTTGGGCCCGAAGCCCGGTCCGTCAAAAGTCCGGCCCAGATAGGGCGCGACCTGCCAAAAAATTATGCCGTTTTTTTATAACTAGGGTTATAAAACTTGACGTCAAATTGCCGTCATTTTCATCAAATTGCCGCCGTTGTTTCGGTCGGAAACTGTCTAACGATTAAACAAACATTATTCAAGGTAGTATAATGCCTTCAAACATGCTCAAGACCATATAAACATTAAAACAACAGTTTATAACAACAAAAGGACTTTAATAGACCTATTTCGGATCATCTTCGTCCTTGTTCTTACTTAGTTAATTGGATTTCTTTCAACAAATTGCAAATAGAATTACTGATAAATGTTTATTAGCCTATTGGGAACTAAAGCTATTTTAAATGTGTTAGAACTTGATAAACTACAACAACAACCCCATCAAAAAATTTTTCCGAAAAATTTCCCGGCACGAAAACAATGAATGCCAACGGTTTGGCATTATGATAAAAACCGGATAGCTGCTTTCCTAACGAGAGTTTGCAACAATACCACTGGCAAAAAACGGTTGACGTATTCAATTACACCTCAAAATCCAACATATTCTCCTATCAATTTCTCGATCTCATCAAATTATATTGCACTTCAACTATAAACTTTTATTTACTTTACAAGTTGTATTTTTAATCTTGAAAAAGTCCTTCTGCATGTTTGCGGCGTTGCAATGCTTGGAAATGTAATACGGAAGGCCATCATTTGAGCATTTGTTTCCTGGATTTCCAATTCCATGAAAGTCATAGATTCCAATACCGGCTTCAATTCTAACAAGACCCGTGTAAAGTGCGTCATCAACAGTAAAGAAGTTTAGTTTCTCCTGGGTTTTTATGAGTTTGGCGATAGTTTCATTCGTTGTAATTACAGTGGGTCCTGAACAATACGGTGGAAACCCGGTTTTATCAACTTGTTCGTAGGAGACAAACCTAAAGCAAAAAATAAATGTAAAAATGGCCTAAAAAGTTTTCCTATTCTAATTTCTACATTGCAACCATTCATGTTACAAAAAATTCAAATTTTAGAATTCGCGCCATTCTTGGCATTCTGTTGCAAGTAGTGTAAATGAATCAAAACTCCACAAAACTCTAAAATAATGACAAAACATATTCAACTAGAGTCAAGGCTCCCTATAACGATCCTATATTCCAAAGTATACAGGAAAAATTGTATTATTCATAATGGGTAATATGTACATCATACTCTTCAAAAAAGTGGTAGACTATGAATACAGCCCCAAAATGCGATTTGAATAGAAATTACAGTTAGTTAATGAGCTCTTCCAGCAATTTGGAGTCAAAAAATTTCTCCTTTGACTTCCCGCCATTTTTTGGCATTCCGTTGCAAGATATAAAATTTAATCGAAGCCAGGCAAAAACATAGAACAGTGATAAAAAACAGCCATTAGAGTGTAAATTAACAGTTAAATAGCTCTACTCCTATTTGTGTGACTCTATTTATCTTATCCGTCATGGCTAATATAAAATTTACATTAGTCAGGAGTGTTATAACTCCACGACGGACAAAATAAACCTACAACCTACCATTTGCTATCAGCGTGTCTGATGGGTCGTGTGTAGCCAAATGCGCTACACACAAAATACTCTGTTTTTTTCTTAATTATCCCTCCAAAATCACGGTCCAGCCACTGGAAAGTTCGCTTCAAATAAATCGCGGAATCATCGTCGATTTTGATGAAAGTCTTGGCTTGTGGGCAGTGTTTCATGTGCCATTCGTGCATTGCATGCCATTTGACGTAGTTTTTGCGGTACGCTTCTTCGTAATTGACAAAAATAATGTCATCATGCTCTTTCATCTCCTTGATTAAATTTTCTTGATAACTTTGTATGCCCGGGTATCTGCCCACGACATAACGATGAAGAACAGTGTAGTTGGATGGAAGGTTTGCCTAGAAATACATTAAAAACGTGTACGAAATAAAGACACGATTTAGTCAGTTTCGGCAACGAGATCAATAAAAATACCGCGGAAGTGTTTTGGCTGATCAAAGGATACTCTTATTATTATCAAGAAAAATTTCAAGTGGTTCAGCCCCGAGTTATGCAATATATACTACCATAGGCCCTATCTGCGACAAAAATCATCTTATCTGTCATGGATAATATAAATTTGATGTCTAAAACAAACTCAGAAGCTCATGTTTTTCATAGTTAAAAATAGACAAGGCAGGTCCGACACTATCTAAAACTGCCAATTACGGCCTATTCGTTTGACTAACCCATCAATTTAACCAGAAAAACAAAATGTCACACATTTTGGACGAAATGTCACAAATCCTTACCTTGTCGAATAACAACTTTCTCATGACTTTCCGACGTTCCGTGTCCGCCAAAGTCAACATAGTCATGATATAAACGACCGCATCCACTCTTTCGCACACATTATCCTTGCTTGGCCTGGTCATCTGATACTCCACTTGATGATCTTTGAATTTCAAGTGTCCGGTTTGCATTAGATTAGCCAGAAAGGGATCCAATGGTCGCTGAAACCGAAAGACGGACGACCATGTTCGCTCCACAGCAGAAGGCCACAGTGTATGCTCAGTAAATCGTAGAGGAATTGAGGGAAAATCCAGTGAAATCGAAATATAGACCAGAAATGGAATGATACCTGATAAACTTGTTAAAAGAGGCTAGTCATGTACGCTACGAGTCTTAAAAATTTTTTGCTCTTACCGATCAAAGGAATCAGCAAACATTTTTTGCTGATTTTCGAACACATTTCAACGACCGAAAAAATCTAAAAAATAATTTAAAAGTTTTGGTTTTCGTTGTCACGGCATGCCCAAATGGAGAAAAAACGTCCAATGAAAAATTAGCGACATTTCATACGATGATAGGATTGGTGGAAAACCTGTTTTACATCAATGCACACATATTATTACCACAAAAATATTATTCTTGAACATTAAATTTAATGAATTTTGGTAAACATGGGTACTGCAAGGATGTTGTGTTTCAAAGGATGTCGTAGATCAGATTTTGTTTCATAATAATAATACGCAATCTTGAATCGTCAACATCGGCGGTTTTGACGTACATATGCGCTAATACTCTACTTGCCGCGGGCCAAGAGGTAAATGTCATCACTTCGCCTGTGAAATCTCACAAACAGCAAAGGGCGTGTGTGATTATCAGCACTTATTGTGATCTACTGTTTCGAAGCAAATCAAACCTTACCACCCATCAAATTTTCTCGATATTGATGTATACGTCAACTGTATCAATGATCGGGGGTAACTCGATTTTTGAACAATGCAATGCTAAAATTTGTCTTCTATTGACAAGACTACATAATAAATGCTATAGCAATACTTTCCCAAAATCGCGTCACGCCACGAAAACAAATGTTTGGCGTACTGTTAATTAAATATTTTTCTTGTTTTACAGAAAAATCTGAAAAATTGTAATTTAGCCTAGTATCAAGTAAAATCCTGGCAAAAAAACTTATATAATTGCTTAGAGAATTTTTCTTAATGTTTTAGTTCTTCCTTTACTTCATTGTACAGTTCAAATCGTCTTTTGCCAAATCACCGACCCCTTCAAAAACATTGTTCGCGCTGTACTGTTACGTGGAAAGATTGGTGCATAACTCTCCAGCCGAGTAGACAATGTACCGCAATTTTTTGCCTACCGTTAGATAAGGATACGTCAATGCTGTCTTCAAAGTTTCTAGGGATTTTTCCATATTATGTTCAGGCTAGAGCATCGGAAAGGTAGTAATTATTGAGGATTAGAGGTCTCTATATCTTGCAAACGTTACAAATTGCAGAAACTTTTTTATGTCGTGCAGATAGGTTTGCATTCAGTCCTTCTTATTAATTATTCATCTAATCACCAGATCTCGTCAAACGTGAGGGCAATAGTATCTATAGGACCGTCTTTCTGTAACGAAATGTCCAACAAATTCAATCATAATGGCGAAGGTTAGCTAAAATGGAGCTTTTCTATTGAGATTAATTAAATGTTGTGGCCGGTTCCGGAAATCTTGTCCAGAGCAGCACTTGACGCAAATGTGTCAACTGTCTCCCTATGAGAAAATGTTTGTCAAATTTTACCGGAATCAATGTAGGCTTTGGCCCAGTAGCCTAGAAGAAACATGTCGGACTGTTGCTCCAAGTCTTGCCAGCGCAAGAAAGAACTGGAACAACATATTAACGCGTTGAGAGGTAATTTTTTGCTGTGGATAATATCTTTTTAGACAAAGTGAATCAAATTCCCGAGATTACAACTCATTTGTTCGGAAATCCGCGCTTCAGCGACCTCAAAGTGAAAGCAGGGGACACAACTTTTTATGTAAGGCATTCTGCATGATATTTTTTGCAATTTTAGGTTACAAAATACCTACTGGGACTCAAGTCTAAGATCTTTGAGGAAACTATTCTTGAAGGGGCAAGAAATGGAGCTGACAACGTTTTGAGGTTGCAGGAAGATCCTACCGTGGTCGAGGCGATGCTGGAGTACATTTGCTTGCAAAAGAAAGTCAAGGGAAGCGAGTTGGCGACGAAGGTTGTTCAACTGGCTAGTCGTTATGGAATCGATGATCTCAAAGTGAGTATTGAAGAAATGTTTGTTATGGTCCGTCTTACAGATGCTCAAATTGTTACACAATATTTTTTTGGTTTCATTCAGTTTTTATATTATTCATGCGAATAGTTATTTTTTCTTCGTAGACTATTTTTTCTGGTATTGAAAACAGGCTGCTTCTTTTGTAATTATCATGACTAGGTCTTAATAAAATTGTAGCGTCGGTTTTGACTAAATCTGTTCTTATTATTTATTTCTTTGAGACGAGTACCTAAAATAATGTTTTTGATTTTTTAGGATCAGTGTGAATTGGAGCTGCTGGATAATTTGACATTCGAAGATGCTCACAGCACTCTACAAATTGCGTATCAAGAAGGATTATCGGTTTTATACTGGAAATGCAGTGAACTCATCTACCACAACTTCGCAGGATTGGAAAAATATTCCGTGGAAGACGAAATTGTGGAACAACCTGAATCAGGTAGGATCTGGAAGATCGTATAGTGGGCTTGGAGGGTATTTTAAACTATATTTTGGAGGATTTTTTTCAGCTTCGCCAGGTCTTACCGTCACACCCGACACCATCATCCTTACTACGGTCCACGGAAAAGTCGCTTCGGACCATAAAATAACTAACCATAGTGATGCCGACATTGTTTACAAAGTTTATGGGTCCGAGACTTCATCTAGAGGCTTCGAAATTCTGGGTCCAGGCGAAACTTATCGACTTGGCCCACACTCTCTTAATCAACTTACATTTCCGTCCGATGAGGCTTTCATCTACTACGCACCGTATGTGAAAGACCCTGCGATCGATTACCAACGGCTTCATCTTCTCGAAAACGCTAAATTTTTGCGGCTGAAAGTCAGAAGATAAAATTTTTGTTAGTTAATGTTGTTCTCATGTTTGATATCTTATTTTGTTGTTTGCTTAACTCCCCAATTTTCCGTTTTTGTATAATTTAAATAGATATGTTGTTTGAGCGGATTTGAACATCTTCTGGGCGGAATTCCTGGGCATACTGTAGAAGAGTGAGAGTTGACGAAAAATTTTAAAAACGAGTCAAGTGTTGTTCTACGGAAAGAGTAGAAGAAATTTTGATCGTGTTATTGAAAATAATTACGCAAGGTGGCAATGTCAGACCGTTGTTCCAGCGCCTGTGAGCGTAAGCAGCGTCTAGATGAGCGGATTCAATCCTTAAGGGGTAAGTTTTGTCAAGTTTTGACATCTGATGTTATCCATGAAAGTTTATTGTAAAGACCGGTGTGAATCTTCGGTTTAAGCGCTATGATCAGCTGTAACATGATGTGAAAAACGTATAATAAACAGTGTAGGATGAATTAAACGCGATTTTGTTGAGTCATTCTGATTTTTTTATCTTGTAGATAAGGTCAATGCAAGAGAAGAAATTCCGAACCATTTGGTTGGAGATCCCGCGTTCAGTGATTTTCAAATCCGGGCGCAGGGCATAAACTTTCATGTGAGTTATATTTTATTCGATTTTAAATGGATTTTAGGTTGCCAAGTATCAATTAGCCTTGAAGTCAAGGGTTTTTGAAAATCTGTTCAGATTCAGCGGTAATGAAGTCCGGCAAGGAGTATTGGAGCTGCATGATGACTCTGATGCAGTGAAAGCCGTTCTCGATTACATCTTTATGTACAAAAAGGTCAAAGGAAGCGAATTGGCTTCAAAGGTTCTTCAACTTGCTCATCGTTGCGAAATGATTGAACTTAAGGTAAGTGTAGCGCAATATCATGCCACTGTGGATTATTTGGAGCTATTGGGTAATAACGAATGTTGTGAAAGCTGTTTTTGAGTCCTAGTTATGTCAAACTTTTTGGGTTGCGACTATCTCGCGATATTATCCATGCCTAAAATGTTGTTTTAAATTTTTAGGAGCAATGCGAGTTGGAGCTGTTGGATAATTTGACAGTCAGAGATGCTCCTTATCTCCTGGGGTTGGCTCGTAACTATGGATTATCGATTTTATTTGCGACATGCGTCGAATATCTCTACTACAACTTTGAAGATTTTGAGAGACTTGAATCTGAAAGTAAGTATTTTATACTATTTATTTTTTTTGTTTTTAGGTAAGCTAATGTCTGGTGTTTGATATGAAATCTAATTTAATGCTGTAATTTCAGTCCTTCCGGATAGATTGGCTCGTCCTCCACCAGTTGAAGGTAGGAGAAAATACTTTTTTGATGGATCTGCCTGAATTTTTGTTTTTTTTTGGATAAATTGTTTTTGATAGTTAGACTATTGTGTGATCGATAATTTGCAGCTTATTTTACCTAAATATTTAGCTCGTCCAGCTCCGCCAGCCAACCCTCCAGCTATTCGAGGTAGGATAATTTAAATAATTTTTTGCTTCTAGCTGCGTAAAATTGTTTTTGTTGTTATGGTTTAGATTGTTGTCTTATCTGCTGTTTGGGATATTGAGATTTGAAATTTTAGTTGTTCGGATTCGAAAAGGCTCTGTTCAAGGTAGAATATTTTTTTTACTAAGTTACTCAAAATCTTGAATTTTTGTAAGATTGCTTGTTGGGATTTGTTAGAGAGCGACATGATGTACCTTTTAAAATATAGTTTACTCGATGGTCTCAGCCCGTGAAGCCCCACGAGCCATCATTCCACCTATCCAAGGTAATATAATTTTTTGCTCATAACTGGGCGAACTTTTGTTTTTATTGGGCAATTTGCTTGTATTAGTTAGAATATGATCTATTGGATAATTTGAAACATAATGGACCTCATAATTTTAGATAATGAAGAGGCACGGCTAGTGTTTCTACCTCATGGTAAGATTATGTAGTTTTGGATAGAAATGTTGAATTTTTATCTAAAATCCTTTGATTTTCTACTAATTGGAGTGTTAATTTCTAGCACGACGCATGATGGATCCGTTTCAGGACGCGGAAGGGCTGCGTGCTGCTTATGATTACTTTGAAAACTACTTTGTACCACAAGAAGAAGGTAAAATATTATGATTTCCGCCGAAAGATTTGATGAATTTTTTTGCGAGAAAGAAGGGGAGGGAGGTTCTTTTCCTGTATTATTACAATAATTTACTAGATGATAAGGTTGAATTGGATCGTTTTGTATCAACCATTATGGATAATATGATTTTTGTTTTATAATCGTTTAGTGTTGCTTTATTGAGGTTTAATAGGTTGGGTTAAGTCCATTGGAATCTTTTTTTGGTGTTAGATTATGCATTACAAAGTGGAAAGTGAGGTTATATTACCCATGGCGGGTTTGATATTTATTGTCATAGGTAAGATCGAGGAATGTTTTGTGTCGTAATGAGTGTTAAAAAGCCAGTTGGAAACTTGTTTGAAGTATAATTTTTGTTTGGGGCGATTTATTTAAGTTTCGAAAAAATATTAACCAAGATGGATAAGTAAATTTTTTGTTGTTTTAGCCCGTAGACAGGACTATGATGACTTTAATAATCGAGAAGTAGAGCAGGTCAATGAACAGCAAGGCGAGAATGATGTGATTGCGGATCTGAGAGATGAAAATAATCTAGAATTTAATGAAGAGTGTGAAAATGATGCAGAAAACGATGATTTGGAGGAAGAAAACAATTCTAATCAAGATGAAGAAGCTTGTAGGATTTTTTCTTCTTGTGAAGCTTAAATAGTTTGTCTTGCATCGGAAATCTTTAATGTTTTAGATTCTCCCGAAGATCTTCTGGTCAATGCACTTACTGCAGGTAAATTTTTTCCCTTTTATTTTTTTGAAGTTTTAGGGAGCTACTCATAGTTGGTCAGATATTGATCTCTGAAAATTTGGGCTTGCGATTTTCGCATAATGCGAAGCTCTCGCACGATATTTTTTTTTGAGACAGCGCGCTAAATGTGGAGGGACGGTTAGAGAAAAATGTTTTGCGGTTATATCTTTGTTACTGTTGCTAAGAAGGAATATTTTACGGACGTTATTTCTATAAATTTTGTCCAGAAAAGGACCAAAACGAAAAGGATCAAATCCCTGAAAACAACGGAAGTCCCGTCCCAAGAAGCGAAGAAATCATTGGCGAAAACAACGGAGAAGTGTCTGATTGGCAAAGTTATGGCGAGTTCAGAGAACATCCGGAAGACAGAGCCGACTCGAACTCATCGGAAGAAGTTGAAGGCAAGAGTTGTTTTCAAATTGGTGATTTTTTGTATTTCAGACCAAGGTCTGGAAGTCAATCTCCAAGAAGTTGAGGAGAAGGGCGAGATGGATGCTGATCGTGGCAGCGAAGAGTTTTTCGAGGAACGTGTTGGGGACGAGGAGCAAAAAGAAGGTAAAATTTTATATTATTTGTGAGGGAGAAGATATTTTTATGCATTAAAAGGGTTAGAATTTAATTATTGAGTGGCGTATTGCTGTTTAGGATAAGATGCAGATTTTTTTTGTCGTTGGGATGGATTAAGTTGGTTAAGACTGATTTATATTGGAGATGATGTGGAAGGCAGTTTTTGTTTTGCTGAGGAATAATTTGCCTGTTTTGTCACGTATAAACGGTTAGCATAGACTCTGTGAAGCACTTTCTTCACTATTTTGCTGCTTAGACAGCAGATAGTTAGATTTGTCACCGAGGGGGGGGGGGGGGGGGGGGGGCAATTTATATCATCCTTGATGATAAAGCAAACATTTTTACTAATGAATAATTTGACTTTATTGGTGCTTAGAATTAATTGCGTTAGACTCTATGTGAACCAGGTTGTAGTGTGTTGTCCATTCGACGTATGATCCGGGGATTTGAGGCCCATTTTTAGCGTATTTATATTATCCATGAAGGAGAAGATAATTTTGGAAATTTCGATTGGTTTTTTCTGTTTCGCGTTCTAAAATTCAATTAGTTTTGAGAGTATTTTGAGCTGTGCTTACAACGTTGAGAGAAGATGAATGTGAAATAGTATGTGAGAGAATTTGTGAACATTTTCAGGAATCTTGTGTCGAAGCCTGGAAGAACTTCATATTGATGACTCCTTAGACGAAGCATCAGTGAATGATGGAGAACAAGATGATGAGAGCGACTCTGGCGGAGCCGCGGACTTTGAGGATGAAGATGAGGAAGAAAGTTAGTTGTTGGGATGTTCAAGTTTCGGGATATATTATACATGATACTGAGGTGTCAAAAAAATTTCCACAGAAATTTTTTTATAAGTATCGAAACTTAGCGGAATTAGGTGTATTAAATTTGCCAGGCTTAAAGACGTTTTTACCAAAAATTTTCAGCTCCTCCGACTTCGCCACTCACCAATAAATTGGACGACGAAACTCAAGTCTTGGTCTCGCAAAACCAAGAAGGAACCCAGAATCACGATGAAACCCTCGAGGAGGTCGAAGGAGACCCAACTCCTCATGCTTCGGGGTACAATTTGCCTTCGCCGCCCGTCAAGGGTAGGATAATATAAATTTTGATAAAAAATTGATTTTTTGAGAAAGTTGTGGTTTATTGGATATGAAAGTAATCGAAAATTTCCAGGAAGCGATGTGGATGCTGTTGAGAAGAAGCTGAACAAGCAACAATATGGGGATTTTTTCAATTTCAACGGAGAAAAAGTGAAGGGTAAGATGGGAAAATAGGAGATAGAAATCAAGGTTTGGCTTGGAAAAGCTGGCTAAAAGGCCTTGAAATTTGTCATAAGGAGTTGTGGATTTTTTTTTGCATTTTTTATATTTAACTTCAGTGTCCCCCGTGAGGTTTGCCAGGGCTGACTCAGGTAATATTAATATTTTTTTTCATTTTTATATCTTTTTCAGCCCGCCCGAGACCTTTGGTTTTCCCAGACACTACCGAAGACAGCGAAACCCGATCGGAACAAGAGGCCTCCAAAGAGATTTTGTCTGATTCAGACGCTGAAGAGGGTAGGATAAACTTATTTTTGGTCAGGATTTTGATTTTTTGGTTTTTGTTTTTGTGAAATTGAGGAAAAAAGTCGAATTTATCTCCAAAATACGCGATTTATTTTGTTTTTGTAGAAGAGCATCAGGACTCTGAAGAAGACCTGGAAAACCTTGCACCTTGGATTCAGGATATTAGGGAACCGTTCGAAAAGCAGGCGAAAAAATTTCGGTCGGATGAACAGGATCTAGACTCTCCTCCGGAAGATTATGAAGAACAATTTCGGAGATACTACGGAGAAAGAAATCTAGGTGAATTTTGTGGTATTTGAAGATTTTGATTTTTTTTCTCAACTTTTTTTGAGAGTATTTTTTCATTTTTTCCAGGACCATTTGAGAATTTACCAGACGAGACTGAAGTTAGCGCAATTGAGGGCGACGAAATTTTTGCACACATTGATCATCGCAACCCCGGCGAAATGAGTTCAGAACAGTATCAAGATTACACGGATTGGAAGCAAAGAAAGACCGAACAGATGAGGGCCAGAACTGCCAGGAAACGTAGGTGATTATTGAAGGAGAATATGAATTTCTGAAGTACCCCAAGTGCGACGCTCAGATTTATGACACTTGGCGCAAATTTAGTATTATCTTTTCTAAGACATATGCGCGACTCCTAGCTCGCGCTTTGCAGGAACGACCGAGATTTTTAGATCGAAAGTTGGCGAAAAAGTGACACTTTTTTGCTAATTTTGGCGTGAAAAGTTTCATGCCTATTTCTACCGTAGAGGGTAATGTTTCCACAAAAATTAATTTTTGGCAAGCATATGGTCAAAAACTGTTTTTCTCTCTGACCGTTCTCCGTTTTTTGCGTCCTCTCTTGGTTGCATCTAAAATTTTCAGGAATTGATAGGTGGACGATGCCTGAGGTGTGTGCAAAATTTAAAGAAAATCTGAGCGTCGCACTTGGAATACTTCCCTTGTAAATTTATTGTGTAATTTTTTGAGGCGTATTGGACATTTTTTGCTATTGATTTGCTAAATTTTCCAACATTTTTCGACTGAAAATTCAGATATTTGGCAAATGACCAACGACCACTTGTAAAATGCGAGGAGTTACAGCCGTAAGAAGTTTTTGCCTGACAGCTCTCCTCATTTTGTATACTCTCTCGGTAAAAGTTTGATGGAAATCACAGCGCTGGGTTAAAAGAGCAAATTTAAATTTTTTAACGTTGATGTATGGGCTATTTAGCGTAGATACGTAGAATTTTAAGAAAATTCGACAGTTACATTGGGTTACTGTAACATAATTTTTGATTTAAAATGCAAAGTAAAATAATGTTTTCAGAAGCCCTTGTTTTCACTGGACTCTACAGGTCGAAGCCTAACCGCAAGCCTAAAGCCAAACCGAACAACTCAAAGCCGTTTGAAGAGGCCGAACCCAAAGTTGAGGCCAACGAAAATAATTCTCAAGGTAAGTCAAGGCGAAATGAAGGTTATTTTCGGATGGATTGTGGGAGAGATGGGTCTAAAATATACCTAATTGACCGTAGTAGGCCTAAGAGAAAATTTAAATCGAAATAATGCGTTTGGATGGAGATATAAGGAATTTAAAATTTGACTTTAAGTAATGTTGACATGGATAATATAAAAAATCGTATCAAAACTTGAAATTGTTTGGCAAGGTATAAGGTAAATTGATTGAAAAACTATATGGAAGCTTTTGGAGCGGATAAAACCCGAGTAGTACTCGATGAAATATTGTTTTAGACAGCTATGACATGGATAATATAAAATTTATGTTTTTCGTGTGACAATGATCCTAAGGGTGATTTTAAACGTAAGTTGCCTTTAATTTCAGCATCGGCGGTTTCCATGTTAGCGCCAGCGCCTGTTGAACCGGTTAAAGGTAAGATAATATAAAAATGGTAACAAAAATTGTAAATTTTTGGTCTGGTATAAGGTAAAATGCTTGAAAAGCCATATGGAAGCTTTTGGAAAGGATAAAACTGAGAGTGGTACTAGAGAAAATATTGTTTTTGACAGCTATGCCATGGATAATACAAAATTGAATGTAATGGGTGAATTAGTAAAAAAAGTTAATGTTATTCATTTTGTAATGGGTTCTAAGGGAATTTACGACCTAATTTGATTTTAATTTCAGCATCGGCGGCTTCCATGTTTGCGCCAGCGCTAATTGATCCGGATCACGGTAGGATAATATAAATTTTTTTTAAAATTTGGTTTTCAATCGATTATTTGACTGATGTTTGATCCTAATCCGTTTCAGCGCCCCCTCTACTCACTGTGACATCCAGAAAAAATCAGTGCATTAATCGAACGCGCCTCAACGGGCGTTTTTCTGTGAAAAATCAGAACACCTACCCGCTCGTCTACAAACTCTACAAGGAGCCGGGACGTCACGACTTTGCCCCATTCTCCGTCCTCAAACCAGCACGCAGCGAGTCCGTCATTGTCAACGAAGGCATCATATTTTATACGAGATATGAAGAGAACGAACAGTTTGATTATAACAAACTTTGTGAACATCCAAATGCAAAATTTTTGCAGTTGCACAGAGATTAGTGGAAATACAGAGTTGTTTTTGGTTCTCGATTTCCCCAGAATACCTGACCTCATTTGTTTTATAGTTGTCCTTATAATATCCAATATTTTGTTTTGTGGTTAATATAATAAAGTTATAAAAAATGTCATGGATAATATAATGACTCGGAAAGGTTGGAAAATTTTATGAATTTTGAGTTTCAAAAGCTACCAATGAGTTAAAAGAGAGCAGTAAAATCATTTTTAAATTACCGTAGCTTTTGCGGTAAATCAGAAGAGAGAAAGACTTGACTCAAGTGTCAAATGGTCCGCTAAACCAGTGTTGGTAGGAATTTCAAGTCGAGTAAAAACTCGGCTGATCCAAAAACGTTTCGAGTTATTCGCAAATCGTTAAATTATACGATCCTATTCCTCATCGGAGTTATCCTCCTCATGATTTTAAAGACTGTCATTGCCAAATACGGCAATACAATCATCATCAATATTACGCTGCACGAGCAAGGCTGACTCTGACCGATGAATCAACATCTGTTGGTACATAAGAATTGACGAAATCGCATAATTACTTGAATTTTCATGAAATTCGAGTTACTCGAGAAAATTTTATTCTTTCATTCATGACTTCAAGTACACTTTATTATTGTCAGACATGGGGCCGAGCTTCTGGCACTTCGGGGCCCGAGCCCTCCTGGCCCCAGCCATGTCTGCTTATTGTCTTCCGACTTGTATTTACAACTTTTCCTGAAGAGAACAAAAACTTTCAAGTTTTGAGGAAGCGTTCAACCGATCTTCTCCCAAAAAAAATTTCTACGGAATGATAATTTCCAAAAAAAATTGGAATTTTGAACTTTCGGTCAAATTTTTCGGTCATAGGAAATTTCGACGTTCGATTTTTTGAGTTTTTTTCATTCGAACATTGCTCGAATCTCTTGTGTTCGGTCGAGTATTTTCGAATACCAACACTGCGCTGAACAAAAAGCTTGGTAATCTTCGGCCAAGTCTCGGAAAGTTGTTCTTGCCGCAGAATGCACGAGAATTGTTGTTTGCGAAGATGGGAAGTTATGGATTACGTAAGCGATTTGAGAGGCAAGTTTTTCCAGCAAAAAACGTTTTGACTCCAGCGCAAATTGGTCCCTCAGCATACTGGACCGATGCTGATGGCTGATTGTGAGTTAGAAAGGACAATGAGGAGATGTCCGATGATTGCGATAGGTTTTAAAGACACCATTTCAGATTTTCCGTGGTTTTTTTTGTGATAATGTTGTGTTGCAGAGAAGGTGAAGAATAAGCCGGAGACAGAGGATCCTTTATTCAACAATCCCACGTTCAGCGACTTTCAAATAAAAGCTGGAAGCAAGACGTTTTATGCAAGTCGTATTTTGCAGCGTTATCTTCCAAATTTAGACTACCAAACATCAATTGGCCTTGAAGTCCGAGGTCTTTCAAAGAATGTTCGAATCGAAGATGAAAGAGGCTGATGAAGACGTCTTGGAGCTTTCCGACGATCCAGACGTCGTGGAGGCGATGCTCAAACATATTTCGATGCGCAAAAAGGTGGAAGGAGGCAAATTGGCGAGGAAGGTCGTTAAAATCGCGCACCGTTATCAATTGACTGAACTTATGGCGAGTTTTATGCAATATTTTTTGTGTTGAGCATCCTGGTTTTTAGTTGCAGAAAGACATCAATCAGGTTTTGGGGCCAGGTTTTGTCGGTAATTTTAGTTGTCAGTCTGTTTTCCATGTTATACTGGACCGTTTTTGTGTTTTTTATTGATTTTTTTGATGTTCAGGAGCAGTGCGAGCTGGAAATGATTGATAAAATGTCGGTGGAAGATGCCCGAGAGAGCCTTCGAGTGGCCGATCAACTGGAACTCCCGCTTTTGCTCTTGAAGTGCTGTCAATTCATCTATTACAACGGTCAAGTCGACAACACAGAAGGTAGGGTGGTGGCGATTTTTTGAGGCAATGAATTTTGTAGTTACTTGCATTTTATTGCAGCTGATGTGTTGAAAATCAGTCCCGTGATCGACGAATCGTCCAAGGAACGTACCGAGTTCTTCAAGGTTACCAACAAATTGGCTTCCCCGATTGCATATGAGACATGCACAAATAGCGGTAGGAAATATTATGATTTCCTTTTCCCCTATAGTTCTGTTGTGTTGCATAAGAGAGATTTTTCAAAACGGAACGAGCTGCTTGGACTTTACTACGTTGTATTTGATGATTACAACAGCTACCTGAAGTGCGCCCGTTTATCAAACTCAAAGTTCATGCCTATACGGGAGATCTGACAGCTTCTTTTACCATTCATTTATTTTTTTGAACTGAAATAGTTGTAATTTATTGTTTTAAAATGTGATTTTTAAAATGATAAAGTACCAGAAGTGTGTTCGATGTTTGGCCGAATAAAGTTGTATTCGTCATCCACAGTACCTTTCGAAGTCGTTCCTTGCCCTATTTGCCGATTCCCGCCTGGAATTTACTCAATTGAACGCAGCGCAACATTTGACCCAAGCTGCATGATGAGTGTTTCTTTCAACAAAAAAAGTTGTCGAGATTCGAGAAAAACCGACTGATTTTGTTGTTGCGAAGATGTCTTGTTGTCCCGGTTCGTGTACGCGAAAGCAACGACAAGTAGAGCGAATCGAAGCGTTGAGACGTAAGTTTTTCCAATGTTTCTCCCTCTGATATTATCCATGGCAATTTATGGCTGCAAAGGTGTTTCCTCAAATTTAGTATGTCAAATAGGTAGCTACAGCTAGTTTGTGGCGGTGTAATGCCTTTTAAGTGTCTCTTTTGATAGGTATTTCGTATTTTACTCAATTATTTAATTTATTTTGTTTTTAGGGAAGGTTAGCAGAAATCCGGAAACTCCGAATGATTTGTTTGGAGATCCCGCATTCAGCGACTTTAAAATCGTGGCCCATGGCAGGATTTTTTTTGTAAGAGTTGCTTTTTTTTATTTCATCCGATTTTAGGTCACGAAGTATCAGTTGGCACTCAAGTCGAAGGTCTTCAAAAAAATGTTTCGGATGATCACGGGAGACGGACTTTTACAGTTGGAGGATGATGCTGAAGTCGTCGAGGTGATGCTGGAACATGTTTTCTTGGGCCGGCATGTCCGCGAAGCTTATCTTGCGGCGAAGGTTGCGATCTTCGCCTACCGAGCCGAAATGCAGGAACTGAAGGTGAGTATTGCTTGTTGTTTTTTAATTTTTAGGATTCATCGTTAACCTGAAGGAGAGAGCTGTTGAAAAACGAGCCATCAGAGTTTTTGATATTACCCATGACAGATGTCCCTAAAATCCTGTTTTTCTTCTCTAGAATATATTTTTCTTTATGATTTTTTATTCTTTATAGGTTTCCCGGGACTGGTAGATCATTGAATATTATTTTCGGATGAAACGTTGTAGAATGAACCTGTTTTTTATAGTATTTTATACAACTCTTCCTAAAACAATATTTGATTTTTTAGGACCAATGTGAGCTCGAGCTGGTCGACACTCTGGATCCAAAGGATGCCCTCGAGACTCTCCAGATGGCTCGCGAAATGGAGATGCCGGTTCTGTTCGCTAAGTGTATCGAAATTCTCCATCAAACCTTTGAAGGCTTCAAGGTATTGGAAAACGCTGGTAAGTGTCAATAAGTATCGATTTTTTGTATTGCGGGGGTCTAATGGGAAGATTAGAGTCCCTTCTTTGAATTGCAGTGTAATTTGTCTTTTTTTCAGCCTTCCCCATCTCCATGCTTACTCGAAGTTCTGGCGAAGGTAGGATAACATAATTTTTATGTCAAATTTGGATTTTATTGAGCTAAAATGATGTAAAATTATCTCTATTGCAGAATCTCCCGAAATCAAAGTTTTTCCCGAGAAAATGAATTCGCAAGTCACGTTACATTGGATCACGAACATTGGAAATTGCAATATCGCCCTTAAAGTCTATACAGATCCGAATTATCAAACCTCACATCCCGCTCTGATTCTACAGCCAATGAAGTCCCATCCACTACTTCTCGACGGCTGGACCGCTGTTTTTTACACAAGGTATATGAAAAATGATGAAGTCGACTACAACAAGATCCATTTGCTGCCCACTGCGAAGTCGCGCTTCTTTCGATAAAATATTTTGTTTTTTTATAACATACAACTTACTATACTTTGCCATTGAGCATACATTTCCGGCAGTTTCAAGAAGAATAAAATAATATTTTAAATTTGAGGCTAGTGTAATGTCGGAAATACGATAAAAACCTTCATTTTAGGGAAGAACCCGTTGGTTTTTGCGTTGAAAACGCGATTACCGGTTGTGTAACGCCATTATGTAACGGACAATTATCCAAGTCCTCGAAAATAATTGAAACCTCTCGAAAAAAGGCGTTCGGAAGATCAATTTTCGGCTATTTTTTGTCGAAAAAGAGTGTTATATAAGACAGTATCCGCCAAATATCCGGTAACTGTTGTATCGCTCGTTTTCGAAGTTTTGCACCGATTTTTTCTTGGAAATTTTTGAATTTTTCACTGAAACTAAAATTTTTCTAAAATTTCTTTTCCTAAAGTTTGTATTTTAGCCATGGTGGAAGTGGAGTCGTTGACGTTGATCTCGACGAGTTGTTCAGTCTTCTCCTTGATCGTTTCCGTCCTCATTATGCCCAAATTGTACTCAAATATTGATTTATTGCAATATGAAGTGGCCGACGGAGTGAATCAATATCGCCTCGCGACGGATGCGGCTTGGATTGAATTGTTGAGTATGCAAATTGATATGGGGCCACTGACGAGGCGGCGGGAGAATCCATTCGAATCTGTGTTCAGGCGAAAACGACGGGCCGAGGGTTTGCCGGTAGGTGCTCATGGGTAATATAAAATTTTGATCCCAGATTTGAAAACACATTGAAAATTTTGAAAGTTTTTTAAACGAGCTCTGTATTACATACAATGAGACTCTAAATCAATTGGAACCGCTTTAAAATCATCTTTGCCAAAATTTGTGTCCCACCACGAAAACTTGAAGAGTTTTCAAACCCTGTAGAAATCAACGGAAACGTCACTTTCCATCGTTGAGAGGCGATTAGAAATCGATTTTACTGTCATCAAATTGCTCTGTAGCACAGTTTAACGTGCTACATTTCCAAGATACGCCATCCGTCGCTGTACCCACAAAAACACACAATTTTCCAGGCGTGGTGTCAATGTGAGCTTTCGAAACCGCACTGTGCACCAGGACCGGCCGGTCCTCCGGGGCCCAGCGGCCCAAAAGGCCGACCGGGAGAGCCTGGCGCTCCCGGAGAAGACTTTTTGTCCACTACAACTGCGGAAGTTTGTGATCCACCCGAGAAATCGTGTATTCAGTGCCCGCATGGAGCACCTGGCCCAGTCGGAGCAGATGGAATTTCTGGACCAAAAGGCCCCGAAGGTAAATTTGACCAACTGAATTTTTGGAGAATGTTTTTAAAAGGAGAGCAACAGGAATTGTCCGTCGTTGACAAGTTTTGTTGTTGATTGTAAAGATGTTATACTGTATTTCAAAGAATGGATTTATCTATTAAAGGGCCAGAACAGCTAATTTTAAATTGCGCTTTTTACGGCGTGTGAGACGAAATGTCAAAGAAATTTTTTTATGCCCTGCAGCGAAAAAAATGCGGCAAAGTTGCAAATAGTAAAGTAATTGTTAGTATGCAAATAGAATGTCACCATTATTTTTTTCCATTGCTATTGGTACAGTAGACGAAGATGCTTTTTAGACACTTCGTTTCCACGCCGTAAAAAGTGCGATTCAAAAGTTGCTGTACCGTCCCTTTAACGGGTCTTTCCAATAGGGCACTCATTTTTTCCAAAAAATGTTGCATCGCGGTGCTGAGCCAGTCAAGGAATCAAAAAGTATCCGTGATACCTTTTCATAGTTTTTTATGACCCATCTGTACTGCTTATCAATCCTCAAAAGTTTTAGCTTGCGCTTTACAGTCGCGGTCGAGATTTTTGAAAATCTTGTTTTTAATTTTTTACTGCACGTCAAATTGAGAAGGAACTCTTCGAATTGGCTTTTCGTCCTAATAATTGTCGGAAAAATTATTTTAAACTGTACTGTCTCTTTAAACCCTGTTCCTCTAAAAACGTTTTTTTTTCAGGAGAGCCCGGAATTCCAGGCCCTGCGGGAAGCAACGGCAACCCCGGCGCCGTTGGACCGCTTGGCGACACAGGCGCGCCTGGTGAGCCGGGAGATCCAGGAGAAGCCGGGAATCCCGGCGACGACGGGATCGTCGTAATTCATCGAGCCGGCCCCAAAGGAGAGCCGGGTGCACCAGGTAGGCCGGGCCGTCGCGGTGTTGTTGGGCCCGACGGTGAGGACGGCGCTCCAGGGCCGCGAGGTCCCATTGGTCCAGTTGGATTGCCAGGACCGACTGGTAGTCCGGCTCGACGAGGAGAACGGGGCGACGCGGGGATCCCTGGCTCGGATGCGGCCTATTGTCCTTGCCCGCCAAGATCGACCGCGTTTTTCCAATCCAATCCGATCAAGAAACCGTGCAGAACGCGGATTTTCCATGGTCATAAAAGCTTGTAGAACTGATTCTAGTCCTCAGGCAAGTCGTTGGAATGAACAAATAAAGTCGATTTATATGATATAATGCAAATACTTAATTAATTTTCATAAAACGTAAACGGTCTCTTGTGGTAAGCATTCGGGTTGGTTATACAGTCGATTTTCCTCAACAATTCGTAGGAATAGTGCATCGACGTCGGGGATTTGGCATTGTGCAAGGCGATGGGGTAGGGTAGTCCGTTTTTGCAAAAGTTCCTTTTATTTCTGGCTTCGTGGACATGGCCGGAAATCTGAATAAAAGCGTGAAAATTTTTGGGAAGAAAGTATTTGAGGTAGTGAAAACAGAAAGGGATAAAGGTTGGCTCAGATTTGGAGCATGCTTTTTTAACAGAATTTTTCAAAAATGACGTCAAATTGACGTCAACTTTCGTCAAATTGCCTCAAATTTCCCTCAAATTGCCGTCCGATCATAAGAAACATTGTTAAAGGTAGTATCGGGGCTTTAAACATGTTTAAGCCTATGTAAAAATTAAAACAACAGCTTATAACAACAAAAAGAGTTTAGCATACCCCTTTCGGATCATCTTCGTACTCGTTCCCGCTGTTATTATCATCCAAATTCTCATTGATGAATTGAGCCAGTGAAACTAGAGGCTTCTTGCAGTAAATTTCAAGAATTTTTGGAGTGAAAATTTTTTGTTGCGGGAAAAATTTACAATTTTTTGGCAAAATTCAAAAAAATTTCCCAAAAAAATTGAATTTGACCTTCAAAATGACAGAGAAATTTGACATGACGAAAATGACGGAATTTGACAACGTGACAGACCGTCAAGTTGACGGGCGGCACTACACTTCCAGAACTATGGAGATTTTTTGATCGGAAACTGATAAAATTTCCGAATTCTGTGTAACTTTAGGCTTGCAAATCTCAGGCTCAATTACTATTGCGGTATGTAATTTTTCTACAAAAAATCAATTTTTTCTGCGCGAAACTGGCAAACATATTGGTGAGAAGTATTTTTCTCTTCTCCTGATTTTGCGTGCTCTCTCGAAAACAAGATTGTCGAATATCACTAGTGGAAAGCACAAGCTAAAACTTAACACTTAACACGGTCTTAGCACTCCAATTAGGACATCTTGGCTAAAAAATATCACAAATTATCACGGATACTTTTTGATACTTTTCGAACCCACATGAAAAATTCAGAAGCCGCAGGCAAAATTTTGTAGAAATCTAAGTGCCCCATCTGATATTTGTGTAAAAAAATGATTCACCTGGGTTCGGATCCCTTTAAAATCGTACAATTGGATGTCTCGAAGAGGCGCCACAACGCCGGTATACAGCACATCGTCCATGTGAAACATGGCGACCTCTTTCATCGCATCAATTGATAAATTCACCGCCAACGTGCTCATTATGACGGCGTAGCCGTAACAATACGGAGGATACAAGTCATAAGCGTATTCTCGGACCGGAACGTACCTGAAAGGAAACGATTTGCATACATGCAGCAGAAGAGGGCAAGATACAATGGTCAAAGGCGGAAAGTTACGGGTGTAGATGAATTGCTTCTGTGGGGAGAAACCCAGCTTGTGGCGAAAAATCGCACAAGAATTGTGGCGACAGAAACGGCCTGCGTACTAAAACGTCTTGAGGACTAGACATGGCTCCCGGGCCTACAGTTGGGCCGGGCCGGCCCAAAGCAAATTTGAAACGGCCCGTAATACCTAAAATTCTGAGTTTGAAAGCGAAAAATGGGGTAGCAAGCAAAAATAAGGTGTCGAAACCCCATCATACTCTCAGAGAATTCATATACGACTATCTACCATCATTTTCAAAAGGTTTACGGCACTTTTCTAAATTTTTTTTTATCCTATCTTAGTTATGTTATATTTGCCAGGGAACTTGATGTCTAGGCCGGGCCCAGGGCCGAGCCAAAGCAAATTTGAAACGGCCCAGGGCCGGGCCGACATTTTCGGCCGGGCTCGGCTCGGAGCCGTGTCTAGACTTACCTAGACATGGCTTTCGGTCCGCCCGTAAAAACTAAAATTCAGAGTTTGGAAGCAAAATTTGGGGTAGCAAGCAAAAATAAGGTGTCGAAACCCCATCATACTGGCAGAGAAATCATATGCGACTATCTACGATCATTTTTGAAAAGTTTACGGCACTTTTCTAAAATTTTTTTTATCCTATCTTAGTTATGTTATATTTGCCGGGCGACTTCGACGGGCCCAAGAAAATTGGAAACGGCCCGGCCCCATGCCTACCGCCGAGAGAGTACACGAAACGCGTGGCGCTGTCACAGATACGAAAATGTTTTTCGCCGCGACCCGACCGCTCTCCGCGTTTCGCGTACTCTCTCGGCCGCAAAAACAGTTGAATATCTGGGCTGTGCCTGCAAAGCGCAAGCTAAAATTTTCAGGAATTGACATGTGAATTATGCCCGACGTGTCTGCAGAATTTGAAGCAAAGCTAAGCGTCGCTCTTGGAGCCTTTTCTGAATTTTTCTTTCGTCCTACCTTAGTTATGTTATATTTGCCGGGCGACCTGACATCAACGGGCCGGCCCGGCCCGCATGCCGCAATTTTCGGCCTGGCCCAAGAGCCATGCCTATGGAGGACACACGTCAGAATAAAAGCGGAATTTCGTCAAACTCGTGGCGATGTGCGCTTTATTGATTTTGCAAAAATGACGAAATGCCACGAGATTATTGGTTAGCTTTTCTTTTTTCGAGAAAAATGTTTGGAAGTTGAATGAATCTATCCAGTAAAAGTCTAAGATTTTATCTTATTTAATTTTAACAATCTAAATATAATTAAGTCCTATTGAATGAAATCCTTGTCAGAAAGATATACTTTAATATAGTGTTGTTGTACGGAAAACTTTAGTTGATGCACAATGAATTCTTCCTTCGTGGTATTTAATAATTCTAAATCTTTTGATTTAGATCTTTTATAGCTAGTTTGAGCTAAAAATTCATCTATTTATTTCTTTTTGCTTTACTTCGGCGTTTTCGGATCTGAGAACGGTAAGTGCAGACGGCTTTGGATGGATGCACAAGGATTTTGGTAACCACCTCTCTCCCCAGGGGTCCTCATTGGGTACATGGTTCATTATTTGCACATATTTTGCGATAAATTTTTGAAAATTGTCATTGTTCCGATCAATTGTTGCATTTCGTCTCAAAACTAATCAATTTTGATATTTCGTAACAAGTTTGACGAAAGTCCTTTTTTACTCTATTTTCATTCTGACATGGGGCAAGAACGTCCCATAACAAGGAAAAAACACTTTCACATACCACGCATTAGTCTTCGGACTTCGCACTGGCTGTTGATTTTCCATTTTCTCGCATACGATCCACCCATCATCTAGAATCAAGTCTGTGTCAAATCTTCGTAGCAGCCAGTGGAAAGTTCGCTTCAAATCAATCGCCGTATCCGAGTCCAACTTGAACAAGATCGGCACATCGCTTGCGTGCTTTTGCTGCCATGCATACATGGTAAACCATTTGATGAAATTGCGGCGATAAGTGTCGTAGACATTGTAATAGACAATGTCGTTGAATTCGGCCATTTCTTTTTTCAAGGACGCGATATCCATCTCCGGTTGAAAGCCGATCACGAAACGATGACAAATATGTTTTGGCGCCGTCTAAAGGTCTCTACGTTCACAATTATATTGCACTCATATTGCCGGCCTTTGGGCTTTTGACTTAAAATTCGCGTTTTGCAGAAACAACCGAGATTTTTAGATCAAAAGTTGTCAAAAGTATAACACTTTTTTTGCGAATTTTTGGATAAAAAGTTTCACACCTATTTCTTCCGTAGAGAGTAATGTTTCCATAAAAAATCAAGGTTTTCCACGCGAAACCGGCAAGGATATGGCCAAAAAGTGTTTTTCTCTCTGACCGCTCTCCGTTTTTTGCGTCCTCTCTCGGTCGCAAAGATCGTTGAATATCTCGGTTGCGCCTGCAAAGCGGAAGCTAAAATTTTCAGAGATTGATATGTGGTCCATGCCAAAGATATGCGCAAAATTTCAACAAAATCTGAGCGTACTTGGGGCACTTTAGTGGTATTGCGCGAAAATATTCAACGTCACTTTTCACGGACAAATTTTGGGGCTTAAAGAAAAAACCGGGCTGGGTTTGTAAAATCAACCAATCAGCCTGGAAAATCTGTGGTAGGCTCTGCCCGGCTTCATGCCTAATTTGTCCATTATGGACCGTTACCCAAGAAACCCCATCTTACCTTCCCCAAGTACGTGTATCGTATGAGTAGTCGCTGAAAGTAGTCGTTTTTCGAGCCGGTCGACATGATCATAACAAGTGCTGTCGCATTTTCGCAGTCACTCTGTTGATTCGTCGTTATATTGAATTTCAGTCGGAAATTTTTGAACTGCATCTCCACTTCTGTGAAATTTAATCCCTTTTCAAAGTCCAAAACCGCCTCAGGCTTTTCGATCAAAGCCTCTTCCTCGTCGGTGGAAGGCGAAGAGCTCTCCAGAATGTCCATCAAGTCGTCGATGCGCAAATCGCCCGAGGCGTATTTGTCCATTAGGTCCGTTATTTTTACTTGCGGCTTTCGTTTCGATCGAAGTTGGGTGTTATTTGCGGGCTTCAGATGGTTGGCAAGTAGTATTCGGGTAAAGTTTTGCGACACTTTCAGTGGGGATTGGTGAACCTCGTTGGAGGTTTCTAAAAATAGAAGGTAATAAGATTGGGAAAACTGAAAAACACAAAAGATAAATTAAAGGGCCAGAACAGCTACTTTTGAATTTTGCGTTTTACGCCGTGTGTAACGAAATGTCAAAAAAAATTTCTGTCCTGCAGCGAAAACAAAGGCGGCAGAGGTGAAAACAGTAAAATAATTATTAGTAAGCATGCAGAATGTCATCGCTGTTTTTTTCCGTTGTTATTGGTACCGTAGACGAAAAAATTTTTTGGACACTTCGTTTCCACGCCATAAAAAGCGCGATTCAACTGTACTGCACGTCAATTGAGAGGGGAACTCTTCAAATTGGCTTTTCGTCCAAAAATTTATCGGAAAAATAATTTAAAAATTTTCCCGCTAGGTATGACCGGTCGAAACAAGTCTGAAAAGAATCCATAGAGCTTGAAAATTATAAACTTTGTCAAAAACGACATGGTTTTGACCAAATTAGACAACAAATCGGTCAAAAAAGAATTCTCGGATCCCCCGACGAAATGCCAACTTGAACAGCCTTGATTTTTGGATTTGACGTGTACTGTCCCTTTAACGGGGAAGTCTCTCAAATGGGGCACTCATATTTTCCAAAACTCGGGGCTGAGCCAGTCAAAGTATCAAAAAGTATCCGTGATGTCTTTTGATACTTTTAGCGCAAAATGACTCATCTGTACTGCTTATCAATCTTCGAAAATTTTAGCTTGCGCTTTACAGTATCGGCCGAGATTTTCGACAATTTTGTTTTTAATTGTGGCACCTTTTGCTTTCGAATGACTTTTTCCCCTCGGGCGTACAATTTTTTTTCCATTATTGTCCAGCCCTGGCGGATTGTGTTCAAGGAAGAAGCTTTGTTCTGCACGAGTTTAGAAACTACTTACCATTAGCATTTTTGGCTGTTATTGCCTCTGTAACTCCTTTTGTTGCAACTCCATCAGCCGTCGTCCTTTTTGAAGTTGCATCAGTGGTTGCTACAGTTGACTTCTTCGTTGTCTCTGCATTGCTTTCGGAAGTTGTTGTGACATCATTCCTCTTTGTAGTGCTAACAACTTTTTCGGTTTGCAATTTTTTTGTCGTTTCAACTTTATCGACCCAATTTTGCTTCTTTTTCGCACCAAAAATCGGATCTTCATTTGAATTTACAATATTTTGCAAAGCCGCATTCTCCAGTAAGTCCTGTTTGTTCGGGGATTCTGGAGGTTTCTCATTTTTCCCTCGATTTATGATGACGTCATTTTGAATGAACATTTCGTCCGGAGGTTTTGCAATGTTTGGGTTCAATATTAGGAAGATAATTAGCGCTAGTAGGCAAAAGAACAGCAGATATTTGACGACGCTATTGCGAATGTGCGCTAGGTCCATTCCACGCCTGAAAATTTGTATCGGCTTGGGAAATTTGCATAAATTAGGAAAACCTGAATAAAAAAGTGCCCTAAGTGCCATGCTCAGATTTCATTAAAATTTTGCCCATGCATCCAACATAGGCCACATATCAATTCCTGAAAATTTTAGCTGGCGCTTTCCAGGGGCAACCGAGATAATCAACGATCTTTGCGGCCGAGAGAGTACGCAAAAAACGGAGAGCAGAGAGAAAAACACTTTTTTGGTCATATCTTTGTCAGTTTCGCGTGGAAAAAAACGATTTTTTGTAAAAACGTTAAACTCTACGGTAGAAATAAGCTTGAAACTTTTCATGTCAAAATTTGCAAAAAAATGCCCTATATTTGAAAATTTTCGGCATAAAAATAAAAAGTCGCTGTCAAGCGCCGTTCACCTTCCTCAAAATCAATTAAAAAATCGGAAAAAGGAAACCAATTCCGCTAATAAAAAGTTAAAAAACTTTTTTGAAGACAATGACAGTAACAAGTAAGGCGACAGAAACGTAAACATGACAAAATCATTTGTTTTGGTGAATGGGTGTATGCAAATCAAGAAAGAAAAGTTCCGTGAAAACTCATTACCGCGCTATAGGCGATTTTTTGGGCAAGAATGGCTGATTTGGGTGGGTTAATGGGCATTTTTTGTCAAAACATTACACCTTATGGTAGATATAAGTACAAATATTTTAAGACCAAGGATTTGCAAAAAAGCGCCTAATTTTTGCCAACTTTAAACCTAAAAATCTCGGTCGTTTCTGCAAAGCGCCGTAGGAAATGTCGCGTATTTATTTTAAAAAATGAATCTAAATCCGAGCGTCGCACTTCGAGCACCTACACTGTTAGAAAATTTGCATAAATGAGGAAAATTTCCGTATAATCAGCATAAAACTTTCTTATTCAATCTTCAAGAACAGCTAATTTTGAATTGCGCTTTTTACGGCGTGTGAAACGAAATGTCAAAAATTTTTTTTATGTCCTGCAGCGAAAGCAAAGGCGGCAGAGTTGAAAACAGTAAAATAACTTTTAGTAAGCATGTAGAATGTCAACATTGTTTTTTTCCGGTGTTATTGGTACTGTAGACGAAGAAACTTTTTTGACATTTCGTTTCCACGCCGTAAAAAGCGCAATTCAAAAGTAGCTGTACCGTCCCTTTAACACTCTAAGACTTACATGTTGCCTTGTTCCTATAAAAACAACTCTTCTAGTTTCAATGTGATTACAAAAAATTCCAAAAACGGATTGGATTTGTTCGAGTTTCATTGAAGACACCACTTCCAACTGTCCGCTCGCTGCCAACATGTGTTCAAACATTTGTTTTATTTCTCGATTTCGTAAAGATTTGTTGTGATGACAATAATTCCTGGTTCAAGTCGGTATAATAATTTTTAGGGTTGCGCCGCCCGTCAATTTTACGGTCTGTCACGTTGTCAAATTGCCGTCATTTTCGTCATGTCAAATTGCTCTGTCATTTTGTTTTGTCAAATTGAATTTTTTCGGGAAATTTTTTAAAATTTTGCCAAAAAATTGTGAATTTTTCCGGATTCTTGGAATTTACTCCAAGAAGCCTCCAGTTTCACTGACTCAATTCATCAATGAGAATTGGATGATAGAAAATGGGTGCTGGTGTTTCAATTTTTACATAGGCTTAAACATGTTTGAAACCCCTCTGCTACCTTGAACAATGTTTTTCATGATTAGACAGCTTCAAACAGAAGGGACTTTAATTTGACACAATTTGACGCAATTTGACGAAAATGACAGAAATCTGACGTCATTTTGAAAAATTCTGCCAAAAAGTATGCTCCAAATCTGAGCCAATTTATCCCATACTGTTTGCCCTGCTTCAAATACTTTCTTCTCAAAAATTTTCACGCTTTTATTCAGATTTCCGGCCATGTCCACGAAGCCAGAAGTAAAAGGAACTTTTGTCAAATTGAGAGGGGGACTCTTCAAATTGGCATTTCGTCGAAAGATTTAATGGAAAAATCATTTTTAAATTTTCCCGCTGGGTATCAATGGTCAAAACAAGGCTGAAAAAAGTCCATATAGCTTGAAACTAATAAACTTTGTCAAAAACGACATGGTTTTTACCAAACTGGACAAGAAATCGGTCAAAAAACATTTCTCGGACCCCAGATTTGTAACGGAATGCCAAACTGAACAGTTCCCTCCCTCGTGCTTTTTTGATTCGACGTGTGACGCAATTTGACGAAAATGACAGCAATTTGACGTCATTTTTGCAAAATTCTGTTAAATCACAGCCCTAATAATTGTGAAAAAGTTGTTTTTGCAGTATTTCAACATTTATTTTCCAATCATCTACAATCTTCGATAATTTTGGTTCTGTTGAACATAGACGGACGAACGACTTGGACAAGGGCAATAAGCGGCGTCGGTGCCCGGTAATCCCGGCCCTCCGGCCGATCCGGGTGATCCCGCCGGCCCCCTTTCTCCGGGCTGTCCTGGGGCTCCCGGTGGTCCTTGGGCGCCGGGTGTGCCCGGTTGGCCCGGTTTCCCGTTCTCTCCGGGTGCGCCAGCCGGTCCCGCTGGGCCGGGAGCGCCTTTTGGTCCGGGTTGAGGCGTTTCTCGTTGCGTGTCGGGGCCTGGGGCGCCTGCGGAGCCGGGTGCGCCATTCTCTCCGGGTGCTCCGGCCTCCCCGATGGGGCCGGGTGCGCCGGGTAGGCCTGGTTTCCCGGGGCTGCCCGGTTGTCCTCGGCCTCCTGCTGTGCCCGCGGGACCTTCGGGACCGGTGGGGCCGGGCGCTCCGGGTGGGCCGGCCGGACATGCTTGACAGCTGGTGTCGGCCGCAGGACAATCCACAGTGGGGCCGGCTTCTCCCGCCTCGCCGGGCGCGCCCTGTTGTCCCGGTTCGCCTTTGGGGCCGGGCGTGCCGGCCGGTCCAGGTGGGCCGGGTGGGCAGTTCGGCTTCACCGGCTCGCACTGGCAATAGCTGGGCAGCCCGCCGTACTCTTGACGTTTTCGGCGCTGGAAAATGGACTGAAATGGATTGGGGCGGGGCTTGGGAGCGGGAGTGACGGACACCTGGACTTCCATCAGCTCCGTCCAGGCGTGGTCGGTCTCCGCGCGGAACGTTTGCACTCCCTGTTGGACCTCGTCGTAGATGTCGTTGATGTCATGGTAGAGCTGCGGAATGGTCAACGCGCAGACCAGAATGGCGAGTCCGGAACAGGCCGACGCTACGGTGGCCACGAGTTTTGCTTCCAACATTGGACTGAAACTTGAATTTTAGGGGAAATGTCGGCAAATCGGAGCGCATACAAACCCTTTTAATATCGCGAATTGGCCAACAATCCTAAAATATCGGCTCAAAATTGCAAAAAAACCTCAATTTTGCCATAAAAATATCATTTGTTTCTGCAAAGCGCGAACAAACAATTTTCCATGTGCATGGCAAAACCTTGGCCGTAGTTCGCCACAATTATGAAGAAACAATGTAAAAATTTGAATAATTCCCCATGCCGCTTCCTCCAAAATCGGAACGCCCTTAGGGAAAACGTCTTCCGAGAATTCGTGGAGTGGTCATTAAGCGCGCCTCTTTATAGCCGCCTGACCATCTTGATCTTGACTCCCAAAAGAGACCCCCTCCTTTTCTTTTTGAATAAGGGGGCCTCTTCGGAGAAAGCACACAATAACTTTTCGAAACGGAACTGCTTGAATATTCGAAAAATTTTCAACGGAAAATCTACAGATTCATGAGAACCTTGATAAAAATTTAGCTTAGAATCTTCTAAAATATATGCAAAATTTTTAGTTTGCGTTTTGCAGAAACCACCGCAAAGCATCTCAAAAAATTTTTTTTTCAAATTGAAAATTTTTTTTATTCGAACATTTTGCATAGGCCACACATCAATTTCTAAAAATCATAGCTCGCGCTTTTCAGGCGTAGCCGCGATATTTAACAATCTTTGCGGCCGAGAGAGTACACAAAATGCGGAGAGCGGTCACAGTGGAAAACACTTTTTGGCCATAACTTTGCCAGTTTTGAGTGGAAAAAATTAATTTTTTGTGGAAACATTACCCTCTATGGTAGAGGTAGGCACAAAACTTTTCATGCGAAAATTCGCAAAAAAGTGTCACATTTTCGCCAACTTTCAATCTAAAAATCTCAGGTGTTTCTGCAAAGCGCGAGCTAGGAGCTTTCTAATATGTCTTAGAAAAAATAATGCTAAATTTGTGCCAAGTTTCATCAAAATCTGAGCCTCGCACTTGGGGTACTTCCCGTGTTAGTTTAGAATCTTCTAAAATATAAGCAAAATTTTTAGTTCGCGCTTTGCAGAAAACACCAGGATTTTTTATGTCGGAAATTCAAAAAATCTTAAAAAAATTTTTGTTTTCAAATTGAAATTTTTTTAATTTGAAAATTTCGTATCTCATTAGAAGTCTCAGAAGACACATCTTTCCACAAAAATCAATTTTTTCCGTTCAAACTGACAAATATGGCCAAAAGTGTTTTTCTTTCTGACCACTCTCCTCATTTTGCGTAATCTCTTGAAAAAAGATTGTTAAATATCTCGATTGCACCTTCAATGAGCTTTTTTCAGAGATTAATAATATATATTGGCCTACATAGAGTCTAAATTCCAAAAGAGTCGGAAAATCACGTCGTACGTCAAATTGAGAAGGGAACTTTTCAAATTGGCTTTTCGTCCCAAGATTTATCGGAAAAATTATCTTAAAATTTTCAAGCTTGGTATTACCGGTCAAAACAAGTCTGAAAAGAATCCGTATAGCTTGAAAACGGTAAACTTTGTCAAAAAAGACCTGGTTTTTACCAACTTAAACAAGAAATCGGTCAAAAAAGATTTCTCGGATCCCATATTTGTGACGAAATGCCAAATTGAACAGTTCCCTCTCTCTCGCTTTTTCGATTTGACGTGCGTGGTTACTGTATCATACTTTTATTAAACTTTTTTTTTTTGAGTCCTACACGGAAAATTCTCGTATAAAATTACGAAAAAAGTAAAACAAACCGGACACCCGCCAATCGTTTTTTACACTAATGTCAGAGATTATCTTGTTGATCTCGTATGCAAAAACCCCGTAAAGAAAATAAAAAAATCCGGTTTTGTCTTGGAATTTCGCACTCATTTGGATAAACAAAAAACATTTGCAGGAACTACCTATAGTAAGTACATAGTACATCGTTCTTGCTTTATAACCGCTCAAACACAAAGAAAACATTGTTTTATATTGTACTACCCCATCTAAAAGCCCAATTTTCCCCTTCGACTTGCAAAATCGTCGCTGACGGAAATGCAGGAAACCCATAATCCCCTCCTCGTATATACCATCCCATTTCCCAACGTATTGTGACTGCTGGATTCCAGAAATCCTCCGCCATTTGCTAATTATCGGCTACACAATTGCGTTGCATCATTGAATAATTAACTGCCTTTAACGACGGCGATGGCGACGATCAATTGCATGGGAAAAATACGTCTGCAAAAAGAGGCCCCTGAGGGAAGAGAAACTCATTGCAAAAACAAATTTGAGACGACAAAAATCTTTTTACATTAATTTGGAGACTATTGGAAAATGTTTTTGGCTATGATTCGTCAACAAATTAACTGTTTTAAATAATATGCATACAAAATTACAGGCAGTGGCAAGCATTTTTTGACCATGCAATTTAAAAAAAAAATTTGCCCTAAGGGCTTTTGAGGAAACCAATTTTTTCGATAAAAAAAGACTTAAACCCAGAATAATTATTGAATTGGATCAAAAATCAACTAAGCAGCCATGTTACTACACAGTTTCTACAAGTTTTGACCTGAGACGAAGACTTGACCAACACGGGTCAACTCTTCCCCTTCCCGCCAAAAAAATGTTTGAAAAGAAAAAAAATATTTTCTTTATTTTTTTGAAGCTCAAAGAAGATTCCGATTGTTCTCGTCGCTTCGTCGACAAAATTTTCAGCCATTTAAATTGCTCTTCAGAATGATCGTAAACTTTATCGCCGAACCTGGGTATGTCTTTCGGAATTGTTATTGTTCTTGGTTTAGATTGATGATAAAATTGATGGAGAAGGTGGTATAAGATACGTAAATTGTTACAAACAGTATTTAGAGCTTTCTCCAAGTTTTATAAACGGTTTCTACGATTTTTAAGCCGTTTTCCTTGTACTTGCCATATTGCTTTTGTGCGTTCTAAAAAACTAGAATTACTCGAAGAGAATCAGAGTTACAGATGTGAAAATTGTTGAGGACTTTGTTTAGAGCAGTATAAAGGTGTTCAAGACGACCAACTCGATTTTGCGACGGTTTTCTAAGAAATTTAGACAAATTTTATACTGTACATGTACTAAAAATACCCGTAGATCTTTACAGATGTTATTATACGGTCAAGTTTTTGATTGAGTACGTTGATTGACTTTTCTTTTTGCTCTTCAAGGGTTAACACTCATATATTTTTTTATTTTAGAGCGACTCCTGAGCACATTTTGATCGAGGTCCAAGGAGCAATTGAAGTTCCAATGAAGCCTGCGGGGAAAACAGTTCTGTTCCTTTATTGGAAGAATGCAACAACGGCCGTCTGTCTAATTGGCCATTACATGCTTGAAGGCTCGTTGAAGAAGTTAGAGAAGCCTTTCCTCGTCGTGGATACCAGATCAGTACGAGGAACGGAAGATGGCGAATACAGCTGCCGAGTGGCTTGCGTTATCAGACAAAAAATGGCATTCAAGTCCAGACCGAAGCCTATTCTTTGTTGATCAGCCAGAAATGAGTTGAAATTTGTGATATTTTTCTGGCGTAATATAATAATGGCAAGGATAATGTAAATAAATTGCGATTTCTAAATTTTTTTGGGTTTACTTGCTTTTCTAGTGTGTCGTTCGAAGGAATTTTGAAAAATTTAGTTTTATGCAAATTTCGAGGATTTTATTTTTTCATCATTTTATTTTTTGTCTCATTGGGTTGTCTAAATGTTGAACACTCTTTACCTGTACTGTAGAATGTGTTTATCCGCCATTGGCCGCGGATTTCTCCTGGTTTTTGGCAGCTTTGCCCATTTTTTGTCTAAAATAAGGTCAAAATCCAAATTATATGGCATTCATTTCCCACTGGTGTTGTTCTCCACTCTTCTACTGGTCATTTATGTTGTAAGCCATATTTTCCAACAATATTTATCTTTTAGTTTTTATTTTGTGACCTTATTTTAGCCATTTTTCGTTGTTCCTTTCACCTTCACTTATCACTTCTGGTACAAGCTCGTTTTTGGCTCTGTCCTACATGTCATTTCAATTCTTGTCATTTCCTCGCTGTTCTACACCATATTAGCGCCGTATCCCAATCATCCAGAGCATCTGAAAGTTGTGGATGACTTTTTTTATTGGGAAACGGGCCAAAAATCACTTTATGTCATCGAAAAATGCAAGGAAATTGGTGCAAATCTTCCGCATATGTAAGTAAAACACGTGAAAGTTCAATTTGAATTTATTCTACATTTTTCCGAAATCGTTTTTTCACTCTTTGACCTTATTTTAGGTGATTTTACCTGCATTTTTCATTTTTCTTAAATTTTCAATTTACTAACTGCCTAGGGCGAAATTAGTGTAAAATATTTTTCAGCACCGCGGTTTGTTGTACATGTGAGATCATCAAGACCGAACGAACGCATCATTGTTCATTATGCAACATCTGCACTCCAAGACTTGATCATCACTGTTTTGTGCTTGGTATGGATATATAATGCAAATCTTTGCTTGCACATCATTTATGGCATATTTTCCGACCTTATGCCTAGACTTAAGACTTGTTCGACGTCAAATTTCTCATTTTTTGAGCGAAAATAAGATCAAGTCATCATGGTGAATATAAAAAATCGAATTTTATGACCATTTATAGTGTTGACATGTTTTGAAATGATTGGACATGTATTTTCAGATCGTTGTATCCACTATGGAAATCAGAAATCGTTCATTTTGTTCTTCTTTTACATGTTAACCTTCATCTTTACTTATGTCATAGCAAATGCTGGATTGATGCTTTACTTCGAAAATATCGTCATCCAAGCCCATCCAGACCGCGAATACAACGTAATGGTACTGCTGACTGCTTGGATTTCGATTACTTCGCCGATTTATAACAATTATTTTATGCTTTACTTTGGTGTGGCTCATATTTCAATGGGATGTGTAAGTTGAATTTGGGTATTTTCACCGGTCGTACGTACAAAGATAAGATAAAAGACGTCTTTTACTTTTAGGTAGCTGTAATTTTCACTGCCGTTTTCCCTATTTACATCTATTACGCGGTCTACAGTAACTGCACTATAGCTGCGTGTAACATGGCTGTGGAAATGAAGCCGACCTTCCCGTATGTGAAAATGGACGAGACAAATCAGAGTTGTTTTAAGAAGAGTAGCATCAAACAGAATTTTGAAGTGATTTTTGGCGAATTCGGATGGAAATGGCTGGTTCCGTGGAAAACGAATCAAGGAGAAGGTTGGATCCACGAATGTAGTTGCGAACAATTGATGCAACTGGAAGATAAGGTCATCAAAGTCGCGACTGGAGATTTCACGGATGAGGAGGTGAGTTCTAGAACATATTTGGGCATTTTTATCTTCAGACAAAAACCTTTGAAAAATCCAATTTTTAAAGTGTAGATTACTGTGTAGACTTTGTAAAAATAGTAACAGCCTATATTCTTCAGAATACATCTACCGAATTATCATCAAGTACACGATCCATCACGCCGTCTTCCGCCTAGAAATTACACATTATCTTACACTTGGCCTAGTATAATATGTTACTCAGAAATGGTTGTTTTTCCAAAAATAAAGTGTATTTATAACTTGCAGACAACATAACCGGGTTTATCTTTTATAATACGCAACAAAACAATAAAATCAACAAAAAATTACTAAAACAACATCAAAACACGCTAAAATACGGAAAAAATGGTGGAAAGAATATTAAACACATTAGGATATCTATTTTACTCGACGAGTTAGACTTGTACTACTATTTACAATCGATACAAACGCAAAAACCAACAAAACAAAGGAAGAAAAATTAGAATAATCTCAAATTAGATGGTCTTTAGGTTGTGTTGTGAATTCTCCCAGTCTCAAATAGATTCGTATTGACCGAAACTTGTTCTTTAGTTACAGTAGACTTTTCTCTATCCGCTTTCATGACTTCTGTGAGCTCCTCAATCTTCCTTTGCACATGAAAAGCCTTGACTTCCTCGAAATTCTTCGTTATGTAAGGTACATCGCGGTATTGGCCCAAAACGGGTCGATGGAAACTTTCCTTGTTGTGAACCAATGGCCAGCATGCATCACAGTAATAGCGGAGACATTCGTCGGAAGGGCAAAACTTGGTAATAACTTGGGTTCCACAATGTTCGCAGGAGAATCCTTTGTAGATAAAGGATTTGAATTCGATCTTAAAAAGAGCGTCGATTATAACAGCGTATTTTAAAACCTTGCTCTAGACACTCTGACAATTTTTTGGCAAAAAATGGAGAAAAGTTTTGAAAAATTATGTTATACACGACAAATTGATATATTTTCTGCTATTATGATCGACTTTTGGCAGTTCCTTCGATTCTACCCAACCGAAAATTGACCAAAATCAATTTCAAATCAAAAATAAAAAGTTTCTTCCAGCCGGGATCGAACCTGCGACCTTATTCACCCAAACTTACTACCACTTGCGCCATGTCAACACATTCGACGAAAAACCTAACAACCAAAAACAAATATCAAGTACTTACTCTAAACCGATCGTTGAACCATGAGAACCGTTGCATATGCATCTTACAGGCCCTCCGATACGACTCTTCGGTTCGAAAGACGGCTCGCGCTGCTCCTCGTGGATATAATTGTGGATCGCAATCAATCCGAACATGAAGAAGATCCCAGAACTTCAGTTTGAACTTAAGAAAGTTGAAAAGGAACGACGAAGTGCAGATTCTTGGAAGAGATCCAATGAAAATCGTATGTCGAGTGAAGATAGGCCAGTTCTCATCAAATGTATAGGCGGTATCTTCATTGGCCCAGGGAAATACGGTAATCTGGAAATCGTTGGTGTCATATTTGGAGTAGCCTAAAACCAAAATTCGTTAATTTTAGTTAATCTTAGTCTAGTGTAATATAGTAAGCAAAATTTCTTTGTGATCTAGTGCTTCTACAGTCAGAACTGATCACAAACATTGCAATTTAGCCATCAACGGCCTCAATTCTTACGTAATAGTACAGTTTCTAACAATACTTTGTCAAGTACAACATCCGAAAGTCTAAATTTTCGGTAACACAGAATAAAAATTAATTCAGCAGCAAGAATGAACCTTGAAGATCATATTTTACCTCAATTTAGAATCAGGAATTTATTATTCTTACCGTAAGATCATCATCCACCTTGTACTTGAAGTTAAACTCGTCCGGAACACAATTTTCTATCAAAGTCTCGACAATATCGGGATGTTTAAATGTTAAGAAGCAAAAGTCTGAAGTTACAAGCGCTTAGAATTGATGCCTGACTGATATTTACCTTCATTTCCTTTATGGCGGACGATTTTACCTTGCACTTCATACGAATGAAAGATCTCTAAGAGTTTCTTATCTGGAACATCGTAGATATTGCCGAGAACAACCTTTCTAGAGTACTTTTCTTCTCCATGCTTTCGTTTTCTAGCTGAAATGATTTTTCGGTGGTTTTGACAAAAATATTATTTTAGGTGAAGTATGATTCGTATAAAAATCAGCATTCCAACGAGGTCTGTCAAAAATAAGAGGATGGAACACTTTCAACACTTCATTGTCTTCCTTCCCAACCTAAAATTGCAAGAAAAAATCAAAAAATCTTACGATTGACAGAACGAAGAAGATGCTTGACATCCGGATTTGATGCTTCGACCAATGGCAAGGGTTTCCCAAAACCAGTGAGCCCAAAAACTTCCGTTTGCTTTGGATTCAGGACCACAGAGTCTCTATCAACCAGTTTACGATCAAACACGTACGAACCGTCTTCGGTTTTCAGAAAAGGAAATACCTTCTTTCTCTCCACTGTCTCCGGACCTCGATTCTCAGCTTGGTCAAACTTAGGCTGCATCGGAAAAGGTTGATCAAACTTGTGAATGAATCCTGAGGAGCCAGGAACTTCGTTCTTCTTCTCTGAAAAAAGATTATTCGTTTTATCAGACAATCTTACATTATACTAGACTATGAAACCAGTTTTTATCAACTAGAAGTAAAATAAAGCAATTCATAGTCCAAAACATTGCACAACACCTTGATAAAAACCCGGCATACTTGCGCAAGCATCAACAAGTCTAAAACCCAATGAAAATATCAGTTCTCCTACCTATTCTTTTCGCCGGGATATTAGGAAAATAACATCGATTTTCATGCCTATTCCCGCCAAACGTCGGATGTAGTGGGCGTAATATAGGTTCTCCAGGCTTGTACTCATGGTTCAGCGGAGCTTTTTGTATCCAGGCTTGTTTCTGCAAATGCTTATAAGGTTGCAAAATCGGCTGGCGAAATCCAGGTAAATTTGAGTTGGGATTCATTGAAATCGGATAAAACGATCTGTTCATAGTGTTATCGTTTAGATCTACTTACATTTACAAAGTTGGCATATCAAATTTTTTATTTTCCGGCTACTACAATATCCCGTTTGCGTCTCACCACGAAAGTTCAATTTTGGCATTCTGTTTGTTGCTTATTTTTGTCGAAATCTCGACATTTTTTCATTTTTTTGTCGACGAATTGGTTTTCTCGTGGTGTCATGACATGGTATTGCTTTTACACCCATTTTGGACAATGTCTTGTTCAATTTTCCTGATTACTTTGTATGTGGCATGTGGAATATGTGAAGCTAATTTTTGCCTTTTGTTGGTGGTCTCGTATTGTAGTATTGTATTGCTCGACTTTCACCTGGCTTCTAGTGTTTTTTGAGAGGGTGTATCACTCAAGTGAAATATGTTTACCTCGAATAATTAGAAATTGAATTTTCATCTTTCCTTTTTGTATTTCATTGGGTTAGAGAGCACTTATCAAGAGTTTTATGACCCCTAACGTAATTTGCCGAAGCTAGATTCTGTTTGAGGAGTATTTGAGCTGTAATGAACAAGATTAGTCAGGGTTTTACGGGATTTTCTTCGGATAGTCAAGTATAATATTCCGATGAAATTATAGTAGAGAAGTTTTAATTTTCTTCCGAGCATGAGCCTATGCCTAATTGGATGTTTTTTGTATCTGAACTCGCGGTCTGTGCATGTATCCAAGTATTTTTTATCTTATACTTGGTCACAGACAACATCAGTTGAAAATGAAGAAGACTTCTGCGTTTTATTGCGGTTGTCCTATTGCAAGCCTTGGTTTTGTTGTTGAGATAATTGGTCAGTGCGAAAGTTGCGATATTTCCGATTTCTGTTTGTTTTTTATATTCCACTTGGTCATAGATAAAATTAATTCAAAATCACTTAAAAACAGCTGAAGTTATAAATATTTTGTGGTGTTTTCGTAAAAGTCAGACCATTCAGGGCTATATTTATTTTTAACAAGACATTCCACAGAATTTGCAAAGATTTTATATTGTCTTTGATCATCATCATGGGTAATGTAATGTTTGTTTAAAATTGGGTTGAAATGCATAGCAGTTTGAAGATTAAGGCCTGTTGTGCTACTGAATATCATTTATTTCCTTAGATAGTGTGAGGATTCTTGTTATTCTAAACTTTAATTCCCTTGAGACCCCAATCTCTATAACAAGGTCACCAAAACGCCGCACGAAAAAAATGCTGACGGTTCTCTCTGTTGTTGTGTATTGCGAAACACGGGGAGAGCGCATTACCCTCCTACTTTCTTGCTTCTCTCTCTCTAAACTGACGTGTAAAAGACGAAATTCTTTTTTTGCGGGGCCGCACAGTGCACTGGCAAGCCGTCTTATAGATTTGTTGTTTGGGGGCTCCAAGAGACGTTCCCTCCGGCCACATGGGTCTTATTTATCCGACTTTGAGGAGGTGTTGGTCACAATTAGAGGGATAAACGACAAATCGAAGATCGATTATATTATACTAGGTAGTTCGGAATGAAATTGCTTGAGAGTGGGCTGATTACACGCTTGTTTGAAGAGGAATGAGTTTTAAAAGAGGGCACGAGGTATTTACATGCCTCCTTCTCTTATGTTCATGGTTTATTTGGTGGTTTGGCTTCAGAAATTGCTTGAATTATCCCGTGTTGTATTAAAAGGTGCTACAATGTGAATTCTTGGTTTGATATGGACTTCGAGACCATTCTTATTTATTTTATGATTATAGTTTAAGACCTCAGTTCGGTTTGACTCTTATAACGGAAAGAATTATATTACCATGAGGCGGAAGTAAAATTGATGAATAAAACTATCATTTCCATATTGATGTACACATTTTTGTGTCTTTAAACTAGTCACACGTTTATCTGATGATTTCCTTCTATTTTGTGTTTAGATTTTGTACAAGTCAGGCGAGATTCCATTGTTTCTTGGTAACGGACATAAATTCCCAGTGACCAGCCTGCTTCGAAGCACCTGGCCAGGTGAATAAAGTGTTTTCTGACCATTTGGCAATTTTCAAACTTTATTTCTTAGCGCTTTTTCGATTTGTCGCCGAATTTTGATGCAAATTCTAGGTTGGCCCACATCTGAATATTGAAGTAGAAGATTAGCACGTATTAATCGCATTTTAGACCATAAAAGGGGAAGCGGCGCATTATTAGAGAGTTTGCTGCTCGCATGTGCTCCTTTACGGCTTCATCTATCTTTGATTTTTGACTTTTCAACGGGAAAGTTGGAGAGGGGAAAATAGAGAAATGTTTGTCTATACCACGTTTCTCTTGCCGATTTATTTGTTTTAATGGACTTGCAGGCTAGAATAAGGCGCATTCTCTGTTGTTTTAGCAAAAAATCTCGATTGGAAATCTTTGAAATCTTGAAATTACCTTATTTTTGACATCAGTAGACCAAAGTTTTTTGTTTCGATCTATCGATCCAAAAATCAAGTTCAGCTTTCCCAATATAAACCATAATTTATTCACAAAGTCGATTGGGAATTTTATTTGTGGTCAGAGAACACAAATTCACCTTTTTCCTTGTTTATACGTGATCTTTTCGGTTTCTCTCGAGAACATTCGCGAAAACTTGATAAAACGAAATAAAATCGGTTGATTTTTTTCAGTGAAAGTAAGGAAACTCAAAGAATCAACAGAAAATGACTTCATTCTTCAATCGGGCCTCGAACCCCAGAGAATCCGACATTCTCGGCAACATTGGCCGTGTCTTCACCTCCTTGGAACATAAATTGTAAGTTTTTCTGGTGTTTATTGTGAAATTTTAGGTTAAATTATGTTGATTGGTGTTGAAATAGATGTTTGAGGGAATGGGTAAGATGTAGAGATGGTTTCAATCGCATGCGGGTTTGGCGTGGCGGGAAATTATATTATACGAGGCATATGGGGATGAAAATTTACGTTTTTTGATAGAAGGTGGAAGTCAAGTAGAACTCTTTTGATGTAGAATGAAAAATTGTGCTTTTTGGCTGATTTAGACCACTTTTTCCGTCTTCTTATGTATTCACCATGTAAAATATTTTTCAGGGAGAAAGATGTACGTGAGCATCTTCGCAACGTCTACGCCACTCTCACCGTGGCCCTCTTTACCGCCGTCCTCGGTGTTGTTGCCAATCACTTCTTGAATCTCTACAGTCTCCATTTCCTGTGTTCCATTGGTATCTTCGGTCTTACCTTCGCTTTAATAGCGAGTCCAGCGACCAGAGAGACGGAAAAGAGAAGACTGGGATACCTCTTGGGTCTCTCTTTCCTTGTCGGTGTCACAACCGGCCCATTGGTCATGTATATTGGAGCGTCGGATCCATCTGTCGTGTTCAATGCCTACATCATAACCTTGGTTGTGTTCGGATGTTTCTCATTGGCTGCTCTGCATGCGGAGTCGACTAAGTTCCTGCATCTCGGAGGTGAGTGTTTTGGGTATTTTGTGGCGTTTTGAGTTTAGGACGAGAAGAAATTGAGGATTATATTATCCATGAGGATGTGGAACTTTTTAAATTTTTGATGTTGAAGCGAAAGATTTTACTGAGAAAATTTTGGGGGACGGCATTGAAGTCCTATTTTCGTATAATTTGAAAAGCATAACAACAAGAAATGCAAACCATTTTGTTTTTGATGTGTACGACAAAAAGTTCCAACTGTTGACTATAAAGGGAAAGATATTAGTGAACGAATAGTTGAGTAAGGTATTTATTACATGGTTTTAGAAATTGGGATGTCTTTTATGTGATTTTTTATATTTAAGTTTTAGTTATTTAACATACGTTTACGATTTCTGACTACAATTATATAATGTTGACTTTTTCTTGCAGGAATCCTGTCCTCGGCCCTCCTCGCCCTCCTGATCACCAGCATCTTTGCCCGTTTCACCCCCTCAGTCCACCCCGTCTTGATTTGGGGAGGTTTGGCCATCAACAGCGCCTTCATTGTCTATGACACCCAAATGATCGCCGAAAAACGCCGCCGCGGAGACACCGACTACGTCCTCCACACCATGGAACTGTTCATCGACTTTGTCAACGTTTTCCGCTACCTCCTGATCATCCTCAAGGACCGCTCGGACAATCAAAACAGACGTCGCCGCGATTAATTCCATCCATTTTACCCATATTTATTATAAAACTTGGTTTTTTAATTTGGATGTCTCAAGTGTAAAAAGTGTAGAAACGGAAATTATCTCTCTTTATCCCCTCTGTGGTCTCACGGAGAAGTTTATCGAAACAGAAGAATTCCAATATTGTTTTTTATAATTTTTGATGTTAATTGTAATATTCAGTGTGTTGTAACCGCTTAATCGACATAAAAATATCTATGAAGGAGTGCTGAATTTATTTTCATAGATTGTATATGGGTTGCAATTAATTTCCAACGATGTTTGAAGAGTTTTATGTTGGTTTAGGTGGTTTGGCGGATTTTTCTCTGAAGAAATAAAATTTTTAAAGGTATAACTAATGTTTTTGGTAACTGAAAGGAAGATTGGAGTGTATCCTTGGATTTGGAATAAATTTTTAGAGGATCTGACATTGTTTTAAATATAAAATTTGAAATTTTAGGCAAAAAGCGTCAATTTTTGGATGTTTAATAAAATTTTACTAGGATTGGCCCCCAAAAAATTGCTGCCAAATTAATTTATTCGTCGATTTACACTGTTATCTAGCATCCTTTCTTCCCGAACCTCCAAAAATTTTCGGAAAATGCAAGCGATCTCCGATTTTTTTGAAAAATTTTCAGCGCTTTTTTATTAGGCAGATGTTTCCAAAAGAGAGAAACGTTGGAAATATAAGAATTTTAGAGAGCTCAGGCTCATCTTTCTTCACCGTATTTTACATTTTTTTTGATTGAATTTTTGACGAAAATTTATATTATTTTAGATGATTTAGGGAATTTTTTTAACTGATTTTGGATTTTTTATGAAAATTAGTCCTTTTCAGATGAGATAGGTCGTATTTTACAACTCTTTTCGCAGTTTTAGTTGAGTTTTAGACAAAATCCATATTGTTTTATGTATTTTAGGTAGTTTAGGTGACTTTGACCCGATTTTTTTACTGTTTTTTTGTTTCTATATAATTACAAAGCCTTATTTAAGAGTTTAGAACGAGCTTTACTTTCAGTTACTCCTTTTTGATTTGATTTTTCACCTAGATTTATATTATTTTAGCTCTCCTTTCCCCTAAATAAATGCCCGTTTTATCGGTGCTGACGGTGGCCACAGATCTACGAGCATGGCTTCCAGCCTGCATGCTGGCCTCTACAATGGTCCCATATGCAACTGGCGCCCTCTTTTGCGCCGGACTTTCGATTGTTATTCCGAAAAAGTGGTATCTCTGGCTGGACAATCGAATGTACGAGCTTTTTATGAGCTCCTGTCTTTTTGTTTTTGAGAATTGTAATGCCACAAAGGTACGTTTGATCAGTTGAGACAAGAATTTTGTTCCAGTTGTATCTCTATGGAACGCCAGAGGCATTTAAAGGTCCCGCAGACTCTGCAGTTTTGATCGGAAATCATCAAACTGGCACTGATTGGGTCATCATCAACATGTTGGCCACAAGACACGCTCAGCAGTACTCTTTCCGCTTCATGACGAAACATGTTATCCAATACGTTCCGCTCTATGGGTGGTATACTCTTCAGGTAAGCTAAAGTTATGTTACACATGGCAGTTTTAATGGAAAATTTGGGGGAAAAATAGCCGTAAATAGATTGGCTATGGACTAATTAGAGTGTTTAGAGGTATTGCAGTTTGTGTTTTGAGCTACATTTTGAGAAATAACGAAAATTATATATTACACATGGTACCTTTGGTCAAAAATTGGATTGTAATTAGCATTTATATCTTTTCTATGACTATTTTGTGTCAGTAAAGTATCAGAAGTTCTTGTATTGTTTCGGATTTCGATCAATGAAACAAAATTTCTATTGCCCATGACAATTTATGGTACAATAAGATTTTAGCGTGGCTTTGTTTACGTCCGTCGTTTTGGAGATTTTGCGCCCACCGCTCCACAAAATCAACTCCGCTACTTAAAAAATCTCTCAGAACCATATTGGCTACACATTTTCCCTGAGGGCACGAGATTTAATCGACATCGAACCAAGGAAATACAGGCTGCCAACTCTTATTGCCGAAAGCGCGAACTCCCAAAATTGAGGCATTGCCTCGTACCGAAGATTGGAGGCTTCAAATTGGCTGTGGAGGAGCTCAGGCCGACTTTAAGTTGTATCTACGATATCACGATTGGCTATGGAGTTACATTGGATGAGAATAGGCAGGACGACGCTCCAAATATGTATGAATTTGTGACTGGAAGAAGTCAGAGGCGTAATGAGGTACACGTTCATGTGCGACGGATCGAAATCGAAGGGGTCCCAACAGAAGGAAATGAGCTCAAACTTTGGTTGCATCAACGATTTTTAGAGAAAGATAGGTATGCAGAGAAAGAGCAAGCCATATGAAATGTGTTGAGGGTCATATCAGACAATTATGAGGGGTTTGAAGAGAGTTCTGACTATTTTTGACCAGGAACATCTAAAATAAGGTGATATTGAGAAATTTTTTTATTTTGAGGGAAAGGTTGAATTTTTTGTGATAAATTCATGGAAGATACTCTGAGAAGAATTTCCAACAACGTAGAGAATGTAAATTACGAATATTTTTTAGTAAAACATCCAGATTTTGAGAAAAAACGGCGAAAAAGCAAAAGGAAGCCCGTCTTTTTTATCAGGAGAAAAGAAAAATTTTGGGAGAAAAAGAAAGAGAGTGGAACATGTTCCGTTGTGGTCTAGTGGTTAGGATTTGTGGCTCTCACCCACAAGGCCCGGGTTCGATTCCCGGCAACGGAAGAAATCTTTTTTGTATGTTTTTTGATATTTTTAATTAGGAATTGAAATATTTTTGTTGAAATTATTGTGTTTACTGCTCGAATATAGTGTTTCGAGAATTTTTTTTGAGATTTTTAACCGATTCTTTGAAAAAGACGGAAAACATTTTGTGTGGAAAGATACCAAAAATTGGGAGAAATTTTAAATAAAGCCGTATTTCAGACTGCTGGATGAGTTCTACGCGACTGGAGCGTTTCCAGAGCCAGTCGAGACCCCATCGAACTTGACTCCACTAACCAAAACCGCGACTTCTTTCATAATTTTGAACGCGGCCGTATGGTCGGCCGCGTTTTTCCCCAAAATAGGAAGGTTATATCTCGGTGTAATTTGCATCTCCCCGCTGTTGATCGCATGGAACAAGCTGCGGGGATCAGCCGCCTAACATATGAGTTACGACTAATATCAAAATTTAACGTAATTTTTTTTGGAAACTGATGTTGTTATTGTTGATTTTTTTAAAAGACAAATGTTAAAATGTGAAACAAACCAAAATCTCAAAGTTGAAAGAAAATATACAATTTATTAGACGTTTACAGTCATCAACGAGGTATCAATACTCAAACTCTCCATCTGAACTGATGGTGTCCTTGTAGAATAACTCTCTTCGGTGTGCCAAATCTCCGTCGGCGATGAGGTATTTACTGCGCGTTCGCGTTGAACGTGCCCGTTTTCGGCGAAGGTCGTGTGTTTTTGAGCTCGAGGCGTTTGCGTGGAGGCTCTGGAAATTAGAAATAATACAGGCTGGGTGCCTTGAAGCCCCCTTCCTTCAAATATAGTCAACCCTCTCAATTACAACAGCTTTTGTAGAGCTTTTAAAATTTTTTGTTACAAAATACGTTCTGCGATGCTATGCGACAAATCGACTTACTCCACCATACTACTTGTCATTCTGTTAGGCGTTCCCGTTCGTCTTACACTTCCCATGTCCGCAAATGTCACCATATTGTAGTTTTCACGCTGCGATTCGTTACAAACCAACTGTAAGTCGTCCTCTGTTGTCAACGGAACCTGTCGACACGGCTTATACCATAGTCCCAAAATCGTAACACCCGCCGCGATGAGTATTGGCGTGAACATTAGGGGACTGTAACTGTTCGAAAAAATATCCAAAATTGGGTTCGGCCCGCGATTACACGACGTTTCGTCGTTGCGATATAAACAGTTGGCGCGGTTATTGCAAACCAATGAGTGAGGAATACAAACATCGTCTCCACAGGAGAAAAGAGAGTGCTCAGAGCAGTTCTTGTCTGAAAAATTTCCGTATTTGTGTGTTTGCGACATCATTTTTACACACCTATTTGAAAAAATCTTTTTGACCAAGGCATTTGCGAGATATCCAACGGTCTTTTTCGAGAGAGAAATCATGGAAAATGAGGAGAGACGGTCAGAGAAACCCCATTTTTGCCAGACCTTTATGAATTTTGCACGGAAAATTTTTAGTTTCTGTAGAAATGTTGTACTCTACACTTCGAAAAAATTGTCAACTTTTCAAATTGAACGTATGAAAAATTTACAGTCTTTTTGAAGTGTAATGTCCAACGTTTCTACAAAAAAATCAACGCTTTCCGTGCAAAATTCAAAAAGATTCAGCCTTAAAAGCGTTTTTTTCTCTGACCCTCTCTCCTCACTTTCCATGATTTCTCGTCTGAAAAATACCGTTGGCTGTCTCGCGAATGCCTTTGTCAAAAAGAGTTTTTCGAGAAGGTATGTGATAAAAATTTCCCAAAAGTCCCGGCACTTACACGCCGAATACGCCGAGAAGAATATCTTCAATTTGCTATTGTCCGCATGTTTTTTGCTAGCCACAAAGATCCGCATAAACACAATGCTCTGAGCCGTGTACGTGTGGGTTGCGATGATGCCGCAGAATCGTTTCAAGGGCTTCCGCGCCACTTGCCCGCTGTAAATCTCCACGTAATTTTGTTCGCATTGATTTGGAGCCGCGAGCTCGAACTGCTCGATAAAGATGGCCACATGTAATGTGTTGGGTACCCGTATTTTAAACACACATTCCAAGGGTTCATCCGGCGGATGGGAGGTCTAGCAAATGAGATTTTTTCACGACGTCCTACCTACCAAATAAGATAACTGCACAGCAGAAACGTTGACATATCCGTCCAAGTGCATTACATTCGCCTGATGGCAATCTAGACGTCGAAACTTCCCGAGAGTCGTATTTTACCTACCATTCGTTTGCACTGCATTCGTTTGATTCCACTTGCGAACAAATTCGTATTCGGCGCTGAAACCTCGCTCCTCGATCAGGCCGTCGCTGTGAAAATTCAGCCACGCATAGCCGGACCGGACGCGGATCTCGGGCGGTGGCCGCATCCCGCAGAATCGCCCAATCAACGGAGAAAAACTGTAACGGCCGTCGCGGATCTCCTAAACACAATAATTTTGAATCGCCACGATAAGAGTGCTCTCAACAGATTCCAAATCGACAAATGTTTGAAAATACGGCCCGGTCTTGTTCAAATGTCATAAGAAACGCATAGCATAACAAAATGTACGATTATCGCTGCATTAAAGGCCAGTAAAACTATTACTTTTGAACCCCGCGCTATTTACGGCGTGGAAAACAAAATGTCCAAAAAAATTCTACTGTACCAACAACAACGGGAAAAACGTTGGGTGATATTTTACATGCTTACTAATAACTACTTTACTATTTGCAGTTATTGTCGACAAGATTTTCGTGGAGGTGGATAGAAAAACTTTTTTGAAATTTCGTTTCCCAAACTGTAAAAGGAGCGATACTAAAATAGCTGTACTGGCAAAAAAAGTTTTTTTATGTCGTGCAGCGAAAACAAAGAGTTGCGAAAATTATCACTAGTAAACATGTAGAATCTCTACATTACTTTTTCCCGTTGTTATTGGTACAGCAGACGAAGAAACTTTTTGGACATTTCGTTCCCACGCCGTAAAAGGCGCGATACAAAAATAGCTTTAATTGCGCTTTAACAACGAATGTGTTTAACACTTTGACTTGCTCTACAAAGTGTAAACTTACCAAAAAATCATTAGGACAGTGTTGAGCAAGTGTATTTGGACGGTTGAGAGAGTCTTCGTAAGAGGCTTCAATCTAAAAAAGCATGTCAAAGGTCACGGAAGTCCGCGCATTGTGGAAATACCATACGACATTCAAGACAATCTCTAGCATACTTGAAACACATCGCTGAATCGAAAGACGATATCATATCCGGGCGGCGCATGGATTGTCCGAATACATTCGGTGTTGGGCGGATATTTCGAGGGGAAGAATGGGCTAGCGAACTCGCTAAGCCGCTCCATTCCACCCGTCTGGAAGCGGCGACAAATATCCTGGTGGTCTTGCCGATGAAACAATGTCGCATTCATCAATTCCGCGTAATCATAGGGTAATGGTTGAGCCAATTCCATTACACTGACGGCCAGCCAAATTACCGAGTTGACGAAAACAAATTGGGCGTAGCAAAAGACGCTAGAATACCCGATAGCTGATGGCGTGGCCGGACGTTGACGGAGCATTCGAAAGGACAGTAAAAAGTACGACTAATGTTCGCAGTGTTACTCATTGATCACTGTCACGACATTATACAAGGGCGGAAAAGGCGAAAGAAGGCAGGATTGGCTGAAAAATGCAATCTCTTCGAGATCAACTAACGATTTAGAGAGCAATAGGTGGTACTAGTCCGTCCGTACAGTCGCTAGGGTGATTGCCGCGACATGCACGTGAGAAAACAAAAGTTCCCTATGCACTGTGCAATTTCTTGCCTTTTGCACTGTGCAATAGGTTGTTTTCGTCTGTTGCTCGCACCCTGACTTTTTGGACAGTGCAAACGCCAAAAAATGTTCCAGCGACTTTCCGGACTAGTAAAACCTCATCTTCACGCGGCGACCTTCTTCTATAACGCGTAAATTATTTGTCCTGATACAATTTGTTCCACAAAGGCCTAGCTAAATTTAAATATTCGTCCTTTAAAACTTCAACGCACGCACTTTTAAAACAAGATTATGAAACAACTTTCCGTAACTTTCCAAAAAAAAAATTGAAGGTTCAAAAAAAATGCAAAAAACAACGCGGAAAATAAATTCGCCGCCGTCGCTGGAGGGCCGGAAACGTTTCTTGCCCGCAGGCACTTGTCTTTTCGCTTTTCTCATCCTTAACTTTGTATCCTTGTAGCGTACGCGGAATGTCTCTGCCGTCTCCCTCGGATGCGCACCCTTTATTGCTTACGGGTTTCGGATTTAATCGAAAATTGAATCAGCCGAAAAGGGAAGGTCCTAAGGCACTTTTTTTCGCGGGGCCGCCTTTCAACGTCCTCTTCACGAACAGTGTAGCAGTATATATAGAAGTGGGGGATTAGATTTGGATAGAGGAGACGAAAACACATCCGCAATGAGTCTAGGATGAAGTCAACGGAGATCTCTGACCCGGAGTTTGAGCTGAAAACACGTTGTCACAATATTTCAGCAACAAAGCATGGCTCCGTGTAGAGAATACAAAATTTTCCAATGCGAAAATTACTCTGGATATTAATCGTCCGTCCGTAAAGTCACAGGAGTGATTTCCGCGACATGCACTGTGAAAAAACAAACGTTTACCTTGCACTTTACAATTTCCTGCTTTTTGCACCGTGCAACAGACTTTTTTCGGCCGTCGCTCGCACCCTGACTTTTTTGCATTTCCCTGGGGAATATTTATGAGTGGGATTGTCATGCATCCAAACCAAAACGGTGGACAGATAACGGGATTTCATTGGAGAAACAAAAATCAGCTGTGAGTTATATTGAGAATGGAAGAATCAAATGATACGTCAACATCACAAAATACGGATTCGTATCTTCCATTCTCCGCTCCGTAACTCATCGCTGATTTTTTTTCCTTGAATGAAATCTCGTTATTTGTCTACCGAGAACAAAGTTTGTTTGGGTACATGACAATCCCACTCTTAAATATTCCCCAAGGAAATTTTCGTAAATTGGACCTAATCGTTTTACCATGGGAGGAAATTGCAGGAAATGACTGCAAAACAATAAATTTTGGAGAAGTAAACAAGCCGTTGATACAGTGCGGGAGAAAATCCAGTTGCCAAAAGCGCTTCCTATTGTAAGCATTCGGAACATTCCCGCTAGCTATTACCGGTCAAAACAAGTCTGAAAAGAATCCATATAGCTTGACAATGGTAAACTTTGTCAAAAAAGGCCTGGTTTTTACCAAATTAGACAAGAAATCGGTCAAAAAACATTTCTCGGATCCCATATTTGTGACGAAATGCCATAGAGTTCGCTCCCTCTTGCTTTTTCGATTTGACGTGGCCCAGGGTAGTTTTCACAGTGAGGGGCATGATCCATAATGCCAAAACCTCTTCCTATTGCGTGAATTCAGAATAATCAAATTGCACGAAATCAATCAATAAACATTCGATTTATGTCCTCTTTACCGCAATTATTTTATATTCAAATATATTCGGGGACGTTCCGTACTTCTTTCGTCCCATCGTTAGTCGAGATTTTCGCCGCTCAAACGCGTCTGAGGATTCGAATCCGCCGCCAACGCGGACCCATTCGTTGCCATCCGCCGTCTTTGTCAGCAAATATTTTCGGCCCAAAATGTTTCGGCGTAATTTCTCGTAGTCACCGTGACCTGAAGATTTGCATATTCGAAAAATTTGAATATTCGAAAAATTTGCATATGTAAAAAATTGAAATATTTAAAAAATTGAATATTCAACGAAATTTTGGGTTCAGAAAAAGCGAAGAAAACTTGCTATGAACACTGCTCGACATTCTTTTCGGGATCCGTGTTCTTCGATGCTTTTTTGTAGGCATTGGATCTGTTGGATGGTTCATATCGATGGGCTTCAGAGATTGCCGTGGTTTCACAACTATCTGATCCAAATAAGTTGGAAGCGAAATGCAGTTTCGAAATAAAACCGAAAAATTGGCTGAAAAATAAAGTTTTCGCGACAGGACACAAAAATACATTCTCCTTCGTCGAAATTACTCTCTAAAATTGAGAAAAACAAGTTTTACAACGTACGTTTGTGCGTTATAACCGTAATCTTCTCGTATTGTGAGAACGGTCTGGGCAGTTTATTGGCATCCACATCTTCCAACTTTCGGAATTTTGCGGATTCATTCGAATTCTCATCAATTTCGATTATTTCAAAATCCTCACTCGTTTTTACACTACTCTTTTTCTCCGACGAAATTTGCGACGTTGTTTCATTGTCGGTTTCGAAGTCGGCTAAATTTGCCAATGGGGGACCAAAAATGCCGGAGGCGTTTTTGCGGTAATTTATGTCCAATGGAACACTGATATGAAGCGGTAGAAGCGAAGAGGAGGCTGTTCCAGGGCTCTGTGACGGGATATAGGTCTAAAATTACATTCGCGATAACTCGAAAGATGAATTTTATATTACACTAGACCATTAGACCAACGCTTTGTTATTTTCCGGGGATTTCTCAAAGTTCGATGCGTATATTTTGATGAAACTAGGAACAAAATGAAATTAAAATTTTTTAAGACACGTCAAATTTTTAACTTATGCTTTTCAGAAAGCATCAAGATTTTTTTGTCGGAAATTTCCAGAAATTCGACATTTTTTGCAATTTTCAAGGTGAAAAATTGGCTTCGGACTACAATGTTTCAACAAAAATGGTTTTTGAAGAAACGATGTATTCCATTCTGCCAAGTTTTCACCTCGAAAATCGCAAAAAATATCTTATTTTCGACATTTTTCGACCTCAAAATGTCTCTAAAATAACAAAATGTTGGTCTAATGGTCCAGTATAATATAAAATTTAAAACCCGAGACTCGATCAGTAATCTCCAAATATAAAAAACACATCAAACAACTCACATCATTTCCATAGATCACCGAAACCGTCGGCGTTTTTTCGTTTTCGATTTTCTTTTTCCGCTTTTTGCCGAAACACGCAAAAAGCATGGCCAGGATGGGTATTCAAATATTTTTGAATAATCAAAAATTATTCGAATTTGCGTTTTCCGATGTCTGAGCGAGGAGGAAAAGGGGGGATCCAGATGGACAAATACGCTTTTCCACGTATCGGAGGCCCCGATTTTATAAAAAAATAAAAAATTTGCGAAAATTTTACTTTTTTGTAGCAATAGTTACGGGTTACAATACTTTCTATCGTAAAAAAATTCTTTCAATTTCATATTATTTTTTTGAAAAAAAAATTCCAGAAAATTTCAAATATGCTTTCTTTTATAACAAACAACAAATTTAACAACAATCTACAAATTCAAAACAAAATCGACTCTAAATTTATATTATACTAGGTCCTAAAATTGCCAAAAGCTGCTTGATTGATGGGCAAATTGTAGGTTTTGACCAGTTGAAGATACGCGCGGACCAGATTTGGATTTTTTTTGTTTGCTGAAAGTGAAACTAATCAAAAACTTTAAAAAAACTGTAGATTCTTTGATAAAAATGGTCCACAATACATTCTAAACTTAGCACAATTATCAAAAAAAATACTTTTATATATTATAATACGTCAGTTTTTATCATGTTTTAACATGTTTTAGGATAAAAATAAAAAATTGTCCAGTCGGAATCGAACTTGCGACCTTCTTTTTCCGGCTTGTAACCAGTTGCGCCATTCCGACACGCCCGGCCAAATTAGAGTTTATTTAATTTCTGACATCCTGACGCTCTCGAAAACAAAAGCTTACTCTTTAAAACACCTTTATAACAACTTTACACCGAAAAGTCTTCGACAAATTGCTCAAATCCCAAAAAGTTGGGAAAAAGTTCAAAATTCGCCCAAAAAATCGGTTAATTTCTTACCCAATTTTCGCTCTGCTTCATCAGTAACCACTCTCAGCATTCTTTCCCGTTCCAAAATCGTCGTATGTTTAAAAATTATTTCCAAAAACTGCACCGTGCTGACGTCCGGTGGATGCAAGGCCATCCACAGCCGAAAAAGCAAAACTAATCCGCCCGGAGGTACCTGGTTGTTCTTCACTATACTTTCCGCAATTTCTGGCTTCCTTTGAGCGGCATATGCAGCGGCCAAGAATGCGTTATAGCGGTGTTCCGCGACATGGGTTCGGGCATGATGGGAGAGGAAATCCAGCCTGGACTGGCTGTTGTTTTTGATGGAAAACTCGAGCAAGCTGAACAGAGCGTTGCTGAGACCTCGCTGATTTTGGAAATTCAGCCAAATCGAGACGGCGGGGGTCCAGCCGAGTCTGAAAAAATGTGGACAAAATGTCAAAAATTTGCAATCAAAAAATTCATAAAAAAATAGTTAGATCTCAAAGTTCAAACAGTATTCGAAATGAAAATACTGCAATAGCACTATTTTAGATACTGTTTTTCATAATCTTGTTTAATTTTGAAATCAGACAATTTCTTTAAAAAATGAATAAATAGTGACATTTCGTCAAAAGGCTAAAATTTCCGAAAATATCATTGAAAATTGACAAAGAACTTTCTCATCTATACATAAACTTCCACAACATACTTTCAATTTCAAAAAACACGTCGTCAAATCCCAAAAAATCCTTTCAAAAGCCCCAAAATCCTTTCACACCCCCAAAATGTCCTCCAAAATTAGCATACTTACTTATAATAGGCTCTGTTTACAATAAAAGTGCTAATAGTTTCATTTTCATGCAACAAAAGCAGCTCATCCATTATCAACTTCACCATCAAGTCCACGGCTAAATCAAAATCCGAAAGGGTGACTTCTGCTCCCAAAATGGTTTGAAACAAATTCCTGGCGGCCGAAATAGAGCTCTGATATTGTTTAGGATGGTCAAAAGTGTTGGGGAATTTTTCTTTTAGTCGATGGGCAAAATTGATCAAGTCTATAGTCAAATTTCCCGAATTTTTGGCCGCTTTGTTGGCAATCACGTTGAGCAAATGGATGGAGGTGACGGAGGAGGTCGGCTGGTCGGTTGGTCTAGCCGGAATCGAGCTTATTTCTTTTTCGGATCTAAAGAAATCGGAAAATTGAGAAAATTTTGAAAAAATCAACGTTTTTTTGCAAAAAAAAGAACAAAAAATTAAAATTTTCGGACTAAAAAATCTGGAAACCCTTTAGAAATAGGACTGGTCCTGTCGACTACATTCTTTTGTAATGCAAAAAACAAACAAAATCAACCAAAAATCGCAAAAAAATCTAATTTTACTTACAAAAAACCCAAAATTTCGTCAATTTCCTCCAAATCGGCGTTTTCTAAGAAGATTTGTATCAACGGGTCGGTAGCGGCGGCCATATTCAGTTCTTTCGGGAATCCTTTACACTTTCGGAGCATTTCCAAAATTTCTCCGCACCTCTTTTCGTAGACCAATTGGCTGAAGACTTTTGGATTAAACGCGGAGTGATCTCTGTTCTGGGTCGATTTTTTCGTCGAATTTTGGATTAAGCTGAAAATTAGCGACATTTTTCTGTTTTTTCAGGCTAAAATACGATATTTTACAAAAAAATTTTTAAAAACATTCCAAAAAATCCGTCATCCAAATTCCAAAAAAAATATAATCCATCAACATACCTATTATACCTAGCGAATCCATCCAGTTCCGCGACAATCTCCGGCCTAAAATACGTCGAATTTTTGGCATTTTCTATCATGCTATAAAGAACTTCGGCGCTCAATCCATGTTTTTCGAATCTTTCAATGGCAGTTTTTAGAATCTGCGAGGCATTTTTGGTTTCCGCTTCGTCTGAGAGACAAAAAATCAAAGAACTGCTTGGATTACTTACTCAAAACCGGATTTACGATATTATTCCACATAAATGTTGGGTCCAAGTCATCAAGATCTTTGTATCCCAGACTCAGAAATTGGGAAAGAACATCAAGGCGTTGGTCCGTCAGCTGTGGGTCACGTCTACGGTCATTTAATCTAAAAAAGAAAACATTTACAACATTATACCTAAAACAAGGCTATTTTCGGGTTATTTTATGTCAAAAAAATTCAAAAATAACCGAAAACACATAAAGCGACATGAAAGCCTAATCGCAAAAAGTTTCCAAAAAATATCCAACGTGGATCGAACCTGAACCAAATTTCCGAGAAGCCCAAAACCAGTTGCGCCATATCGACACACCACTCCAAACAGCTCAAAAATAGCTTTCTTTCACCTTTCAAATCTCATAAATCACAGTAGTCCCCATCTCTGCGTCATGATCAATCAAATATATCCAAATTTTCCCTCAACATCAAGTATACAATATAACCTACTCCGCCAAAAGTGGGTAAACCAGCTGGATTTTTTCTCTCATCGGGTCGACAATATCCAGTATTCCTTTTAGCAACTCCAGACGCTTTCCACTGTTGTATTTCCACTTTGCACTGAGCAAAATTGTCCATAACAAATCTTCGTAATAATTGAAGGTTTCCTTAAACGTTTCATAAATTTTTGCACCGTGAAGTTTGGCCACTTCAATGTCGCCGTATGTGTGGAGAATTTTGCGGGCATACCGTCCAATGTTTTGCTTTATGAATTGGTCCTTGCTAGCGGTCTTCAAAATATGTGAAATCTTGGTGACATCTTCGAATAAAACCAGAGCGGAATCGAATTTCTCATTCACGATGTGCCGGTTGATTTGGGCGGTCAGGGCTTTAAAGTAGCCTGGGAAATGAGGAGCGTTGGAAATCATCTGAAGATTGAATTAATCAATTTTTGTGTGTTTTTTATATTGTACTTGACATTTTATTGCTGAAATATCAATTAGAAAGTCACTAAGTATATCTATATACGTCCATAACCTTCCATTCTTATCATTTATGACCAGTTCCCGACCCAAATAAGCCTTTGAAACACAATGCCAAACATCCAGAATCCACCAAATTTATATTAAAAACGGACATTATTATTCTAAAATTGCCCGTTCTACTTGTAACTACCCTGTAATACCCATAAAACTTACAAATCTAATCAATTCCATCTTCTCCATGTTCACTTTGTCATCCATATAACTGTTTTTCGAAGTTGTATAACCAAGAAGATAAATTACTTCGAAAAAGCTGTCCAAATCCATATCGAAATTATTCAAACCCGTTTCTTGTTGCATTACGACTAAATTTTGTAAATAAGCCTTCAAGTGTTTGAGATCTCCAGTTTTCGCAATTTCGACGGATTTTTGACCATTTTGGAATTGTTGGTCATCTCTAGATGAATTATTATTCGTAAAATCCAGTAAACCGTCCGTAGCTACGCCTGAAATACGGTGACATGATAGTAAATTTGAACAAAAAATTGACTTTTTTGAAAAAATCATATATGTTGCCTAAAATAAGGCAAAAATGCGGAAAAATTCGTGTGAAAAAAGCCCCACCATTAAATCTGAGGCCTTCTTCCAGCTTTTCCAGCATTATTTTCCTTTTCCGATCGGGGATATCAATCATTTCTGGGCCACAAAATTGACGAAACATCTTGGTGTAGAACTCTTGATTTGCCTTTAAACCTCTAATAAACAACTCTGAAATCAGTCAAAATCCATTTTAAATAAATTACAGGGTCTTCGGTTACTGTAGTTTCCCAGAATTTTTAAGGAATCAAAAATTTTTCAAAAAAAATTTTTTAAATGTCATGTATAATATAAGTTAGGTCTAAAAATACAACTAAAAGTAACATACCATCCTTTCTAAAAAGTGGAACGATAATGTAGACATAAAAGAGTTCAGCACTAACATATCGATTCCTCAAACGGCCTTCTTCGAGTTTGCTGAAGGCGATTTCGATTGGAAGTGGTGTGTACTCCTAAAACAAGAACATGAATCATGGTAAAAAAGTGTGAATGATTTCATCAATAGTTGGTTCTACATACTGCAATCCAAAAAATCCTAATTTTTAACCGATTTCTGTTAGAAATTTGCCGAAATTCCTATTCTTCACCAGCTGAAGTTGAACCTGCAACATTTTCAATTCAAGTCCGACGATTTACCAGGAATACTGTATTATAGCCCCAACGTCATCCAGACATCAAACTGAGCTCGGATAGACTCATAAATACAAAAGCAACATTCAAGAATAAACTTACACTCCTATTCATCTGTTCGATCCCATTGAACTCATAACGATCTAACAACTGATATTCTTCGGAGCTAAATTGATATCCATGCTGTCGGCCGATACTGTGCTTGATAATACGTTGCTGATTTTGGGTTGTCGGTGTCACACGAGGCACATATAACTTGGTAATTGAACTAAAAAACGTCTAGTATAATATAAACTAAAATAAGGTAAAAACAGTCAAATAAAGTAAAATACTTTAACATGGACCTTTGTAGTCCAATGAAAAGCTGTTTTCTAAATAATGAAACCAAAAAATATTAAAACCTCACCTTTGCCACCTTTTTACGGACAAATTTCGCCCAAAACAACCTAGTAGAATACAATGAGGTAATTTGAGCATATCTGTGTAAATTTACATTCATTTCGGATCAATTACTCCAGTTTACCTCCATCTTCACCATCTCCACAAAAAATTTTGCTAAAAAAATTATTTTCCTCTCCCAATTTAGGCCGCGAGCTGCTTGCAGTTTGCGCTTGACATTTTATACGGCAAAACATGAAAAGACTACTTTTTGCACCAAACCATTTCTGAATGAATAATCTTTTTCGTGGTCGGCGAGTGCGAGGGGAGGTAAGACGGATTTTTTTTCACATATGGTTTGAGGTTTTAGAGGTATAAATGACATTAACTCGACGGATCAAAAGACGGAGTGTATCAGATGAAGACGCCTTGATAAAAGCGGATAAAACTGAAGGGAAGGCTCAACTTGATGTTCATTTAGCTGATGCACTAACGTAAGTTTCTTTGTATTGTTTTTTTGGAGCTTTAGATGTTGTTTCAATGGACAATTTTTGAATTTTTGGTTTTATAGGCCTTGATGGAGACTATTACCTTTAATTTAACTTTTGGGAAACTGAACAAAAATACCTGCGTTTCTGTAGATACTTAGTAAAACAGGCTGTTCAACTGCGCTGAAAATTTCAAGAGGTTTCGTTATGCTTCCGCTGAGGTCTACCTGATTTTCTAGGAGGTATCCAGTATAATATCAAAAATGTGTTCTTCATTCTTATTTTTAGACCGATAATCTTTGGAATTTTGCTCCGACTAATAGCATTTGCATATTTCAAAGATTACCTTCAAGATCACGTTGGATTTACCTCGCCATGGACTTCATTTCGTCGTCTCAAAGATGCCATCTCATTATGGGAGTATAATGGAAGTCTTTACGCCGACAAATACCATGGAGTTCCATGGATTGCCGTTGCATTTTACCCGTTCTTGTCTTGCGAGTATTTTCTGAGGGTTTTATTTATTGTGAGCTCTTTCTTCTTCTATTTTTATCCACTTTTATCTAAAGTAATATCCAAATTTAGGCATTCGATGTTGTGGGGTCAATCTTTTTGTTTTGGTCTAGCCCGAAGGTCTTGAAGGACAAGGATGAGGTTTTTGAAGGTTCGAAGAGAATTTTAACGATGTATTTACTTAACCCACTGACCATCGGAGTTTGCGTTGGCATGAACTTGAGCAGCTTGTTGAACATGATCTTGTGTGTTGGATTTTACTGTTTAGTTCATCGTAAGTCAATTGACATTTGATATTTTTGATTTTTAGGCAAGCTTTGTCTCGCTACAATTGCTGTTTGCATCGCAGCGCAGCTCAACATCTACTACATTCAGCTGATATTCCCCATCATTGCGGCTAGACTTACGATACAAAGCCGCGAGAAGTTTTCGTATTCCTTGACAGCAAAGCATTTGGGATTCAAGTTAGCGGCGTTTGGAGTGTTATACAGCTGTAACTTTGTGGTTTCGAATTGGAGAGAAGTGATCAAGGGGAATATCGGATTTTTGTAGGTTTTGAGTAAAATTTTGGTGGGAAAAGTGCTGCTAAAGCTTCCGCATGACGTTAGAATGCGTCAAGACCTTTTCTGGCCGTTTAATGTTGTAATTGCCAGCTGAATTTTTGATTACATGCAAAAAAACAGAAAATTTTTGATGATTTCAGTCAAATTTTTGATTGTTTACAAAAATTTTAAATGAATATCGATGTGAAAGGTTTTTCGATTGCTTTTAGAGTCTCCATATGTCTTTATAGTTCCTCTGAGATCAATGTATATTTGAATTCCGACCTGAGTTTTCGATTTCTCATCAAAAACCCCCGAAATTTTGTACTTTTTTGTAAAATTTTTCAATTTTTTAAATTACGGATAAAATACGGTCTTAATTTTCTTCATCTTATAAGAAAACGATTTCAGCTTTTCCCTGGAGGACTACACTCCCAATATGGGCATGTATTGGTATCTATTTTCCCTGATTTTTGTCCAATATCGCTCATTTTTCCTGGCCATCTTGCATTTTCTCGCACTTGTTCATGTTTTACCGGTTTATCGAGTGTTCTGGTAAGTTGATTACGAAGAATACGATGTCTGCTTTGTTGGAAGTCAGATTGGCGATTTTTGTGTTGATTGTCGGAAAATTTTTATTGGTTTTATTCAGGGTGGTTCCAACCGGAATGTGGATCCTTTTTCTGCAATTAATAACTGTTTTGTCATCGTATCCAACATACGCTGAGTTCTGTGTGTTCTTGCCTCTTCTGACGACCATAAAGTCAAGGAAGAATTGTGAGTTTTAAAAGTTTTTTGTTTTGATGTCTAGTGTAATATAAAATTATTGGTGAAATCTCTTTATTTTGGTTGTATTGTAAAGCTGTTGAAGCCGAGTTTACGGTTCAAAGACATTAAGTTGAAAATGGTGCTCGAAAAAGGCCGAAAGTGACGAAAATGTGTATCTGATGGCTAGTATAATATAATTTTGCCTTTAAATCTCAATGTTTTGATTTTAAAATACACATTATGATTCGATGTGCTTGGTTTCATCTGTTTAACTGATGCGTTGGCCCTTACGTTTTCAAAAATTGCCATATGATGACTAAAGTTTTTTATGTTGAATCAATGTGTTTTTGGTTTTAAAATACGTGCGACGAACTTTTAGTTTTGATTTTTATTGAGTTCGCTGAAATTCAAGGCTTCGAAGTACTTAAAATTTGATTTTTTGTCCAGAATGCCTAGTATAATATAATTTTTTTCAGTCTCGGTATTCTTCTACTTCCTGGCCACCTTGATTAGTTTGGCCTGCAGTTCGTCCCTAATTACTCTTCAACAGTGGGTGCAGACCGGCTCCGGCAACGCGAATTTCTTCTTTGGATCAGTCATGGCTTATTTAATTGGACAAGCATTCCTCCTCCGATTCACCCTCAAATCTCTCATTGACGGTATTTTCTACACCTCCGAGTTCTACAAATCGGAGGAATACCCCGAATTCAGATTCACTAACATTCCGATCTTGAAGAAAAGCAATTTGTAAATTTAGTATTAATTTATTTATTTTTTAAAAATTTTGTCGAATAAAGTAACTGAATAACGATTTTTGGAGCTTTGAAGGGCTGGAAATGGACTAGGAGTTTGGAAAGAGGTTCAAAATCTATTTATTTACCGATTTTTTCCAAGAAAAGCGAAGGATTTTGCCATTTTTGGGTGAAATTTTTAGACTTGAATTTCTCAAAATTCGACCAGTCGATTTTTTTCAAATTTTACATAAATCCTCTGTACAGTCGAGAGATAAATCTCAAAAAATTTTAACTCTCTTTTTGCAATCACAGCTGGGATATTCAGCAATCTTTGTAAAGGACAGAATCTGCATTGAAAATGATGAGAAATGGCTGGACAAAAAAGTTTTTTGAACATGTCTTTTCTCTTCTTGATGATGAAAATTTGATTTTGAAAAAAATTGTAATACTCAATTTTTCGATCAAAAAAATCGCAAAAAATTCGAATTTCCAGAATTTTTCGATCTAAAAATCTCGACTGTTTCTGCAAAGCGCGAGTTAAAAATTTTCCAGACGTCTGAGAGACCCATAATCTAAGTTTGCCCCAAGTTTCATCAAATTCTAATAGCATTGAAATTTCGATTGAAAAGTACAGTAATCCTCACTATGATTAAGGTAAATTAGAAAAAAACATATGTTTTTTATTTCAGAAAGACCCATCCTATATTTTCCATCAAGGAGATGCTTCTAGATGTCTTTCATAATCTTATTTTTTCTTTTTTGGACCTTTTCTTTTTTTTAGAGCCCTAACCCAAGGTCCCTGCCACTCGCATTCCGCCCCTTCTCATGTCTTTTTTATCTGTTTGTGGGAAAACGCACGTCTCGTTTGCTCGAAGACGCTCGAAAGAAAGTGAAATTTTCTGAAATCTCGTTTTTTCGAGGGAGAAAAGAAATTTTGTGAAATCAGAAATGTTTTCGATTTCACCAAATTTCAAAGACAATTTCAGAAAATTTCTGGATTTTGTCGGGTATAAAATGGAGTGTTTTGGGCAGGAAGTTCACTTGACATTGTTTTATTTTATTTCTGGGGCCCGGTTGGAAGTCTAACCAGTCTTTCCATAAAGTGCGTAGACTTTTTTCGCCTTTTATCGTCGGCGCACAGCGTATTTTGACTTTTTCCACTATTTGTCGCCAAAAGACATGGCTCCCGAGGCGGGCCGAAAATCGAGCCCGTAGATATCAAGTCGCCCGGCAAGTATAACATAACTAAGATAGGATGGAAAAAAAAATAGAAAAGTGGTGTAAACCTTTTGAAAATGCTCGTAGATAGTCGTGTATGATTTCTCTGCCAGTATGATGGGGTTTCGACACCTTTACTTTGTTTGCTGCCCCAATTTTCGCTTCCAGACTCAGAATTTTAGGGATTACGGGCGGCCCGAGAGCCATGTCCAGACTTACCAGTCTTTCCATAAAGTGCGTAGACTTTTTTCGCCTTTTATCGCCGGCGCACAGTGCATTTTGACTTTTTTCCACTGTTTGTCGTCAATGCACTGTGCATTTTGCTTTTTGTCGCACGGTGCAAACCATAGAAAAGCCGTTTGCACTGTGCACGTCAAATTGAGAAGGAAACTCTTCAAATTGGCTTTTCGTCCAAAGATTTATCGGAAAAATTATTTTAAAATTTTCCCGCTAGGTATTACCGTTAAAAACAAGTCTGAAAAGAATCCATATAGCTTGAAAATGGTAAAATTTGTCAAAAAAAAACCTGGTTTTTACCAAATTAGACAAGAAATCGGTCAAAAAAGATTTCTCGGGTCTCATATTTGTAACGAAATGCTAACTTGGACAATTCCCTCCCCCTTGCTTTTTCGATTTGGCGTGCGGTGTGGAAATTGTCGCGATTAAAGGTCTACGCACTGTATGGAAGGACTAGTAAGTCAAAGCATATGCAATGAAACTTGTTTTGGATACGAAACATTTTTGGATTTTGCACGTACCTTATCTTTAGAGCCAAACCCACCCAATTTGTTTTATATTTAATCGCAAAAAAGCAATAAACCTGCACTTTTGGGTGTAACAAGTTGATAACTTGATAAGATCCCCTTTTAACCCTCCATCTTTATACTGGAACCTCATTATTTTGTCGGGTTAAAATCGATGCGCTTCTTTTTCAATGGATAATTTATTTTCATTTTCCAGAACCCACTCCAATCTTCATCATGCAACTTACCTGTCCTTGCGGAAAAGACAAGTGCGATTGTGCCAACTGCGGCTGCCAGCAGCAGCAGCAGACCCAACAACAGGGCTGTTGCGGTGGAAATTCTTGTAAGTCGCGCCACACGTCAAATCGAAAAAGCAAAAGAGAGTGAACTCTTCAAGTTCGCATTTCGTCACAAATATGGGTTCGGAGAAATATTTTTTGACCGATTTCTTGTCCAATTTGGTAAAAACCAGGTCTTTTTTTTTAACAAAGTCTACCATTTTCAAGCTATATATATGGATTATTTTCAGACTTGTTTTGACCGGTAATAGCTAGCGGGAAAATTTTAAAATAATTTTTCCTATAAATCTTTTGGACGAAAAGCCAATTTGAAGAGTTCCCTTCTCAATTTGGCATGCGCCATTATTTCCAACAAAAAACGTATTTTATGTGGGGCTAACAGAATTGGATAAAAGTTGTCTTAAATTTAGAGCATATGTCATTTTCTACTACAACCCAAGTGCGACGCTCAGAGTTTTTAAAAATTACGCACACATTTTGGGCATAAGCCACATATCAATTCCTCAAAATTTCAACTCGCGCTTTGCAGGGGCGGTCGAGATATTCAACGATCTTTACGGTCGAGAGAGTACGTGAAATGCGGAGAGCGATCAGAGATGAACTTTGTGGCCATATCTTTGCCAGTTCTGTGCGGAAAAAATTAGTTTTTTGGGGAAACGTTGTCATCTACGTTAAAAATAGGCTTCGCAAAAAAGTTTCACACTTTTCCAACTTTCGACCTAAAAATCTCGGTCGTTTCTGCAAAGCGCGAACTAAAACATATCGGAGTCTACGATATGTTTAGAAACCATTACAATTTAAACGTCAAATACTTTTCTTCTGAAATTCGGACATTGCTCTTGAAACGCGCAGTTATTCTCTTTTTTAATGACTTTACATTTGATATTACTGTACTTTTTCGACGTTAACGGTCTAAAATATGCCTTTTTCTGTGTGACCCAAACTTTTTTAGCCGGCGGCTGCTGTGGCGGAAAGTAATTCCCTTGTAAAGTTCGTTCAACGGAGCTTCAGACTGATATCAACAAACGGCGCTTAAAGTCCGATATTACTATGTAAATCTCTGTATTATGTAATACGTGAAAATAAATTTTATTCCAAAGCTATCGTCGGCTTTTCGCTTATGTCGTTAGTGTTATTTTTGGATTTCTAAACGCACTAAGGCTTATGAACACAATGGTAAGTAAAGGCGGTCAGCGCAAGATTTGGGGTTATAGCTAAAATATATTCGCAAGGTCTTGGCATAGCTTCGTAAAAGACGCTTGGAGAAGTAGTTGTAAATAAATGTCGCCGGAATTACTATTGCGGAACAAATTGTTTCAGAATGAAACTTTTCCGGGCATAAAGAAAATGTTTTTTTGTGCTGAAACCGTTTCCCGTCTGTCACACTCTCCTCATTTTGCGGCCGAAAACGCCGGCCCGGCTCGGAAAACTAAATTTTATATTATAATAGGACTAGAAGGAAAGTTTTTAATGTTAGAAACTCACCTAAACATGGCTCCAGGGCCGTTTCAAATTTGATGTGGCTTGGCACGTAGATATCAAGTCGCCCGGCAAATATGACGTTATATACTACAATAGAATGAAAAAAAATTTAGAAAAGTGCTTAAACCTTTTGAAAATGATCGTAGATAGTCGTGTATGATTTCTCTGTCAGTATGATGGGGTTTCGACACCTAAAAAATTTTGGCCCGGCTCCGGGCCGTTTCAAATTTGCTTTCGCCCGCAAAGGAACAATAAGGTAGCCCGCTGGCTCGCCTTAGGCCTCAAATATCAAACAACACACCAAATATCCACGATAATATATTTATCCTCCCGAATACCCTCCAAACAAACACTAATCGTATCTCTGAGATTATTACGCAGAAGGTTCCTCCAAAAACGACCGCCCTGTCCAGTCGATTTTTTCCCCAGTCTAAATGTAAAAGAATGGACTCATTTTCTGTTTGTTTTTTTGTCCATGAAGCCAATCTATTCGTGCGCTGATTGGTCGAAAAATCTACTCGTGCGCTGATTGGTCGAAAAATAGCGGTCGATTTCGTGGGAAAATGGGAATTTTTTCGCAAATTCAAATTCATTTTCAAAGTTTTTTCGGTTGTGGAGCAGTCAGTCAGAAAAGTGTGAGTATGGGGTGCGGTTGGGTGCGAGTGCAGGTGAGTGGTGCAAAGTCTTTGCATATTTTGGTTTGGCGCGTTATACTATGGTAGAAACTTTAGGCATTTTTAAAGTTGGGACAGGGTTTTGATGAAAAGTTAGTTACTTTAAAAACATTTTGTAAAATTTTAGAAAAAAATGCAAAAGCAAGAGGAAAATTTTCAAGTAAAAGCATCAGAAATAGTTTGAGTGCAGGTGAGTGTTGCAGAGCCTTTGCATATATTGGGTTTGGTACGTGGTGCTAAAATAAAAAATTTTGTTTTTTCAGGATGCAATGAATTTCGGTTAGAAATGATTGAAACTGTGCGATTTTTGTTTTTTTGGGAAAGTTCAAAAGTTGGGACAGGGTTCTGATGAAAAGTTAGTGACTTTAGAAACATTTTAGTAGCAGAAATGTGAGTCCTGGGTGCGGTCGGATACGAGTGAATTTTATAAAATTTAAAGAAAGTCCAAAAGCAAGGGTAAAAATACAAGTCAAGGTAAAATCGTGCGAAAATTGAAATTTTTGCGAAAGTTAAATCATTTTCAAAGTTTTGGTTTGCGGAGCAGTCAGTCAGAAAAATGTAAGTGGGGTGCGGTTGGGTTTGAGTGCAGGTGAGTGGTGCAGGTTTTGGCCGAAGGCCCCCGAGCCTTTCAGTCAAAAATTTTCAGCATTGAGTATGAGACATGGCACCACATGCGAGGGGCCGCAGGCCCCGAGCCTTTATCAAATTTAAAAATTCAAAAGCAAGAGTAAAAAGTACAAGTCAAAGTACCAGAAATAGGGGGGACCGCAGGGACCCCCTAATTTCTGGTTCTCTCTTCAATGCCAAAAAATTTACGTCTGAATCTCCAAAATCGACCAATTGAAACGTAACGCCACGATCCAATCTTCGCGGTGAGACGCCCGATGCAGGCCATGTCCAACGCCCGGGCCGGCCCGGGAGCCATGTGTAGACTCACCTACAAACTTTTTGACCAGTTAACGTTATGTGCAAAGGAGATTGCTTGTATCACCTCTGTCTTCGAACATACGGATGTGGTTTTATGTTCATAATTATGTCTTGTAAGCTACAAAATCACACTGCAAAATTTGAGCACAACTTTTTTAAAAACTATATGAAAAAACGTTGTTGACATTTCGTTTCCTAAACCGTAAAAAGCGCAATTTAAAAGTTGTGGTTAGACATGGCTCCCGGGCCGGACGAAAGCAAATTTGAAACGGCCCGGGCGCCGAAAAAGTTCGGCCCGGCCCGGAATTGGCCCGTAATAACTAAAATTCAGAGTCTGGAAGCGAAAATTGGGGTAGCAAACAAAAATAATGTGTGTCGAAACCCTATCACACAGGCAGAAAGATCATACACAACCATGTATTATATATACGATCACTTTCAAAAGGTTTACAGGACTTTCCTAAATTTTTTTTCATCATTATGTTATATTTACCGGGCGACTTAATATTTACGGGCCGGCCCCACAAAAAAAAAATTTGAAACTTTTCGTGAGCCCAAAATTTTTGGTTCAGCAACCATGTCTAGTTGTGGTACCCATTAAGTCCACAAAAATTTCTTGATACCAATTTTTGGCCTCAATGATCCCTTATGAACCTTTCTTTCCAAGCAAACTATTTTTTCAAACCAACGGATTCGTTGCCAATTTAAATGATTTTTGATCGCTCTTACCATCAAAAGCACTTTTCTTTGTTCTCAAAAAAAAAAAAAAAAAAACGCAATTACTATATGTTTCAAAACACGATCAATCCCCCACCTCTTCCCACATAGATTTGGACATAAATCCTCAATGTACTACTTCTCATCACAGCTGCGCCAACAACGTCGGGGTCCATGGGATACGGCCGTGACTTGTGGCCCATTGTCGGACACGTATTTGCCCGAGGCGTTCAAGACTGCTCTGACTTGTTATGTCAGAAATTGGTCGTTCTTTATAAGCAAAGGTTGAAAAGTCTCTAAGCCAGTTTTTTTTTTGAGCTGTGTGCTGTGAGTACAGACATGACGGAGCATGTGAGTGTTTTTGGGGATTTTTTAAAATTTTTTGGGGAATTAAAACAAATTGCATGGGGAGCACTCCAAGTGAGACATGGCTTCCGGGCTGGGCCAAAAATTGCGGTCCGTGGGCAGGGCCGGAAGAGTTCGGCACGGCCCCGCACGTCAAGAAATTTCGAGCATTGCAAAGGTTCTCGCAGCGAAAATCTAGAAAATCCGTCATGCAAATTGAAGGTAACAAAAATTTTGAACCTAGATTTTTGTATAGGCACTCTAGGAAGTACTTGTAGTCCTTAGCAGCTATTTTTTCAACCACTGGCACATTTTCAACGGGCGTCATTGTGACACATTTTCTGAACACGGTTCGGAAAATGTGTCACTAGGCTAAATATAGTGCAAACTTTGAACCGTTATTGCACAAACACAGCCTGAAGAAAAAAGACGGAAATGGTGTCAAAATGAGCGTTATCCTCGGATTATTACACCAAACTAAAGATTGCCCTACCGTTCCGGGCTCGTTGAAGAGATAAGGGCCATTGAAGAACCGATTTTAGACGCCTTCTTTAGCGAGCTGAAAAACTATAACATCGGTCAAAATTGCGGAGGAAAGGAGTGCTATGAGCTGAATTACGACTCGACCTTTCGATTGGTACTAAGGTCTGTCCAAATAGCATGTGTTTTCTGCCAGAAATTTACCAAACCATTTTGAAAAAAATTATGTTTTATTTTTTGCGCCATGCTAAGGAAATTCCATTGAGCGCCCGAATTTCTTCTATTTTTCCTTGACGTGCCGTTTCAAATTTGCCTTGGCCCGTCGATATCAAGCAAATATAACATAAATAAGACAGAATGAACGAAAAATTTAGAAAAGTGTTGTAGACCTTTTAAAAATGATCGTAGGTAGTCGTGTTTCTCTGCTAGATTCATGGGGTTTCGACACCTTATCTTTGTTTTCTACCCCAATTTTCGCTTTCAGACTCAAAATTTTTGTTATTACGGGCCGGGCCGGCCGCCACGACGGCCCGCGGGCCGTTTCAAATTTGCTTTGGCCCGGCCCGCAGCCATGCACAGACTTACAAGTCTTTCCATTTTGGCCCGGGCCGTTTCAAATTTGCTTTGGTCCGGCCCAACAGCGGGCCCGTCCGGGAGCCATGACTACTCCAAGTGCGACCGACAGATTTTGCTGAAACTTGGCACAAATTTAGATTAAGCTTTTCTATGACCAATACAAGATTTTTAGCTCGCGTTTTGCAGAAACAACCGAGATTTTTAGGTCGAAAGTTGGTAAAGATATGGCATTCTGTCATAAGAGAGTCCTTTTGTTTTTTTTTTGAGGCAGACGACATAAATAATTCTTCTTGACAACCACTTGGCAAATTTAAATTTAGGGAAAAAATTCTTTTTTTTTTCCATTTTAATTCGGAATTCTCAATTTTAAGGTTTTAAAACAAAAAGTTTGCCGGTATATTTACAAGGGAAGTACTGCAAGTGCGACGCTCAAATTTTCTTAACATTTTGCACACATTTTGGGCATGGGTGCCATATCAATTCCTGAAAATTTTAGCTTTTGCTGTCTTGGGAGAACTGAAGTTTTCAACGATCTTTGCGGCCGAGAGAGTACGCGAAACGCGGAGAGCGGTTCAGAGAGGAAAACACGTTTTGGCCATATCTTTTCCCGTTTTGTCCGGAAAAAAATGATTTTTTGTAAAGACATTACACTCTACGGTAGAAATAGGGGTAAAGCCTTTTTTTTCAAAATTCGAAAAAAAATGTCATATTTTTTTCAACTTTTGATCTAAAAATGTCAGTCGTTTCTGCAAAGCGCGAGCTAGGAATTTCGGACATGCCTCACAAAAAGAATTAATCCAGCTATACCCCAATATTCATTAAAGTCGAAAAAAGTTGTGCCAAGATTCATCAAAATCTGAGCGTCGCAACTAAAAATATTTGTTTTGCTTTTTGAAATATTTTTATCATTTCTGCAGCTTGCGTTTCAATTCCACAGGATGGTCCAATGGTCGGTCCGAGGGATTCAAGTCGTATGTTTTTGCGGCATTCTGTACCTCGGCTTCTACAGTGTCATGGATTTGACCAGGGAACGGCTGACTGTTCAGGAAGGTGAGTGTCGATTTCTTTTTCAATTAAAAAAAAACTTTTTTTTGCTGATTTTTCCAAGTTTTTTGATTTTTTTTTTGATTAAAATGTTTTTTAATTAAAAAATTTTTGAATTTTTGATTTTTTAAATCAATATTAGGTCGAAAGGTGTCTAATTAATCTTGTATATCCTCTTTTTTTTGTTAAAAAATTATTTTTTTTTATTTTCAGAGAACACTCTACAAATCCCCCGTTATAAGCCTCATGAAAGTTTGATCAAGTTAAACTGTCAAAAATATATCAAAGAAGATGCGGCAGGCTACATTCCCCGTCGACTAGTTGATCCACAAACCCTGTCAATGAGCTGTGATGATGTTAAAGCGAGAAGAAATTTTCTCAACATCACTTATCCCGAAGAGGCCGATTTCCCATTGGCTTTTGTGAAAGCGGTTTTTAAGGTAAGAGAGGAAGATTTTGGATGGCAATACATACGGCAACGGTCCATAATGGGCAGATGCGATAATGGGCAGATGCTTTAATGGGCAGATTTCCAAAATCCTTGAAAAAATGTTCAATCCTTTACATATTTGTAAAAAATAGTATTTTTTTTAAATTTTACATTTTTATTTTACTGAGAAAAAGTGTAATTTTCGAAATTTTTTTTGTGATAAGTGGATTTAGGGGGTTTCAAGGGTGCTGATTTTGAAAATCGAAGTAAAAATGTAAGATTCAGGAAAAATGAGTTCGATTTTAGAAATCAGCATCGTCGATAACCCCTAAATCCACTATTCACACAAAAAATTCCAAAAATTACATTTTTACATTACTCAGTAAAGTATAATATAATAAAAATGTAATTAAAAAAATACTATTTTTTACAAGAATATAAGGGATTGAACATTTTTTTTCAAGGATTTTGGAAATCTGCCCATTGTGGCATCTGCCCATTATGGACCGTTGCCATTTTCTCGACTCCCTAAAAACATTTTCCGTCTGCAGAGTCGATTCATCTGATACTACCTTCAATTTATGCAACGCGACAGTTGGGTAAATAGCGCGAAAGACATCAAATTTAAGTCTAAATTTAGGGAGCGCATTTTAAAGTTTTGTGACACACAAGCACCAAAGAATTACTACATATATGGGTCAAAAGGTCTTGACATATCTGTGTACCGTGCGGTCAGGATCCTTAAAAAGCATTGGGCGAGAAAGAATCGGTATAAAATGCACTGCACCTCAAATCGAAAAAACAAGAGGGAGGGAACTGTTCAAGTTGGCATTTCGTCACAAATATGGGATCCGAGCAATGTTTTTTGACCGATTTCTTGTCTAATTTGGTAAAAACCAGGTCTTTTTTGACAAAGTTTGCCATTTTCTATCTATATGGATTCTTTTCAGACTTGCTTTGACCGTTAATGCCTAGCGGGAAAATTTTCAAACAATTTTTCCGATAAATCTTAGTACGAAAAGCCAATTTGAAGAGTTCCCTTCTCAATTTGACCTGCACTGTGCAATCGTTTTGCACCGTGCGTGGACAACGCACAGTGCATTTTCCGCTTGCGGAGGTGTCGCTTTGCACGGTGCAAAGCAATGTCAAGACTTTTGACCCAACTTGTACCAAAAAATACGTTGATCTATTTTTAAAGCTTATGACCTAAGGTATAGACGTGTTTGGACCAGCTTTTTCCCCGGCTCCCCATATTTATTTAGCTGCGGGTTTGTGTATGAGTTTTTTCTTTACATAAATTGAAGGAAACAACAGCTGAATTCTGCTCTTTGAGAATACATACCAAAAATATGTGTTGTTATAGGGAAATTGAAGGGAAAAACAACAAAATGCAATATTTAAAAGCGGTCCAAATTAATTTCAAAAAAGTTTATCAATCTATGATTACAATGATCGTTGAGTATCTCGGTTTGAATGGCAAAGCTTAAACTTTAATTATTAGAACATAATCTCAGAGCCATATAGACTGCTTAAACAAAATTTCAAAAAAATCCGACTGGTCGAAAAATTTTTACAGCAAATTTTTTCAAGGGTTCATTCTCCTTGAGATAGAGGTCAAAATTGTTGAATATCTCAACTAAACTTGCACAGCATGAGCTAAAATTTTTAGGTCATAATTCCAGACCCATACTGACTTCCAAAACTAAATTTCAAATAAATTCGACCGGTCGAAAAATTTTTACAATCAATTTTTTGAGAGCTATATTTTCTTCGAAACGGAGCTAAAAACCGTAGAACATATCAACTAAACTTGCATAGCATGAGCTAAAATTTTTCGAATATGATACGGGACCCATGCCGACTGTTCAACCCCAATTTCAAAAAAATCTGACTGGTCGAAAAATTTTTACGACCATTTTTTTCAGGACTACATTCTGTTGGAAATGGAACTGGCCGCCCATTACAATCCAAACAACTTTTATTGCTTTGTGTTGGATTCCAAGGCTGATGCTGACTTTAAGACCCGCGTCAGCACTCTCTCCACCTGCTTTGAGAATGTTTTTGTTGCGGATAAGGAGTTTGATATGTCATCGAGAGGGAAGAATATCAACCAGGCACAGTATTACTGTATGGAACAGCTGCTGGAGAAAAATTGGAAATACGTAATTTTATTGGAGGTAAGCGAATTTTAGGAAATTTTTGGGTGAATTTTATTTATTTTTTAAGATAAGAAAATGAGATTTTTTGCTTTTGAGACAAATTTTTCACAAAATTTTTTAAAATGTTTCTGCATAACGCGATTGAAAAAGTTTTTGGATCCATGGCACATGTTGAGTTTTTTCCGTTTGGGTTTTTTTTAAAAGAAATTTTTCAATTTTTGCCATTTTTGCTAGTTTCTGCATAACGCGATCTAAAAAATCGAAAAATTTTTTAAAGAAAAATAACTTACCAAAAAATTTTGATTTCCAGAACCACGACATCCTAATCAAGACGAATCAGGAGCTTGTGAGGATATTGAAGCTATATCAAGGTGCTAATGACGCCGGCGCTTTCCATCCAAACTCAATGGCCGATTTCAGACGAGAATTTATTAAACCTGGGAGATTCACATTGGATAAGCTGAAGATTTTCAAAAACGGTAAGGTTTTTCGAATTTTAAATTAAGGTTTGGACGCAGCTCGGGAAAATTTTTAAAAAAAGTTATGAAAATTGCCGCAAAAACAAGTTTTTTTTGAGTTTTTTACCTTTTTATTAATATTTATGCGTTTATTTTTCATTTTCAGACACTTTGAATGATCCAAGTCGTGAACTTTCCATTGCCAAAAGCATTACAGCAAGTGCTCTGACAAATGAAGCGGTAAAATACATTTTTAAGGTAAGAAATTGGCAAAGACAGCTTAGATTTTTCTATTTTTTATGTTTAATTTTTTTTGTTTATCTATTTTTTATTTTTTTTTAGAATCTAAATGTCTCAAATTTGATGGAAATAATGAATGGAGAGTCCTTTGAACATGAGTCATTCACAAGCACTCTAAATGCGAATGAACTTTTGAATATCCCCGGGGGGTTTACAACGCATTGTTTGGACAAAGTGAATGTTGATACGATTGTGAGGTAAGATTTTTTTTCATTTTAAGGCAATTTTTTAATTCAAATTTTTTTAAATAAATTTTTTTTTCAAAATTCCTAAAAAAAATCGGTAAAAAATCCAAAAAAATTTCAGATACACCCACTGGGGCAGTCATGGCTGCCATTCCCGCCATCTGCGTCATCACGTTTGCATTATGGGGATGGGCGACCTGCGCCCGAACATGATGACGCGCCCCCAATTCACGGTGAACAAAATGATGCCTTCGGTGGATTTCGGGGCCATTGGATGTTGGCAGGAGTTCATGTACAACAAAACGCATTTCGCGCGCAATCCCACCATCGACGAGGCCTTTTATATTAACCTTCCATACGTGGAATGGAATCGCCTCAGGACGCAAGGGACATTGGAAAAGGAAAAATTCGACTGCCAAAAGCACGAACGAGAACATTTGAGTCGATACTAGGAGTGCAGACATTGAGGGATTGTTGTATATATAGTTGAATAAAATTGTTGAAATTTAGAGATTTTCCGACCGAACCATGACAAAAATGTGACTTTTTTTGGGATATTTTTGGCATGAAAAGTTTTGTGCCTATTTATACTGTAGATAAGTAATATTTTCACGAAAAATCAATTTTTTCCGTGCTAAATTGACATAGATACGGTCAAACAGTGTTTTCCCTCTGACCGCACTCCGCGTTTCGCGTACTCTCTCGGCGGCAAAGTTCGTTGAAACCTTCAGAAATTGATATGTGGCCTATGTGTGTGCAAAATTACAAAAAAATCTGAGCGTCGCACGTCAAATTGAGAAGGGAACTCTTCAAATTGGCTTTTTGTCCCAAGATTTATCGGAAAAATCATTTTTTAATTTTCCCGCTAAGAAACCGGTCAAAAAAAGTGTGAAAAGAATCCATATAGCTTGAAAATGGTAAGCTTTGTAAAAAAAGACCTGGTTTTTACCAAATTAGACAAGAAATCGGTCAAAAAAGATTTCTCAGATCCCATATTTGTAACGAAATGCCAACTTGAAGAGTTCCCTCCCCCTTGCTTTTTCGATTTGACGTAGGGTGTGGAAATTGTCGCGATTAAAGGTCTACGCACTGCATGGAAGGACTAGTAAGTCAAAGCATTTCCATATGCTTCGATTAAAGCTGCGGCGGATAAATCGACGGCAAGGTAAGAGCATTGTTTCCTCGACCTACAAGGGAAATGTCTCCGCTGAGCCTTCGCCATAGTGCGAAACATCCGTCAAGCGAGTAGCAGACAATGCACGTCAAATTGAGAAGGGAACTTCAAATTGGCTTTTCGTCCAAAGATTTATCGGAAAAATCATTTTTTAATTTTTCCGCTAGGAATTGCCGGTCAAAACAAGTCTGAAAAGAATCCATATAGCTAGAAAATGGTAAACTTTGGCAAAAAAGAGCTGGTTTTTACCAAATTAGACAAGAAATCGGTCAAAAAAGATTTCTCGGATCCCATATTTGTGACGAAATGCCAATTTGAACAGTTCTCTCTATTGTTTTTTTCGATTTGACGTGCGTCGTACTTGGAGTACTTCCTCTGTAAACTAAAAATAATTTTTTTTTAATTTAAATAGTTTATTCAGCCTCCTCAAACGGTTTCGTGGGGCATTTCAAATTCCTCAAAAACTCATGATCCTCTTCGATTATATGCGCAAATTTGGAGTTGTGTCGCATAAACGCAAAGTTTAAACCGTCTTTTGTGCACAACTTGAGGCGCGGCTCGGATCTGACCCCTTCGAAGTCGAGGACCGGAATCTGAGCGACCTCGGAAGTGGCGCCGGTCAACAAAACATCGTCCATCGGGAACCAATTCACTTTTTCGGCCGCTTCTAACAGTCGGATTACTGTAGAATTGGGCATCAAAACAAAGTAACCCACACAGTAGCTGGGCCAGAAACGATGCGGGTATTCGGCGGGGGAAATGTACCTAAAAATTTTCGAAAAGTAAAAAAATTGAACCAAAAAATCGACAAAATTTTAACAAACGCTATGCAGTTCTTAGATTTGAAATTTTGCCTTGGCTTGAAAAATTTTGCCTTTATTTCTACTGCAAATGGTAATGTTTCCACAAAAAATCACTTTTTTCCACGCGGAACTGACAAAGTTATGGCCTAAAACTCTCTTTCTCTCTGACCGCTCTCCACATTCCGCGCGCTATCTCGGCCGCAAAGATCGTCGAATATCTGCGCATGCAAAACGCGAGCTAAAACTTTCAGGAATTGATACGTGGTCTATGCCCAAACTATGACAATGCAAAAGTTCAGTTTGTACTGTGCAATTTTTTACTTTTTACACTGCACGTCAAATCGAAAAAGGAAGTCTTCAAGTTGGCGATTAGTCTTTGACACTTCGCAACATCGAAGAAACGTAATTCTTTGGGTAGCTAAATTTACCATTCTTGTTAGAATTTGCTGAAAAGTATCGCAAATTGTTGCCAAAAATTATTTTATTATGTTTTGGAAGTTATTTTGCCGTTTTCTTTCAAATACTGGCTATTAACGTAAATCAAGAAAAAAAGGCGGCAACTAGGCAAATAATTTTTCGCACGTGTTGCGAAGTGTCAAAGACGAATCGCCAACTTGAAGACTTCGCTATCTGTTGCTTTTTGATTTGCTGCGCACCGTGCAATAGGCTATTTTGGGCTATCGGTTGCACCCTGACTTTTTTGCACAGTGTAAGTTCCAAAAAATACTCCAGCGACTTTTCGGACCGACGGTCTGTCGGAAAACTAATGAGCATAATGTAGCTTCGACGCTCACGTTGCTGAAGTGAAAATGAACTTGATTTTGCCGCGACACAGTTAGTTTTCCCGACGGCGATGCGATTGCGACAGTGTGCTCATTATTTCCTCAAAGGGCCAGAACAGCTACTTTTAAATTGCGCTTTTTACGGCGTGTAAAACGAAATGTCAAAAAGGTTTCTTCGCCTACTGTACCAATAACAACTTAAAAAAATTATGGTGACATTCTACATGCTTACTAATAATTATTTTACTGTTTGCAATTCTGCCGCCTTTTTTTGCTGCAGGGCATAAAAAAATTTCTTTGACATTTCGTTTCACACGCCGTAAAAAGCGCAATTCAAAAGTAGCTGTTCTGGCCCTTTAACAGACTAATCGAATTTGTCCTATTCAATATATTCCCCACCACTTACCAATGATTGCTCTTCACGCGCAACGGTTGCATTCCATTATAAACCTGGCAAATGATGTAATCATCCAGTTTTTTGGTCATAAAATTGAATCCCCGATTGATCCATTGGTGCAATCGCGGTAGGTAAAGGGTCGTGTCGTCGTCCAATTTGATAAAAAATTTGATATTTGGGCAATATTTGGCGTGCCATTGATACATTGCGTACCATTTCAGGTAGTTGCTGCGGTAATCGCCTCTACCGTCGTAGTAAACAATGTCTTTGAACTCGTTCATCTCGTCGAGGAGAGCGGAAACGGGAAAGTTTTTGTCATAGCCAATGAAAAATTTGTGCAGCACTTGCGGCGTCTGAAATGGTATTCTAAATACGCCCCGATGTTGAAATCCCATTGCAGGCGAGATAGTGTGGAAAATGAGGAGAGAAGGTCAGAGAAAAAGAGGGTTTTCTCTCGTATTGATGCAAATTTGGCCCAAATTATGATTACAGTTTTTTTATCCCATTCCAAGCTTGCGCTTTGCAGATACGACTGAGATTTTTAGGTGAAATTTTGGGAAAAATGTGAATTTTTTTTCGAATTTTAAGGTTTTACACCTATTTCTACCGTATATGGTAATGTTTCCACAAACAATCACTTTTTTCCGCGCGAAACTGGCAAAAATACGGCAAAAAATGTCTTTCTCTCTGGCCGCACTCCACATTCCGCGCACTCTCTCGGCCGCAAAGATTTTTGATTATCTCGGCTGTCTTTGCAAAGCGCGAGGTAAAACTTTTAGAGATTGATATGGGGCCTATGCATGATGCATGTCCAAAATTTCAAGGAAATCTGAGGGTCGCACCTTGAGCAAACAGCTTTTTTTCCACTCACCTCTCTAAACATTGTTCTTCTCATTGCGTCTCTCAATTTGGCACTGTTCTCATGTCCAGTTGACATCACCATAACTGCAACCTGCTTTCCCTCGCATTCCCTTGGATCAGCTCTTAGCATCTTGTAGGTCCTTCGTTTATTCGCAAATTTCATTTGAAATGTGTCCAATGGCAAGTCGGATTCGAAATTGAGGATTTGAACGGGTTTATCGGCGGAGAATTCGTTGGCTTGCAAGATGGTGTAGAGAAGGTAGACGGAGAAGAAAATTGTAAATGCCAAAAGAGCTGTAAAATACAAAATATATCTTTTTGCTCTACTGGTCGGACGTTTTTGAAAATACCAAAAACATTTTTGTTGCTTCGACGAAAATTCACTGTGATAAAACTTAGGTTCATCACATCTGCTTGCACATTGCACGTCAAATCAAAAAAGCGAGAGAGAGGGAACTCTTCAAGTTGGCATTTCGTTACAAATATGGGATCCGAGAAATGTTTTTTGACCGATTTTTTGTCTAATTTGGTAAAAACCAGGTCTTTTTTGACAAAGTTTACCATTTTCAAGCTATATGGATTCTTTTCAGACTTGTTTTGACCGGTAATTCCTTGCGGGAAAATTTTAAAATAATTTTTCCGATAAATCTTTGGACGAAAAGCCAATTTGAAGAGTTCCCTTCTCATTTTGACGTGCATTGTCTGCTGCTTGCTTGACGGATGTTTCGCACTATGGCAAAGGCTAAGCGGAGACATTTTCTTTGTAAATCGAGGAAACAATGTTCTTACCTTGCCGTCGATTTATCCGCCGTAGCTTTAATCGAAGCATATGGAGAACCCTTCGTATTTTTGAAAAATCAAATTCGCCCGAATTTAGACGCATTTTGCCGAAATACAAGACAAAACGATTTCAAAATACAGTCGGACTAACGACTTGAAGATCTTTTCCTAATTTCCCGCAAAAATCCGGAAATTATCCGGCGAAAACAGCCAGATCTTATCGGCAGTTCCTTTTGTGAAACCGGAGCGAGAACATTACTTCGGTATTTATGAAGTAAATAATAAAACAACTCTTAATGAAACGAAATGTCAAAAAATGTTTTTTACGGCGTGTGAAACGACATGTCAATAAAGGTTTTGTAAGTCCTGCAGGGATAACAAAGGTGGCAGAGTTGCAAACACTAAAATAATTATTAGTACGCATGTAGAATGTCACCATCATTTTTTCCGTTGTTATTAGTACAGTAAACGAAGAAACTTTTTATACGTTTCGTTTTTATGCCATTAAAAGCGCGATTTTGGCTCACGAGGACGGTCGGGAGGGGTACTGTAAACATTTTTAGAGGGGGTACTTTAGAAGGGAAAGAGGAAAAGGATTTTAAGTGGATTTTAAGTTTTGGGAAACGTTTGATGTCTAACTATTCGTTTCTTTTGATGAGGGTTTAAAGCGACAGTACAGCAGCTTTTGAATCGCGCTTTTTACGGAGTGGAAACGAAATGTCCAAAAAGTTTCTTTGTCTACTGTATCAATAACAAGGGGAAAAAGTAATAGTGACATTCTACATGCCTACTAATAATTATTTTACTGTTTACAACTCTGCCGCCTTTGTTTTCGCTGCAGGACATAAAAACCTTTTTTGACATTTCGTTTCCACGCCGCAAAAAGCACAATTCAAAAGTAGTCGTTCTGGCCCTTTAGTAATAAAATCGAGAAAAGATCAAGATATTGTCCGATCCGAGCAACACGTCAATTTTCTGAAGATTTTAGTTGAGGCTTTGCAAGTAAAGCCGAGATATTCAACAGTCTTCGCGGCTGAGAGATTATCGGCGCTCTAAGCTATAGGCCAGATTGCTAGCTCGCGCTTTGCAGAAACAACCGGAATTTTTAAATCAAAAGTTGACGAAAATTTGACAAGAAAACGCGATTTTGAAGTAGCTGTACTGTCCCTTTAAAGAGCCAAAACAGCTACTTTTGAATTGCGTTTTTTACGGCGTGTGAAACAAAATGTCAAAAAAAAGTTTTCTTATGTCCTGCAGCGAAAACAAAGGCGGCAGAGTTGCAAACAGTAAAATAATTATTAGTAAGCATGTAGAATGTTACCATAATTTTTTTTTCGTTGTAATTAGTACAGTAGACGAAGAAACTTTTTGGACATTTCGTTTCCACGCCGTAAAAAGCGCGATTCAAAAGCTGTTTTGGCCTTTTATGTCAATAATTATTTATTGAAAGTCAAGGAATGTTATTATGACAGCAAGAAGATAGATCACTTTGTGGGCTTCTTATAAGCTGTTGGATATGGCCAGTCCATTTTCAAGTTTGGGAAACTGCGACTATACTTTCTGATTTCTTCGACTTCCGCGCTGCCGGTCAGGAATGGCCATTGCAACTGAAATACCCATATAAAGACGGTCACAGAAGTTCTTGGCCTTCTTTTTGGCTTTGTGTCAATTTTCAGTGAAAAAAATATTATAGCCCACAATGGAATTGAGAAATCTGTGCCCACTTAAAAGTCCAGAACAGCTACTTTTGAATTGCGCTTTTTACGGCGTGTGAAACAAAATGTCAAAAAAAAGTTTTCTTATGTCCTGCAGCGAAAACAAAGGCGGCAGAGTTGCAAACAGTAAAATAATTATTAGTAAGCATGTAGAATGTTACCATAATTTTTTTTTCGTTGTAATTAGTACAGTAGACGAAGAAACTTTTTGGACATTTCGTTTCCACGCCGTAAAACGCGCAATTCAAGCTGTACTGGTGACATTCTACATGCTTACAAATAATTATTTTACTGTTTGCAACTCTGCCGCCTTTGTTTTCTCGGCAGGATATATTATAGAAGAACTTCTTTGACATTTCGTTTTACACGCCGTAAAAAGCGTAATTCAAAAGTAGCTGTTCTGGCCCTTGAACCTTCGTCTTGAAGCGCTTTTCAAGGCCAACGGTTTTTTCAAAATTTTTGGGCCTTTTCGGGCCTTGAATTTTGAAATTCAATAAATTTTTTTTGCTTTACACTGTACAATAAGCCGAAAAAGACTAAAAAAATAATTCGTTGCAAAAAGGTTCCATTAGCGTTAATTTATTGTGCAGAGCTGTCACCGTATTCCGTTTATAAACTTGCGCCTTGAGATTTTGCAGGCGATTCAACTGGAAATACGATGGGTTTAGGTGGCTGTGACGCGACGACTGAGTTCTCCGACATAGCAACAATCTCCAGGCCTTTCGAGACTAAAAGCAATAGTCACAGGAATAATACAGACATTAACTTACCATTTCTAACCTTCTCCAATCTCTTTTCATTGCCCTCATCTTGCATTTCGGGAGGAGTGGAATCCACGCGATTCGTTGCAATCGAGTCCGTTTCCTGTTGTGAAAACAAACTTTTCATTGGTTTAACTGCAAGTGCAATCGGTGTTGGAATAGTGATTGGTAGTGGTTTTGGATGATTCGGAGTTTCTGTCGGCTCTATTGTGGTTGTACTTGAGGTGGCCGTTATAGCTGGAAGCTCAGGAAACGGTGCAATCCTAGAGTACCAATAATAATCCGGGTCTTTTCTGGTTATATCCTCTTTAAAGTCTTTTATAGCCAACTTATCAACTTCACTCGTCTCGGTGGGACTTTTTTGCGGTTTACGGACATGTTGTAAGAGCTCGGCCCAGTCGGAGTGATTAGAAAATCCCGCGGAGGAGCCAGGAAGTCCGGCAGCGCCTGCAAGCCCTGCGAACCCAGTGCCAACCGGGAAGGGCGGATACACCCCGCCGCAACAGGTGGGACATCCACATGGCGGAGGCGTTGGAGCAGCTGTAGTCGTGGAATGCGGTGGATATACTCCTCCACAGCACCAAGGACACCATCCGCATGGCCCTATAGGAGGCGGCGGCGGAGGTGCCGGAGTTGTGGTTGGGGGCGGCTGAGGCGGATAAAACCCTCCGCAACACCACCAGCACCATCCACAAGGCCCTACTGGAGCTGCGGTTGTCGTCACGGGGGCCGGAGTCGTTGTAGTCGTTGGGACCTCAGTTGGAGTTGTAGTGGCGGCGGCGGTAGTTGTTGTGAATGGTGGGTAAACGCCTCCACAGCACCACCAGCACCACCCGCAAGGTCCTACCGGTGGCGGCGGAGGTGGAGGCGGTGGAGTCGTTGTTGGCGGTTGAGGCGGATAATAACAGCACCACCAACAGTAACTGCAAGGATTTGCCGGAGCAGTAGTCGTCACTGGAGCAGCAGTTGTTGTAGTGGTCGTAGGCGCTTCAGTCGTCGTCGTTGTGGTTGTTGTTTCAGGGGCCGCGGTTGTGGTTGTAGCACAGCACCACCAACACCATCCGCAAGGTCCGACCGGTGGCGGAGGGGGTGGCGGAGGAGGCGGCGGAGGGGGTGGCGGAGGGGTGGCGTAGGAGTCGTTGTTGGTGATTGAGGCGGATAATAGCAGCACCACCAACAGTAACCGCAAAGATTGGTTGGTGGTGGAGGAGGCGGCGGAGGCGGCGGTGTTGTTGTCGGAGGTTGGGTAGGATAATAACCGCCACAGCACCAAGGGCACCAGCCACATGGTCCAACAGGTGCCGGAGTCGTGGTAGTTGGCTGCGGGGGATATACTCCTCCACAGCACGAAGGACACCATCCACATGGCCCTGTAGGAGGCGGCGGCGGAGGTGACGGAGTTGTAGTCGGTGGAGGCTGAGGCGGATAAAATCCTCCGCAACACCACCAGCACCATCCACAAGGCCCTACTGGAGCTGCGGTTGTCGTTACTGGGGCAGCAGTTGTCGTCGCAATCGTAGTTGTTGTCACAGTTGTCGTAGTAGTTGTAGGAGCAGCGGTTGTTGTCGTGACGCAACACCAAGAGCACCTAAAACAATATAATTTTTTCGAGTTTCAACCTCACCATCCGCAAGGTCCAACCGGCGGCGGTGGAGGGGTTGTCGTCTGCGGCGGGTAGCAACACCAACCGTATGAACCGCTTCCGGAATCGCTGCCCGATGGTAGTGTTCCATTGTAGAACGCGAAGCCTGGTGGAAGAGTACTATTCGACGCGGCTGAGGAGTTTTGACTTGGGGAGTTGAAGCCTGGCGGTGGCTGAAGAAACTGAGGATACGAGACGTTCCCCAGTGTACCCGGGAAGCTATGACCAATCGGCGGAGGTGGGAAATTAAAGCCCGGCGGAGGCAACGGGCCAAGGCTTGAAAAGTTGAATCCGGGCGGTATCAACGGGCTTGGCGGGGGTCGCGTGAAGTTGTATCCGGGCGGTGGCGGAGGGAATTCAAAGCCCGGCGGAGGGTGAGGGAATTCCGCTGGAAGATTTGAAAAATTAAAGCCCGGTGGCGGTCGGAAATTCGATGGATTGAACCCGGGGACGGATTGAACGTCGGCCTGAGGCGGTGGAGGAAAAAATCCGGGTGGGGGATGTGAAATGTTCATAGCCGGAGGTGTTGGAAAGTCAAAGCCCGGAGGTGAAATCAACGGCGCCGACTGTGAGTAGTTGTATGCGGCCGGAGGTTGCGGGACGTTGAAACCTGGTGGAGGCCTGAGAAATTCAGGTGGAATGTTGGAGAAGTTGAAGCCCGGAGGCGGCTGGAAATTTGGCGGCGGGAACTTGAAACCCGGAGGTGGCCTAAAAAGCTCCGCCGGAGGGTACGATAAATTGCCAACTGGAAAGGCTGGATTTGGATTGCCAACTGGATCATGCTGCTTCGCAGTGGGCCCAAGCGGCACTTCCCGACGTTGATGCCGTCTCATGGCCAAGGGCTGCGTCGGAGTGCATGATGACGTGGGACAGCACAATAACAGAAGGGCAACTAACGCCAAGAACATACTCAAAGCGTCAGAGAGGAGACGAATGACGTGCCAACTCGTTACTTCCTGTTTTGTTTTCCGTTGCGCAAGGAAATGAAAAGTAATCCGTCTCGAATTCAGGCGACAAATCGCGCGATAAACTGTCGCCGAACGGTGGATTTGGTGTGGATTGGGTTGAAAGGAAAACAACAACATGCAAAACAAAGAATTGAAATCGACAATTCTTGTAATTGGTCGATTATTGCCAAAGATTTTACCCTCATGGGAAGTCATCTAAACGCTCAGATTTTGTTGAAACTTGGCACAACTTTAGAATAATTTTTTCTAAGATGTATGCTAGGCTCCAAGCTCGCGCTTTGCAGAAACGACCGAGAATTTTAAGTCAAACGTTGAGAAAAACCGAAAATTTTTTGCGAATTTTGGCACAAAAAGTTTCATGGCTATTTCTAGTGGAGAGAAGAGAGTAATGCTCCCACAAAAACGATTTTTTTGGCGCAAAACTGCGCCTATTTTCTTGATTTACGTATATAGCCAGTATTTAACGGAAAACGGCAAAATAACTTCCAAAACATAATAAAATAATTTTTTTCCAACAATTTGCGATACTTTTCAACAAATTCTAACAAGATATGGCGAATTTAGATACCCAAGGAAATATTTTTCTTCGATGTTGCGAAGTGTCAAAGACGAATCGCCAACTTGAAGACTTCCCTTTTCGACTTGACGTGCGGCTGTGTTTCCCACTCTTGCCGCCCTACGCGTTTCGCGTACTCTCTCGGCGGCAAAGATCGTGGAATATCTTCGACTGCGCCAGCAAAGCGCGAGCTGTAAATTTCAGAAATTTACATGAGACCGCTTTCCGACGTGTGCAAAATTTACGGAAAATCTGAGCGTGGCACTTGGTGCTCTTTTTACATTTGCATTTTATGTCGCCAATTCCTAAAATAAGCGTCGAAAAATCTCATTTTAATGAGATTTAAAATCTCTCACGCTTTTCAAATATAAATCGTTGTCAAAGCATTCCCATTGTTTCGATGTAACACACGAACAAACGCAATAAAAGTAATGGGCGTTAAAATACATTGGGACCGTCCGCATTTCCATTCATTTTGTTCGTAATGCCCTCGAGACGGCTGATCGGCTTCATTCTTGTCTCGTTGATAATTCTTTCCCCTGCGGAAGAGGAGGAGTACAATTGCCGGTATTGCCAACGTCTCGTGGAGCGGAGGAATATCGTCACGATGAAGGAAAGAGAGAAAGGAGTTAATCGACAGATCAAGTTGGCGGAATATGAAGATGTAAGTTGTGTAATGTCATTTTGTCGAGAAAATAATGTGGATTTGTCGCACGTCAAGATTTTGCACTCAACGGGGTTTTTCTCAACCAGACATGGCAAGGGGCCGGGCCGGGCTTTGGAAATTTTGAAAAGGGCCGGGCCGGGCCCAACTCTAAACGGGCCGGGCCGAGAGCCTATCTTTTTTTTGGGCCCTCTCGGCCCGGCCCTTTTTTTCAGAAAAAAAATTGTCTTGCAACGAAAAATTTAGGTGCGAATTTTTTTTTGGCATTTTGTTGTAATTTTTTCGCAAAAAAATTTTCTTGACTACGGTTGTTTAAAGTTTCTCTTTCTTTCTCAAGGATTTAGACGATGGATTTGGCAATCGAGCAGCCCATCTGAAGTATTTTATTCACTCTTATGACATGAATACCTGTGGTTCGATTTTTCGACCTTTAAAAAAATCAAATAAACCAAAATTTGGGACAAAAAATTTCAGGTTCTGATTATCATTTCCAAATCTTCAAATTTTTGATGCTTTTCAGCTTTTTGCATATATTTACAATATCTGAACATCTTTTTCGCCGAAAGACAAATCATGGATAATATCAAAAAAAATCAACAATATCTTGGGTATATGTTGATCGATTTTTAAATTTTAAAACGTTTTTGGGGGCCCGAAGGGCACCGGGCCCGGCCCGTTTTGCCATGTCTGTTCTCAACACAAAAATTGGCATTCTGTTTCCCTCTTATCACAGAGTCCGAAAAATCCGTCTCGATGACGGTTTTTTTAGACGAGGTGAGACGAAAAGCGAAATATTGTGTAAAATGAAGAGATTTTTTTATCTCAAAACTGACTCCATAGATTTTTTCCATGTTGGGCTCGAAAAATCGGCCATCTTCCAGACTATGTTCCTATAAAACTTCAAACAGAGGGAAAGGAAACTCTTGGAGAAATCGCCGAGACGCAACATTATTTATGCGTTGTTTGTTTACGTTTCAAACAGATAGAAGGCAAACAATTTTTTATGCGAACTATATACGGTCAGGTTAAGCAAGAGGCCAAGTGCAAATTTCTGTATGAAGCAACCCCATTCTACCCCATCTTCAATGCGTAATCAGGTTATCTTTGGAGCAAAAATTTCTTCTCGAGCTGAAACAGAATGCCAAGAATTTTTCGTTGTTTGAGCGATTTTATTATTTTTTTTCTTGACGTGTCTCGCATCTTCGCAGTCGCGCACCAAATCCCCAACCGTCGTGAACCGATTCCAACGCGTGACCAGCCCACATTATTTTCCTTAACCCATAAATTTTGCAGAGTAACTGAACGAGCAAGTGCGACGCTCAGATTGTATTTAAATTTTTCACACACTTTAGGCATAGGCCACATATCAATTCCTCACATTTTTAGCACGTGCTTTGCAGGGGCAGTCGAGATATTCAACCATTTTTTGCGGCCGAAAGAGCACGCAAAAGGCGGAGAGTGGTCAGAAAGAAAAACGTTTTTAGACCATTTTTTGGCTAGTTTCGCACGGACAAAACTGATTTTTTGTGGAAACATCTCCCTCTACGGTAGAAATAAACATGAAACTTTTTATGCCAAAAATTCGAAAAAGATTTCAACTTTTTCCCAACTTTTGACCTAAAAACCTTGGTCTTTTCTGCAACGTGCGAGTTAGAGAACTCACATACGTGTTAGAAAAGAATACTCTAAATTTGTGCAAGTTTAATCCAAATATATAATAATATGAGCGTTTCAGTTTCATCACATCACCTGTTAGTCGATCATATCGTACCTCCACTATATTTTTTAGGCTCTAAACTACTGTCACGTCCGAAAACAGGACTGTAAACGAATGCAGGACATTTTTAATGCAATGGTCGATGCCAGCTCCCATGGTGCCATCATCAACAGGAACATCTATTGTAAAACAATCTGTCATGTCAAGGAAACAGTCCGAAGATTTCCGAATATTTACCGATAACTTTTGCAAATCAAGCGATTATTTTTTTAATTTAAAGAGGAAGCTTTTGAAGATTTTGACATGAAAAATGTCTCAATGACGGGTTTTCTGGAATTTAGAAAAAATATTAAATTTATGCAAATTATTTGGAATTCACAAAATTCAAAACAACATTTTAAATCCTATATAATACAAATTTTCCAACTTGGGCACTAAAATCCGTCATTATGACATATTTTTCAAAAAAATCTCAAAATGACTCAAATTTATGCAATTTTTTTCTCAAAAAACCAAGCTCGATAAAACTCAGTAGTTTATTTGCTTGATAGTACTCAGAGTGAAATTTTGCACAGTGCAATTCGTATTATACTTTCTATTGGAATTTTTTGTAAGTGGACTCGACGAAATTGGCGAGGCGAATGTCGCGTTGAGTGAGGCCATTCGCATCGTGAGAGCTCAATGTGATTTCTACCTGAAATTGTCAAAAAATTAGAATTTTTTCAAAAAAAAAGTCCAAAAATCACAAAAAAATCTTTAAAAAATCTCAATTTTCGACGAAATCGAACAAATCCTTACCCGATTATACACATTGAACCATTCGGGATGATGATCATGTTTGTCCGCATGCAAAGCGATGGCAGTCATGAAGGAAAACGCGGAATTAAAATCCGCAAAAGTGAGCTGCTTTTTGATGGCGTCTCGGCCCGAAACCAGGGCCCAGCCCGCGTCCAAAAGGGGCTGAAGGGACTTGGAACGCTCGTCGGCTGAGAGAGGAGAGGGCTGAAAACATTTTATATTACATTTTGTAACATTTTCCGACGAAAAATTTTTGAAAACTTAAAATTTTTGGAAGAATTGGAATTTTAAAAAATTTTTAGGTAATAAAACTTTTAAATTTTTAGATGAAACACCTTTTAGTTCAATATTAATCTTGTTTGTAAAAGGAGTTTTGATTTTTTCATCGTATTTAAACTTTTTCAACATTATTTTAAATTTTAGGTATATTACCCATACTTTTTGTTATTTTAAGATCCCAAGTGCTTTCTAATTCCTCCAACCTAATATAAATAGCAAGATAAACTCTCATTCAACAATATGCATCAACACTCAACTAATTTCCTACCTAACTTCCCCCACTTCTACCTCATTTTACGTCTTTTACCTTATCATAACTTCCGCTGACGTCATCATAGTTCGAATGCTGATCGCTGGAGCTCGTGCTGTCGTCCGGCTCGGGGGTTTGATTCGTGGACATTCCTTTCACAAAATCCTGGTCAAACTCCTCTTTGGCGCCCATATTCAAGATATGTTGTAGTACAGCCGAGTAATCGGTCGGCTCTTCGTTGAACATGCTCAAAATCTCCTTCGTTTTCTCGGCCGCCATCTCGAAAGGTCCTTGGGTCTGTGTTGCGAACAATGCTGAATTCATATTTCCGAGAATTTGAGGTGAAATTTGAGGGAATTTGTTCTTCTTGCCACTAACGTCCACGAAATTTACAATCGAGGTTTTGTCAATTTTCCCGCCTTTTGGTGGGTCGTGAGTGTGTTCGGGATTCGTGAACTGCATAATCTTCCCGCTCAAGTCGGTGATCAGTCGCGCTTTGCAGCCGGAACGCAGCTGGCAACGCCAATAGACCCGTTCACCTCGAGGCGTTTGACGCCGATAGCACACGTGATACGTGTAGTCTTGTAAAGCCATGGTGTATGCGAAATTGCTACTGGTCCGTTTCTTCGACGGCACTAGGACGCCGTGCGTTGGCTGGGACTCGGCGTTGAGATTTGGCATTTCTTCAGTTAGCGAAGAGAAAGATTCGTTGCCAAAGGTCTTGCAGAGTTGAGAGAGGAACTCCGAACAACTCGCATCCGATTTAAAGTCCAATGAGGTCGACGCCAACTCATTTTCGCACTCCTCTTTTAAAGCTGACATTGAGATTCGGTACCTGAGATGATGAAGGATAATAGGATTGAAAACGGTCGAAACTCGATAAAGAAAAGTCGGCAATGTAACAAAAGGCGAATACGTGAATTTACAAAATATTGTGGTTGCTATTTAGCCAATAAAATCAAAGAAAATTTCAAAGACCGACAAAAACTATATTACACTAGACAAAAATTGTCTAAAACCAAAAATAAATCAGAAAATACTAGTCCATTGATATCCCAAATGAACGGACGGATCTATCACATATTTTCAAACCATTCGCCGTATGTTTCACACTCTAAATTCCAGAAAATTTCTTAATTCCTACAAAACAATATTACACATGATAAAACCCGTTCCAAATCAAGAAACTCAAGTACGGAATCAATCCTGCTAGCCCTAAACTCCAAGAAGAACCTTCACGGCTCCTAATAGGTCCCTCCACATCTCCAAAACAGATTTTAAGCAGCCATATCTCTTCAAACATTACAAAATCAAGTCTGATGTCAAAAATAAGACAAAAGTGTCCAAAACAACGCCAAATTTAAGACAGAAATAAATCAAGACGACGCTATGGCAAAGACGACTCATGTGCAATGTCACAAGAATCGCAGAAAAACTTGTTTTGGCGTCAACGGAAGAGTTGACCCAAATCTGTCAAGTCTTTCCCTGTGCCTCAAGATTTGCGAAATTGAGGGGGAATTAATGAAAGCGCTGTTGAGAAAAGTCTACAGAGGTTTTTTTGATGATGTTAACGAATACTAAGAAAAAAATTAAAAGATTATATTGCACTTGACATCAGACAAAGCATTCAAGTGGTAGTGTAATATAAATTGAACAGCTGCAGGCTCTGTTCGCATCTATTAATTTGGACTCAAACATAAAGGCGTTTATGACTTTTGGAAACCATTTTTGCCATCCCAACAAAACCGCTCCGAAAAACTGCCTCGGGGCATTACACCTTTGCGGCTGGTTTAATTGGTCCCTGAGTGCCTTCACATTGTGGACCCATTGGGGAAATGTATTCGAGATGTCATTATAGTTTTATATTTAGCATATTGTCATAAAGGGAAAAGAGTTTTTTGGAGTTGGAGATAATGAGGACAAGCGGACTGCAAAATGGCCGAGGAAAAAGTGCACAGGCAAACGTCGATGGTCAGACATTAAAGATTATGAGGTACTCTAAGCATTTGCAACCTTTTGTCTTACTGTGGAATGGGTAGATATCTCAATTTGGGTTTTATGTTGTAATACTTGGGGTTCAATGGAGAAGACGACAAAAAAAGGGTCGTAACTGCAAAAATACGTAAATTTTGGTCGAAACTAAAGTCGCAGAAGACGAAATGCGTGCCACTCTTTAATTTAGATTCCTTGTTACCCAATTGTCATTCCTGACCATAGTAGATTCTGTTATCTTATATTATACATGACAACAAATGTGTGAAGAATTAAACATCTGCTTTAAATACCTGAAAATTTGAAATTCCTTAAAGGGCCAGCACAGCTACTTTTTAATCGCGCTTTTTACGGCGTGGGAACGAAATGTCAAAAATTTTTTTTTGTCTACTGTACCAATAGCAACGGAAAAAACGTAATGGTGACATTCTACAAGCTTACTAATAATTATTTTACTGTTTACAACTCTGCCGCCTTTGTTTTCGCTGCAGGACATAAAAAAATTTTTGACATTTCGTTTCACACGCCGTAAAAAGCGCAATTCAAAAGTAGCGCTTTAATAAGATAGGCTACAACAGTCCTTTTTGGATGCAGTAGTTGTATATACTGCTATAACATTTAATCTTAACGCCCAAAAAATAAAAAAAAATCCAAAAATCCCCAAAGTTTTCCCGAAATACAAAAAAAATCGGTTTCCTGTGCACACAACGAAAGAAATCACAGAATTAATGCAAAATACGCTGACAAAAACCTCCACTGTTAAAAACAACTTTTAATCTGTATGGGAATAACGAAATCGTCGCCTTTCAAACTGTTACGCAATCTCTAGTCATCATGTCAGAGAAATTTTTTTCCCTGGAGTTTTGATATCATAAAGAACATGCCGGTAACGAGAATGGAAGAAAATTGGCTGAAAGAGGTGTCTGTTCTTTAGTTTAGACCTGGAGGTAATTTCAGGGCCAAAAAAATGAGCTTCGATGTTGTAGAAGACAAGAGAAATGAATGATTTGGATAGTTCGGGAAAAAAAATTAGCTCAGGACAAAAATAACAGTAAAAATGGCACAGTGGAGGACGTTGTTGCTGTAGTACCTATATCAAATCTTAGCCACAAAAAAATATTGTCATCATTTTGCCCGACCTCTGATTTTAGTGTCATGTGTAATATATAGTCGCAGAGCTCACGCTAAAAAATATTAGTGCACTGCATTCTGTAGGATCTATCCGTGCCGGAGCAACCAAAACGCTTTGAACTAATTATAAAAATTTGCATTATTCACCATTTTTGTGAATTTTCCGATAGACCCCTACATTGGTCACCGCGACATATTTTAAATCATGTAACGGGTATTCTTGAACCCAATTTAGAGAAAGCTTTTTGCAAAATATTGCGTAATTATGCATTTTTCCCTAACCTTTGTTACTAATCCCAAGTACAATATAAAATTGCAAAATAAAAACTTGCAGTAAAAGTGATGACTAAACCCCTTTGTTACTAAAGTCATCAAGGTCAATCAGAGACTACTTTTTACAATTTCAGACAGCTCCTACCATTCTAGTCACAACTTTTTCAAACTTTTTCGCGAACGGTCCCGATCGAATGTCTCAAGTGGCGTCCTTTTGGTGACAATCTCCCCCCCCCCCCCCCCCATTCACCCGTCCCCCTCCAAATTGACTACACCAAGATTGGGGAAGGCGAGGAGAGGGCGTTATGACACGTGCCTCCGCCCAGGTAACCCCCTTACTTTTGTGCGCCGAACCTCGACATGTCATTAATTCTCTTCCCCTTTTGCTTTTGCCTTTTTATGGTCTCTCCTTAAGTTTCGGGTGGGTGCCGACTTCTTCTTCATTTCACTCAATGCGCGAGAGCGATGGGAGACGTGGAGGAGAGGGCGCCGCGAAATTAATTTAAATTTCGACAAAAGATCGTGTGCTGATGACAAAAGACGGGGCAAGGTTGAATTCGGTTCATGAACTGGAAATGGCATGCAATTTCGTGGATTGGAAAAGGCGGTGGAGGGCTGCTGGTGGAGTAATATTGTAGCAGCGATCATGGAGTTCGTTCTAACGTGCAGTTTGACCAGTAAAAATTTGAAAAAGGGAAAAAAATTCAAAATATGAAAGAAAATTTTTTGATCGAACAAAATCATCAAGTTTTTTTGGCCGTTTCTCTAAAGTAAGATACGTAAAAACAAATATTGATTACATCTAAAGTTCAAAGATGCTATATGCACTCGAGAAAACTTGAAAAAATGCAACGTCAAAAAATTATGATCAAAATACGGTTACCTTGGAAAAATCAAATTTTTGAGCTAAAAACGGCAACCCTCAAAGCGCAACAACAGAAGTGTTTTGAAATTTTGCACACTTATTTCATATAGTCCAAAAATCAATCCCTGAAAACCTTAGCTCGCAATTTGCAGGCCCAGCCGAGATATTCAACGGTCTTTGCAGACGAGAGACTATGTATGGAGAATGAGACGGTCAGAGAAAAAGGGCGTTTTCTTGCAATTTTCGATCGTAAGATAAATTTTTTAGGGGCTGCTTTGTAATCGCCTTAATTTAAATTTTGACAAAAGATCGTGTGCTGATGACAAAAGACGGGGCAAGGTTGAATTCGGTTCATGAACTGGAAATGGCATGCAATTTCGTGGATTGGAAAATTATTCTTGCTGGTTTCGTAATGTTTTTGCCAAAAAACGGTTTTATAAAATATATCCGATCAAAAATTGCGATTATTTCTGCATTGCGCGAAATTCGAGGCTTAGATTTTGATGATAATCCGCAAAAATTTAGATTAATGTTTAAAAATTTCAGTTTTGCAGAAACGACCGAGATTCTTGGGCCGAAAGTTGACAAAACGTTACTCTTTTTTTTGAATCTTGGCATGGAAAGTTTTACAGATATTTCTACCGTAGAAGGCAGTGTTTCTACAAAAAATCAAATTTTTTGTCGCGGAACTGGCAAAGATATGGCCAAAAAGTGTTTTTCTCTCTGACCGCTCTCCGCATTTCGCGTATTCTCAAACATTTTTGGGAAACTTCCCCGGATCATCCTACAGTATCCCTTTCTCCCAAATCCCCGCTTTAAAAATTCTCATGCCACCGGAAAAATGACAAGTCGCCCTGAAAGACAATTAGAACGACGGCGAGGTGGAGGAGGGGGGAAAGGTAGTGACTTTTAGGTAGTGACTACCTAATTTCGCCGCCAAAAAACTTTATGATTGGAATCGAGGGAATTCGGAGGGCGCAAAAATTGCAGAAAATCGAGGGCATAATGTCATTGCGCCGTTATTTTGCGTTCTTCTTTAGGTAAATGCAGAGTTGAAATAGTAAATCTTAGAAGAGAAGCGTTCCAAGTGATCTTCTTCAGATCTTCTTTAAATTCTGCATATAAACTGGGAACATACCAATTCCTGAAAGTTTCAGCTCGAATTTTGCAGCGAGAGCTGAGGTATAAGAAAATCACTGCGGCCGAGAGAGTATGCGAAACGCGGAGAGCGGTCGGAGACAAACCTTTTGGCCATATCTTTGCCAGTTTCGCGCAGAAAAACATTATTTTTTGTGGAAGCATTACCCTCGACCGTAGAAATAGGCGTGAAGCTTTTCATGCCAAAAATTTGCGACATTTTATCCAAATTTTTTGGTCGTTTCTGCAAAGCGCGAACTAAGAATCTCGGATACGTCTTAGAAAAAATTTAACTATTGTAAGTGTGTGCCGTTTGACACAGTATAATATACAAAATTTTGGTGTCGGATTTCGAAAAAATTTAAAAAATCGAGATTTTAGGCCGAAAAGTCTTGTAAAATTCGTTTGTTTTTGAATTTTTGGACCTAAAAATTCATAAAAAGAGCTCTAAACGTAATTACCGCCCTGGCAAAAAATTGATAATAAAAATTATTTGTAAACAAATAAAAATGAGTCAATTTTTCCTCCAAAAAATGTCGAAAAAAGTTTTCCGAAAAAAATCTCACGATCCCCGTCAAAACCCTTCCAAGAGTCGACAGCCAACTTGTTGTTATCGTCCCAGTTCCATCGCCAGTATTATCACTTGATTTGTGACCTGATCCGATATTCAAAAACCCTCATTTTCTCCCAATATAGAGAAGAGAAAAAATGTCCCCGTTTTTTTCGATTTTTTTGGGGGGCTCTCCTCCCTTTTGTCGCCGCGATTCGGAGGCTCTGATATTGTTTTAGAGCGGGGCCCCGCTCTTCCACGTCCTAATCCCGTCATGACAGTGGCGAAATCAGAGGCGATTCCCTCAAAAACGGCCTTGATTAGGGCTCGTCATGGGCGTTGTGATGAAAGTCGGTCATGTCAATAACTCCACACATTTGCATGGACAAAAGACTCAACAGTTTTGTTGTGGGGGAATGGAGAATAAAAAATTGGGACGTGGAGAAAATCGAATATTGAAAAGAGCCTTTGAATACAATCCAAGTTAAAAAAAGTTTAGAGAAAGTAATTTTATAATTGAAAAAATTAGGAGAAAATGAAAATTTTTTCCAAAAAAATACCACAAGTGCGACGCACGTCAAATTGAAAAAGAAAAAGAGAGGTAACTCCTCAAGTTGACACTTCGTCACAAATATGGGGTCGGAAATTTTTTTTGATCAATTTATTGTCCAATTTGGGAAAACTCAGGTCTTTTTCGACAAAAGTTGATAATTTTTAAGCTCTCTGAGTTTTTTGAGTCTTGTTATGACCGGAAAAATCTGAAGAAAATTTTACAAAATCATTTTTCCGATAAATCTTTGGACGAAAAGCCAATTTGAAGAGTTCTCTCCTCGAGCGAAGCTCAGATTTTTAAAAATTTCGCACTCTCATCGGGTACAAGCCAGATATCAATTTTTGAAAATTTTAGCTCGCGCTTTGCAGTAGGAGCCGAGATATTCAACGATCTTTTACGTCCGAGAGAGTACACAAAACGCGGAGAACGTTCAGGCAAAAAACATTTTTTTGGCTATTTGTTTACCAGTTTCGTATGGAAAAAATTGATATTTCCGTGGAAAAATCGTTCCTTACGGTGGCAACATACGATACTTACCGCCCCGCCAATAGGACACACAAAACGGGAAGAGTGGCCAGAGAAAATAGGAAAAATAGAATTTCCCACGCTTTTCAAAAGAGAATTTTGCGCGAAAAACTCGCGCACAGTGCAAAATGATTCGAAATGACGCGTACAGTGCAAAAAAAGGGGCAGAATGCACTGTGCGACACGACAAAAAGCTTATTATCGCGTCGCACAGTGCGTTTTTTTTGCCAAAAGCGTAGGAACAAATTCTCACAAGTTTTGATGAAACTTTGGTTCAAATTTTAAATTAGAATTGTCAAACACATGTGCGAAAATTTTTTTTCGCGTTATGCAGAAAATACCGCGATTTTTAGGTCGATTTCAATCTTATCTAAAATCCGCTTCAACAATTTACGACCCCCCTACACTAATTGCTCCTGGCCGTTTCCTCTTAACCTCTACCTTTTCCTCTTTTTTTTCTCTCATTCTCTGACATGATTCTTATTGACACCCAATTGACCATTTTTTTGTCTCTGTCTTTATCGACCGGTAAATGCCGAAAAATCGAAATTTCTCCTTAGCCTCTGGACCTATGCTGCCAATTTTTTTTTCATTATACGCAGAATTCTCTGCTCTATCTGAATATGCTATTCATTTTTCTGTTTTAGTTGACCAAATTTTACGAAATTCGCGATTTTTCGACTTTTTCAAAAAATACCCCTTTTTGCGACGCACAGTGCTTCCTTCTTTTGAATTTCTGCAAGGTCCACAGCTGTGGAATTGCGTGTCATCATAAATCACTAGCCGCATGACGTCATCGTAGCCCCCACCAATCCCATGACAATCTCGTCATCTTTCGATAAATAATTTCATCAATTTCGCTTGATTACTCATAATCCAAAAAAAATAAATTGGACCGAGCAAAATAAAAAAAAAAATTTTTTTTAACGTTCCGTTGTAAAAACGTTCTTTTCCTCTCCATTTCTCTCTAAGTGATTGTCATAAATTTTGGGAAACAGATTATTACGAGTTTATCAGTCCATATCAGTGAATTTGCGGCTATTTATGGGCTCCGTTCGTGAAAGGGAGATGGTCATAGGGGATGGAGGAATGTCACTTTAGTGTTGGAACACAAAATTTCAAAAGAAAAAAATTGCTTTTGAAAAAAATCTGTCGCAAGTTACTCGGGGTTTGAAAAAAATCTGTTGCAAGTAAAATTTTCGGGTCGCAAAGTTTCAAAAATCCAATTTTTTTTGTCTTTGCACTGTGCGGTCGCCATCGCAAAGTGGCTTTGCGCGACAAACATACGGCACGGCGCAAATGAAAAACGCACTGTGCAGTTTCATCGCACGACATAAGTGGTGACCCCACTTTTAAGCGAAATTAGAGACATAGGATTACTGTATCTTCAAAAAAATATATAAATCTTCTACGATAGTGGTCTCCAGAAAAGATTGATTTTTCGAAACGCCCTGAGGGCGAAGTGCCTAAACATTTGGTCAATAAAATTTGGGGCACTTAGTGCTTTTTTTGACGAAATTTTTAGGTACTTTGCCCAACGGGCATTTTTAAAAATTAATTTGTTTCTAAAAACCACAAAAATAAATTTTTCAAAGAATTTCTGATGTTACAGTCATCGCAGACGTGTAAGATCTCTGAACATGGCTCTAGAAGGCTTTAAACGGAAAATACCGCAGTCCAAAATCTTTTTTTGGCTATACCAACTTACTAAACACACAAAAAGTCCAAAACATTATCACCGCATCCGACACAGCTCCCGGTCATCCACCCCCTCCATATTCGAAAAATTTCTCCACCCCGTTACACAAGCCGAATACAAGAAGCCGTGTTCGGCGGCCACAGCCCGCAAAAACAGCAGCCGGAAAAAGGGGAATGACAAAGAAACAGTCATCGCTTTAGGCGTCTTGTCCTTTGCCCCCCCTTCTCCGATTTTTTGGTCAAAAAAACGATCGCGAAAAGGGCGAACAATATAAATTCTTCAGCACGAGATTTATTTCATTTCCAATCATTGTTCCAGGGCTTGTTTGCCACTTTTAATGTCACATTTCGGACCGACCAAAACGCCGTTATAATCTGGGAGAATTGGAAAAAAAATTTAATTTTTGTATAGTAGAAAAAATCTTTAAAAAGCTTAAATTTTTAAAAGTAAATTGAATTTTTGGTAGAAAAATAAGTAATTAAAAAACACTTTTTAACTCAAAGAAGTGTTACTTTTACTTTTTTTTATTTTTAAAATATTTTTAATTAAAAAATTATCTTTCTTTTAAAATGAGTTATTTCAATTTTTAAAATACGACAACCCTAATGTATGTAAACTTTGCAATAAAATTTTTTAATTTTAAAATTTAAAACAGTCAAAATAAACATTTTTTCCATAAAAGTCATTAAAATACGAAAACTCTACATTGATTTTGATTTCAAAGAATATAATTTTACTCTTCCCTCAAATTTTTGTAATTTCTAATTTTGGTTTCTAATTTTTGGATTTTTAAGTAATTTTGGTATTGTATTCTACAACACAAATACGTAGAGTTCAAACAAATGCAGTTTAACAATAAAACTGCACTTAACTTACCATTTCGTTCAAGTTGATTATTGAGATTGTGCTTTGGGGAACTCTGAAGACAATTTTTTAAGAAATGTGGAAAAAATAACGAAAAATTTTCAAAAATACAAATACCGCGATATGCACCGTGCGAAACAAAAAGTTTCCTTGGCACTGTGCATTTTGTTGTTTTCCGCACCGTGCAAATGGCTTTTTTGGGCTGTCTATGGCACGTTTTTTTAACTGAACTGCACTGTGCAACCCTCAGCACTTTTAGTTTGTGCACCGTGCACCAAACTATATATGACGTGCGCGGTTTTTCCAACTGCTACTCCGTCCACAAAACCGCTGGAGATTTTTCTTCGAGTTTGCACTGTGCAAAAAAGGTGAAGGTGCGCGCCACAACCGAAAAAAGCCATTGCACGGTGCAAAAAGAAAGAAATTGCACAGTGCAGACCGTTTTTTCGTGTTTGCACTGTGCAAAGAACAACAAAATGCACGGTGCGTGAGCAACAACTAGAGGAAGAACGGCAAAATGCACTGTGCGTTTTGCGATAAAAGGCCAAAAAACTCAACGCACATTTAGGATCTTAAAAAAACCAGGTCGACCAAACGCTTAGCCCGGCCAAGGCCGGAAAAATTATAAAACCACGGCTTCCGCCATGCACAGCGTTTCGAAAATTTTCCGCTGCCGATCGGTGTCGAAAAAATGAAAAAGTGCTTACAATTTGTGGTCTACTTGGCCAACCACAATAGATAGTGGTGAAAAAACATTATGTTACACAGTAAATAATTGCCGTTTCAGGTGTATTAATCGCGTCATTACAATTTACGCTAATACGGAGCAAATGGGGACCAAAAATCATGAAATTTGAACTTTCAATTAATAAAAGTGTACTTGCCATTCTAAACAAAGCCGCATTCTTTTTACCATTTTTAATTTTAAAAATCGCTAAAAGAAATTGAATTTGCATAATTTTTCGACTTAAAAATTTCGTTGTTTTTGACAAAATGTAAGCTGAAAATCTATATGAATTAAAAAAGACATATAGACCTTATCTGTGCCCATTTTCATCAAACTCCGAAAAAAATGAATTAAAAATTTAAAACTTTTGAAAAAGAATGAAGAACGCCGTATTTTATCTATCTTAGACCGTTGATCAAACCTAAACAATAATTGCGTCTTATCTTCTCGACCTTATCTCTGTCTCAGGTATCACTTTATTACACCATCGAAAGATAAAAGATCAAATTTTCGTCATTTTTGCGTTTCTTTCCCCCCAAAAAGCGAAGAGTATAAACCCAAAAAAGGAGAGAATAATTGATTTCCAATCTTCTCCCGAGAGAAACAAATGTTTTTACAATAAAATTTGCAGAGTACAACAGATAAGGAGGGAGTTGTTTACCGGCAAAACTTGAAAATGTAAAGAGTGAAAACAAAAATTTTGCAAAAATACGCGTGAAAAAAATATTTTTAGGCGAAATCGACAATTTCGAGGGGAAAAAAGAGTTTCGGCGGTTGAAAACGTCTTCCGGTAATTTATTCAGGCCTTTGAGGAGAGTAAAAAGAGAAAAAAGGGCTTGAAAAATAACCTTTTTTACTGACAGGGGAAGTACCCCGAGTTATTATTTTTTTAAGACATATGAGAAGCTCCTAGCTCGCGCTTCGCAAAAACGACCGAGATTTTTAGATCGAAAGTTAGCAAAAATGTGACACTTTTCTGCGAATTTAGGTATGAAAAGTTTCATGCCCATTTCTAAAATAGCGGGTAATGTTTCCACAAACAATTAATTTTTTTGTTGCGAAACTGGCAAAGTTATGGCCAAAGAGTGTTTTTCTCTGTGACCGCTCTCCGCGTTTCGCGTACTCTTTCGACCGCAAAGATCGTTAGATATCTTGGCTGCGCCTGCAAAGTGCGAGCTAAAATTTTTAGGAATTGATATGTGGTCTATGCCTGACATGTGTGCCAAATTTAAAGAAAATCTAAGCGTCGCACTTGGGGTACTTTCCTTGTGAATTAAAGCGATCATGACCCATTGTTCGAAAAAATTGGCTAAATCGACGGTTATAGTCAGTAATCAAAGGGACGAAATTACCTATGGATCTAGAAGAGAGTAGTCAGAAAGTTGTATTAATGGCCAAAAAAGTCCAAACGAATAGTGAAAACGTTGGATTCACCATTTTTGAGAGATTTTGAAGATTTAAAGGACCAGAAAAACTGTATACTTTTGAATTGCGCTTTTTACGGCAAGCGAAACGAAATGTCAAGAAAGTTTTTTTCATGTCCTGCGAGAACAAAGGCGGCATAGTTACAAACAGTAAAATAACTATTATTAAGCATGTAGAATGTCACCATTAATTTTTTTTTTACTACTCAACTTTTCTGCTTAGCTGTTGATGAGATTCTTCTGCAAACACTTCTTTGCGATGCATATTGGGGTTTGCGACGGTTGCGACAGAACGGCGCATGAAGTGGAATTCCTTTTCGGCAATATTGAATATAGTAGCATAAACCACCAACATTGTTAGACCGAAAAATGTTTGATATACTTAACATTACATGTGTCTTTTATCATCATTTTTGTCCTTTCGCTTTTTTTTGCGTCAGTATCTAATATTAGTCATCGTTTTTCCTCGCACAGTAAAATTTCGGCAGAAAACTCGTTTCAGTTACTAGTCCGTTCGCAAAGTCGCTGGAGAAATTTTTGGTGTTTGCACTGTGCAAAAAAGGTGAGGGTGAGAGCGACAGCCAAAAAAAGCCTATTGCACCGTGCAAAAAGCAAGAAATTGCACAGTGCGGAGTTATCTTTTTTTTTCTCACAGTGCATGTCGCGAAAATCACTCCAGCGGCTTTACGGACGGACTAGTACCTAACCGTTCCCTAACTTATTACTCCATTGTTTTTCTCTGTCACTTTCTCGTAATTCGTCGCAATCCGTCCCGTTCGGCATCAGCTTTGCGGCGCCTTTTCGTCTCAAATTTTCTCGGTTTACCGTAATCCTCTTGTGCAATCGGAGAACAACACAAACGTAAAAACAAAACGGCCCTCCACTATTTATGAGGGCTCGTCGGAAATGCTTCTTTTTTACCTCTTATTTTACCGCCTTAAATTTGCATATTCCTGCACTCCAACGCAGGCGGATGAGCCGCTAATGACAACCACTCCCACGCCAGTTACGACTACCACAATTCCCGCGGGTTGTTATTATTGTTGGTCCTGTTGTGGCGGGTTTTATCCGCCCTTTCCGCCAAGTGCCACGGACGGCAACGCGGCGGTCCCACCGGGGGCCGTGTGGCTGGTGGTGTAACGCGGTGTATCCGCCATTCCCGGCGCACACAACGCAAGGACCGTACACGACGCCGGGACCAGCAGCACCATGTGATTGGAACTTTTGTCGGTGGTGTTGCGGATTTTATCCGCCGTTTACTACGACTACTACGGGTGAGTGGCGGGGAAAAATTGGGCTGTTCGATGAGAAAGCAAGGAACGTTTGGTGACTATAGTACTGCTTGGCGTAAAAAGTCCTGAAAATTTATCGCGTCCATAAATTTTGTCGCATACCAAAAAAAAAAATATTTATCGCTGAGAAAATTAAGAATCGCGCGCGATGTAAAGCAAAAAATGCGAAATGCACCGTGCAAAATGATGTTTTTGGGTCGAAATGCACTGTGCAAAGCACTTTTCTCGCGATTTTCGCTGCGACGCCCAAAACCCGCACGACGCAAATTTTCAGGACTTTTTGCGCCGAGTAGCATAATTAGGTCATAGGGACTTGACTACATTCTCATCAAGTCTTTAAAGGGCCAGTACAGCTACTTTTGAATTGCGTTTTTTACGGCGTGTGAAACGAAATGTCCAAAAAGTTTCTTTGTCTACTGCACCAATAAAACCGGAAAAAAATGAAGGTGACATTCTACATGTTTACTATTTAATAGTTGTTTTGCTGTTTTCAACATCACCGCCTTTGCTTTCGTTGCAGGACATAAAAAAACTTTTTTGACATTTCGTTTCACACGCCGTAGTTCAAATATAGCTGTTCTGGCTCTTTAATAGATAAATCCATTCTTTGAAATACGGTAGAAGATTGTTACAACCAACAACAAAATTTTTGAATAACGGACAATTCCTGTTGTCTCTTATACCAACTATATGTATCCATAATATTGCAGGGCCAGAAACAACTACCACCACAACAACAAAGATGCCAGAAACAACAACCACTACGACCACCAAGGCGCCCGAGACAACAACTACAACTGTAGTTGTCACCACGACTACGGTGTGTCCCGTCACCACCACAACCCAAGCCTCTCCCACAACCGTGGGACTATGTGGATGGTGTTGGTGGTGTTGTGGCGGCGCTTATCCACCCTTCCCTACTACAACAACTCCACCGCCCGCCCCACCATCGCCTCCATGGTTTCCACCGTTCCCTTGTGGTTGTCCAACATGTTGTGGAGGGGTTTACCCGCCTTTCCCAACTACCGCGGCTCCTACAACTGCACCTCCCACTCCGCCATTTTATCCATGCGGTTGTCCCACCTGTTGCGGAGCAGGCGTTGCTGTTCCATTCCATGGAACCGCAACGTCCGCACCCTCCGGTTTCAGTGGACTAAGATATCCGAATTTCGGAGAGATTTGGAATACCACGTCAATTCCGCTGGCTTCGAATGACGTCACTTCGGTGCGTATTCCACAGAACCCGTTGTCTCCGCCGTGGTGGGCGGAGGAGAAAGCCAGATTGCCGGAGGCAGAAGACGAGGATAAGGAAGGCATTGAAAAGAATAATGTTTGAGATTCATTAGCGTATTGTATTGTATTTAACTTTTTATGGAAATGGAATTGTAATAAAAGTTGGAATATTGAAAAATTCAATAAAATTTTCAATTTTTAGCACTAATTGCCCTATAAATTCATGTTATTGTGAAAAAAAATTTTTATTAAAAAATTGGCAATGAAAATATTACTACGCTTTCTCTTTGCTCTTTTTATCTTCAACGAAGCTTGGGCTATTCATCATCCAGCGCAGTCCTGTTTCAGTATATTGCGAGGAAAAATGAAAAAGATACTTCAGTATCGAGAGTGGCAATATCTCACAGACTTGCTGACAAAAAAATTGGTTGCAATGGTGAGTCGGGAGGTGTCTTCTAGATGATTCGTCTCTATATATCCAGTCAAATCGAAAGAAATGTTAAAGGACAGGACCAGAACAGCGACTTTTGAATTGCGGGTTCTACAGCGTGTGAAACGAAATGTCAAAAAATTTTTTTTATGTCCTGCAGCGAAAACAAAGGTGGCAGAGTTACAAACAGCAAAATTATTACTCGTAAACATGTAGAACCTCACTCTTATTTTTTCCGTTGTTATTGGTACAGTAGACGAAGAAACTTTTTGGACATTTCGTTTCTACGCCGCAAAAAGCGCAATTCAAAAGTAGCTGTTCTGGCCCTTGAACCTTCGTCTTGAAGCGATTTTCAAGGCCAACACAGGTATTTCCAAAATTTTTGGGCCCTTTCTGGCCTTGAATTGTGAAATTCAATAAATTTTTTTTTGCTTTACACTGTACAATAAGCCGCAAAAGACTAAAAAAATAATTCGTTGCAAAAAGGTTCCATTAGCGTTAATTTATTGTGCAGAGCTGTCACCGTATTCCGTTTATAAACTTGCGCCTTGAGATTTTGCAGGCGATTCAACTGGAAATACGATGGGTTTAGGTGGCTGTGACGCGACGACTGAGTTCTCCGACATAGCAACAATCTCCAGGCCTTTCGCCGTAAAAAGCGCAATTCAAAAGTAAATGTACTGTCTTTTTAACAAAAGTGAAGAATTGATTATTGCCATCAGGCTTAGCTTTTCTCTCTTTTCACTGAAAAGGCAGGGCCTTTGGTTTATCGCGCTGGGCTTCACAAAGAACGTGCTGGCCATGCCCGGCAAAACGTTGTTTTAAACTAGACATGGCTGCGGGCCGGGCCAAAGTAAATTTGAAACGGCCCGCGGACCGACGTGGCGGCCCGGCCCGGAATAACAAAAATTTTGAGTCTGAAAGCGAAAATTGGGGTAGCAAACAAAAATAGAGTGTAAAAACCCCATCAGACAGGCAGAGAAAGCATACAAAACTATATACGATCATTTTCAAAAGGTTTACAACACTTTTCTAACAATTTTTTTATCCTATCTTAGTAATTTTGTGTTTTCCCGGCGACTTGAAAAAACGGGCCGGGCCGACATTTTTCGGCCCGGCCCGTGCGCCGAAACTTTCGGCTGGGCCCGGCCCGGAGCCATGTCGATTTCAGACGAAGAAACTTTTTGGACGTTTATTTTCCACGTCGTAAAAAGCGCGATTCAAAACTCGCTGTACTGTCCCTTTAAGGGAACAATTTTTGCTCAACTTTTTTCAGCAAGAAGACTACAATTACTTTGGCTTCCAAGGATGTCTTCAAAACACATTGCATTGCATTAACACACAAAGATATCGGCCGGCCGTCGCGTTGACTCTTCAGGAGATTGCCAATTGCTGCCAGCATTGCCAGATTCCGTGAGGGGAGCAGCTCTTTCAACTTGTGTAATAAATTCATATCGGTTAGACAATAAAATGGAAATTTCATTGAATGTCATCAAATTAGAAAATTTGCTTTTTATGGCTATTGTGCAGACAATGCATCGGGTTTCCTTTTCTTCAGACCATTTTCGCAAATTGCAATGAGAGTTCTGACATTGCTACTGTTTGCTCTGTTTGTTGTCAATACCGATTCTTTCATCCCCAACAATTGGCGACCGCGACCTCGACCTTTTGGCCGTTGTCTCAACATCCTCCAAGTTCAGATGCGCCGCATTTTCCAAGAACCAAGGCATATCCGAGAAAATCAAATGAATGCCATGACAAGGGATATGATTGAGCAGGTATGACATTTATAAAGTAAAGTACTTGTAGAACAAACTGTCATGAAGCAAAACCTGACTATAACGAACTATTTTAGAGCTTCCAAAGGCCAATTTTCTGTAAAAATAAAGCTTTATATGATGAAAGCCTTAAAGTGCCAGAACAGCTTCTTTTGAATCGCGCTTTACGGCGTGTGAAACAAAATGTCAAAAAAGTTTCTTCGTCTACTGTACCAATAACAACGGAAAAAAATGGTGACATTCTATATGCTTACTAACAGTTATTTTACGGTTTGAAAACTTGCCGCCTTTGTTTTCGCTGCAGGACATACAAAATCTTTTGTGACATTTCGTTTCACAAGCCGTAAAAGGCGCAATTCAGAGGTTGCTGTACTGGCCCTTTAACTAGCCTACAGGACAACAAAAGGTGGTTTTTTATTTTTCAATTGTCTTTTTCCCCTCGATCAGTAACAGAGTTGTCAATTTGAAAGATTTATTCAATCTGACGTCACTTTTACGTCAAAATTTTTCACTTCCAAAAGTCGTTTTGTTTTAAATTTGTAAAAAATTCCCAAAAAAAATTTTGATTTTACAATCAAAATGTCAAATTCAATTTTTGACATAACGGAAATGATGCCAATTTGACAAAAACGTCGAGTGGACAACGTAAAAGGCCAGAACAGCTACTTTTGAATTGTGCTTTTTACGGCGAGCAAAGCGAAATGTCAAAGAAGTTTTTTTATGTCCTGCAGCAAAAACAAAGGTAAAACATTTGCAAACAGTAAAATATTTATTAGTACGCATGTAGAATGTGATCAGTACGTTTATCCCGTTGTTATTGGTACAGTAGACAAAGAAACTTTTCGGACATTTCGTTTCATACTCCGTAAAACGCAAAATTCAAAATTAGCTGTTCTGGCCCTTTGACAACCCTTAACATCAATATTTTCAGCAAGAAAGAAGCAACTATTTCGGTGGTCAGCGTTGTTTGCAAGCCACGTTGCGCTGTATGAACATCCAAAGATATGGGACACGTGTGCTAATGGACCACGAGATCACAAAGTGTTGTTGGGCCTGCTTCGAAGAAGAGCATGAGCATCAATCAGCAAAATAATAATCATTATTTGCTACACTCTATTTGCATACACAGCCAAATCGAACTTTTTTAATAACTCTAAAAATCCAATAAAATCAACATATCCGCCGGTTATTGATATTTTAATAACCTTTTAATGTCTGCATCCCAACATTTTTCATTTGCTTCACAACGGTCGCACCTGCAATGAGAATATTTGTATTACTGGGAATTGTTCTTATAATCTTTTCGATGAATGTTTCTGCGCAGCGTTCTCCATTTATGAGATGCTATGGTATCTTGAGAGTAAAGATTAGAACCATCCTTCAACAGAGAGATTGGGAGCAAAAAGTGAATCTGCTCACCAAGAAGATGGTTCGACTTGTGAGTTATACATAATTTGATTACGAGACGGGCCAAAACGTGTTGACACGTTTGCACAGTGCGCCATCGCGCAAAAGACTTATCGCACGGCTTCGCATCACGCGCCAAAAATTATTTTTCTAGCTGCCGCCTTCTTTCTTGATCTACATACGTTTATAGCCAGTATTTGAAAGAAGACGGCAAAACAGCTTCCAAACCACAACAAAATAATTTTTTCCAATAATTTACGATACTTTTCAGCAAATTCTAACAAAAAATGGAAAATTTAGATACCCAAAAATTACTTTTTTTCGATGTTGCGAAGTGTCAAAGGCGCTTTAAGGCTTCCCTTTTCGATTTGACGTGCGGTACATGCTGACCACGCACGGTGCAAAAGCCATTCTTCTGAAAAGGGCAATCAAACCACAGAGGCATGTCAAATCGAAAATGGAAGCCTTCAATAGTGCGACTCGTCTTTGACACTTCGCAACATTAAAGAAAATAATTTTTTTGGGTCTCTAAAGTTGCCATTTCTTGTTGGAATTTGTTGAAGAGTATCGCAAATTGTTGGAGAAAATTGTTTTATTATGTTTTGACAGTTATTTTGCCGTTTTCCGTCAAATACTGGCTATAAATCAAGAAAAAAGACGGCAGCTAGGAAAAAAATTTTTCGCACGTGGTGTGAAGCTTCAAACGACGATACGCGTCAAATTGATAAGGGAACTCTTCAAACTGGCTTTTCGTCCAAAGATTTATCGGAAAAACTATTTTTAAATTTGATCGCTTGGTATTACCGGTCAAAACAAGTCTGAAAAGAATCCATATAGCTTGAAAATGGTACACTTTGTCAAGCAAGACCTGGTTTTTACCAAATCAGACAAGAAAACGGTCAAAAAAGATTGCTCGGATCCCAGATTTGTGACGAAATGCCAATTTGAACAGTTCCCTCCCTCTTGCTTTTTCAATTTGACGTGCAGAGGGGTTTTCACTTCCACTGTGCTGATTGCTTGCCGCGCAAAGCCACTTCGCGACGCTCATCGCACTGTGCAAAGCGATGCCAAGACTTTTTTGGTTCGTCCTATACAAAAAAGGATAAATTTCAGCAAGAACAAAACGACTACTTCGGAGGCCAGGACTGCTTGCAACGAACACTCCGTTGCTTGAACACTCAAAGATATCAACGAACAGTTCTTTTATCCGAAGAAGCAATTGAAGAGTGTTGCTATACTTGTCGTAGAACTTAGTAAACGATTTTTTGGATTGTAGCAAGTAAAATTTGATCGGATTCTGTTCGAGGAGGACGATTTCTCTTGTACCACTTTGAATTTCGTTGAAGGTGCAGTACAGGTACTTTTGAATCGCGCTTTTTACGGCGTGGGAATGAGAAGTCCATAAAGTTTCTTCGTCTATTATACCCATTACAACGGAAAAAAGTAATCGTGACATTCTACATTCTTACTAATAACTATTTTACTGTTTCCAACTCTGCCGCCTTTGTTTTCGCTGCAGGACATAAAAAACTTTTTTGACATTTCGTTTCACACGCCGTAAAAATCGCGATTCAAAAGTAGCTATACTGTCACTTTAAGAAGCCCTTTTTTAATTTGAAACGGGTCCGCTCGAGGGCCATGTCTCTCATAGTCCCACACTGTTATATATAAAGAAACACAACCTGTGCTTTGTGTTGCATTTTCGTTAAGAACTATTCGCAGAAGGACAGACTACATTTCAAGAGTGATTAAACATAATTAAACATACTTTTGAGATGAGTCAATATAACAAAACTACTCATCTTTATTCGCAAACTCCCTATTAAGCTATAACGCCCTTAGGCGTTCACTATTCCGCGGCTGCAACAATGAGGATTCTGCTTCTACTTTTGTTTTGTATTGCTGTTTTGTGTAGTGGCCGAAAACGAAGTTCGGATGCGAAATACGACGAGCTATTGTCTCGAAGCAAGTTCTTCCCACTAGCAGCCGCTGCGTATTCGGATAATCCGGGAAAATGCGTTGACAACAAGTTCAACAACGCCACGGTAAGCTGATGTCTTCTTGCGTAGCGCAATAAAGTCAAAACGATTCAAGATGGCGACAAGTCTTTGAATTCTAGGTCATCAAAACGTACGCAGCCCCGTGTGGAACCGGCGCCAATGATCAGGACACTTGTTTCGGCTTTTTGGCAATTCTCCCGGAAGAACGAGCAATCGCGTTGGGATTCAGGTGCGTTTCCCAATAGAAGGGTCGCTGTTATCGGCCGTTACGGCGATTTTTGAATTGCGTTTTTGCGGTTTCGAAAAATAGCTATTCTTCTTGGGGAATTTGAGTCATTCTCAAAGAAACGTTTTGTATCGGCCGAAGCTCTATGTAATAATTAGTCCGTTTGAAAGGTCGCTGGAGTGATTTTTGGTTGTTGCACTGTGCAAAAAAGATCAAGGTTCAAGGAACAGCCAAAAAAACGGTGCAGAAAGCAAGAAATTGCACAGTGCAAACGGAATATTTGTTTTCATATTGCAGAAATCACTCCAGCGCTTTAAAGAGCCAGAACAGCCACCTTTAAATCGTGTTTTTACGACGTGGAAACGAAATGTCAAAAAAGTTTTTTTATGTCCTGCAGCGAAAACAAAGGCGTCAGAGTTGCAAACAGTAAAACAATTATTAGTAAGCATGTAGAATGTCACCATTATTTTTTTCCGTTCTTATTGGTACAGTAGACAAAGAAACTTTTTTGACATTTCGTTTCACACGCCGTAGAAAGCGCAATTCAAAAGTAGCTGTACTGTCCCCTTAAGTGCGACGCACAGATTTTGCGAGCCCTTGGCGCTTTTTTTTATTTTACTGTTTTCCACTGGTAATATTGAAAACATTAAAATAATTAATAGTACGCATGTAGAAACTCACCATTATTTTTCCCATTGTTACTGAGATTGTAGACGACGAAACTTTTTGGACATTTCGTTGTAAAAAGCGCGATTCAAAAGTAGCTGTACTGTCGCTTTAATAATCAGTGCTAATCTTTACCCAATTCTTCAGAGGCTCCATGACCAAGGAGCAAATCATTCGAGAAGGAGTGGACACTTTATTCAAGCCGGGAGTCCCCGCATTTGGCAATGCTAAGATCAGTTTTTACTTTTCCACGGCATTCAATGCAGTTTGGAACAGTGGAATGAAAGTCGATTTCACAAATGTCGCAGAGCAATTCAGCAATTACAGTATATGGGTTTGTTACCTTGTTGTATCTTCTAAAACCCTGAATGGTTTTAGGTCACCGGACATTCGCTTGGTGGTGCGATGGCGTCGATTTGCGCCGCGCAAATCGCATTTGACCAACCCGCAGAGGCCCGTCGTATAATGCTGTATACCTACGGACAGCCTCGCGTTGGGAATCGGAATTACGCCGACTTTGTTGACCAAAACATTCGCGTAGCGTTTCGTGTGGTCCATTATCGCGACGTTGTCGCCAATGTCCCATTAATCGACATGTCGCGGTTCTGGCATCACCAAATGGCCGTGATATACAACCAGAGCATGAACATTGGGAGTGGCTACGGCGAATGCGGTGGAAGCGACATACAATGCACTGTGAAGTATTTCACGGTCCAAAACTCGGTGGACGACCATGTTTTTTACTATGGAGTCAGAGTTTCGGATTATGGGGTTAATGGATGCCGGCTAACGCAAAGAGTTGGCATCGATATAAGGCCTTTGGAGCAGTAAACTCGACAAGGGAAATGAACCAAGTGCGACGCGCAGATTTTCTTTAAATTTGGCACACATGCCAGGCATAGGCCACATATTTATTCCGGAAAATTTTAGCTCGCGCTTTGCAGACGCAGCCGAGATATTTAACGATCTTTATGGTCGAGAGAGTACGCAAAACGCGGAGAGTAGTCTGAGGGAAAAACGCTTTTTAGCCATATATTTGCCAGTTTTGCATGGAAAAAATAATTTTTTTGTGGAAACATCACTCTCTACAATAAAGATAGATGTGAAACTTTTCATGACAAAATTCGCAAAAAAATTTTACATTTTTTTCGACTTTCGGCCTAAAAGTCTCAGATGTTTCTGCAAAGTGCGAGCTAAAAATTCCGCATATGTCTTATAGAAAATTATTCGAAATTTGAGTTTTAATTCAAATTTGAGCGTTGCATTTTGAACACTTCTCCTGTCAGAGGGCTCTCCGCATTTCGCTTACTCTCTCACCGATATCTGAACATCACACTTCGCCTGTAAGGTTGTTAATAAATGCAATAAAGACTATGGATTGCTGTAGTTTAAAATTCAATTTTTTTATTATTGACCTTTATCCTTCGATTATTAAAAATTTTACAGTCTAATTAGAATTTTAATTCCAAAAACACGAGTATAAAAATTTTTTTTTCCTTAAACGTTGAACAATTTCAGTATGAAAAATTTGCTTTTTATCGCTTTGATTGCAATCATCTGCAATTGCTGCAATGCACAAGGGCGCCCAAGGATTTTCAATGATACTAGTGAGTGATTTAACAATTACAGTCAGAACTCTGCACAACGAATTGCAAGCGACAGAAAAACTTGTTCGTTATAGAAGGGTTTCGTCGTACGAGGACTCATTTAGGCATAAAATCGGCAAATGGGACCTCTAAGATTGTATGTTATAGAGAATTCTTTGTTGTATGGAAGTTTGTTGTACAGAGGTTCCACTGTACTGAAAAATTGTTCGGTATAGAAGGGTTTCGTTGTACGAGAGCTCATTTAGGCATAAAATCGGCAAATGAGACCTCTAAGATCCTTTGTTATAGAGACTTTTTTGTTGTATAGAAGTTTGTTGTACAGAGGTTACAATGTAACGCAAGTTTCCCCTTTATTTTTTGTCAATACAGTAGTAAAAAACTTTAAAATTCAGTCCCAAACGGTCCGCCAAAAGCTATTTGCCACTATCTAATGGACAGCACAATGATGATGGTGGCCAGGATGCCAACGAACCGAAGAAATCGTCAAATGGCGATAAGAACCAACGAAAAGACCATGAGTTACTATGTAAGTGGGAGTTTCGTTATTTTTAGTTGACCAAATGCGAGATTTTCAGATCGTGCTTTGCAGAAACGACCGAGATTTTTAGACCAAAAGTGCGGAAAAATGTGAATCCTTTTCGCAAATTTTGGCATGAAACATTTTGTACCTATTTATACTGTAGAATGTAATGTTTCCACAAGAAATAATTTTTTTCCGTGCGAAACTGGCAAAGATATCGCCAAAAAAAATTTCTCTCTGACCGCTCTCTCCGTTTCGCGTACTCTCTCGGCCGCAAAGATCGTTGAAAATCTCGACTTGGTCTGCAAAGTGCAAGCGAAAACTTTCAGGAATCGACATGGGCCCTATGCACGTGCAAAATTTAATGAAAACCTGAGCATCGCACTTGGGGTACTTCCATTGTAATGCAAAGCAAATATGGGATTTTATCTCTAGGTTGTCAATCCACCGTTGTTGTATCCGCCAGCATGCATCGCATCCATCTATCGTTGCATGGAAACTCAATTGGAGATGGATAGACCACTTCATGATCCGCACGGCTGTTGCTACAACTGTAGCGATAAATAAACCTTTGTCACTTGAAATGCTCAAAACCCAAAAATTTTTTATCGTAGTTCTTTCAAAGCACTGTTGCAACATATATCAAATACAATTTGCGAGATTTACAATTCCCAGAAGAGAAGGTCTAGCTAGAAATATTATCCATGATAGCCAAAATCAAGATTAAATGAAGAAAAACTGAGAAAATTCAACAAAAATATGATAACTCAGTCAAAATTATCAGTAAAACGACAATACAATCAATTTAAATTATCCAAACAACTCGAAAACTCACCAAATATCAACAATCTATGGTGCATTACAGTATTATACGGCAAAGTACAATAATATATCGTATCATACATAAAAATATCGTTATATTAGGTACTATGGACAAAATTACAACAGTACAGTATTACCTACAATTTTTAAGTAGTAGTAGTATATCGGAGAAATTCCCTCCTCTGATGCCTTATAAGAATATAAGGTATAATATAAAAAATGTAAAATAATATTTCAGGACTCTAAATTTCGTTGGATATCGTTATTTTGGCCACAGTAGAGAGGGGAGTACTCCCCTAAAGCCAAACAAGTTTGGCCCCAGTGTCTACATCACTTTTTGTGAGCAGACCCCATGGTCAGGATTACCGTCCGAGCCCGGGATGCCAAGGAGGGTCTATCCTCATCTATCTTGGGGTGTGTCCCGCCGGTTCAAGAGGCGGAATTTTCGTTTCGGCCGGTATTTCCCGCCTTGCTTCACAACAACTTTCCTTTCACTATTCCTTGTTTCGAAAATGTTGGGAAAAGTGGGACGACATTTCTGGAGTGTCGATTATAACAAAAAACAAAATTGTATATTTGCTGCGAACTTGCCACCCCCCTACTTTGCGCGTACTGCTCAAAACTTACGTGTCAGATCCTCCGAAAACTTACGTAGTGAAGCTAAAAGTTTTGGGGGTTTGTTTGACCTCATAACCTGCGACTGATCTCGTGGGACGTTTTAAGCCGGAACCACAGTGCCGGCCGCGGTATAGAGGCGAGCTCTCGCTACATTATCCATCGTGGGGACCTCGTTGACCCGCCTTAACTTCGGACCAGCCACAGGCCCCCGCTCATGGCTGCTCGGAGTCGCAAGAGGACTTTTTCCGAACGCCAATCGATTACCGAACTCTGCGGCTTATCGATGGCTCTGAACAGCCGTCAACACGGGGTTAGGTCGATTTGATAAGTTTGGCCACAGGCCTTGAGCATCCATCCAATCATCGTTCTTCCACCTCAGCAGCCTCCACTCGTTTCAGAGAGTGGCAATTCGCAATATACTTTAACATTTTTGGTATGTCATACTCGACACCCCGGCGTCCATTCCCACTTTTCCCAGCACTTTCACAAGGAGTAGTGAAAATAGAGCCTGTTCCGCTTTTGGTCACCAGTTCCGGGTCAACGGAATACGCGGCGTAGTCCGATTACCAGCGCTTGACCGCAGGTACTAACAACCCCAAGAAGAAGAGGAGATCAACCCCCCTGAGACCCAAGGCCCGAACAGTCCCTCGGACCCCCGACTCCCTCTCTCTCTACTGTGGCCAATTTTTGATACCCAACGAAAATAGAGCCCTAATTTCAACTAGTTATGAAAGCTTTTTGCCCCTCATAGAGAAAGGAACGCTCTCCGATTACCACTACTAATGTATACAACAAAAGTCGAATATTTCTCATACAAAAAAGCAACAACGATTACCAATCCATTTGAAGTCAATGGTTATTGTGCACATCGTTGTGGTTTCACTTGTTTCACCTCATCATCCTTTGCGACCCATGCTTGGGGCCAATTGATAAATTCGAGAAGGGAACTTGAAGCGAGGTTGAAGAAGGGAAGATGAGACAAAATCTGCAAATAAAACAACGTAATTAATGTCTACAATAATATGCAAGTACTAGGGGAGTAAATCAACTCATAAAGAAGGTCAACCAACAGGCACAGCGTGCGCAGCTGGACACAAACAAAATAAAATTAAAATTTTCTAGCTTCGCCCAAGCAATTTCGTAAAAATTCCACGTCGTTTCTAAATATCAAAGCAAAAAATAAAAACAACTCACATGAAATCAGATGATAAGTCGACTTGGATCCTCTTGAGCTTGTTTCTTGAGAGGTCCAGCGATTCGGAGATCTTGAAGTCAACATTGAGCAAGGCGAAGACAAATTTCATTGTCTTCGTCTGCTATGGTCAATAGAACACGTTTGAAGATGAAGGGAAACCTTCAACAAGGGAGAGAAAATTGAATGGATGCTCTGAAATCAAAGAAAACAGTGAAATTGAACAAATTTTATATTATTCATGCCTAAAATAATGTAAAACAAGAAAATTCAAACGCTTACGTAAATGTATCTCCGAAGGGTCGAGGTTTCCAAGGAGAAGAGAGGTTGTTCACGGTCACAAAAAATCAAGACTTTGTCCTTTAATGGTCAATTCACGTTGGAAAGGTCTCAAGTGACGTGAAATCGAAGTAACCATGGGTCTATCCGGGATTTGTGGTCTGTTGAGCTTTTATGAAAGCAGATCCAATCAGAGTTCTTGATAAACATCCAAGTTTCAATCTGAAATAAAGAATATGCTAAATAACACCAAGTATAAGGTCAAACACCAAAAACCCCAAATTCTAGTTGAAAAAAGATCTCATATGCCTCAAAGGCACGAGAAAGAAGCTTGTAGACAAAAAAATCGAGTAAACCCCAATTTCCAGCAATAATTCATCTCCCTCTGAATCCTCCAATGTCTAGTACAATATAGGCCAAAGATTCCCAATTTTCGACCTAATTCCGCAAAGAAAAAATAAAACACAAGCTTACTTCATATTTAAGCTGGTTGATCCTATTCAACGGCAAATCGTGTCAAATTATCCATCTTTGGAGATGATTTTGTCTTTGACCATAGCAGCTCAGAGCTAGACGTTGCAACGCACTGGACATGGTTTTTGAACGGTCACAGCTGAAAAACAAAGGTCATACGAGGTCAAATTTATGTAAATAGCGTAGGAATCAAAAAAACACGAGCATACGCGAAAAATTCAGGGTCCATAAGCAATTTAGTTATCCATCAACAAAAATTCACGAAAGGCAAAGGAAAACAGAATTTCCTTGCCGGCAAACTGCTTTGCACAACGCTACAACTCTCTAAAATCACAGTAGGAACAATTTACTATGCAAAATAGCAAAACAATAAATGCGACATCAAAAAATTCGGTCGCCGCTTATTACATAGAACAACAAAATGAGAATGGCGACGCGACGAAATTCGTCAACGTGTCGTGCCAAATTCGCGAAAACTCTGTACACGTGGCCAGGCAATGACGATATTTGATGACATTGCCGTAAACTTCTTGGCGTTCTGTTTTTCTCGTGTTGGGACTCAGCCGAGAGGCTAGTGCAAGCGGGAATTCGTTGAAGTCGGATCGGAAGTTGGGCTGGTTGGAACGTTTGGTCACGCTTTTCCAATATTCAGGTAAAATTTGACTTGTTTAGATTGATTTTTGCCTTACTTATCACAAAACCATTATTTTAGGCATCAAATTTAGTGTAAGATCGAAATTTAAACGTCTTTGCTGGAAAATTCAACCTACTTTGATAGCAAAATTGTTTTAGCGGTCTCTGAGGCTCATATTACAATGAATTTTAACCGAATAATGCCAGAAATTGAAGATGAAATTCGATTTTTTTGAGACCAGTCCTCAAAAACACTTGAAATTTTAGAAACCCGAAGCTTTTTTAAAAAAATTAATTCAAAGAGGTGTTCCAACTCCAGGGTGGTCCACGAAGGTCCACGTAGGGAGGTCCACGTCCTCCCTAGTTTGTCGGTGGAATAACTTTAGAACTGCTCGACAGAACTTTATAAAAAAAAATATTTTTGTAATCCTCAGGCCCCCCCCCCCCCAATTTTTTCTGGAAGAATTTCAAAAAAATTGAATCTGCCAAAAAATTTGTTTTATTACCCTTGGGTCATTTTGAGCCGCACCGAGCTCATTTTCCAACGGTTTTCATTCAAATTTGTTTCAAATTTTGGAGAAAACTCCGTAAATTTGAAAAAAACCCGTGGGACCATAAGTTCAGTGCAGTTCAAATTGAACCAAAGGCACCACAAAAAAAATTTTGGCCGGGAGATTTTTTTTGAAAGTCTATCCGCAAAAATTGGGGGGTCTGAGGATTACAAAAATATTTTTTTTATAAAATTCTGTCGAGCAGTTCTCAAGTTATTCTACCGACAAACAAGGCAGGACTTCGTGGACCACCCTGTACAATCCAAACATTTTTACGTATTAAAATTTATTAACAAACAAAAAAAAACATTAATCAACCTACAATATTAAGAGACTTACTAACGAATATAAAAACATTAAAATTATAAAAGTAAATCTATTACTACTTGCGCCATAAAGTCCCGACAATTTTGCACGGTGCATTTTTCTGAAATTTTCGCGGGCGTCGCGGCGATTCCCCGTTTTCACCCAAGCGACATGCACTTTTACGCGACTTAACTCCAATTTTCGCGCCCGACATCAGCAATAAACTTGTCGGGACTTTATGGCCCGAGTAATTCAAAACAAAGCATAAAGGTCACAAAACAAATTGAAGGATCTTGACAGTTGATTTTGATAGGAAGACATGGAAGATCTTGTCTATTCATCTTCCGGATCTATTTCTAGAAAATATAAAATTAGAATGGACTATATAAAAAACTAGGATTAGAAAAGAAAGGTTAGAATGAAATTAGAGCTGCAAAGAAGCATAAGGAAGACATAAACAAAAAAATTCGAAAGTAGTAAGGTTGACCAAACACTAGAGGATGATTTTTGCTAAATAAAAAATTTCGCAGCAAAACTGAGAACTTGTAAGTGGCAGACATGGTGGTCTTTGAAGTCCTGCCTCTCTAGTCTGCTTGTGGAATAACTCGGGAATGGCTCTACAGACTTCGACAAAAATTTTGTAATCTAAATGCCCTACGCAAGTTCTCCTCGCAAAATTTTGTAAAATTCTTGACAACCCGAGGGGATTACGTACAATTTTAACAGTTTATTCCATTCTCAAAACTGAAATTGAAATGTGATGTTAAAATTGTTAAATAATCCCCTCGGGCCGCCAGGAATTTTGCAAAATTATACGAGAAACATTTGAGGGGCCTTTAGATTACAAAAATTTTTTGGTCAAAATCAGTAGAGTCATTCCCCAATGATTACACAAACAAACTAAGAGTAATTCATGACCCACTCTGTCCATCCATTACAAATTTCAATTTTTGCTACAAAATTTATTATTTAGCAAAAATCATCCTCTAGTGTTATGCTAAGCTTACTGCTTTCACATTTTTCTATTGATTTCAAATAAAACATTTACAAAAAAATATTGAGTAAAAAATATTATAAGAAATAAGTTAGACAGTTAGCGAACCTAATAATATGCCCATCCGGGATACCTATGCTCATTATAATAATAATTCTCTGGCAATTTCAAATTCCGAGCATAGATCTCGGGATAGTCTTTAATTTCTTGTCGTCCCAAGTAAGCGTCTTCATTACCTCTTGGCACGCCCCACGCGACGTGAGGATACATTCCGCGTTGTGTGGATTTCACTCGGATAATCGTCCCAAAGAAGGTTTGTCCTCGTCTCGAGTTGTTAATGTCTCTTGCTATGGCCCGCGGAACAAACGACGTTTCGACCAGGCAATTCGTCTTCTGATCAAAGTTCATTGGGACATAGAGCTGAACTACGACCTGAAAATGGGGAAAAAGTAAAAAAAAATATTACGAATGTGGTTGACAAGGTAAACGTTCAAACTGCGGCGCTCATTTTTTTATTTTGCACACTTGCTAGGCCTGATCGACGTATCAATTCCAGAAAATTTTACGTCGCGGTTTGCTGGGGCAGCCGAGACATTCAAGAATACATGGCGTCAAGAGAGTACGTGAAGTGCGGAGAGCGGTCACAGAGATAAACAATTTTTGGCCTTATCTCTGCCAATTTTGCGTGGAAATTTTGCTTAAGAAATCAATTTTTCCACTCGAAATTGCCAAAGATGGCTAAAAAACGTTTTTTTCGAACCGCTCTCCGCATTTCGCGTACTCTCTGATCGGCAAAAACCGTTGACTCTTTCGGCGACAATTCGTAATTTCTTTTATTTTTCTCATGAACGAATGGGCAAAATTTATATAAAATCTGAGCGTCGCACTTCGAAACATTCCTTTGTGAAACGTGCCCAACTCTTCTCCTCGACTTACTGCGCATTGTTTATGATAATTCACGGGAGTTGCGAGAAATGGCACCTGGTTCTGATCCACGCGAGCGATGAACTTGGCTTTCATTACAGCGCCACTAGAAATAAAAAATAACGTTAACTAATCAGCCAAAAAACTTTTTTAACCTTACTGCAACGGGACTAAGCACTTGACCCAGATCGCCAGTTCTATGGGCACATGTACGTCGACCAGATATGCTTCGTGGCCGAGTTCTGGGTTGTAAACTTTCGCTTCTTGCGTGTCCTCCTTATAAGAAACGACGAGTGCAATGATCTCTTTGGTTTGTATGAATCCGTTGCAAAATGCGGCGAGCTGCTCGGGTTTGGCCAACTGGGGCTCTTCCAGCTCCTTACAGTAGGCTGAAATTTTTCAAAACATTCAAAATCTAAGACTTGAAAAAAAAATTATAAATTTCGACAATTTTTCGTACAAAAAACGACTTTCTGCAAAACGCGAGATAAAATGCGCATTTAAAAAAAATCCTACCCAACATGCGCGTTCTGAGCCCCATTTCAGCGGAGTCGGTTGGCTTATACGTGAAACGATTCTTTTTCATGTACCATGGCTTTGGCTTTTCGACCGGAGGCTTCAGTGGGGGTCCATTCAAGACTTTGATGATTCCAGTTCCATTGAACGGCTCGTGACGTTCCCTTGTCAATCTCCGGTCCTCTTTTCCGTACAACAAGACCTTGCCTGGGTGGATTTTTAGTGGCCTGAAAAAGATTTTCAACATAAAAAGACAGCCGAAAATCTCGAATTTTCCTTTAATTTTCGCCAATTTTCAATTTCTGCATACAGTAAATTCACATGTACAACATCACCAATTCCCTTGATTTCCTCTTCCAAATCCACAACAATTTGATCTTCAACAACTCCAGCGCGCCCTTTGATAGTCATTTCATGAATTTCCGTAGCCAAGATTCCTTCGTAATGCAGATTTTGCAGGAAATAATGATCGTTCGGGTTCTAAATGTCAAAGAATCATGGATAATATCTAAAAACTTACCAAAATTTCGCGGATCCCTCCGGATGGAACGACGAAAGAGGACATCTCGACTGTTCGAAGCCAACGGAATAAGACTGTATCAGGTGGAATCCTAGAAAGTTAAAAATTATGTTATACATGGCAAAAAAATTCAAAAAGTCTCCAAAAACGTGAAAAACTTGAAACATACCCATAAAGACAAAATAAAACTCACCACACCGCCTTGACATCATACAACGTTCCTGGCACAAGGTCTTCATACCCACACCCAATTGCGATTTTCCCGATCAAAGGTGAATAAAGATAATTTTGAGTCTCTTCTTTCAGCAATCCAGAAAATAAGGAAAATCGCACATAGGCGGCGGTGGTGATTAACTGAAAAGAGAATGAAATTGAAGTTTGTGATATTACACTTGCTTGACTTAAATTTCGAAAGAAAAAAGAAAAATAACTCACCTCCAACCGTTGATCTCCATTCGGCATCTGGCGGACCACATGTCTGCAAGCTACCTCGCAATCGTAGTCCTTCCCGAGTTCGAAAACTTTCCATTGGCCAACTTCAACACCTTTGGTTCTTGTCTTTTTTTCGTGGGATGTATTACATCTGTACAATGTAAATTCACCATCAGGTGTTTTGTTGACGCATACAGCCAGATCCATTTTACCTAAAAATGCAAAAGTACAACATCTTTTTGAAATACAACTAGACATTGACTACACAATATCTGATACCAAGTATAATAAACATTTGATCAAAAATTTGGCAAAGCGTGAAAATAATACTTCGAAACAATCATAATCAAGCTTGTAAAAAAGTTTTGATTAATGTTAAACAGTTCCAGACAAAAAATTAAATAAAAATGTTTTTGGTATCAAGTGTAATATCCGAAAGACGAAATCAACCTAAGAGCCAAGGCAAAAAGGTAAGAAAAACTCACTTTATCCTCAAAATGATCAAATCCAACTGTTATCCAAGAAATACGGCAAGAAAATGGAACGCAAAGTTTGTAACCGCAATCTGTTGTCAATGGTAGACGAAAAACCCTAAAATAACAGCTTCAACGTGCTCACAGTTGCTCAACATTTCACAATACCCCATGAAAAGGAATTTTAAACTAAGTCTTCAATAATCTTAGACAAAAACCAGCATGGACAACATCCGATACCAAGTGTAATATCTGAAGTGTGAAGAAAAAGTTTAAACATCAACGAAATTATTATAAAAAACTCACTCTACTGTCGAAATGACCCGATCAAACCGACCTCCAATAAGATCCTCAACAAAACGAGCAGTCGGCGTTGACCGCGCAATCGAGTGAATGGGTTGATCGGAGAAAACACCTAAAAAGTGAAAATTTACTGCACCAAGAAGCCTCGAATTACCTCGAGAACCCACGTTTCTAACGAAGAATAATAGTAGAAACAAAGAGACATCATGGATTTTTTTGACCTCTTCCGGAGGCCCAGTATAATATTTTTGAAAATTGAAAAAATAAAGAAAAAGCTAAAAAATATTCACATTGCTGCTCAAGATTGTTGAATCACCCGCCGGAAGTGACAGCTAGTGCACAGCTAGTCACTTTACACCCATCAAAACCTCATTTTCCATCAAAAAACCTCCCATTACCTTTTCCAATAATTTTTGTGATACTTCGCCGCAAACCTTGGACAAAGTGTCAGAGACAGAAAACTCGGGTACAAATTGCGGATAATCGGTATTCCAGACAAATACAATGTTTTATTTCTTGTTTTATTGTATTTTAATAAATCAATTATTTTATTTAAAAAATTTCAGGTGTTCATTTGTCTAAATGTCAAAAAAAATCCAATTTTCTGTTTCGGGAAATGTCAGGCGTTTGACAAAAATTAGTCAGTCGATTGGAGTTGAATCAGACCTGAATTTCGGAGGAAAAATTAAACGCTGACAAAATTTCGGCTCCCGAAAATTTATAAATCGGAAGCGAAAAAGTTATTTTTATATTTTTTTTGAAAAATTTGGATTTGAGAATTGCCGATGGACGATTTGATTTCGTCGACTTCGAGCAGCACTAGTGAGCGGATAGGTAAGTGTTTGAAATGTTGAGCCGGGTTTCTAGAGAATTGGGAACGAATTTACGACCTTATTTTAGGTTGGTTGGACGTAAATGCCTTTAGTTTGGAAGTGGACAAGAACAAAGTAAAGAATCATACTGAAAAGTAAGTAGTGCGAGTCTTAGGGTTTTCAAATATCATACTTGTTATAATATTTGAATTCTTAAAACATAATTTTTCAATTTTAGTTACAAATGGCAAAACAACAAAAAGTTGGTAGTCCGAAGAGGAACCAGCTTCACGATGTTCCTTTCAACGTCCAAACCCTTCAATCAGCGGGCACATGCAGTAATTCTTGTCTTTAACATTGGCGCAGGACGCTCCGAGCCGAATGCTACCCAACAAGTCCAAGTTCTCCCCAAAATGGCAATGGATCAAAGTCAATACGGGACTGAGTGGACCGCCGAAATGGTGGAGAGTGATGAGAACTCGGTGATTGTTGAGGTGGGAGTGTAATTCTAGATTTGTGTTGTCGAAAAAATTAAAAAAGCGTCAAAAAAGAATTAGAACTCTAATTATCCCTTTTTAGATTCATATCCCCATAAAATGCATCGTCGGTTGTTGGAGACTCCGAATTTTTAGTGGATCCTTCGATGAGAATGAGCAAATCAGCAATGTTCATGAATGTAGTGTCTCTAAATTTCAAAAAACTGATGTTTATGTGCTTTTCAACCCTTATTTGGAGGGTGAGTGGGTGTGTCGGTCAAGTAGGACAAGTTTTTTCAAATGCAAAACTTATTTTTTGCTTTTAAAGTTTTTTATTTTTGCCTTCCAAAAATATTAATATTTGCTGTCCGGAAATTTAATTTCTGCTTTCCAAAATTTTTATTTTTGCTTTCAAATTTTTTCCCCAAAAATTTTTTTTTTCAACTTTAGCCGACTCCACATTCTACGAAAACGCCTGTGAGCGGGCGTTTTATTTGAATCAACAGACGGAATTATCGTTTTCCGGAACAAAAGTCGGCCCAAATGGATACAATTTCAGCAAAAACCCATGGGTTCATGGACAAGTAACATGATTTTCGGCTTTTTTATTATCGAAAATTTTTTTTCTTAGAATTGAAAAAATTTAATTTTAGTTTGATGAAAATACCCTAAAAACCGCTGTATTTTTGTTGGAAAAGATGACAAAGGACGAAAAGAAGCCGAAAACGACCGGAATTACAGTGAATGATCGGATGAATGTGGTCAGGGTGATAAGAAAAATGGCTTTTGCGGTGAGTTAAAGATGATTTTAGGAAGTTTTCACAAAAAGAATGAGATTTTTCTGGTAATTTTCGAGATTTTCCTGGTAATTTTCGAGATTTTTCGACTTAAAACCTCCAATGGCTTTTCAAAGCGTCGGCGAAATCTTTTATGAGGGTCAGATAACTGTACTCGCTATTTTTGCCAAGTCTCATCAAAATTTACCCTGTGTAAAGCATTTGCTAAAACTTGTTTGGCATAATTGCTTTCCTCATTTTTTTGTTTTCCATGCTTGTTATTCATTTTAAAACACGTTCGTGATCATTTCGTACCATATTCAGGTAAAAACAATCTTCTTTATGACAGCAGACCTTGAAACAGATGACACAAATTTCATCTCAACCAAGCAACTGATCGACAAATTCATCGAATCCCAGCGTTCGCTGATTTCGACGGAGAGCTTCATCCACGCAAACCTTTACATCTCGTTGATTCGTTCGTTGGGAATTTGTGCTCGCTCGGTCACGTGTATCGAAGCCAGCTACGATGCGGATCCTACGTTGACGGTGGATCGGGCTTTTGTCAAAAATTCGGACGACTTTACGTTTGAGCCAATGAGAAATAGTGTGGTGAGTTTTTGAAAAAAATGGATTTTGTAATATACGATTCATTAATTTATGTCAGACATTATACTCACAAGGGAGTACTCCAAGTCCGACGCTCAGATCTTTGGTAAATTTTGCACACATGTGCTCCGGATATTAATTCCTGAATATTTTAGCTCACGCTTTGCAGGGAGAGCCGAGATATTCAACGATCTTTGCCGCCAAGAGAGTACGCGAAAGGAGGAGAGCAGTCAGAGAGGAAACACTTTTTGTTCATATCTTTGCCAGGTTCGCGCGGAACAGCTTGATTTTTTTGTGTTAACATTACGCTCTACGGTAGAAATGCGTATGAAAGTTTTCATATCAAAATTTATAAAAACAGTGTCAAATTTTTGCCAACTTTTGATCTAAAAATCTCGATAGTTTCTGCAAAACGCGAGCTAGGAAACTCGCATATGTCTTAGAAAACATCATTCTAAATTTGTGCCAAGTTGCATCAAAGAGAACGTCACACTGTGAGCACTTTTCCTGTCAGAGCGCTCTCCACATTTTGCGTACTCTCTCGCCGACAAAGATTGTTGAATATCTCGGGTCTCGCGTCAAACTGCGATGAGAAATTTTCTGGAATCCATATATGACCGGTCTACAGAAGGCGCACAAAATTTCAATACAATCTGAATTTGGAAATTTCCTTTTTTGGTAAAAAAATTTTTTTGTCATCTTTGTTTCCAAATATGGTTAGAAACTTTCAAAAAAACTGATCTCGTCAACTTTCAAGGCCTTATCAGACTTTCTAAGTACTGTAAATTAAGTTACTGTAATTCTTTAGGGTCAACTGTGGGAATGCACGCGGACCTTCCATATTTGGGTCGAATGTTTTTGCCGCCGTTCGGACATTGGCTCCGCCTTTGATGGCTGGCAATTGGTTGATCCGACCGCGCCGGAATCCCCTTTGTCATCGAGACAATTCGGGCCGGCTTCATTGCAGTCTTTGAAGCGGACGAAACTGGACGTTCCCTACGACGCCCGACTGTTTTATGGAATGTATCGCAGCAACAAAGTCCAATGGTTTTATGAATACGAAAGCGACGCTGATGAATACAGATTATTGCACGTGAAATTCTGCTGGGAGAATGAGTTGTAAGTCGAAAAAAATAGTCAACAAAAAATCAGGTTTCGCTATCTCTCATTCGTGGCAGATCGGGCAATATCGAATTTTCATAGCTTTTGCGAAATTGTTTGTCTAGCTGACCAATGAGTTGACATTACAGCTAAAAAAATTTTTTTCTCTTTGACTAGCCAAAGTGTCTGAATCGCTTTAAACCTCCAAAGATTGCCAGCCAGACTGTCGGAATTGGCGTTTAACATCGAAGTGACAACTAAATTTTTAAAATTGTTAGCCAAAAACTTTTTGGTTTAGCTTTGGAGTTTTAAAGCGATTCAGACACTTTTGGCTAGCCAAAGAGAAAAAAATTTTTTGCTGTAATGTCAACTCATTGGTCAGCTAGACAAACAATTTCGCAAAATTGACTATGAAAATTCGATATTGCCCGATCTGCCACGAATGAGAGATAGCGAAATTTTTAAGTAAATTTGCGCCAAGTTTTAACCAAAAATTTTTCAAAAAAATTTATTTCAATTTTATTACGAAGACAAAATCTCCTCGTATGTTTCACAGATTACGCAGAGGGCCGGTCCTTGGCGGTGCTGGCAAAAGTCGGATTATTGCGTTTTCTTTGGGTCACTTTGCTCAGGCTCCTTTTTGTTCGCTTTGGTCAATTTTTTGTTTTTCTTGTTCGATGTTTTCTTCGATTTGCATTCAATTTTATTCTTTGGAGCTTTGTAGTTCTTGGGAAATGGCGAAACGAAGTAAAATACGGTGAAAATTAGGAGTCCAATGATAAAACCCCTGAAAAAAGTTTGGAAGTAAAAGAATTTGGCAAAATTTCAAGTTTCGGATTGTAATGAAGCTTGAAAACAAATTAAATTACAATTTTCTACGGCATATCCGAGATTTTAAACTTGTGATTTCCAGACGCCATTAAGAGTTTGATCGAAAAATCCCGAAAATTCAAAAAAAAATCTGTGATTTTCCAGATGAAAATTTGGCATCACGTACGAAGTGAGGAATAAAACGGTTCTACAAAAAATCAATTTTTTCCACCCAAAATTCACAACTGTTCGGCCGAAAAAATTTCTTCTCTGACCGTCTTTCCTCATTTTCCATAATCTCTCAAAAAATCTAACAGCCGAGATCTTCGACGATTTTCGCAGACCAGAGACTATAGAAAATGAGGAGAGACGGTCAGAGAAGAAATGTTTTCGGACAGACCTTTGTGGATTTTGGATGAAACAATTTGATTTTTTGCATGAACGTTCTATTCTTCGTTTCGCACATAATGCCAATTTTTTATTTGCAAATTGGTAAAAAAAATGAAATTTCTAAATTTTTCGACCAAAAAAACTCTGATAATTTCTGGAAATTGCAAGCTAAAAATTTCGGAAGTGTCTTAAAAAACTCTAATCAAGATTTTTTGCCAAGTTTCATTAGATTCCGAGACCTGAAGTAAATTTTTTTCGTCCGCTTACCAAAGAATCGCTCCAAAATTGAGCAAATAAAATTTCCAATTCGATCTGGGCTCCAATTCCACATTCTTCTCCTCCGTTTCATTGTATCCAATGTTCTCGATTCGCTTCAAGTAATAGATGTTTTCGGGGGAAACAAATGGGTCCACAAAAATTTGAAATGGGCAGATATTGTCCTTCTCAAAAGTCGCCGAAAATCGATCAAAGTCGTCGTGGCGATTAATCGAAATGGGACAGGAGACGTTGGCCACACTTTGGCCATTTGCGATGACTTCCCCCGACTCCTTGACCAGCACCGTCAATTGAGTTTTGTTTTTGAAATGGGCCACATTCTTGGCGGAGTGAATTTTGATGTCATAAAAGTGCGAAATCGAATCGTTACCGTCTTTCTTGGGTCTGAAGTTGACAATAGTTACTGACAATGGCACAATTACGGTAGTCGGATTCTAATTTTGTAGATTAGACACTTACTGTTGGTGCTTTAGACCATCAAATTGCAAGGCGAACACTTGACAGGATGAGTAATATAATGAGATTCTAAAAGGTAAAATAAATTTGTCAAGAGGTAAAATCGATGCTATTAGACTCTAAATCTTTCAGTTTTTACGCCCCTAAAATACGTTTATTTAAAAAAAAAAGAAACTTTAGAAATTTTGTATAAAAACTCAGATTTTGATGTTACTGTAATCCTAGACGCCGAAAATTTGTGTGGGTGGTGTTAGAAGCTGTCATAAGCTACATGCTAAATTTTTGAATCATTTTCCCCTAGGGCCATTTGAGAGAATTCAAATTCTTTGGAGCTCGAAATTTGAAATATTGAAAAAAATTTTGTCATGTTTTGATAATGTTACAGTAATTCGGAAGGCAAAATCTCCAAGAGACCAGCAGGGTACCTCACAGGTTTTTCAACTAAGTTTTACGTCATTTACCCTTAGGGAATTTGAGGAACATCACTTTTTTGGACCCGAACTCGTAAAGGTATAACTTGTCTTGAAACTACAGTAATCCCAACACGCTGTGAAATATTCTAACAAATCTTTCCGAAACTTACTTAGCCTTTTCGCAAAATTCCGTTGTGACAAACGTGTATTGCGCCATTTGATACAGATTGTAATCTCCAACAAAGTGGTCAAAAGTTTCCGTGTGCCTGACTGAGCTGATGACGCTAAGAAAAATGAAGATTTTCTGAGGAATTGAGTCTTACGCCGCGTTTGAAATCCAACACAAGGTCTGAAAAGCCACGTAGAACAGAGGAATCTTCATGATTTTGAGTTTGAACACAAAAATCGACCAAAAAATGGGAGAAATGGCTTAAAAAATGAGGAAACCCCGATTTTCGGTGGGGAAAACATATTTTTTTTTGGGGGTTGTTTTGTTTCGCCATCGACAACACGCCGTATGTTACCGCGATGATCAATTTCAGATCGGGCCGGGCCATTCTAACGGCCGATCCGCGTTGCCCTTTAATTCCGATCGACATTACTGAACACTACTACAATATCGAGCCCTCCTCAACCGCGGAGGCGGTGCAAGACCTCGACAAGCTGGGCAAATTACCGAAGCGGAATTGCCAACAAGCGCAGGCATTGAAAACGGCCGGTGCGTTGGAAAGGTATCAAAAAATTCGGCTTTTGTATGGCACCAATGTTCTGCAAAATGCCTCGGACGTCGGGGTCACAGTAACCCCAATTCAGGATGTAAGTTGATCTATTGCGAGGAACAAACCTGTGGGCACACGAGGAGGTCCGTATTTTGCAAATTTTCCATCTTTTCTCAGTCGGAGTCGAACCTGCGACCGTTTGATTGATAGATTTTCTAATTATTAGTTGCGCTACAGAGACACATGACTCCAATTTTACTGAAAACCAAAAATTTGTTGTATAAAAGCGTTACTATTATATATATTAGGATACTCAAGCCTTCAAAATTGAATTTTAATCCGTCTGACTCCCTAGGGCACACGCTGCCACTCAAAAATTCAAATGTTTCCTGCTAAAAGTAATCCATATTCGAATTTTAGGTAATTTTCGGAGACAATGTGGTAGTTGAAATCGAATTCAAAAATAATTCATCGAAATATCGAACAGTCAACGTCTCCGTTCGAGTCCATCTGCGAAATAAAGATGGAAAAGTTGGAACTCAAGTGAATGGGTACAAGGAGACGTATGAGTTATCTTCTGGGCAAAGTAAGTATTCATGTCAACTATGCATCTATTTTTAGCCATTTTTATCATTTGGAGGCTATTTTAGACAATACTATGCCAAAAGCGCGGGAAACTTAAAATTCAAAAGCTAAAAATCTCCCTATGAAAATATAAGCTGAATTCTTGGTTTACAGGTGAATCCCTACGTTTACTTACACCGGTATCCGAATATATTCGGGTCTCCGGCAACGACAGCTACGATTTTGTGGCGGTGATTTCCGGCACGGTGCAAGAAACGGGCCAAATTTTTTTCCACGAAGAAAACTTTCATTTGAGCACGTCAATACTTGGCATTGTCGCACCAGCCACAGCAGTGGTCGATCAAGCGGTAATAGCCCTAATCGCCGTCACTAATCCCCTACCAGAGCCACTAAAATATTGCAAACTTGAGCTGACATCAGGTCATAAAGCTGACCACGTAGTGCATGTGGACCGAATGCCGAGGTAAATTTAATGCCTGACAGACAGAACAGACCAAGTCTTAAAGTTCAACTTTAATTTCTTCTATTTTCATACCTAAAATGGCGATGTTATCCATGACTTATCTTTCAGTGAAATCGCTCCAGGACAACGAATAAAACTCCCAATTAGAATTCGACTTCCTTCACTTGATCTACGTGTGCTTGTGGCCAAATTGCACTGCGAACCGCTCGGAAAAGTGACTGCTACGCACATTTTAGAAGTAAAAGAAGAATAAGATGTTATGTGTAATATAATTTTGAAAAAAATAATTATTTTGAAATAAACTACTCGTAATCACGCGCGTTTTACAATTTTTTCTGAGAACAAGCGAGAAGATGACTAAAATGTCGAAATAATATGTCACAATAACCTATTTTTTGGAACAATTCTCGAAAATTTCGTGAATTTCGTGCTCTTCGGCAAAAGTTGACATAACAAGTAAATTTCATCGAGAACATGTTTTGAAGTTGTTGCTTTTACCTTGTAAGAGGTTCGTGTTAGTAGACCGGTCAATTTTCAGGCTTGAAGTTATTATTTCCATCTCTTTTTTGTATGTAACCTAACTTCAGGTCGTGATGGACAATTTGGTGGTGACTGTGTGCGAGAATATCGACAATCACCGGCTGGGGATCTATTGTGGAGCTCGATTTGACTCGTAAGTTGTCTATCTGTTTTGTTTTTTGTATTTAGGAAGTAAATTTATCTTGCACTTTGTAAATTGATTGAACATTGATTTTTCAGTGCTCTTGTCAGAGAATACTGGAGATCTTAGTTTTTATACGGTATACTAAGACATGTTTGACATTCCTGGCGGAAATTAGGTTGTTTTACATAATAACCTTTGAGAAATTATTGATTTTTCGCTGTTTTATTGCCTAAATGAATGTATTAGTTTAACGTGGTGGATAAGAAGTGTGAGAAGGTTCACAATTTGTTGAGAGGCAAGATTTTGACGTATTTTTTCCAGATTCGAAGCCTTCCGATCCACATTCGTCGAATGGATGGCCATTACACATCAACGAATGGCCATAAACAGCTCTCGCCAAATGGGTGTAAAATATGGTGCTGAAGCTCGAGAACGCTTCAAGTTCCGGAGTATTTACTTTCGCTGTTTCCGACATGGTCCTGGCCGTCGAACCGAACAAAAACAGCCAAATCGAGAGAAAAATGCGCGAGATTGCGGGGCTTATCTTAGAGTCGTCTTCGACCCGTCCACGAACGAAATGCTGATCAGTACGTGCCATTTGAAGCATCGATTCCACACTCCCTGCAGAGAGGATACCGTGAAGATGGTTGGGCGTCGAAGCCAATGGTTTGAATGGGGTAAGAATTTCACCGTTGGTTTGATTTTTAGGTCTGGCCATGGTGAACATAAAATAATGTCAATTTTGATGTTTTAGTGGAAGAGCTGGCTCCGTCACGCGGTCAATTGATCTCTCGCTACATTTTCAGCGATGAAATTTATGCACCCGAAAATGTTTTCGATTCTCTCCAACATCTTCACCATATCGGAAATGTGATGAATAACATGCCGGCGATCCGACAACGCTCTGCTGTCAAATTGGTCAAGCGAAATCAAAAGCCCAGAGCAACAATAGAGAGGGAGAGAGAAATTTTGAACAGATACCTGCCTCAAAGTCCGGCCAATATTCCAATCAAGGACCTTCAACTCTTCACCAGCGCGGTTCAAATGATGAAATTCCCCGCAGATATCGGTATCAACGAGAGGGAAGAGGGAGAAATCGTCGATGGGGAGGATTTGCCAGTTGCCAGATACGTCGAAATTTCTGATAGTCCCGCTAAATACGAGAAATTTGCTCGTCGACCAGCCAAGGAGAAGCTCAACAACACCATAAAGAAGACCAAAGCCGCTATGCACAAAGTCGAATTGCCCACGCAGAAGCGGAATCTGACATTGGAAAGCGAACAGAAGCTGAAAAAGTTGTTGGATGACCTGGGAAAAGCTGAATCTCCAATTGATGTCCTTGGTTAATATAAAATTTTAAATTTTTTATCTGAAATTGTTATTAATTCCTGTCAAATTATTTTGTTGGTTATACGGCATTTAAATAAATTGCGCGTTGTTTTCAGAGGTTTTACAAATGTTATATGTTTTATCCCTTGAAGTTGGTATTGTTTTTATAGTTTATTTAAAATAATAATTATAGAGAATTTACAAGAATTTAATTCACATGTGTAGAGGATCAATACAATGATTCCATTTTTCAACGATGCCGTTATTTTTTCGCTTCAGTTTGTACATTATATAACAGGCATTTAAGGGTTCTTATTTTTGCACGGTGCAGTCAAATTAGGTTTCAATGTTTGCACGTTGTTTTTATCAGTTATGGATGAAATTTGGAATAGTGGTAGCCAGTAGCTCTGTCGAAGTCTTCATGTTCCTTGGGTTGACATTTTTTCGACGCAAGCCCTCGTAAAAAACGGTTTTATTTTTGCACTGTGCAGTTGAATCTGAACCAATTTTGAGCACTTTACTGTTTCCGCAAATGAATGAAATTTGGCACAGCAATATTTAGCGGGATTAGTAAGAGCCCCGTAAAGCCCAGTCTCTAGTTTTTATCATTTATGCCGTCAAGCCAGAAATTTTTTGTTTTTGCACAGTGCAGTCAAAATTAAATTTTGATTTTGCCTTGTGTATCTTTAAATACTGTACAACAGTATTAACATAAAATGCGAAGGTTGTTGGGTGCTACAAGCTACTAACAATGATTTTAAAATCTCCATTTCCACTCGAAAAAGTCGGGAAATTATGAAATTTTTGAATTTGCGATAATGGTGAAAATTGAAACCCTGAGTTGTTTCGATGATGTCAACTAATTGCGCGCTTGCCGTCTGGGTGTGTTGCCGGATCAGATAAGCGGGTTCTTTGACGAATTTTGAGATAAGTTGTAACCAAAGCCATTTATAATTGAACCTGCGGTGATTTTCAACGGTTACATGCCGTGAACGGCAATAAAAAGGGGATTTCTCGGTGTTTTACGGCATTACTCAGCCTAAGCGCCTTCCGGTTACTGATTCGAGCCAAAAATTTTAGACTGCAACCTTGACTATACGGTAAAAACAAATGTCTAAGGATTTATTATTAGATGTGCAAGGTCTACGATGCGTGGCCGTTATATTTGTGGTCCTTTTCCATTTATGGCCAACGATTTTTCAAAACGGATTTTTGGGAGTTGATATGTGAGTATCACGGAAATGAGTTTTTTTTTTCGATTTTTTCGTTTGCTTAGGATGGAAAATTCTAATGTAAGTTTTTTTTCAGATTTTTTGTCATCTCCGGTTTTATTATGTGCAAAATTTTGCATAAAAAACCCATCGACTTTGGCACTGTGCAAGACTTTTACCTCCGCCGATTTCGCCGCATCATTCCGCTTTATTTGAGCGTAATTGTTGGAACGATTTATGCGGCCTTCAAGATCATGAACTCAATGGAGTTGAACACTGTGGCCAAGGAGTCAAAATCAGCCATGTTCTTCGTTTCGAACATGTTCAATTTGCCCGAAACCGGGTATTTCGGCGCGGAGAATAGGTTTCCCCTGTTTCTACACACATGGTCGTTGTCGGTGGAGTTGCAATTTTATGTCGTAGTGCCGATGATCTTTTGTCTTTTGGAGAAGTTTAATGGGATCACGACGAAAGGTGGAGCCATCTTTTTGGTTGTAATTGGGCTGGTTAGTTTGGCGCTGCAAAACTACTTCAGTTACGGTAAGTTTGGCTTGAAAAAACGGGCAGCTGAAGAGCAGAAAAGTTTGTGGGAAGCTTTTTGCCCTGAAATAAGATCAAATCTGCGCCAGTGAAGTTGGATCTTGATCTTTGGAGTGAGTCTGTGCAAATTTTTCGCACTGTATTCGAACACTTTTTGTTCATAGAGTTCATGCTTAAAGGGCGAGACTCTGGTTTTAGTTAAAGCGACAGTACAACTACTTTTGAATAGCGCTTTTTACGGCGTGCAAACGAAATGTCCAAAAAGTTTCTTTGTCTACTGTACCAATCGATGCTTGTGGGTTGTTTTGCAACGTTTCGGAAATTCGCAAGCGAAATGCTCAAAGTGCGATGAATGTCAAATCGAAAAAGAAAAAGAAAGGGAACTGTTCAAGTTGGCATTTCGTCACAAATATGGGATCCGAGAAATGTTTTTTGACCGATTTCTTGTCCAATTTGGTAAAAACCAGGTCTTTTTTTGACAAAGTTTACCATTTCCAAGCTACATGGATTCTTTTCAGACTTGTTTTTACCGGTAATTCCTAGCGGGAAAATTAAAAAATAATTTTTCCGATAAATCTTTGGACGAAAAGCCAATTTGAAGAGTTCCCTTCTCAATTTGACGCGTATCGTCGTGAAGCCGTATTCTTGCGAGCAGCTTCCCTTTGTGAATTGCACTTGACCGCAGCGTGAACAAGTTTTTTAGATGAAAACCGCTCCCACATGTCATTGTACTGTCGGATTTGGCAATTTCTCGCTGGATTTGCTGCTTTCTGCATCCGAAATGAAAGCTTCGAAAATGGACACAATGACGATAAATATCAACTTCTCAATGGTCAGAGAATCGACGATTCAACAATCGAAACGAGGGATACGAATCTCGAGGGCTTCCGAAAAGTGTTCACGGTTCAAAGCCTCGCTGTGGTACTAATGATTTCACAATTATGCATAAAATACGCTCAGAACAAAGAGATCGAGCGGATATTAATTGTAATTACCGCTACAATACTGCTTAGCTTCGGGGATTCAATCTTGTCGATGAAAAGATTCGTAAAGATTGGCGACATTTCGTATGCCATTTACTTGATTCATTGGCCTTTTTTGGAATTATTTAATTTTGGAGATTTTGGCAAGACTGGTGGAAATGCAATTGGAATTCAAGGTGCGTTGTAAACACTAGGAACTAGACATGGCTTCGGGCCGGCCTGTTTTTTCAAATCGCCGGGAAAACACAAAATTACTAAGGTAGGATAAAAAAAATTGTTAAAAAAGTGTTGTAAACTTTTTTGAAATGATCGTATATGTGTGAAAAACATATTTAGACCCTAACAACTACAAATGCTTTCAGTGATACGGCGAAAGAAATGCCGCTTCTATGGGTTTGTGCGGTTTATTTAAAATAAAAAATTCCAGCTGCATACGATGTAACATCGATTTTGAAATTGCGTAGAAACTAGTTCATTAAATTTTGTATCTGCAAATAACAAAAGTATGCATGTTCTTTTGACTAGACATGGCTCCCGGGCCAGGCCGTTTCAAATCTGCTTTGGCCCGGCCCGTAGATATCAAGTCGCCCGGCAAATATAACATATTAACTAAGATAGGATGAAAAAAATTTTCGAAAAGTTCTGCAAACCTTTTTGGAATGATCGTATATAGTTTTTTCTCTGCCTGTCTGATTGGGTTTTGACCCTCTATTTTTGTTTTCTACCACACTTTAACACCAAATTTTTCGTAAAAAATTTATGTGTCTTCTCCTTTCAGATGGCGTATTTGTGATAGCATCCGTTCTGATTATCGCATATCTGCTCGAAAACTTCTTTAAAACGCTGTCAAGCTACATGACTTCGTGGATTTGGCTAGTCCCAACTTTGCTTCTACTCTATAGCACTGCCTATTGCGCAACGATTTTCATTGAAAGCAAATCTTGGGAAACGAATTTGAACGGTCAAAGTAATGCGACAATCAGCTTTGAGGAGCAAGTAATCAAGCTGTATGAAAACAGAGGCAATTACAACTTAACAACGGAAGAAGTAATCAAATTGAACGTGGAAATGAAGGAATATGCGCACGAGAATTTCAGCACTTGCCACAATAAGAGTCGGGTTCTGCCGACCGATGTGAAAGTGGACTGGAAAGGTTATTCGTATTGGTGTCATAAAAGAGCAAGTTGTTTTGCAACGTTTTGGAAATTTGCAAAATGCTCCAATTGCGATGCACGTCAAATTGAAAAAGCAAGAGGGAGGGAACTCTTGAAGTTGGCATTTCGTCACAAATATGGGACCCGAGAAATTTTTTTTGACCAATTTCTTGTCTAATTCGGTAAAAACCAGGTCTTTTTTGACAAAGTTTACCATTTTCAAGCTATATGGATTCTTTTAAGACTTGTTTTTACCGGTAATACCTAGCGGGAAAATTTTGAAATAATTTTTCCGATAAATCTTTGGACGAAAAGCCAATTTGAAGAGTTCCCTTCTTAATTTGAGGTGTATCGTCGTGAAGTCGTATTCTTGCGAGCAGCTTCTCTTTGTGAATTGGACTTGACCGCAGTGTGAGCAAGTTTTTTAGATGAAAACCGCTCCCACATGTCATTGTACTGTCGGATTTGGCAATTTATAGAAGAAAAAGCAAGAGGGAGTGAACTGTTCAAGTTGGCATTTCGTCACAAATATGGGATCCGAGAAACGTTTTTTGACCGATTTCTTGTCTAATTCGGTAAAAACCAGGTCTTTTTTGCCAAAGTTTACCATTTTCAAGCTATATGGATTCTTTTAAGACTTGTTTTGACCGGCAATACCAAGCGATCAAATTTAAAAATAGTTTTCCGATAAATCTTTGGACGAAAAGCCAACTTGAAGAGTTCCCTTCTTAATTTGACGCGCAATGTTCAGATTTTCTTTGAATTTTGCACACGCGTTCGGCATAGGCCACATTTCAATTCCTGAAAGTTTTCGCTCACACTTTGCGCGCACAGCCGAGATATCCAACGATCTTTGCCGCCGAGTCGACATGGCTCTCGAGACGGACCGGCCCGGGCCAAATCAAATTTGAAATGGCCCGGAATCGGCCCGTAATAACTAAAATTCTGAGTTCGGAAACGAAAATTGGAGTAGCAAACAGGAATAGAGTGTCGAAACCCCATCATACTCGCAGAGAAATTATACGCAACTACATACGATCATTTTCAAAAGGTTTACAACACTTTCATAACAATAGTTTTCATCCAATCTTAGTAATGTCATATTTGCCGGGCGAATTGATATCGACGGGCAACGCAAATTTGAAACGGCCCGGGGCCCTGTCGAGCTCTACCGGCCCGGTCTGCGATTTTCGGCCCTGCCCGGGAGCCATGTCTAATCAACAGCGCCTCCGATTGCCTCAAAGGGACAGAACAGCTACTCTTGAACAGCGCTTTTTACGGCGTGGAAATGAAATGTCCAAAAAGTTCTACTGTACCAATAACGACGGAAATAAATAATGGTTACAGTCTACATGTTTACTATTAATTATTTTACTGTTTGCCACTCTGCCGCATTTGTTTACGCTGAAGGACATAAAAAAACTTTTTTTGACATTTCGTTTCACACGCCGTAAAACGCGCAATTCAAAAGTAGCCATGCTGGCCCTTTAAAATTTTAGCTCAATCCCAGCTGAGCTCAATCCTAGTAGAGACATGATATTTAACGATCTTTTCAAAGGCCAAACAGCGCAAAACTTTGACCAAAAAATATGAATTGTTTCTGCAGAACGCGCGTGCTAAATATTTCAAATATGTCTTGGCAAATTCTAACCGAAATTTGGCCTGAGTGTCATCAAAAGTGCTGGCCCTTCAAAGAGGCGTTATGAATGCCACCAAATGACTCTTTCTCTTACGCAACTATATACGATCTTTTTCAAAGGGTATACAACATTTTTCTAAAAATTTTTTTTATCCTATCTTTGTAATGTTAAATTTGCCGGGCGAATTTGAGATATCGACGGGCCAAAACAAATTAGAAACGGCCCGAGAGCCATGTCTACCGCCGAGAGAGTACGTGAAACGCGGAGCGCAGATACGAAAATGTTTTTCGCCGCGACCCGACCGCTCTCCGCGTTTCGCGTACTCTCTCGGCGGCAAAGCTCGTTGAATATCTGGGCTGTCCCTGCAAAGCGCGAGCTGAAATTTTCAGGAATTGACATGTGGCCTATGAATGATGTGTGTGCAAAGTTTACAGAAAATCCGAGCACTTCAATGCCTTTTCTTGTTCAAATCCCAATCTTTGATGATTTTAGGGTAATGGAAGGAAAGAAGTGCTGCTGTTTGGCAACAGTATTTCTCGCGACTTATATTTTGGAGTTCAGCATTACTTTGCCGATGTTTTCGATCATCTAACCTTTATCGGAGTCTCTGGCTGCATTCCTTTTGCTTTGAAAACGGAAAGAGAAGAGTGTGGCCCGTACGTGAAGCAAATAATTCCGATTATCAAGCAATGGCATCGACCAGTCGATATTGTGATTATACAACAATCGTGAGTGTGAATTTTGAAACAAGTGGTTGTAGTATCTTAATTTTTTTACGAAATGTTTGAATGCCCGAATTTGACCCTTCAGATTTTGATAAAACTTGGCACAAGTTTGGATTCGGGCTTTCTAAGGCATATGTTGGCTATTTAGCTCGCGTTTTGCAGAACAATCGAGATTTTTAGATCGAAAAATGCTTTAAAATCAAAAAAAATCCTCTTTTTTTTGGTTTTTGCAAATTTTCAACCTAAAAATATCGCTGGTTTCTGCAAAACGCGAGCTAAAAAGTTGGCATATTCCTTAGAAAGCCCTAATTAAAAGTTGTGCCAAATTTTAGCAAAAAGTTCAAGTTTTTGCTTTCTAAAGTAAACACTTTTCAGTTACCTAAAATTGTGGCCCCATAATTATACGAAGCATGACGTCATCCAACAGGATATTCAGCAATTTTACGACAAACTTTCGCCTCTCGTCAATGACGTCATCTTTATGAGTTCCGCCGACTTTTTCCAGTATCATAGTTTTCAAAAAATGCAAAATGCCATCCTGAATAACGAAGATTTGTCGCGGTATCAAATAAGATACGGCTACGGGCGTTCCTTATACGGCGATACGCAGCGGCGAATCGACGCGATAAACTGCAAAAAGTGCTGGAAAGTCGATTATTCGCAGCAATATTGCGACAAGATCAAGGACTCGTGCACAATTATCCATGAAAACAGAATTCTTCAACATCACGATGGCCGACATTCGTCGATGTATGGCTCATTGTTGTTGGCGGAGAAGCTGCGCGAGGAATACGAGCATTGGGAAAATTCGCGGACGGAAATTTGATTAATTGAAGTTAATATTGCATAATAAAAAAAGTGGGATTTTGGCGGAGCCTTTGAATGGTTTAGATTAGAACATTTAATTCGTATTTTCTGTCTCGCCTTTAGCAGAATATATCCGAATTTCTGGGTCGAAGAAACGAAAAACAGTCAAATTTATTCGCGATAGAAGGGTTTCATCGTATTTAGTCTAAAATGAACACTCAACGCACGTCAAATTGAGAAGGGAACTCTTCAAATTGGCTTTTCGTCCAAAGATTTATCGGAAAAATTATTTCAAAATTTTCTCGCTAGGTATTACCGGTCAAAACAAGTCTGAAAACAATCCATATAGCTTGAAAATGGTAAACTTTGTCAAAAAAGACCTGGTTTTTACCGAATTAGACAAGAAATCGGTCAAAAAACATTTCTCGGATCCTATATTTGTGACGAAATGCCAACTTGAACAGTTCCCTCCCTCTTGCTTTTTCACTTTGACGTGCAGAGAGGTTTTCACTTGCACTGTGCTGATTACTTGGCGCGCAAATCCACTTCGCGACGCCAATCGGACCGTGCAAAGCGATTTCAAGGCTTTTTAGGTTTGTCCTATACAAAAAAGGATAAATTTCAGCAAAAATAAAACGACTACTTTAAAGGCCAGGAGTGCTTGCAACGAACACTCCGTTGCTTGAACACTCAAAGGTATTGGAATTGTTTGTTATAGGGCAGGCTTCGTTGTACGGAGGTTCGTTGTAGAGAGGTTATACTTTATTTTCTATTTATTTACTTTTTCTCTTTGCGAATCTCCCCATTTTTCCCGCTACCTTTCATTTGGGGCAGATTTCATTTGGGGCAGATTGGCTATTTGCCTATGAAACCTAAAAATAGCTAGCCAAAAAATTAGAATGGGTGTGAAGAATCTAACTGACAGCTACGTAATTTTTTTAATCGCTATCCAAAAACCTGGATTTGCTAGCCAAAGTGTCAGAATGATTCTAAAACTCCAAAAATTGCTAGACAAACAGTTGGAAGGGTGTGTTTTAGCTGTTAGTTGGATGCTTCACACCCGTTCCAACCGTTCTAATTTTTTGGCTAGCTATTTTTAGGTTTCATAGGCAAATAGCCGATCTGCCCCAAATGAAATCTGCCCCAAATGAAAGGTAGCGGGAAAAATGGGGAGATTCGCAAAGAGAAAAAGTGAATAAATACGAAAATACAGTGGGACACCTCCGTAAAACGAAGCCTGCCCTATAACAAACAATTCCAATATCTTTGAGTGTTCAAGCAACGGAGTGTTCGTTGCAAGCAGTCCTGGCCTCCAAAGTAGTCGTTTTATTTTTGCTGAAATTTATCCTTTTTTGTATAGGACAAACCTAAAAAGTCTTGAAATTTCTTTGCACGGTCCGATTGGCGTCGCGAAGTGGATTAATCAGCACAGTGCAAGTGAAAACCCCTCTGCACGTCAAATCGAAAAAGCAAGAGGGAGGGAACTGTTCAAGTTGGCATTTCGTCACAAATATGGGATTCGAGAAATGTTTTTTGACCGATTTCTTGTCTAATTCGGTAAAAACCAGGTCTTTTTTGCCAAAGTTTACCATTTTCAAGCTATATGGATTGTTTTCAGACTTGTTTTGACCGGTAATGCCAAGCGAGAAAATTAAAAAATAACTTTTCCGATAAATCTTTGGACGAAAAGCCAAATTGAAGAGTTCCCTTCTCAATTTTTGCTTTGCACGGTCCGATCGGCGCCGCGAAGTGGATGAAGGGTAGCCCATTCTTGATGCTCTCTCGTTCGGAAGCCATTTCTTGTCTCTTGGCCTCGCTTTTTTCCTTTTTCGGGCACGAAAAGCCCCCTTCTTTCCGAAAAAAAAGACAATTACCAGTTGCTATGGAAACAGTGAGAAAGCGGTGTAAAATACGACAACGCTTGTTGTAGCTCTTATCCTTACACGCATTCAAAGGACCCAAACTGCCTTTCTTTGACTGAATTCCCCATCTAAATGGCTGAACAACGACCTGGTGCAGCCTATGAAGTTTTTTCGTTGTGCGAAGAGCTGGTGGACAAGCTGAAGCTGTTGGATTACGAAAAAGAGCTCCTGCCTAAAGTGGATGGATTCAAAATTATCCCGAGGTAAGAGCAATGACAAAGGCAGAGTTTTGCACTCGGATTGGAACCAAAATTTGCCTAAAATTTTTCGATATTAGTCTACCCTGTTCGCATAGCCATCGCGGACAATTTCGGCTTGCGTTCTGCAGACATGGCAACCGGGCCGGGCTTTGGAAATTTTGAAAACGGGCCGGGCCTACCTTTTACCGGGCCGGGCTTTGAGCTCGACATTTTTTTCGGGCCAAGGCTTCGGGCCCAAGATTTTGAATTTCGGCCCGAAGTCCGGTTCCGATTTTTTGGCATTGACGCGAAAAAAAAATTTCGGGCCGGGCCGGGCTTCAAAAATTTTGAAAACGGGCCGGGCCTACCTTTTACCGGGCCGGGCTTTGAGCTCGACATTTTTTTCGGGCCAAGGCTTCGGGCCCAAGATTTTGAATTTCGGCCCGAAGCCCGGTTCCGATTTTTTTGCACCGACGCAAAACGCTTCCTGTGTGTTTGAAACGTGCAGTTTTCAATATTTTTAAAACGACATTTTGCTACCGGGCCGGGCTTCGAAAAAAAAATTTCGGGCCGGGCCGGGCTTCAAAAATTTTGAAAACGGCCCGGGCCGATCTTTTTAAACCCGACCCGATTTGCCATGTCTGCCGTTTTGCAAGCGCTCACAAGATTTTCAACCATCATTGCCACTCAGAGATTGTAGGAAATGAGGAGAGACGGTTAGAGGGGTCTTCTTTGATCCATGTTAATCGTACACAACGGTACTTGATGCCATTTTTTACCTAAGATCAATTATGTAGACGAAATGTATGCTCTCTGTGACCGTCTCTCATCATTTTCCACGGACTCGTAAAGATGGTTGAAAATCTCGGGAGCTTTACTGACAGAAGTCTCCAATTCCACTGACTCAATTCATCAATGAGAATTTGGATGACAGTGACAGCGGGAACGAGGACGAAGATGATCCGAAAATGGGTCTACTGCACTCTTTTTGTTGTTATAAGCTGTTGTTTTAATTCGTACATGGGCTTAAACATGTTTGAAGCCTCTATATTACTTTGAACAATGTTTTTTTTTGATAGACGGCTTTAAACCGAAAGTACGGCAATTCGGCACAATTGACGAAAAATGACGGAAATTTGCCGTTATTTCGAAAAATTCGGTCCAAATCACAGCCCTACCAATTAGAGTGCCGGATGATGGCCTTTCTTGCCTCAGCCTGTTTTTAGACACTATTTCGCGCAGTCCACCAACGTGGGAGAGCAATTTTTTCTCTTCGCCGAGCTTGTTGCGTGGCTAATGCGCAAAGCGCAGTGGAACGACGTAAACCCGCCCAGCTCCAACGACGACCCGAATACGATCGCCAATCTGATTCAAGAAGCGCTGAAGGCGAAAGGAATTGAAGGCACCTATGCAACGCAGAAACTGAAGAGCGGAAGTGGCCGACAATGCGTGGAGATTTTGTTGGCCCTGGCTGAAGCCGCCTTGGCCGCGAATTCATTCCAATTCGAACGGTGGGTAGAATACGCGTTTTTTTTTAAAGGTTCTTCGGGTTTAGAATGGTCCCAATCGAGACGAAAGATGATGATGAAGAGGCGGATCAACGGAAGGAGCAGGAAGTCATGTCCGAAGTAGGGGTGACGTTTTATACGATGAAATGCGCATATTTTTTACTGTTATTTCAACGAAATTTCTGCGGTTACAATTGTTCAACAACGCTTTCAGACCGATGAAGAAGAGGCAGCGATCGCGGAGGATGAGGACGATGTGGCCGAAATTACAGAAACCCGACCATTGGAGATCCAGGAAGACATGTTTCAGGTAAGAAGTTTTAAAATTAGTTGTAAAATACGCCGTGGATATTAATCTCACATTTAGACAAAAAACTAACCGTGAGAAAATGGTACAATGAGCCACGACATGCTCAGCTATTTTATACGATCAAACCTGTCTAGAATTTAAATTGGACATGTTTCGTCGTATAAAATGTAGGGGTTTGCTCGAAAACAGCGTTTTTATATCCTGTAAGGTGCCTTAGGCCGTATATTCATAATTTTTCTTGTCTGATCATTTTATACGATCAAAGATGTTGAAAATTGTAATCGGGCATGTTTCGTCGTAGAAAATGTAGGGGTTTTCTCGAAAACAGCGTTTTTATATCCTGTAAGGTGCCTTAGGCCGTATATTCTTAATTTTTCTTGTCTGACCATTTTATACGATCAAAGACGATGAAAATTGTAATTGGACATGTTTCGTCGTATAAAATGTCGGGGTTTTCTCGAAAACAGCGTTTTTATATCCTGTAAGGTGCCTTAGGCCGTATATTCATAATTTTTCTTCTCTGACCATTTTATACGATCAAAGATGTTGAAAATTGTAATTGGACATGTTTCGTCGTATAAAATGTCGGGTTTTGCCCAAAAATAACTTTTTTTATATCCAGTAAAATCTCTTAGGCGACATATTCTTAATTTACTTTTGTCTGACCATTTTATATGACCAAAGCTGTCCAAAATTTTAATTGTACATATTTCATCGTATAAAATATCCACAAAGTTGCCTTTTGACAACGTATTTTACCCTTGCCATAAAACTAGCTTTTCCAGACCCACGAGCCCCTTCAACAAATTCTCCACAGTACCACCAGTTCCAATACAATTAAAGCCGAGCTGGACCGCGTTTTGCCCCAACTTCGGATTACTGTAAGAGCCTCGGATAAGCACTGGAAAATGCATGCCGAACAACTGGCCCAACTGCAACAAAATTTGAACGCCTACTACGAAAGTGTTCGGCCATTTTTGGCCCAATTGTCGGGCGATTTGAAACAAAGTGTGGAGAAAATTTCGTCGAGAGAAAAACATCTCAATGAACACTTGATGGGAGTGCTACAAGAATACAGAGTGGCCCGAAATTCGTATGCCGAAAATCTGGAGAAGTACAAGTGAGTGTGGAAGACTCAATTTTTTGAAGTTAGGGTTGTGATTTTGACAGAATCTTTTCAAAATGACGTCAAATTGCGGTCATTTTTGTCAAATTGTGTCAAATTGAGGTCATTTTCGTCAAAAGGCGTCAAATTGCGATCATTTTCGTCAACTTGTGTCAAATTGCGGTCATTTTTGTCAAATGGCGTCAAATTGCGATCATTTTCGTCAAATTGTGTCAAATTGCGGTCATTTTTGTCAAATGGCGTCAAATTGTGGTCATTTTCGTCAAATGGCGTCAAATTGCGGTCATTTTCGTCAAATTGTGTCAAATTGCCGTACTTTCGGTCTGAAGCTGTCCAATCATACAAAACATTGTTCAAGGTATATTGCGTGGACCTCAACGATTTTATCAATAAAGTTCTATATTGCTCATAATCAGTTTCTAAAATTTGCGGGCTGGCTGTAATTTAACGTCGGCTCTATAGGTAAAACTGACCTTTTTCTTAGTTATGGTGGGCGTGACCTGTGCATATTACTGAATTTTTGACATGAAAATTTTTAGTGTCGGGCAAAGTTCATGATTTTTTGGCAGAATCAAAATGACCGAGCAATTTGACTTGACGAAAATGACGGCAATTTGACGGGCGCCACAATCCCATTTGAAATTTTTGTTTTTCAGCAAAAATTTTTTGAAAAAATAAAAAAAATATTTTTTTTTGAAAAAATCAAAAAAAAACATATTTTTCAGAGAAGCGAGCGTCGGACTGGATCAGCGTCAACAAACTTTGCAGCAGATTGGCGACGAAATCGACCAAATAAAAATGCAAATTGAGCGACAAGGCGCGGAGAATTTGAATGGCGCTTCGTTGGTGAAAATTCAAAATTCGATTACAAAAATTGAGCGCAAAATCTTGGAAATGAATGTGCAGATTGCGGTGGTGGAGCAAAACCTTCATTTGGGAGAGCTGAACGAAAAACAAGCCGGTATTTACGGAATGATGTAAAAAAATTCAAATAAATTTCAAATTCCCGCCATTTTTGGCATTCCGTTTTTTGAGGTGCAAATTTGAAAAAAATCAGGTATTATAACAGTCAACTATTCACTGGTAGCAATTTCAGAAGCAACAACAAATTTTCGACCCAACATCTCAAAAAATTTTGTTTCTAAACAAGATTTTTTGAATTTTTTTCCAAGAAAAAATCAAAAAAGAAGGAAACCCAAACTTCATAAATGTTTTCAATAATTTATTTGCACATTCGACGCCGTTCTCTCTCTTCTGATCATGTTGGTTTATCACAAGTTTTCCAAGGGTGGGGGATACGGTAAGATAACAGTTTTTAGAGGGGTTTTTGAGAAATGGAAAAAACAATTCATAACTGAGTAGAAACAACCCATAATATTGTGCGCTAGGCTACAGGATTCGCAGACAATGTACAACCAGACGTTTTTTGTCGAAAAATTTAGAAAAAAACAAAAAAATAGCAAAAATCGGCTAAAAAACGTAAACAAAATCTAAAATCGACCAAAAAGTCGGTTCAATTAGTAAGATTATACAAGATTGGGCAAATTAACAATAGATACTATCGGAAATTGTTATCAAATTAGGGAAAAATAATTGAAAAATAACAAAAAATAAAAAAAAGTCGTGGAAATTACAAAATTTCGTTAAAGCCGTGTTTTCACCGATAATTTATACCAAATATTATATTACAGAGATTAGGGGCGGGGTGTAGAGCAAGACACTAGATATTTTAGACAATATACTCGCTTCGGATTTCGCAGATACGTCGCTGGAAAGAAGTGGGCGGGGCTTAGAGCTGCCAATGGTCCGCAAAGTCCACGTAGAGGGCGTTTTCGAGGCGTTGCAGGGCGGCGTTGAACGTTAGGCTACCGGTCAAGTAGTGGGCATCACGCATTTCGGCTTCCTGAAAGCAATAGACGTGATAAATTGAGTAAAGCGACATCTTATCCGATGAAATGTGTTCAAAAGTAATTTTAGACACGTTTCGTCGTATAAAATCGACATCAGCTTAAAAAATAAATTGAAAAATCCAATTTTGGAACAAAAGGTTCTATTATCTACTCCAATCTTTCATAAGTTGACATTTTTATACGCCGAAATATGTCTGGATTAATTTCGGTCACATTTCATCGTAAAACATGTCCACATACAAAAAAGCCGGTGTATAAATTATTCTACATGCCGTACTCTGTCATTTCATCACATAATTTTGAAAATATTCGACACTTTATGCGCCAGAAACTGTGCGAACATTAAAAAACATTTTTTCGTCGTATCCTTGAAGACCTTCAAATCCTTACCTGGAATGCGCCAGCCAGATGAGAGACCCGAGTTTTGTGTTGGAATGCCAATGCGTGGAAGAATGGTTGGAGTTCTTGGACGGCGGTTAAAGTTTTCACTGAGCACAAAGAGGCCGACCGCATTTCCTTGTCACGGTCGCTGAGAGGGCCAAACTGAAAATACAGGGTTATTGTTTCTCGTTACAACATGATATCCAGCCGTTTCAATGAATCCATTTTATACGATCAAATCTGTCCCAAATATTTTTTGGACATATTTCATCGTATAATATGTCAGCAAACGATTAAAATTCAACAATTTATAATCAGCTGTTCTCATTATGACATTTTACTCAATTTCAAGGCAAAACATGTCGAAATACTCAATCAGACAAGTTTCGTCGTATAACATGTCGCTTTCCGCACAAAACCCACCTTTTTCTCCATGAGTTGATCCAATCTTGTCGCAAATGGTACGAAGCCTTCGTGATGAGTGTCCGGTGTGATTGGTGAGACGAATGCCCAGTTAAACAATTGAAAAGATGGGATATACCCCGAGGGCAAGGTGCACAGTGCCTCCAGGAATTTACAGGCCGACAAGAACAGTTGCAGAAGATGCTCATCCTTGGGGGAGCGTAGCTCGTCCAAAGTTGATTGGAAAAGATGAGTTTCCAGTTGGCTCAGGACTTGAACAATCTCCGTTACCATTGAGGGCCAGATCGAGGGCAAATTTCCCGGTCTTACGCGGAGTAAAAGTACTCGGTAGCAGATGAAAACTTGTGAATGGACTACTGGGACACTGCTTTGTCTTAGGTTGTCGGTAAGGCGTTCTGTAAATATACAATTAGGCCACAACTTGAAAATTATGTCATCCATGGATATCAACGATAATATGGGTCATATCTCATTTCAAAGTTACTAGATTCTCGTCAAATGTTTACCAGTTATTCTATGTAGGCTATATTTCAATTCCTAATACTTTCGGTTCATATTTGTATTGTAATCCATTCAAAAAAATGCAAAACTTTTTGGCCAAAGAACTCAAAAAATTTCGAGAATTTCTGCATAACGCTATCCAAAAAACATTCATTATCTTTTATAGTGCCCTACACCTCTTCTATTTTACCTTTCGTCTAAATCCATCACCTCTAACCCCCATTTTCACCAAAATTTTCTGTACCTCTATATTACACTAGGCAACTTTACCTTGAATCTCTGGCAAATTCGTTCCGTATTGATCAGTCTGCGACGAGAGGACCACAAAGGCCAGTCGCTTCAAAGCTTGCGCTCTCATTTCATTTTCTTGATCCTTATTCGTCATGAAATTCGAAATTGCAGTGGTGTTTCCGCTCGGAATTCGTGCCAGCAGTTCCTTGAACGAAGTTTTATCATTGGTCATCAGGTTGTCAATGACGATCAGCCATTGCTTGAGGGCTTGGATGTCCATTTTGAAGAAGTTCGAGTCGAGCAACAAGTCCATAGCGGCTTTTTTCCACACCGATCGCATGTAATTGAAGCTGGACAAGCTGGCCAAAAACTTCGAACTGGCCAAGAAAAAGCGCACATTTCGGGCGGATTTGGCCTTCAGATACGGCAGGGTGTTGCTCCAGACAGCTTGAACCGTGGGGATGAGTTTGTCCTTGTCTTCGCTTCGGCATATCGAGTCGATTAATTCGGCCAGGTTCTGAAGCATGGATAATATAAAAAAATTTATAAACAAGAAAATTTTATAGTAAAATACGAATGATTTCCAACCAATCAAGGGTTTCAAACACTACAAATCAAATCGAACTTTCAAAATTTCGAAGAGAGGCCAAGTTATACGATGAAACATGGTTTGAAAATTTTTGGTAAATTTTCATCGTATAAAACTGCGCCATGCAAAATTCGAATAAAAAATCGACTTTCAGAGCTCACTATGTATTCTTGCATCCGCTAAACATCAAATACATATCCAGCGACAGGTTATACGATCAAACCTGTCTAAAATATTTTCAGACATATTCCATCGTATAACCTGTCCCCCGCTCTTCCAATTCAAAAAATCTCACCTCCGCCAGCAAGAACAATGCCTGAGTGCTGTTTGTTGGGTCTTTCTTGTTGTTGTTATTGTCCTTCAGCGAGCTGCGGATCAACGAACTTGAGGACTTCTTGGACTCGAAGGTCATCGTTGAAAGTTGCGCTACCGATCCAGCGAGTTGTGAATTCGAATCAATCGAGGCTTGATTTGTTGCTCTCGGTGCCAGCGAGCTGGTCGATCCTTTTATCGAGTTATTTTCCGATACCGAGCCGGTGTTTTTGAACTCCAAGGTTGGTGAGACATCCGACAGTTTTTGGTCTGAAAACATTTATATTTTACGTTAAATACGTCACCCAACCATTCGTGTTTTACCCTCAAAACTTTCTCACGACCTCTTTCATCCATCATAAGCATTTTTATTTAATTAAAAACACCAAAAAAGTTACAAACTCACTCGAAGTGTCTTGTTTCACCACCAAAGTCCGTTTGAGCCAAGTGGTGCTCTCCAATTGCCATCCGACAATCATGTTGAGGGCTTCAATGATGCGTTGACAGGCGTCTTGACATCCTCGACTTATGGATCGGTCTTCGATCACCACTTGAGATCCGCATATTTTTACGAAATCGCTCAAGATTCTGAAAACTTGATTTTTAGGGGAAAAAATCTCAAATTTTACCATGTATAAGATGCTCTCGACAAATTTCTCAACTCGATTCTGATTTTAGACATCAAAAATATTGAAAAAATCCTCAATTTTTTCCAAATCGCGATACTTTCCCAAAACTTTTTTAAAACTCAAAAATCCTTACGTAAAGATCAAAAACACTCCGCGTGGGCTCATGTTGACCGGGTTGGTCTCGTTGAAGAGGACATTCAATGCAGCCCAGGTCTGTCTCAGTTCTGATGTTGCAATTACATTCATTGTGCAATGTAATAATTCGAGTAATGGGACCTCGTTCGGGTTGATTGTGACAATTTTCTCCGTATTTTTGGATGATGTTGTGTTCGTTCCATTTGGTGGATTCAATGGTGTTCTTCCGGCCGAATCTTTCAGCAAATCAAGGGTGGAGTTGACCATTTCGGCAAAGGAAAGAACCTAAAATTGTAATGTTAATACAAAACATGTAGAAAAAACTCATTACTAGTCAAAAATTTAGTAAAAAATTCTTCAGAGCGCCTAGTTCCCGGCCAAATTATATTTTTGAAACCTTCCGCGACAAGATATACGAAAAAAATTCATAAAAAATTCTCAAGCATATTTCATCGTATGACATGTCGCCTACCATAATTTTGCATGTACTAGACCCAGCCTGTCCCAAATTAATGGTTTCGCACCACATTTATATGTGACATTTATACAATAACAAAATCCAAGAACCTTTCCTTGCATGTTTCGTCGTATAACTTGGACTCCATTGTGAGGTTTAAAATATTTGTTTCATCAAAAACTTATTTGGGCCTTATTAAAGGAATTAATTATGCTCGCACGTACGTATTTTACATTTCACAAACTTCAAACTATTACTTTATTCATGTCTTAGGACTTTGTCGAGAAAGTCGAGTCAAATTGCAAACGTAACGATTAGGAAAAACGCATTCCCACAGTTCAGTCTATCCATAACAAACCCATCTTCCCATTAAAACTCTGCTTCGGCCAAAAACTCGGCTCCTCTTATCCAATTCGAACTTTTTTCTAATTCAACCATCAAGTCCCTAGTGCAATATAAAAACATGGCAAGATCTCCCCAAATATCCTCAAAATAAACCCTACCTTCAACATCAATTTGGACAAGCTTCGTTGATGATTCGTGTAGTCAAAGTTCGGCTGGTCTTGGTTCTTCTTCAAGGCCGCAGGGATCCCTCGACTTTGCCACACCAAGGCTGCCGAGTGCAACACAACTTGAGGCTGGCTTTTGGCCATTGGTCCCAACAATCCAAGGACTAATCCGCAAATCGTTGATGGGTTCCCAATGGGTGTTCTCGGTTGGACTCCATGCGATGTGAAATACCACACGTCTCCGAGGATGGCCAAGACTCCGGGGAAGGTTTTGACCAATTCCTGGCGGGCAATCTTGTAGGGTTCGTACGACTTCGACTCCAATTTCGCGCTGAGTGCGTTGGAATGGGCCTGAAAGTCAGTTATTTTATTTATGAGACAATAGAATATGTTGTCTATAATATATATTGCCAAAAAAATATATTATACTAGACATCTGCTGAAAAAGTCCTGTCTCATAGCACCATTTTTAGCGGCCAAATTACCTTAAAATTCTTCACATAGCCTACTCATTCCATTATATAACCCTTTTAACTTTGAAATTCATTTTCCAACAACCCAAATCAAAATTCTGTAGGTCTCACCACGACTTTGGCATTCTGCACGATCAGTTCTACAGTACCCCAAAATAACCGAGATAACTGAAAGAATCCCTCCAATTCTTTTCTACACCATTTCAAACCCACAAACGTCATTCAATCACACTTCTCCGGGTCCCACCCCGACTTTTGGCATTCTGCCCAAGCCCCTCAAATCTACAAAATTCCTTCAAAAATCGACTTACACTGCCACTATCGTTGCTTGTGAACACTTTTCCAAGGAAATTAATGCCAGGAATCGCCGAAATTGCACTTCCGACCATGCTGCTCATGTTGTTCGTCGACGAAGAGCTGACCGAAACTGCGCTATCTCTTCCGTACGCCGTTGAGGCAAAGTAGGAAGACGTTGCGCAGTTTCCGAAGCTTGCTCTGAGCAGCAAGAATGGTGTTGACGCGGGACTTGAGTCGATTACTCCATAGTGTAATATCGAAGTTAGTGTCTTCAGTAGTCCAACGCAATATCCGGCGGGGTAATTGTGGGACTGGAAGTTGCCGATTGCGGAGAAAATGTCCGTTTTTGGGAATCGGAAGTCCTCAAACGCCGTTATTGGCGTTGTGGGCTCGCTGACGAGGGCTTCAAAACTGCCTTCCGTTGAATTGGACATGGAAATTGGGGCCAGACCCGCAAAATTCGACGAGACACAGGTGTAAATGTTGCGGCAAAGTTGGTCCACCACATGCACGCAAAAAGTTGGAAGGGTCCTGGAAGCAAAAACGGTCAAAAATATTCCAAAACTGCCTAAAAATCAAATTTGACTCTAGGTGGACTCGAACTCAAGACTTTTTGAGTGTCAGTCCAACACCCTTCCACTAAACCACATCAACACGTTGGTCAACATGGGACAAAATCAATAAAAATCGGGCCAAACGAAGGCCAACCGATTCTAAGAGTCATTTACTCAGTTTTAAAAATTATTCCCTAAGGCAAATTTCCAAATATCGACTCAGAAATCAACTGTTTTCCACAAAAATTGCCAACAATTCAAAAAATCCAATTTTCTGCCCTTAAACTAGTTACCACTTGATTTCTTGTGCTTAGCAAATCCTTTAAACAACCACGGCCTGAGGGAATTTACTCAAACCGGCTTTTTCGGAAAAAATCGTCCAAAATTCAACAAATCTCATTTCCTCCCAAAAAAATCAATATGAATATCTCACCTGTCCAGATACGGCAGACAATTCACAATGAATTTCAGCCAAAGTACGTGCCGTTCCGAGCCTCTTCGCAGTGCATTTAGTACGACTCCGATGAACATTTTCAGTTCCACGACCATGTATCGAGGGTCTCTGATGGTGGACCGGTTTTGCGGCGAATTGTAGAGCTGCCGATTCTCGTGCAGACGTTCGAACGAGATGCCGAGGTTCTGGCTCGAGTAATGTCGGACTCCATCGAACATGTTGAACTCGAGCACGACCAGAGTTGAGGCCAAATTCAGGAGGCTTTGATGGAACGAGAAGGCCAACCGACGGAAGGACTCGTCGTTCTGCGGGCCACAGTTGAATTCGGCAATATCGACAGTCAACGGCATCCTGAAAAAAATGAAATTTTAGTATTTATCTAAAACTTTCGTGCAAAGCAAATTAAAAATTGCAAAAAAATAAAAAAAATCCAAAAATTATCTCTTTTGTACCACTTTTTCAACCAAAAAATTTAAAAAATTTCAAATTTATTTTTCTAAAAACCAATTTTCGTCGTCCCAAAATTTCAAATCCCATTTTCCTCCCATCCTCATCCCCACTCTTCCTCGATTCACCCCACCGAGCGGTCACTACTCTGTTCGAATTTCCACAGAATGAAAGGAATTCTTGAGAAGTTCAACAGCACCAAACTACCCACCGAGTTTGCGAACGAAGTGGACGTCATTCGGGTATGTGCTGTTTGCAACCGAAATTCATTCCTCAGCCCGAAAAAGCGTCTTTTCCCTATATATAGTCGTAGTATTTCAGCAACGTCGCGAAAACACTGTGGAGATGACAAAACACATGAAGAAGATGGTTCGGCATGCGGTTTCGCTCAAAACTAGTCCATCAGTAAAGTCCAAGAAGGCTCCGAAAGATGAGTTCCATCGATTGATGGCGGAGTGCGACAAGGTCAGTATTTTTTTTCAAAAATTGCAAATGTGGGGGAGATCAAAAAATCTCGTGTTTCCAAGCTGCGCCCTTTTTTTAAGTGCCTGATTAAAATTAGAGACGCTAAAGCGCGAGTCAACATCCTGACTTATTTTTTTACAGTTTTTAAAAAGCTTCCAATGCCATTTCCTGAGGTTTTCACATTTTGCGAGCTGCGCCCTAAGTTCGATCAATTTTGAAAGAGAAATCCGTACTATTTCTAAAAAGAAAGGCACTACTTTCCTCTCTAAACCATCTTTTCAGAGCAAGAACATGTTCCTCGAACAAGGCTACTATTACATTCTGGGCAAGACCTCCGATCTGTGCACCGTTTTGAGTAAGCTGCACCGCGAAATGGAGCAGCAACAACATGATCAAGTCTATATGCCGATCAAGATCTGGATGGACGAGGAGCTCCCGCTGATGATAAAGGACATGAAACGTTGCCAAAAGGCGACAAAGGCGTTGGAGAGTGCGACTACTGTGACCGTCACGGCGCCGAGTCAGGAACATACCAAAAAGAGGGAGAAGATCCTGGAGGCACAGACTCTGCTGTTCAAACAGTGCAAGGCCGAGTTGGAGAAGCATAAGAAGACCCCGAGACACCATACTCTATGTCTTCAGACCTTTGTGCAACACGAGGTAAACGGGAAATACAGGCAACAAACTTTTTATCTAAAGAATTGCCAAAAAATCATTTTTTTGGAAAAAACCGTGAACAGATCCGTATTTGGGTCTGCAAATCACAACTCAAATCTTTTTCTGATCACCAAGTCCAATTATCAATACTAATTTCCAATTTTTCAGTACAATTTCGCCAAAAGAGCACTGGCCGAAACCGAAAAGGCTCAAGCCGCGATGAAATCGTTATGTGAGAAGAAGGAGGCCGAACGCAAGGCGCAGAAAGAACAAATGGCCAAAGAGGCGGCCGTCGCTACCGTAACCTCGGTTAAACATACCGCCAGAGGCAACCCAACCTCGCTTAAACGCTAAGCTTTTCCGTCGTACAACATTATTTTATATTATACTACGTATCTGATGAATAAATTTTGTAAAATCAATGTTTGAATCGGTCTCAACCTCTAATTTGCCGAATTTTTCAATATCACGCTGCTTTTAGAGAGTAACATAAGCTCTCCAAGCCTTTTGTCCTTATTACGTTCGGTTCTATTCATAGAGAAACACTTGACCAATCCATTCTTTTCTCGGGTCAAGTCTCATCTTCTACCATAATTTCCCACATTTAGTATCCCAATCAATCCCAAATCCTCTCCCAGCCCCCAAGCTCTCCCAAAAATAATCGCCAACCCTTCTTACCTCCACGATTTCTGGTTTGGCGGAGCTGGGACCATGGTTAACATCAAACTGATCACAACTCTTTGCGTTCTGCTCAGCCTGTAGCTCTGTTGGACAAAGTTGACAAACTCTCGGCACTTGAACTCCCTTATCAGCTCATTCACGACTCTCAACAGCTCGCTGAAGCACTCCATTGCGACGATTTTGCACTTTATCGAGCGCTCCAGGTCCTGTTTCGAGACCGTCGTTGTGGGCGAGTTGAGGTAGTAGGAGCGCAAAAAGTACAACAGGATCGTGCAGAAGATCTCGAAGAAGGTGGGATTGCGGGCTTTTTCGTTTTGGGCCGATTCTGATTTCGGGGATTCATCGTCGCCCCAGAATCCCTTGCCCTGAATGTGCTTGTAATGGCGGGCCAGCGCCTCCAGCAGTTGTTGGGCGCAGCCGGCGGACGCGGGGTTCTGTTGGAGTTGGGCGGTGTTGGTGAACAGCATGCACGCCACGATCATTTTGCCCAGTTTGGATTCGGTGTTGTTCTTGAGGAGGGCGCTCATGATGCGAAAGATCTCCTCGGCCCGACTCAGGTCCACAATTCGCGGGCTCTCGGCGTACAGCAGCATGTGGGCGTGGGTCTCGTCGAGGAGCGGTTGTTTCGCGTCTCCTGGTGAGGTCAAATTCGGCAGTTCCGTGGGGTCGAAGAGCCTGGAATGGGAAAAACTCTAAAGAATTGCAAAAAAACTTCAAAAAATCCCCATTTTTCAATAAAAATGCTTCTAATTTGATTGTCTCGTCTGAGCACACGTTTTAAATTCCCGTCAAATCATTAGTCAGCGTCAAAACTTCAAACCATGCAATTGATTCCAAAAAGAGGCAAAAAATACCAAAAACCGAATAGTCAAACAAAAAAAAAATTCGGAAAAAGAGTGGTCACCTCTTGTCATTGCCCTAAAAATCCCTCGCAAATTGCGAAATGGCAAAATTCACTTGCAAAATCGACTTTTCTCATTAAAAATCCCAAAATTCGTAAAAATCTTCAAACCTCATAAAATTGGTCCACTCTTGCCATAGCGTCCAAAAAATTCTCTAAGCCTCCTATCTTGCCCCTTCTCGCTATATCCCTTAAATTTCCGCTCAACACCAGCAACAATCGCCCAACAACTGCGTTTATATTACCCCACCCACCTCAATTCCTGTGTGCTCGTGCTGAAAATCGTTTCCTGCAGGGAATCCTGCCTTCTATGGCCGTATTTCACTCGCTTGATGCTGTCGGGGACTCTGGAGATTGCGTTTAGGACCGGTGCAGATGCCGTTGACGGGGCAATTGAGCCGTTTTCGCTCGGCGCTTTCTCGGATCTTGTTCCGTTCTTGATGTAAAGCGGTTTTCGCTCGCCTGGCGACTTGAGGCCCGTTGGCAATGGTCCGGGGACATCGTCGTCCTTCAACTCCTCCAGTTCTTGGGTTCCATTCGATTTGGGCAGCAATTCGGGCTCGGATTCGGCTTCGCTTTCGGTTGCTGAATCTTCGTCGAGTCTTCGTTGGAGGTCGCTTTGGTTCAATTCGTCGTCGCAGACCTGGTCAATGAGTTGTTGGACAACCTCAAAGATCTCTTGGTCGATCGATTCGTCCAGACTGAGGCTTCCTGAAAAGACAAATTATCAATTTTTCGGCAAAAAATTCAAAAAAAAAGTGAAAATCGATTTTTTTTTTCATTTTTTATAAAAGAATATAAATTTCTCCCAAGTTGGGTCAAGTCTTTCCCTCGGTAAAAAATTGAGAGCCACTAATCCAAAATCGATTAAAAATACCTTTAAAGCGACAACAATCAATTCTAAACCCAAAAAACCCGCAAAAAATTTTATTTTTCTTTAAGAAATTACCTTAACCTTCCCGAAACATCTCTAACTCCTCCCTAAATCCTCAAATATCACTCCTTACCGATGGATTCCGCGTCCTGATCAAACTGCGGGATATCCGAGACGGTCCGCTTGTGGGCTGGAGTGAATCCGGAGCTGGACTTCGTTGCAGAATCCGGCTGAAAAACGGTTTGAAAACTCTCCTGTAACGTTGGTGTTCGGGGCCTCGCGGCTGTCGAGGCGTCCAAAAAGTTGGTTTCATCCAGGTCGCCGGGGGTCGTGGGGTAGAACGACTGCCATGGGCGTTGCGCGAAGATGGTTAGGTCGTGAGTTGTGGGCTCGGAGACCGGCGGCATCAATAATTTGGTCTTCAGTTCGTGGACCCACTTCTCCGGGTTGGTGCAGTCCAAAAACTGGAAATTGTTCCACGGTGCGGTGGCGGAGCAGGCTCTGTTGTCGTCCAACGGGGCGTCAATGTCGCGGCAGACATGGTTAAAGGTCTGTTTTCCGGAGACGGTCGTCAATGAGACGGCATTCACGGCCTCTGGCAGCGATGGGATCTGATATTTGGTGATTCGATTTTCGATTTGAACGAATTGGACGGAGACGCGGGCCGATGCGGGGGTTAGCAGCATCAGGAAGAGCATCTGCAAGGTTGAAATATTACCTTGCTATATCAGTTTCGAAAAAATAACAAAAAATTATTCAAAATTTTCAGAAATGCACAAAAAACTGCAAAGATGCCGAAAGTAAAAAATTTTTATACTAATCTAGTAACCAAAACCCATTTGAGTTTACAAAATCCCGAAAATTTTCAAAAATCCCAAAAGACTCAAAAGTGATCCAAATTGTCATTAAAATTGTTCCAAAGTTCCCAAAAAACCATCAAATTTCCTTCAAAAAATCGCTTCTTGTCCCCGAATCACCTGTAAAATCCTGTGCAGATCTCCGCATTCGGCGCATTCACTGAACCACGTGTATGCCACATCGCGGACCTCCACATTCTTATTTTCGTAGGCCATGAAGCCCAAGAAGACCATAATCACCTTGTTTAGAGGCTTTGGGGATGGGTCAACTGTTTCCTCCTGATCCCGATTCAGTCCCCACATCACTCGGAACTTGACCGCCGCCCTGAGGCTGGTCAGGCGATTGGTGGAGGTGAGGTCCTGCACGATGATGTCCTCCACGTCGCTGGAGCGCTCCTGGCAGCGGCGGGAATGGAGACGGAGCAGGAGTTTCGAGACGATCAGGGCGTTCACGTTCTGTGACTGCTCTTCCAGGTGGCTCCAGAGGATGAAGGCGGATTTCTTGAAGAATCCCGACTCCTCCAGCTTGTGGATCTCGGCTTCCGGGACGAAGGGCTTCAGCAGGAAGGTCTGGGTGGCTTTTTCGGGCCTGAAAATTTTTGCATTTATATTCAAAATTAATTTTCAAAAATTTTTTTATTTTTATCATCATATTTTGCCGCCCGCCCCCTCTGATTTTAATAAAACATGGTGATAATAAAAATTAGAATTTTCAAATTCCAACAACACCAAATTTTCCATTAAAACACTGACGTCGAATCTAAAATAACATAAATTTTACCCCATTTTTTCAAAAACATTCTAATAATTGAACATTATGGCCAAAAATCCTCAAAATAACTGTAAAAATTTCTATTTCCACCCAAATAAATAAAAAAATTCAAATTTTTTTCCAAAAATCAAAAAAAACCCTATAAAACCCCAAAATCACTCCCGAATTTCTTCTTCAAGTCGCTCAATCACTTCAAAAAAAATTCTCCTTACTTCTTCTCCACCACCAAATACGAGTTGGTTGGGAGTCGTCCATGATACACGTACCACTGTTCTAGGATCGAGGAAGTCCGCACGAACATCTGAATCACAATTTCCAAGAGTTTGGCGCGGATTTCAAAGTCGGGTTTAGCTTCAATTCGGCCGTCGGCTTCGTTGACAGCCGCCGAATGCACGAATTTGGTCCATTCATCGGCGTCGAAGACTTCGAGAAGGGCCGACAGCCAGGGAGAGAAGTCTTGATGGGCGTATTTCGGGTTCCGCGTAATGTTGGCTGGAAAAAATTTTAAAAAAAATAAAATAAATAATATTTAATGGCTAAAATATGAAAAAAAAACTTTTTTGATAACAAAAAAAATACAAAAAAAATCAAAAATACATGACAATTACCTCTGTTACAATACAAAAATTTATGTAAATTCCCTCTCTTACCATTATCCGGATCAAAAACCACAAATGGAAATTCGGCAAAGTCCTCGAGTAAGTGCAAAGTGGCTGTCAAGACTCCAGTCTTGTCTCTTTCTCTGCCTTTCGTGTACCAGTTACATATTTGGACGGTCAAGTTTTTGCACGATTCTGAGCAGTCTTCCACCACTTTTTGATCTAAAAAAATCCAAAAAAATTTCAAAAATTTAAAATATTTTTTTTTTCAAAAAACCAAGTTGTTTCGCCAACCACGACTACAACCGGAACGGGAAAAAACTCCCTCCGTATTTTACAACAATTTTTACCTTCAATTTTCTTGCTTATCACTGCTTTGGAGAGCCTGGAATCATTCAAAGTGTCATCTTTCAGGGTATCATCTTCTTTTTCGATGGTTGTTGAGGCTAAAAACATGACAACGGTACTATTACCACACCGAATTTCCAACCATATACGACAAAAGGAATAAAGTAAAAAAATAATAATTTTTACGACATAATAAAAAATCTTCCACCTATAAATCGACAAAGGCCTCCGCAAATTCAAGACAACATCCAATACAACATCAATTTTCCATTTCACTAGCAAAAAATCTGAAATTCACAAAAAAATCCCAAAAAAATTTCAAAATTCCAAAAATTTCCACGAGAAACCGGCTAAAAATCCAAAAATTCGTCTACAAATTCCATCATGGCGCACTCAACATCAATTTTCCGTCCACAAAACTTTAAAAAATCGCTCAAAAATTCTACAACCGCCTATACCACAACATCAACACTCCACTCTCTCAAAAAATCTCAAAACATCCCAAAAATCCCTTCAAATCTCCCCAACTCACATTCCGGTTCCAAAAGTGCTGCATTTTGTCCAATCTCGGCCAATAACCTTCGGCAAACACACAACAACGCGACCACATTGTCCCGTGAGAACGTTTCACATCCTTTTTCGTCGATTGCATCCAAAATTCGTTTCAAGAGGGACGAAATATGCCGGTTGCGAATGTCTTCATGTGCGTCTAGTCTGACATTTTTTACGCAGAACACGATCATCAATGGGTAGAGCATGAGGTGTTCCTTTCTTTTGGACTCCTCAAACTGTCGTTTGTCCCGTTCTTCGATCGTCAGCGAGGCCTCTTCTTCGTCGGTTAGGTCAGTTTTGTATGGAAGTGGTTGCAGCAGTTTCAAGAACAAATCTCCCAAATAATCCCAGAGGAAATTGGGTTCGAGTGAGGTTAGGAGGGAGTTAAAGGTCTTGCGGATCTCATCGAGACGGCGTTCCTGAAAACACAAAAAAAATTTTAAAATAGCGAATTTGTCACAAAAATGAAAAATTTTCTTTTAAAAAATCGTTGAAACAAAATAAACTTTATAGTAAAAATATGGAATCCACACTCCTTTTTTAATAGACTATCCTAAATGCTCCATTCTATCCGAAACCCCATCAAAACTAACTTAGAATTCTTTTGTTTGCTGAAAATGCCAGAAATTGCAAGTTTCGACTTAAAATCCGCAAAATTAACATCTCTACATATTCACAGCAACAGTTCACCCCTTAACTCACTTTTATTTACTCATTATCAACTTTCAAACCAAAAAAATCATCAAAATTAGCTCAAATCACCTAAAACAATATAAAATCACCAAAAAATCTCTTCTAACTTTCCCTCAAACTCGTTTCAAACGCTGTCCGGTACCCTAAATTTCTCTTACCTTGTCTCCTTCATCCAAACTATTATCGTTCTGACTCCAAGATTCCCACAGAGTTCCAAATGAAAAAGATGGGTCTGTTTGTTCGCAGGACGTCTGCAGCTCCCTGACCATTTCAATATCTCTTCGACAGGCGTATTCTAAGAACATTAGGAGGGTCTCCTTCAAAATTGGAGTGCCCAATTCGGGCCGATCCAGGAAATAATGCAATAATCTGCATAGGCGGACTTCCGTGAATTGGACTTGAAAATTCTGCAAAGAAAAGATAAAAAATGCAGTAATCTTCACAATAATAATCTTTAAATTATAGCTCGCAAGTCTATTCAGCAAAATTCGCCTAAGAAAGCACTTTTACAGGCCAAATTGAGATTTTTTAGTAAAAAATTAAAATTTTCCAAGAAAATCATCATCTATAACAAATAAAATGGGTAAACTCCTGTTATCTGTCCTTTCCAGACTCAACGTGCTCGCTAAAACCTTTCTCTCCATCTAAAAAAAAACTTTATTCAAAGTGGAATCGAACCTGGGACCTTTCGACTACAAGACCCAACCCACCACCACTAAACCACAAATGTACACAACCTTAAAAACCTCCGAAAATTTGCTCCAACTCACTCTATGATCCTTCCAGGAGTCACTGAGCGGCAACGGACTAGTATTCACAGGGATCTCCACCGTCTGTTGTGGCAAAAAGTCGGCAATGGCGAGGCGAATCAAGGGTATCGAGTAAGTGTAAAAAAATTCGAGATCAGTCAATTCCTCCGCTCCACCGAGGGCGGGCTGTGCTCCATCCGACTGTCGGTTCAGCAGCCATTGATATAAACGTCGGTTCAGGCTCATATCTCTGCGCAGGACCACAAACAGACACCTTTTCAGGATCTGAACCAGGTCGGACTGGGCGACATGTGCCGAATTCAGTGGGATGGCAGTGCAGAGAAAATCGAGGAGGTTCCGTTGAATCAAGGGGTTGCCAGGATCTTCCGCGACCGCGCACAGGGCGTCGGTCATGTAGTCGGCGTGAAGGGAACCACCGGAAATTACAGCCAACTGGTCATCTATCGGTTTTCGCTTATCAAATTTAGAATTCACAAAAATCAGGGCGGGTAATCGGACAGCTGGCGAGCCACGGACGGCCTGGAAATAATGTGTAATGTGCAAAACCCCAAAAAAATCTAAAAATATATTTTTTGTTTATTACAATCAATGCAAAAAATATCAAAAATAGATCAGAAAGTTTCCTTCTAATCTCTAAAGACCCCCGGCGGCCACTAGATAATGTGTAATATCCAACTATTCCGAAATCTCCTAAATTTTTATTCGTATCTAGTGTAATATTAAAAACGTCTAGATCAATATGCTAAATCGCGAAAAGCAAATTTCATGTGGCTTCAGACAACCTATTAACAATTCAGAAGTCATATACAGCCATAAACCACAAAAAAAATAAAAATTTGTATCCTTTTGTCTATTAAAATATAAAAGTGGTCTTGTACAATATCCCAAATCTTCCAAATCAACTCAATCTTCCCATAACCTTCTTCACAAGCCCTTACCTGCCACAAACAAGCGTAAAATGACAGTGGCCCAGACGATTCCATCACTTGATCCAACAATTCGATAGCTGGGTTATAAAAATCCGTACCCTCTTCCAATGCAAACAGAATCGCCGCAATAAATCCTGGGAGTGCTGGCCGTATTTTGGGACCCAATGGAAGCAGGAACTTCTCGAATACCGACATTAATTCCAGCTTCACCTTGATTCCACAGTTGTCCATCAACGGAAAAAGCCCGATCGTGAAGAGATACAGGCATCGAGCGAGTTTGTCCGACTGTCCCAGGACCGAGAAGACCTGTTTGTAGGTGTCGAGAGTTTTTAGATGGACGCCCGAAGGCAGGGCAGGATGCAGGCATTGGGAAAGGCGTTTGGCCACCGTTACCGTTTTGGGAATGTCATCGAAGGAGCGGGCATGTGATTGGAAGACCTGAAGTAAGTTCAAATTTTAGCATGGCTCTTCTACTATCTGACTTGATTTGAAATAAAATACTCGAGCTTCAAATCCGGCGCAGATCAAACAAAATTCTCTAACCCTAAAATTCAAGAAAACAATAAAAAATCAACTTACTTTGCATAATTTACCCAAGGATGCAATCAAATCGGCCCAATCATTGGTATACTCGAAAGCCTTGAGGGCTTTGTCCACCGAGGCGGCATAATTGCGGTATTTGGTCGAGTTATTTATAGGTTCAATCGGATGAACTAAAAAATTCGGATATTATACTAGCCAAGAATAATATAGGCAAAACATGTTTAAAATAAAAAGTAAAGCGTATGTGTTAGCTTGGTAAGGGCATAAAGATAGTCTGTTCTAACTTTTTAAACCAAAAGGAGGATTGATTTCATAAAAATTTTAATTATATTACTATAGAAACTTTGAGCTCTAAAGTGAAGTTAAATTTCACAACTTTAGCCTCCAATGAGTTTCAAAGACTTTTTAGTCTCTCTCTTGTCCTCCTTGGTCCCTAAAAATCAACAAAACAAACAAAATAACTCACCAGAAGTCATAGGCTACCATTCGACCAAAAGAAGAAAAGGCCCTGAAAACAACGTAATTTATATTGAAATATATCGGAAAGAAACAATTATGAACCCCGCATTACACGTCACGAATAAATCTACATCATAAATCACGGAGAGCAAAGAATTCCATCAATTTTCACAAACTTTTATATTATACCAGATTGGAGAATTAAAACACTGTGTATTCGCGAGCGCAACACAATGGTTTCGCTAAACCAATGTTTACAATTGAGGATAAACAAATTAGAAACCCGAAAAACATTCGTTTAGACGTCAGATTCTGCGTAAACCCCGAAAATCCTTCAAATTTCTGTGCAGCCATGCGGAATACGCTAAAAAGGTTGTAAAAAACATTCAAAAACATCAAAAAAGTACGCTTTTTAACTATACCCTCGCACAAAAGGATATTTTTAACGTTTCATTGAGATTGTGACGAGGATTGACAGCTTTATAGCCCATATTATACTTGTTGGACTTGGCCTCAAAAAACAAACTCGAAAATTATTTATACCTAAAAATGCAAAACAAATAATAATAAAAAAAGTTTACCAACGACCTGAGCAATATTTGCGGAAAGTTTCATAAAATTTCATCCCATATCCATCTAGTTATGATCAATTTCCGGAAGTGCCATCAAACCCCTCGTGTGCAATATAAACGTTGACTGTTTAACACCCAACCCAAGTGCAAATATAATTCAGATTTCGTTTTGAAACCGGGATCACACGCTCTCTGACGCGTTGATAACACAAAGTTTATCAAATTTATGAAAAAGCGCAATTTTGGGCGCATGGAAAAAGTATCAAAGCACGAGTTGGAACCGGATTTCCACTGATTCGAAGAGAAAAATTCACCAGTGGTGTTCAATCGAAAAATAAAAAAAGATTCGTGGGTTCTCATCTATGAAAAAACGATTCCAAAACCACGACCGGCTGAAAAAAAATCCGGAGGGAAACAGAGTCACAACGGGATTGGGAGAGTTAACCCGACTTGCGTCAAGTGTTCCGCCAATGTCAAAAATGGCTGGAAAACGTCATCAAAACAACGATTAGTGGTTTCAAATTCGCCATGGGCCATGACCGAACCATTAAAACCGTTTTCGCCTCAATTTGGAGTCGTAAATAAATGTCTTCATCAAGGGCAATTTGCGTTATCTAAAGAAAGGTCCGAAAAACGATTGTGTTTTGAATAAAGACGGCGGAATTGAATTAAGAAAGAGTTATCGGTTTCATAACAATGTAAATAACCTCGAAACAGTTATTTTTAGAGAATAGATAAGCCATCGAATCAAATGTGGATTGAACTTCGATTTGATGACATGGATAACATTAAAAAATGGGTCGTAGACAAAATCAAGTGGTCAAGATCGGAAAAAGAGTAGAGTTTGAGTAAAGTACGGCTATATTCTTTGTAGAACCGTCAAGGATGGATCAAATATTGAAAAAAATCATGGAAATATAGCAATAATTATATTTGATGACATAGATAACACAAAAAATTATGAAATCATGACAGAGAAAGCCAGAATACGATAAATCGTTTATACCGCTGGAAACTACGACCCATACTTTTTCTGTGACATCGCAAATACCACTCAACTTTGCCAGAATTTTATGATTAAATTTCAAAGATTTCAACGGTCATAGGTAATATAAAAATTGACAAAATCATGAAAAAATTGACAAAAAGAGCGTACGACGATCATGTCAATGGAAACTGTACTTCTTGCTGTCTCTAAAACACCGAAATTTCCCCTCGATTTCCCAGGGATTGTACAATTTCCAGTCGAATTTTCTCATTGAGCGAGGCTATTCCACGGATGAATATGAAGAAGACGCAGGCGAAGAAGACGGATTCGGAGATCGGCGTCGAGTGAGCCCGCAGAATCTTCACCCTTTTTCGGTTGAGAAGAATGGTGGGTGGGAGAAGAAGAGGGAAAGGCTGCGGGGATGAAAGGAGGGAGGAAAGGTTGAAGTTGTTGTTTAAGTGAGCAGATTCTGTGGCGCCGCTCTCGAAATCCCCATTTCTCACTCCAAACCCTTCGGCTGGAGAACCTTGTAATACTCTCCTCCCGGTTTACTGGTAGTATTACTGTCCGCGAAAATGTTGAAGAGGCGCAATAAGGGCTTCTGGAAACGTTTTTTCGACCGTTTGAAAAAATGATGACAAAAAAAATTGCTTACTAAAATGGAAGTTGTGAGTTTCAGATGTTTTTCGAATTTTGAAGGCTTACTCTGTCTGGTCCACCTAGCAAATGCTGAAAATTTTAGCGTTTGCTTTGCGACCGGAGCCGAGATATTCAACGATGTTTGCAGACGAGAGATTATGAGAAATGAGGAGAAACGGTCAGAGAAAAACGTTTTTCGGTTATATCTTTCTCATTTTCCCGGAATAAAAATTCATTTTTCGTTAAGTATTGTACTCCACACTTTTGTAAACAATGCTATTGTCAAGGCCTAACTTGAAAAAAAAATTTTTTTTGATTTTTTCAATTTTTAGCAAAAAATTCTAAAATTTCAGCAAACTGGCGACTAAGAAACCTCTCATATGTCTTAGAAAATTTCACGGTAAACTTGCCTCTTGGTTTACTAAGATTTAAACCTTCCACTTGTGGAAGGTTTCTATTATTCAATTTTTTTATTACCGCCAAAAGTCCTAAAATTCCAACTGGCCCAGAAAAATTCAAATTAAAAAATTTCAAATCTCCGAAGGCAATAACCCGGAGATTAAAAGCGGACCTTTTTCTACTTCAAAATATTAGTCACGCCGCACTGTGCGATTAATTTCCATTTCCCATAATGTTTTCGTTTCGGCCGTTCGGGCCATATGCCGCGTTTAATTGCGTTTTTTCGTCAGCGACCGACCTCTTGCTAAAACCACATGGGCGAAATTACAAAAGAAAAAATAGAGTTAAAATTTGGAAGGGACATTAGTTCACAATGAAAGTACCACAAGGGCGACGGTTAGGTTTTCTTTAAATTTTGCACATGCTCAAGTCATATGCTTGTTATGTAATTCTTGGAAATTTTAGCTTGCGCTTTGCTGGGGCCGCCGAGATATTCAACGACCTTTGCCAAAAAGAGAATACGCTAAATTTGGAGAGCGGTCAGAGAGAAACACACTTTTTGGCCATGGGTTTACCAGTTTTGCGTAGAAAAAATTATTTTTTTTGTGGAAATATTGCTTTTTATAGCAGAAATAGCAATGAAACTGTGCATGCCAAAATTCGCTAAAAAATTCGCATTTTGCTCAAATTCTGGACTAAAAACCTCGGTCGTTTCTGCAAAGCACGATCTACGAGTCCCGCATACGCCTTCTAAGCTTTTTTTACTCGCGCTTTGCAGAACAATCAAAATTTTAAAGTCAAAGCTTACAAGTTTTAAGAACTGTTAAATCCTATGTATTTTCCCGCCATAAAATCGTAAAAATGCCTCAAAATATCAACGCGTTTACCCTCAAAGGAATGCTTACGATGCTCTTGACAATCTTATCTTAAGATACAATCAAAATTCTAAGCTTGAGGTTTACAAAAATTATCCAGATGTCTTCCATTTTTCAGGATCGTTGAATATCACGGCTGTCTCGGCAAAGCGGACTCTAAAATTTTCAGAGATTGATGTACCTGCTGTTTATAATAAACGCGCGAAATTTGAAGCAAATCCAATGGTTGCAACTTGCCTTTTTTGGCAAATTTATTTTTTTGTCGTCATTTTCTCCAACGGTTTCGAAAAAGCTTCCAGAAGCTCGAAGATGTCGCCTCAACAAGAGTAGAGATACTATACAGTAATTTATTTGACCTCATCAACAAAACTTGTCAGCCAATGTTCCTCCAGACACCTATTCCGATTGTTTTTGCTCGGAAAACAAAAAATTATCTCCGCGAAAAGTTTGCAAATCCCTGCAAAAACAACACGAAATGAAGGGGAGACGGTGATAAATTATATAAAAAGGCGTACGAAGAGTGGCTTGGTCTGAAAAACATTAGAAGAATAGTTCAGGTCATGGAACGGATTAGTGGACAGCTAATAGAAGAAATATGCAAACTCAAAAGAGAAGAACACCAAGTGCGACGCGCAGATTTTCCTTAAATTTTGCACATTCTTTGGTCATACGCTACGTGTCAATTTCTGAAAATTTTAGCTCGCATTTTGCCGGAGCAGCCGAGATATTCAACGATCTTTGTGGTTGAGAGGGTACGCGAAAGGCGGAGGGTGGTCAGAGAGAAAAACACCTTTTGGCCGTATATTTGACATTCTTGCGCGGAAAAAAATTGATTTTTTGTGGAAACGTTACTCTCTACAGTAGAAATAGATATGAAACTTTTCATGCGAAAATTCGCAAAAAAAGTGCCAAGTTCAAACGTTTTGCCAACGTTTGACTTAAAAGTCTCGGCCATTTCTACAAAGCGCAATCTAGAAATCTCAGATATGTTTTAGCAAAAATAATTCTAAATTTGTCTCAAGTATCATAAAAATTTGAGCGACGCACATGATGTTTGTTTCCAAATTAAAAATTCCTAAATAAAAAATATAATCAACTAAACATTGATACCATTAGTCATCAGATTGAACAAGCTCAACAAAAAGTCTAGAGTTTTCACGGAACGATTGGAACGTCTCATGGGAAGCGCTTAATCATTGGGCCCAAAAGTTCCCCTTCCTCGCCTCGGGAGGTCAAACATTTGCTCCGAAAAGGCAATAAAAAACACATTCAAACAATTACGCATAACCATGTAGAAGAGGAGATTTTTTTATTGTATTATATTGTTTTACTAGAGGGAGTAAAAAGATCAAAAGATAAATTTTTTAAAGAAAAGTTGCAAAATTTTTGAAAATTTTTGCATTTTTGGAAAAAATAAATGCCCAAAAATACAATTTTTAAAATAGGTCTTGACCAAGACCTTGCCTACGTATTTTAAAAATCTTGTTTGCCTACATAACTGGTTTATGTCCGGAGAAAATAATATTTTTAGAGCTCTGAAGGACGATTTTTGCCAGTGGAAACAAATATTAAAAGGACAGTACCTCAACTTTGTTTCCACAAAAAAATCAACTTTTTCCGTCTGAAATTAGAAAAAAGGTGAAAAAATGTTTTTTTTCTCTGACTGTCTCTCCTCATTTTCTATCGTCTTTCGTCCACAAAGATTGTTAAATATCTCGACCGCTATCGCAAAGCAAAAGCTAAAATTTTTAGGAATTGAGAAGAAGCCTAAATATAGTACATATATACATACATACGCAAAATTACACAAGAAGCGACCGGTAGAACTTGAGAAAAAACCCATTTTTTCAAAAATGGAGTTTTGAAATTTTTTTGTTTTAAAAATGACGAAAACATCAAAGATTAAAGCTTCCTAAGTTGGCTTCTAAGTTCCTTGTACAACAAAAATACATTTAACAGCACGTATTTTTTTCCCTATGACAAAAAACGTACGAATAACTAAGCATTTCCGCATATATACTACAATATCCTCGTGTTTAATTTTTAGCGCGCTAAAATTGCGTAACAGTTAAAAACCAAGTCACAAAACCACAACTGCAGCTAGTAGCCTCATGGAAATGAAATTTCAAGCTAAAAAAGGCATATTCCACAGGTAAAACTGGCAATTTTTGCCTTTTTTCGCTGTCAGATTGAGATTTGAGGCCGAAAAATAAAGCCGAAAAAAGTTTTCCGTAAAAAAGAAACGACGAAAAAACGGCTCGACATCTTGTTTTTGGCCTCGAGGTCTTTAAGCCCTTACACGCCCCTTCTTTTCAGCCTTGCATACGAATAGATACTGCGCATACAAACAAGCACCCTTTCCCAGGGAATCAAATTTACATACACTAATTTTTAAAGCGCATTGCGAGTGGGAAGGTGGTAAATTATCGTTTCTCGTTGCGGAGGGGAAAACCGCGAACCCCGAGAGAGAAAATTTGAGGCTTTTTGGAGCTAGTTTAGGGATAAGATTTATAATTTTTTTATACTAGGGAAGCACTCCAAGTACGACGCTCAGATTTTCTTTAAATTTTGTACACACTCCAAACAGAGCCCATATATCAAGTCCTGAAAATTTTAGCTAGCCCTTTACAGGCTTTCGGCATGCGACACATATAGATCCCCAAGGATTTTGGCTCGCGTTTTGCTGGGGCAGTCGAGATATTCAGCGGATCTTTTCCACCGAGAGAGTTCGCGAAAGGCGGAGAGCGGTCAAAGCGAAAAACAGTTCTTGACCATATCTCTGCCAGTTTCACGTGGAAAAAATTGATTTTCCGTGGACACATTACCCCCGAAGATGGAAATAGAAGTGAAACTTTTCTTGCAAAAGTTGCATTTTTGCCCAAATTTTTGACTAAAAATCCATGTCGCTTTTGCAAAGCGCAAGCAAGGAATCTACGCATGTCCCTTCGAAAAAAATCTATGCAATTCATAAGTTGGTAAAAATACCCGGATCTCCTCACCGAAAATTCGTCATAAAAGTTTAATTTGTTCTCCTAAATCACGTGAAACTTTTTTTGAACTTTAATTTTCCCCTTAAAAATAACAAGAATGACATTTCCCAACCAGGTTGTCATAAATATTTATCATATTACGCAATACTCGAAAATGCTGGGCAAAAAATGTATAAATCTATTAAAATTTATTCATAAGACAACAGGTAGCATGAGCAGGCGAAATAACACCTTTTTGTTTATACATTCGGATATTTACACTGTTACGCACAAGTGGGAGTTGTAATTTTAATTTTTTAATTGAAACGAGGTCCGAAATGAAGCCGCACACCCGATTATCCCTGTTAAATTTGAGTGTGGACTAAAGGGGATGTTGTGCAAGGTAATTGAGGTGTAATTGCTATAACACTAATAAAGAGAGGAGTAAAACACTGAAGAAATACGTAAAACGATAATTAGGTATATAATTATAAATCATTAGACTGAGTAATTAATTTAAAAAAATCGAAAAAGAGGAATAGTGCAATTTTCGTATCCGGACTGATAAGGAAATTAACTCAAGTGCGACGTTCAGGTTTTCTTTAAACCTTGCACACACCTCCTGCATAGGCCACATATCAACTCCTGAGAATTTTAGACCGCGCTTTGCAGGGGCAGCCAAGATTTTCAACGATTTTTGGAGAGAGTAAGTGAAAAACAGTTTTGGCCATACCTTTGCCAGTTTTGTGAGGAAAAAATTGATTTTTTTGTGGGAGCATTACTCCCAACAGTAGAAACAGATACGAAACCTTTCACGTCATATTTCTTCCAACTTTCGACTATTATGTAAACTATGATTTCTGAAAATTTCGGGCGGCAATCTTGTACTTTTAAAGGGATGGTACAGCTACCTTTGAACTGCGCGTTTTACGGCGTGTGAAACGAAATGTCCAAAAAGTTCCTTTGTCTACCGTATCAATAACAAGGGAAAAAATAATTGTGGCTTTCTACATGTTTACTAATATTTAGTTATTTTACTGTTGCCAATTTTACCGCGTTTGTTTTCGCTGCAGGAGATAAAAAAACTTTTTTGACATTTCGTTTCACACGCCGTAAAACGCGCAATTCAAAAGTAGTTGTTCTGGCCCTTTAACAATTTTTCAAAAGTTAAATTAGCCTAGAAACACGTCGAACGGATCCATTCCGTTTTGAGCGCCGGTGGCATCAAAATTCCTGATGCCGAAATGTTTTTTCTGACGATGTCGTAAGCAACCTTGTAAATTACGTTAAAATTACAATTCCAAGAATTTTAGAATCCAACAATCGCCAAGATAATAATCCTATTTTCCCCAACTTTTTATTACGAAAATGGAGTGAGAGCCCAAATAATAATAAAAATAATATCCTTGAGGTTAGTATTCAAAAAAATATTTTACTCCCGAACAATAGGGAGGGTTTTTGAATAATAAATAGTTATTTTCTGTGCGCTTTTTTCTGTTTAGAATCTGCGGAAAACTGTAGCTTGTGTTTCTTCAAAGGAAATTTTTTGTGAATATCAAAATTTAAGAGTTAAATTTACAAAAAATAAACTTTGCTGTTTAATTTCTTGAAAGTCGTTTATTTAAAAAACAAGAGATTTTCGTAATTTTTACAAATATTAAACTTTTTTTATAAATTTTAGGTTTTAAAAAGCAAAATACTAAAATTCCAAACCGAAGCCGTATTTTAAAAATTTAATTTTTTGATAAATTTTTTCGAACATGCAAATTTTTTATTATGCAAACTTGTAAATGTAAATTTTATAAAAAAATGCTGTAGATTCATGTAATTTGTGATAATTTTGAAGTTCCAAAAGCTTCAAACAAATTTCAACAAAAAAATCAAAACATTTCAATTTAAGCCGATGGAGTATTGACTGGAGAGTTTGATCGGCTCTTGCTGTGGTCGACGGGCTGGGCCAATGGAGCGCATTGACCGTTGCAAATAGCTCCTTGACGCTCGACTTGAGTTGGCTTCAGGTCATCTCCAACGTGATAGAGAACGCTGCCGATTCCGTTGAGGGTTACCTGGAAATTAAAAATAAATTTTATTTTTGACGAAAAATTCAGTGATAAGTGGAATTGAAGGCTTAACATGGGCAAGCCCCGATCCAATCAACGTATTTTACACACAATAGTTTTTTTTGCAAAAGTTAATTGCTTCCAAATTTCGGTAAAGACCGTTCAATATATCGGCGGTTCCTAGAAACCGAGACCTTCGACCCAGCAGATACTGCCTACCTTTGCGCTCTGCGCCTCTTTTCCAGCCTCATCGTACACTTGCAGCACAAATTCGCCAAGTCCGCATTCGCTGGCCTTCTCTTGGAAACGCTCTTGTTGACGGTTCTTGGTGAATGACCATCTAAAATTTTTTTCAATTCTTCAAACATCCCACTATTTTAATGTTCGTATCTTAAACGACCCACTTATCGCTCTTTTTCCCGGTCGGCGTTGTGACTTGGGCTTTAAACTTTTTGTCGGTTTGAGATTTGACCTTGATGATAATATCGCAGGCCTCACTGAAGACCAAAACCGACACTAAAAGCACAATGCAGGCGTTTTTCATGGCTAAAACGACGATTTAAGCAAGTAGCCATCAAATGGAAACAATAAATTTCTGAGTCCGAATGTCTTGACATGTCTGCACCGTGCGGCGACCTTCTCGCATCTCCGCAAACGGCGAGGACGCAAAATGCACTGCGCGCTTTGGCCACGCACTGTGCGAAAAGCTCTCAAAAGGTGCAGTCGCAGCTTATGTCGCGCGAAAAAGCCGCACCGTGCACTTTCCTTTCGCACCGTGCCGATTGTTTATCACGCAAGGTGACTTCGCGATGCCGACCGCACGGTACAAAGACATGTCAACCCTTTGACTTAAATAGTAAAATACTACTCGCGACATAAAGTTCGTAGAACTTTGCGCGGTGCATTTTCCTTTGTTTTTCGCGGCCGTCGCGGCAATCTCCCGTTTCTACCCAAACGACATGCACTTTTCGGCGACCGCACCCGCGCGACGTCAGCGATAAAATTCTACGGCCTTTATGGCGCGAGTAGTACGAACTGATAGCAAAAAAATATCTTAAAAAATTGTAAAATACGCGCCAACAGGTGGTGGTTTGAAGAAAAGAGAAGAAAAACATTCGCAGATCTGTTTAAACCTGGCAAAAATCTAGATTCCGAATTTCCCGAGAAATATCCCAAAATTTTAGCTTGTGCTTTCCGGAACCCACTTTGATATGAATTACAGAGGAGCGCTGCTGTTTCGCAAGCGACTAATTCATGCCAACAATATATTTTTCGGCTTGAAATTGGCAGAGATATTGCCAAAAAGGGTGTTTTCTCCGACTGCGCTCCGCGTTTCGCGTACTCTCTCGGTGGCAAAGACGATGGAAGATATTAAATGTGCTTGCAAAGCTAGGCTAAAATTTTCCTTACAATTAATCCTTACAATAACGTAAAGTAAGTAGTAGTTCAGCAATAAAGTCCGCGGAATGGCTGCACTACGCTAATCGCGCAAGCGCTGTGCAGTTTTCTGCAAATTACAGGGTGCGCGCGACGGAATTGGGGGAACAGTGCAAAAAGGTGCAATAAATTCCATTTCTTTGGGGTTTGCAGGGCGCGGTCGGTTTCGGCCAGATTCTTGAGAACGCGCGCAGTGCGGTCGACCCGCCGAATTCATTGCACTCCAAACCCGTTATTCCTTGGTTTATGAGGCTAACGACTGCAGTAAATTGGTATATTGTGTTGTTACAGTGTCTGATAATAAGAACATAATATTTGTGGAAAAGATTCGGTGTATACTGGGGCCTACAGGGTTGCTTTAGACCAAGAACGATGTCATAACGCAATTTTAGCGCTGTATAATCGCTTTTTCTGCTAAAAACGGTCTGATTTTGTTTCTGCAAAGTTGTTGTCAACTTTATCGACTCAAAAACGTATTTTAAGTCTTTTAAGTGTAAATTCAGCTTCACCATGGCAAGATTTCACAGCAAAAAGCTTAATTTTCGGCGCGCACAGTGCAAACCGAGGTAAATTTCGGGCCGCACTGTGCTTTGTTCCCCAAATTAGAACCGCACTGTGCACTTTTCCCCAAAATATAGGACCGCACTGTGCATTCAGTAAACGTGAAAAAAGCTTGTAAATGTGTTAAACTTGAGAAACTACAACAACAACCCCGTGCAAAAAGTCTATCGCGGGGCATGCACTGTGCTCATTGAGACTGCACAGTGCGGGGTGCGAAATCCATTCCGCGGTCTTTATTGCTGAACTAGTACATCGTTTTTACAAAAGAATTCGAAACTCAGTTATGGGCATAAGCCGTGTTCTGTGTGACCGACTCTCCTCATTTCGCGTGTTCTCTCGAAAATAAGACCGTTAAAAATTCCATGCGCCATTTTCGCCGCTATGACTCAGTTTTCAACCACTCAATGTTAAAAAAATTTCGAAAATAGAACAAAATTTGGATCACCATCCACCTCACCACTTTATAGGCTCAAAAAAGATCGCAACGATAATCGCTGATCATTCGGAGACTAAACGAAAATACAAATTCTCTGTGTTTATCCCCATTTTATATGAATCGCGAACGTTTTTATGATCGTTTATATCGGAAATAAAAAAAAACAATTCGTCTCCCAACTTTTTTGACAGAGACAGACAATAACAGGCGACCTTCAACCAATAAACAGGAAAAAATATATATTAATGACAAAACGTTCGGAGAAAGGAACTGAACTCTAACCAATTGATCAGATCGGGAGAAGGGAAGGAATCAAGGCAATAAGATAGCTCGAGAATTGGCAAAAAAGATGGCCAAAAATGAAAGAAATTTATGATTTTTTGCCTGAGAAAATTTGGGAATCTTTTTCCGATTTTTTCCACGGTCGAATGAGATTCTGGACGGAAATTTAAATGGGACAATCGAACGCAGATTTTGACAAAACTTGGCACAAATTGAGGTGAATTTTTTTCGAGAGATATGCGACACGCCTCATTCGCGGTTAGCAGAAACTGCCGAGATTTTCAGTCCAAACGTTATGTCAAAATTTAAACGAGGGCAACGTTTCCAGAAAAAGGCAATTCTTGCAGCGCGAAATTTGCACACAAAAAAACAAAACGCACTGTGCGGCGGCGATAAAGAGCATCTGCACTGTGCAAAAAGCACTGCGCGTTTTGCTCGTTGGCGAAAATATTCGGATAAGAGTCTACGCACTGTATGGAGAAACTATATTTAGTAGTTTAAATAAAAATCTGAGCGTCGTATTTGGAACATTTGACTGAAAACATACAGGGTGGTCCACGAAGTCCTGCCTAGTTTGTCGGTGGAATAACTTGAGAACTGCTCGACAGAATTTTATAAAAAAAATATTTTTGTAATCCTCCCCCCCATTTTTTTCTGGAAGAATTTCAAAAATCTGCCAAAAAGTTTGTTTTATTACCCTTGGGTCATTTTGAGCCGCACCGAGCTCATTTTCCAACGGTTTTCATTCAAATTTGTTTCAAATTTTGGAGAAAACTCCGTAAATTTGAATAAAACCCGTGGGACCATAAGTTCAGTGCAGTTCAAATTGAACCAAAGGCACCACAAAAAAAATTTTGGCCGTGAGATTTTTTTTGAAAGTCTATCCGCAAAAATTGGGGGGGTCTGAGGATTACAAAAATATTTTTTTTATAAAATTCTGTCCACCGACAAACTAGGGAGGACTTCGTGGACCACCCTGTACAAGGACACAGACTACAAAAGTTTTTATTAAAACTCTACTATAAAATACCTATAGTAATTTTATTCTGTCGAGCATACTCAACCTGAATGAGCCTTGCGATTTCTCAGCGTTTTTGGGGTTTCTTCTAGTCTTACTCGACTTGTTTGAAGTTCGCTATATTCCAGGGATTTTGACTTTTCTATGGCTCCTTCTCGACCTCTTTGAAATGGTCTTTTGGGTATCATCTAGCGATTTCTGGGTCGGTGCATCGGTCAGCACAAAGACAATCTTTTCGTACACCTTGTTGTCATCCCACCAAGGATCAGTGTATTTGAACTTGAACGTCTGTTGGAGCTGAAAACACGGTGAATCAAAAAAAATTTTTTTGAAAGGCTTCAAATTTCGAAAAATATTTTTTTTTGCATATTTGAAAAATTGCATATCCAATAAAATTTCCGCATAAAAAATTGCATCCTCCAAAAATTGGCACATTCCAAAAAAAATTACATATCCAAATTTTTAAATAGGCAAACCTCCCGTCTTTTGCATTTACTAACCTTGTCCAGATAAGCGAGCACCTTCGGTATATTAATGTTCTTTTTTCTGCATTCACTGCACCAAATCATTTCGGCCAAGTCGATGATAATTCCATTCTCATGGGAAACTCGAACCAACTTCTCAAAAAAAATCTTCTTCAAGTGAAATTGCCTTTTTAGCATTCTTTCGTGGAAAGTCTCGATGTTACTCGCTTTCAGCTCAATGTCATCCATTTTGACCTAAAAGCAGAGTAAAACTTGAAAGTTAGCAAAAAATTTTTGAAAAAACAGAATTTCTGTCAAAATTTTGACTTTTACCGAACTAACTAAAAAATTTTGACTTGCAAAAAAATTAAATTTTCGGTCAATAGTTTTTCAGAATTCAAATTAAAAAAGTTTTTCTTACCAAACTCCTTTCCATCCAAGGCGCGGTTTGCAAGAGGACAATAATCACTGTGATCAGCCACGACTGCATATCGTCCATGATGCTAGTGCGTAGGCCTTTATGAGCCGGCGCAGACAAAAAGCCTGGGGGTGCCCTCCGCACTGCGCATCGAACCAAAACGCCTGGACAGTCCAAAGTCGCAAAGGATACACTGAAAATAAAAAAATCAAAAAAAAGGCTTTTGCCGTCGAGGGAGGGCGCAAAATGCGGAGAGCGGTCTGCACCCTGCACAAAACCAACAAAATCCAAAATTACCGTATTGCATCTTTCCATTTTCTGCATGTAATTCTCCGGCTTCACGTCCAAATGAGCGTATTTGACCAGTTGGAGTTGCAAAATTGGTTGCAGAAGGTGGTAGGCGATGTTCAATTTTTGTTGGAGCTTGAGATTCGTATCCCGACGCCAAACAAAGCTCATGTTCCGATAATACAAGGGCATGATCATGTACACGGTGCTAACGTTTCGGCCCACATCCAGGATCTCCGCGAGCAAACTTTCTTTTCTGAAAACAGTTCGACATGACTTGAAAACAAATTACTACTCGCGACATAAAGTCCCGATCTTTTCCGCACAGTGCAAACCCGCTCTTTTCTCAATTTCCCCGCCCAAACTCACACGTTTGGAAACTTGTTGTTCAAGAGCCGCTCAATCTGTCGGACCTGCATGAATTCTTTTTTGGCGTAACGCAGTTCCGCCTCGTTCGACGCCTTCACAAATTTGATGGCCACAAAGTGACCGCTACCGCGTCCCACTTCGAAACTGTAGACAGCGCCGAATGATCCTTGGCCCAACTTCTCTTTATGCACGTATGTTTTGTTCCTAACAATAACAGAGGGGACAGAACCCTCAAACTCCGAGTCGTGCACCAGATCACTGGGCAGTTCGTCCATGACCAAGTGGTCCATTGGATTGACGGTCTTCAGATTCTCGTCCACATTCCTGAAAAACAAGCGGTCAAAACACGCACGACCATTTTGGAGCAAAATATCGTAAAAGTTCCTTATTCTGGTCACAACTTATAATTTCGCGGAAAGTGGTCAGAATTAGCCGAAACTTGGCAGGCAGACTCGGTTAATCGCTCTCAATACTCGGACAGTGGATTTAGTTACTGTGGTACCCTTTGTTTTGCGTACCATCTAACCTTCAAATACGGGTGCAGCCTGTGATTTCCTACTTTATACGATGAAACCTGTCCGAAACTGAGCTTTTTGTCTTCGTATTAAGCAAAATGAGAGTTCATAGCCTTTGTATTAGATTATAGTAATCCAGTACTAGCTAGGTCGAACCGTTTTTTCGTAATTTTAGTTCCCAGGCTTGGGCGCATGTCGCAAAGTATCCTTTCTGCGGCCAGAATAAGGAACTTTTTCCCAAAATATTAATATTGGAACGAAGTTTTTATTTTGTTCAAAATTTGAAATTTTTGCCAGAAACTTTTTTGACGGAAATTTTAATGTTCTAACAAAATTTAAATTTTTTTAGCGAAAGTTGAATTTTCTATCAAAATTTGAAGTTTTTCAAAAAAAAATTAATTGTTGCATTACCCAAACGAATCCACAGCGGCGGACCACCCCGATTCCTCCTCTGCATCCTTTATCTCTTCTTCCTTCTCCTCTTTGACGCTCTTCGTCTTCTCGTCCATGCTGTATTCCGGATACAAATCATAAGGCTGTTGGACTTTCGCGGCGCGTACAGCAGGCAATTTTTCTTTCGGAGCTACCTTCTCTTTGCAGCAGCAAATGCACCGTTCTCGGCACTTCTGAAAAACAATAAAAATAACAAAAAAATGACATAAAAACTCAAAAAGTTTTTATCGCACTGTGCAGGAATTTTTACCTAACAGCGGAAAAAACTGCAAAATTCCGAAAAAACACCGCACAGTGCAAAAAATTTCTCCCAATATTCAAAACTCACAACACAAACAACGATCCCGAAAATTGCCAATCCAAGAAACAGCAGAATTGCGGCACTTCCAGCGGCCAAAAAAGCGATTCCGACCTCGTTCAATACAAAAGCAGCTGCTGTTGTCATGTTGGAGAGAGTACTGAAAAAACTAAAAATTGGAATGCCAAACCCACGTTTTTTCAGTCGGATCGAAGAATGTGAACCGGATGAACGTGTTGTCGATCATGCCCTCGGTGATCGAGTGGGGCATTCCACAGTCGGCCGCAATAGTGAGATAGCGCTAAAACAAGAAAAATGTTTTAAAAAATTACAAAAGTATATACCATTTTTAAAACCATCCCCGGCACAAAAACTGACAAAAATCCCATTTCCGCTATGCCTAAAAAATTCCGAACTGCGCCCGAGACGACTCAAAAAGCTCGGTTTTAGCTAAGGTTCGAAGGTAGCACTTGAAATGTAGCATTTTTAAAAAACCGAAAAAATATCAAACGCCCACTTTCTACAACCTCCAAAATAAAATAATTGTTGTTTTCTGAACGGGTGCAGCTCGAAAAGTTTTTCGTACCAAGTCGCCAAATTTGCCCACAAACTTACAAGATGGAAATATTGAGTTTGTGCGCCTAGCTTCAAATGAATTGTGCTGAAGGGACCGCACACTGATGGACTCCAAGGATCTTTGAAGGTGTCAACGTCCACATTCATGCATGTGCCGTTCTTTTTGAAATAAAACATTCCAAGAACATCATCGACTCCAAATCGTTCGGCGCAATTGATGTTGGGCTGCTTTGCTTCCGCATCTATTACTTTCGGCGCCTTATATGCTCGACAGTGATTTTCAGGATCGTTAAATATCAAATACACCGCGTCTCCGAAGAGATATGGACATGTATCGGAGGCACACGTAGCAACCAGTTTAAGTTCTTTGTCATCTCCAATCACGGGACATTGACTAAAAAGTTATAGGTAAAGATTGAGCTGCAATAAGCGTGATGCCCAAACGGACCGAACAATAAACTTACAGAGTTCTTCTGGCTTCTAACACTTCACCTCCAACCATTGTTTTGCCTTCTTTGATCGACATTTGCAGCCGAATATCTTTGAAGGCTAGACCATCAAACTTCACAGGAGTACTGAAAGCACAAAAAATAGAAAAAATTCAAAGTTCAAAGAAACCATTTAAGGTTTCAAAGCACGGGACAACTTGGAAAAACCGTTTTTTAGAGTGGGCAAAGGAAGGCAAAATTTTCTTCAGGCTCCCTCGAAAAATTTATCTTGCCAAGCTGCGCCCGAACCTTGACTTGGCCCTCTTTTTAAGCTAGACCTTCAAGTTTTTAACCGTTCTGAAGATGCTAAACGTTCAACTCATCCCCAAAATTCAATTCCATTGCAGAAAATTCGCATGAATACTAAAAATCAAAGTTTTCCTATCGTTTTTACCAAAAAACACAGCAAAAGTCAGGCTTAACCTACAAGAAAAGACAACATCCCCCGCTGCCCTCTTCCTTATGCAAGCCCTGCACTAGAAACGATAAAAAATACTTACATTTGAAAGCTCGTCGCGTTATCCTTTGTTACAAACTTCTCAATCTTGTCATTTTTCATCCTGAATGACGTCACCTCATAGTGAGTTGGCTTGACATCGCCGAACAACACCTCGCAAGCTTGTAAAGCCTGTACGATCGTGGCGACTTTGCCCAAATCCATAGCCTGAAGAAAAGATATGGTTCAACCGCTCAGGAGGGGGATAATTGAATGACTGACTGAGAACCACGGAAAACTTTTGTCCACGGGCGACCCGTACTTTTATGCAAATTTTGCAAAATTCGTGGGAAAATGGGTTTTTAGAAATTTTTTTTGATTTTTTCGAAAAGCTTTTGATTTTTGACTGAAATTGATGCCGTCATTTTCATCAAATTGCCGCCGTTGTTTCGGTCGGAAGCTGTCTAACGATAAACTAAACATTATTTAAGGTAGTATAATGCCTTCAAACATGTTTAAGACCATATACACATTAAAACAACAGTTTATAACAACAAAAGGACTTTAAAAGACCTATTTCGGATCATCTTCGTCCTTGTTCTTACTTAGTTAATTGGATTTCTTTCAACAAATTGCAAATAGAATTACTGATAAATGTTTATGAGCCTATTGGGAACTAAAGTTTGTAAAAAAAGCTTCGGTCCCGGTAGTGCTATTGTAATACATTACTATATACGCACTATTTTTGAGAGTAAACGTGAAAAAAGCTTGTAAATGTGTTAAACTTGATAAACTACAACAACAACCCCTTCAAAAAAATTCCCGGCACGAAACAATGAATGCCAACGGTTTGGCATTATGATAAAAACCGGGCCGGGCCTGGCCCGAAAAACCCCAGGCCCGCGGCCCGGACCGGAAATTCCCGATCGGGCCGGGCCGACGAGCCTGGTGACCACCCCTGGAGGCAGCAACAAAATTGTGACATATCGCAAGAAATTTCGTTTTTCCTTCGAAAATCGCTGCGATTCCAATGCGCGACGAAATTCCCGGTTGCAGTGTGCAAAATGGCAAAAAACTGGCGCACAGTGCGGATTTTGGCCCTTTGCACTGTGGAAAGTCAAAATGCATTGTGCGAAAAGTCTATCGCGGGCATGCATGCACTGTACTGATTGAGACTGCACAGTGCAGGGTGCGAAATCCATTCCGCGGTCTTTATTGCTGAACTAGTACATTGTTTTTACAAAAGAATTCGAAACTCAGTTATGGGCATAAGCCGTGTTCTGTGTGACCGACTCTCCTCATTTCGCGTATTCTCTCGAAAATAAGACCGTTAATAAAAATTTCATGCGCCATTTTTGCCACTATGACTCAGTTTTCAACCACTCAATGTTAAAAAAACTTCGAAAATGGAACAAAATTTGGATCACCATCCACCTCACCACTTTATAGGCTCAAAAAAGATTGCAACGATAATCGCTGATCATTCGGAGACTAAATGAAAATACAAATGCTCAATAGGAAATCCCCTAGCTTCCGGGCCCGGTGCCCTTCGGGCCCCCGGCCCGGCCCTTTTCAAAATTTCCAAAGCGCGGCCCGGCCCTTTTTTTTGTTTACAGTTTTTACTTTAAACTAACATCATGACGTTGTTCGCAGTACTCGAATTAGTCCAAAAACGTTTTAAAATTAAAAAATCGATCAACCTATACCCAAGATATTGTTGATTTTTTTTATATTATCCATGATTTGTCTTTCGGCGAAAAAGATGTTCAGATACTGGAAATATATGCAAAAAGCTGAAAAGCATCAAAAATTTGAAGATTCGGAAATGATAATCAGAACCTGAAATTTTTTGCCCCAAATTTTGATGTTTATTTGATTTTTTTAAAGGTCGAAAAATCGAACCACAGGTATTCATGTCATAAAAGTGAATAAAATACTTCACATGGGCTGCTCGATTGTCAAATCCATCGTCGAAATCCTAGAGAAAGAAAGAGAAACTTTAAACAACCGTAGTCAAAAAAATTTTTTTGCGAAAAAATTACAACAAAATGCCAAAAAAATTTGGCACCTAAATTTTGCGTTGCAAACACTTTTTTTTGAAAAAAAGGGCCGGGCCGAGGGGGCCCAAAAAAAAGATAGGCCCTCGGCCCGGCCCGTTTAGAGTTAGGCCCGGCCCTTTTCAAAATTTCCAAAGCCCGGCCCCCTTGCCATGTCTGGAGACAGACAATAACAGGCGACCTTCAATCAACAACAGGAAAAATATATATTAATGACAAAACGTTAGGAGAAAGGAACTGAACTCTAACCAATTGATCAGATCGGGAGGGGAAGGAATCAGGCAATAAGATAGCTCGAGAATTGGCAAAAAAGATGGCCAAAATGAAAGAATTTATGAAAATTTTTTACCCTGTCCGAATCTTGATGAAACTTAGCGCAAATCCGTGGTAAAAATATTTTGCCTGAGAAATTTGGGAACTTTTTCCGATTTTTTCCACGGTCGAATGAGATTCTGGACGGAAATTTAAATAACAATCGAACGCAGATTTTGACAAAACTTGCACAAATTGAGGTGAATTTTTTTCGAGAGATATGCGACACGCCTCATTCGCGGTTAGCAGAAACTGCCGAGATTTTCAGTCCAAACGTTTTGTCAAAATTTAAACGAGGGCAACGTTTCCAGAAAAAGGCAATTCTTGCAGCGCGATATTTGCACACAAAAAAACAAAACGCACTGTGCGGCGATAAAGAGCATCTGCACTGTGCAAAAAGCACTGCGCGTTTGCTCGTTGGCGAAAATATTCGGATAAGAGTCTGCGCACTGTATGGAGAAACTACATTTAGTAGTTTAAATAAAAATCTGAGCGTCGTATTTGGAACATTTGACTGAAAAAATACAGGTGGTCCACGAAGTCCTGCCTAGTTTGTCGGTGGAATAACTTGAGAACTGCTCGACAGAATTTTATAAAAAAAATATTTTTGTAATCCTCAGGCCCCCCCCCCCCCCATTTTTTCTGGAAGAATTTCAAAAATCTGCCAAAAAGTTTGTTTTATTACCCTTGGGTCATTTTGAGCCGCACGAGCTCATTTTCCAACGGTTTTCATTCAAATTTGTTTCAAATTTTGGAGAAAACTCAGTAAATTTGAATAAAACCCGTGGGACCATAAGTTCAGTGCAGTTCAAATTGAACCAAAGGCACCACAAAAAAATTTTGGCCGTGAGATTTTTTTTGAAAGTCTATCCGCAAAAATGGGGTCTGAGGATTACAAAAAATTTTTTTTATAAAATTCTGTCCACCGACAAACTAGGGAGGACTTCGTGGACCACCCTGTACAAGGACACAGACTACAAAGTTTTTATTAAAACTCTACTATAAAATACCTATAGTAATTTATTCTGTCGAGCATACTCAACCTGAATGAGCCTTGCGATTTCTCAGCGTTTTTGGGTTTCTTCTAGTCTACTCGACTTGTTTGAAGTTCGCTATATTCCAGGGATTTTGACTTTTCTATGCTCCTCTCTCGACCTCTTTAATGGTCTTTTGGGTATCATCTAGCGATTTCTGGTCGGTGCATCGGTCAGCACAAAGGACAATCTTTTCGTACACCTTGTTGTCATCCCACCAAGGATCAGTGTATTTGAACTTGAACGTCTGTTGGAGCTGAAAACACGGTGAATCAAAAAAAAATTTTTTGAAAGGCTTCAAATTTCGAAAATATTTTTTTTGCATATTTGAAAAATTGCATATCCAATAAAATTTCCGCATAAAAAATTGCATCCTCCAAAAATTGGCACATTCCAAAAAAAAATTACATATCCAAATTTTTAAATAGGCAAACCTCCCGTCTTTGCATTACTACCTGTCCAGATAAGCGAGCACTTCGGTATATTAATGTTCTTTTTTCTGCATTCACTGCACCAAATCATTTCGCCAAGTCGATGATAATTCCATTCTCATGGGAAACTCGAACCAACTTCTCAAAAAATCTTCTTCAAGTGAAATTGCCTTTTAGCATTCTTTCGTGGAAGTCTCGATGTTACTCGCTTTCAGCTCAATG